>JBBPBQ010020321.1:21189756-21248654 GCA_037974755.1 Cicer yamashitae | reverse complement strand
TTGTGTTTTGTTTCTCTTATTAGTTATCAATGCATATATTTACCATGAGCATTATTTCGAAATTTTTTTAATATGTGTAGGAAAAAATGTTAAAATTTTAAAAATTCCTACATAACTTATATACTTTAATAAAAATGGAGTTTACGATTATCAATTATATAATTTATCTTTTAAATCATGGTTAATATTTTATGTCTATAGACCATCAAAAATCAGCTAAATGGTACAAATTTGATATTGTAAATAAAGTTCAAATCTAACTTGAAACGGTTGTAAAATTGTTAATTTTTTTTTATGATTAAACTCTTTCAAGACATTGTTCTTTTATGCTTTTTTAGTAGTAAAAATACTCATTTAATTACAAACTCTACAATATCTTTTATCGCATTTTTTTTATAACTTTAAAAATTTACAAGATTAATATTATATATATATATATATATATATATATATATATATATATATCACCTTATAAAAAATTTAAAATTAAACCCGCGCAAAGCGCGGGTCATATTCTAGTTCAAATTATTACAACAATGTCCTTGAACTTTATTAGACACAACAAGTTCCTAAACACTTGGGATGGTCCCTATTTTTGTTGCCGTTAAAAGAAATTATTACAAAAGTTTAATCATAATCTTGTTGTCCCTATTTTATTTAAGATGTTATAATTATAATCTATTATTGCATTTTTAAATGTCTTCCAAAACCTAGTGGCTTTATATAACTATCGAGCATGGTTATTTTAAATTCACTTTTGGTTATTTTAAATTCACTTGTCACTAATCATTCTTATATATTTTGAAAATGAGAATTAAACTCTTAAATTCACTGGTTTAAGTGTTTAAGTGGATTGAGATTCTCTCAATTTCTCAAATAAAATATTAATTCATAATATATTTATATATATATATATATATATATAAATGTTTAAAATAATCCCTCACTTTTATCACTTATTTTAACTAAATATCTGACTTTATCAAAATTTTAAAATATTCATTGACTTTTTAAAACGTTAATCAAGTTAGTTAGTCCCTCTATCGGTGACAATCAATTGACGAAGTTAACTATGCTGACATATCATGTTAACTTTCTTGTGGACAAATATTAGAGATCAAATTAATACTTTAAAAAAAATATTGTTTGACATAAACTTGCCATGTGTGGAAATATTAGGGATCAAATTGATATATTTTCATATTTTTGGTGGTAAATGTTGGGGACTATTTTGCCACATGTTAAGATTTTTTTTTGATATAATTGTATATACACTAACTATTTTGGGGAAGCTTGATTAGACACATTTTGTGTGTACCTTAATTTTTTTTTTGTCTTAGAAGAGATGATAAATTCCATCATAATTAACTCACACAACTGTGAGGTCCTGGGTTTGAACCCGAGACAAAACGTCAACCCTAGCAATATCGACATTTGTCAGTTGAGTTAGTGCTGAAAGACTTTGTGTACCTTAATTAATTGTGTATTTGTTAATTCCTTTGAAAACACATTTTGTGTGTACCTTAATTAATAGTGTGACACAAATTAGAGATACCAAAACAATTAACATTCCATTAATTTTTAAAATCAGTATATCAAGAAGACATTACAATTTAAACAACTACATTACAATCCCTTATACTCCGCAAAATAAATAAATAAAACATATAAGCACAAATTCTACCAATCTATAATACAATCAACAAAAGCATGACAACAAGAATCTATTTGTGATGTTTACGTTCAACCATTGTTGCATATATCAACCCTGCCCATAAGCTTCACCATATCCGCGGTGATTTTGTCCAATAAAAAATGCCTTTAAATTTGTCCATAAGGTTCGGTGTAAGGCCTCCATGTTGTTTCTATGCTATTAATATATATTGCATCAACCCCAACAAATTTATATGGAACAACTATACTAGAAGCTTTATCATACAATAGAAACTAACCACATCTAATATCATTCTACAAAATTAAATTGAATATGAGGAAATTTCAGTAAAACCCAAAGAAAAATACATTAAAACGCTAAAAAAAAATAGAATCTTTTCATTTAAATGTTACCTACAAAATTGTATTCGTATATTTAATATTATTATAATATTAGAAAATATCTTATAATATCTATTATATTATATTATATTAGAGTATATTGAGTTATTTCCTATGATCAATTTATAATCATAGAGATATCTTAGAATATCTCTCATTATTATTATGATTTATTCCTGATTTAGGATTGAGTCTATGTTTCTCTATAAATAGAGATTAGTATTGAGTCTTTTGTAATCAAGTCAGCATTAAGCTATTATCAATAATATTCAAACCCTTATTATTTTCTCTCCTCCTTTTCTCTAAAATCCCACAACTTCAAGATTGTATTTAGAGCCTATTTCGATCCTCCTTGAACGATCCTGCCTCTATTCTGCTGCTGAGTTCCCAACAGTTTGGGAATATAATCATAGTTTCTCTTTTTCAACGTGATCATTCCTTTTTCAACTCTTTGTCGTGACACATTCCGACATCGGTTTCACTTGTTTCCGTTCAGCTCGCTACTGTCGCCGTCACCGCCATTGTTTCCAGCGACTTTTCCGACAAACGACCACTCTCCATCAGCTTCGCCTCTTCCAGATCAGCCCACACCTCAAAGCGCACCACCGAAAGCCACCGCACGCGTCTCACCGTCCACCGCAAGTTAGATCCACACGCCGCCTCTCTTCACTGCGCGTGACGGCGCGTCCGACAACCGTTTTAGATGTAGCCTTTTTTGTTGAACTCGCCTCGGCCTCACGGTTCCAGATTTGGCCTTACTTTCCAATTTTGATCAACAAAAATATGTGTTATTGTTTAAACAACCATTATTTCTCCTGTTTTGGATGAATTTTCTCATTCCGTTGATCGATCATGGTTTCATTTCATTAGAGTCGCGCTGCTTCTTCTTTTGTGTTTGTCATGCAATTTAGTTCTTACTAATAGATTATAATAGTGGCTTCTATTCCCACCGACAATTAGTAAACTTTAGCTTGAGGGGGAGTGTTATAATATTAGAAAATATCTTATAATATCTATTATATTATATTAGAGTATCTTGAGTCTTTTGTAATCAAGTCAGCATCAAGTTATCATCAATAATATTCGAACCCTTATTATTTTCTCTCATTCTTTTCTCTAAAATCCCACAACTTCAAGAACTATCTTAATATTTGTGAGAGGGAAATTTTAACTTCTAAACCAACTACTACTTATGTCTTTCAACTTTACAAATTGAGAGTCGCCACTGATCCTCTTCGTATTCATTTTCGAAATAGGTCGAAATTGGAGGAGAATAGGTGATGGGGGAGAAATGGAGATGGAGGAGAAACAAAAATTTCTAAAAAAAGAGAGACAATACAAACCTTTAATTAAAACCTAACGTGTGTCAAAATAGTTTTCAATGTTTAACAATAACAATTTTAAAATGTATCAATTTGATCCCTAACATTTGTATACGTGGTCATTCGTGTCAAGCAAACTTTTTTTAAAAAGTATCAATTTGGTCCATAACATTTTCCCACAAAGTAAACATCAATAGTGTTTACATTGTCAATTGGTTGCCAGTGATAGAGAGACTAACTTGAATAACGTTTTAAAAAGCCAGAGATCATGTTGAAATTTTGATAAAGTCGGGGGCTAAATTAAAACAAGTGATAAATGTGAGGGACATCTTGGATATTTAATTCATATATATATATATATATATAGATATATTCAGATTGATGCTACTACCACAATCGTAGTCCTAAAAACATAGTATCTACTATCAAATTAAATGGCTCTAATTATCTGGATTGGAAAGTGTAGTTGAATGCATTACTCATAGGCTACGATCCCACTTGACTGGTTGACGACACCAAAACCAGTCTAGAAACAACACTAAAAGACCATAGATATTTGCAAAGGCAGGACCAACCCATCTTGCATGTCATACTCTCCTTTGTTGATGCAACTGTCATAATCATCCTTGAAAATGTCAAAATTTCTAGAACTCATATGGATAAGACTATTTTACACATGAACTCACATCTTACATTTATCCAAATTTCTTCATATTCCTCTTGTGAACTCACATCTTACATTTATTGGTGAAATACTAGAAGAGAAAAACACCTCTACCAAAACACCTCAACAACTTGTTGGGGAGTCCGAGAGCATATGAGTAACAACGAGCCAAAAATCATTTTAAAATCAAAATGGATTTGTTCATGGTAGGAGCATTTCATAATGCATTTGTATAACTTTTGACGCAATAAATGTGAGGGGAATTTTCAAAATATATTTGGAATTCTCTAATAGCTATATTAATGTAGCCAAATTAAATAACTTAATGTATCACTTGGTCAAGTGGTTGCGATGCTTGGGTTTAATTCAAACCAATGCATCTGTTAAGTTACCAAAGGTTACAATCTTTCTCAAGAGTTGTTTTCTTTCACCAATTGGTATGAGTTCAAGAGTTGTTTTCTTTTACTAATTGGTATGAGCTTCTATATAAATAGAGATACTTTAGAGGCAGAAAGGAGAATACAATTTCATGTTACATGCGTCAAACTTCTGTCAAAAATATTTCTTAGTCATTTCTTCTTTTCTCTAGTGCACGAGAGTAAATGAAGGAACTTTATTCTGTAAACTATCACATATCAATAGGCTTGATGTGAATGTGCAATTCACTTCAAGGATTCCAAAGTATCCTGAAGGGGATTCGCTGGTTAACCCGTTTGCATCCAATATATATAGATTGGTGGGGGCGAATCGAACCTAGAGCTTAATGTGATACACACGCTGTAGAATTTATTTGTGCAACCTTCGTCATCATCAATTTCATAATCTTCTTGTTTAAGATTTGCAGCATACCCCTAACAAAAGATCCAACAATCTTTAGGTTCGATTATCAAATTTATTTATGACTGCAACTTTTAGAGGAGATGGACTTTCTTGACCATGGTGAAAGGTACACATTTAATTTGTATGAATATATATGATATGTTTGAAGTTCTAAATTCATATGTGGTTCTCTAAAGTAATTATATTTGTTTATGTTAAATTTAACATGTGATTAGATTGATATGCATGATTTAGAATATATATTCAAGTATGAATTTAATATGGTTTACGCATGAATTTTGCTTGTTTGGATTACAAATATTAATTAAAGTCTTGGAAATAATCACATATGAAAATTCATGGTTGGGCACTGAAAGTTATTTAGTGTTAACACATTTATATGTTACATTCATGTTTGAAATGCATATATAATAAATTTTCCTTTTCGGATGCATATATAATAATATGGACATAGGATGTGGAAAATTAATAATATGGAATTAGAGATAATATGTTTTGATGAAATTTTTGTTTATCTATGGTTGATGTTTTTAGACTAAGAACAAGAATTTATGATTGACCGGTGGAAGAAAATGTATTTATAATTTTGGTCTCTTAAATCTTGACAAGTATGAATATGTATGATTTAAGATGCATATTTAACACATTAATTTATTTAACTGTCATAAATATCAAGTGTATGTCTCGATATAGTAATGCTTCATGTGAGAAGTTATTAAGTCTAGAATTGATTAACTCATATTATAGGTGCATGATAGTATGAAAATATCTGTCAATTTCTTGCTTATTTTGATATTGAAAATGATTTGGAGCTATTTTGAATTATTGTAAGTTAACAAATGTTCATGGAAGAAACTAATAAAAAATCTTAATGATTTTATTCATTATTTATTTTCTATTTTGATGCTTATTTGGATTTACCATAGAACATATTTAAATATGAAACTTGAATTAACAAATAGAACTCATGATGCATGCATTAGTTATAGTATGACTATGAAAAAATGGTTTCTTTAAATTAAATGAAAGGAATGCTTATTTGTTAAGGAGTAGATGACTTACATGTTTGGACTCACCTTATGATATTTGATTATGAGAAATTTTTATGATCATATTTTGTTAGCTTGTGGCAATATATATTTAATGCATTCAATGTATTATATCTTGAACTTGGACATATTGAAAAGAGAGTTAGAATTTTAAATTGAGGTGCTTATTAAATATAGTAAAAGGTAGAATAACATAAAAGTTTGTTTATGTGATAATTGATATGCTTATCAATTGTAAGCGATACAATGTGAAGAGATTAAATGACAAAAGTGTCGTGGTTTGGTGATAGTTGGTCAAAACAATCAAGAATATAAAAGGTAATCGGATGTTTGATGTAAGTCATGACTTATACCAGACCTGATATAGATATGTTATTGGAAGATTAAGTCGGTATACAAGCAATCCAAGTAAAGAACATTGGTATGCTATTAATAAAGTATTAAAATATTTGAAAGGAACAATTAACTATAGTTTAATCTATAGTGGATATCCTTCAATTTTGGAAGGATATACATATGTCAGTTTGGTAAATTATGTTGAGGATCATGCTTCCACAAGTGGATTGATCTTCAACCTTGGTGGATGTGAAGTTTCTTGGAGTTCAAAGAAACAAACTTGCATTTCCGACACCACCATGACTGCAGAATTTATTGTTCTAGTTGCAGGTAGTAAAGAGGCTGAATGACTAAGAAATTTGTTGTATGAGATACCAATTTGGCCAAAGCCAATGGCACATGTGTCCATACATTGTGATAGTTAATCCACGCTATCAAAAGCATATAGCCAAGTATATTGGTTTAAGACATAGCTATGTAAAGGATTTAATGGAGTGATATCCATAGTGTTTGTAAGAACTGGAAAGAATCTTGCAGATCCTTTGACGAAAGGTCTGACAAAGGACATGGTGTTGAAGACATCATTAGGGATATGATATAAGCTCATATTTAAATAATCACCAATGGTGGAAACGATCAACTCACACTTGAGTAGCATCAAGTCTTGAGTTCAATGATGAAAGTACACTATTAGAGTTATTGAAGTACTTGACAATAGATACATCCCAAAGGGTAAAAGTACTTGGACCATAAAATAAAAGTGGTAGGATGAGGTCTCCTCTTAATGGACATATAGCATATATTTGTTGGAATGTATAATTATGGGTACATTTCTGATATAGTCCACCCATATGAGAATGAAGTGGGCCGCTTCATAGAGTTCAAGGGATTGACGCTTAAATTCTCATGAAAAGGAGACAGAGGGCCTTATCAAATGTGTCATATTTATAATTCAACCAATGATACGGAGATTTCATGTGTGTGTTATGCACACTTGTTCTAATGAATGGTTGGTTCAAATCTTGTCTACCAGTCTATTCGGGGATGAGTGAAAACATAATTTACTAAGTAATGGTTCAAATCGTAAGATACCTTTATCTGAAACCATTAGATTTCTAGAATAACGGACTTATATATATTTTCAAAATGTTGGGGGATTGTGAGGGGAATTTCAAAAATATATTTGGAATTCTCTAATAGCTATATTAATGTAGCAAAATTAAATAACTTAATGTATCACTTGGTCAAGTGGTTGCAATGCTTGGGTTTAATTCAAACCAATGCATCTGTTAAGTTACCAAAGGTTACAATCTTTCTCAAGAGTTGTTTTCTTTCACCAATTGGTATGAGTTCAAGAGTTGTTTTCTTTCACTAATTAGTATGAGCTTCTCTATTAATAGAGATACTTTAGAGGCAGAAAGGAGAATAAAAATATTTATGAGTCATTTCTTTTTTTCTCTAGTGCACGAGAGTAAATGAAGGAACTTTATTCTGTAAACTATCATTGATCGATAGGCTTGATGTGAATGTGCAATTCACTTCAAGGATTCCAAAGTATCTTGAAGGGGATTCGCTGGTTAACCCGTTTGCATCCAATATATATAGATTGGTGGGAGGGAATCGAACCTAAAGCTTAGTGTGATACACACGCTTTAGAATTTATTTGTGCAACCTTCATCATCATCAATTTCATAATCTTCTTGTTCAAGATTTGCAGCATACCCCCAACAAAAGATCCAACAATAAATCTCTTAAACGAGAAATTGTTGTAGTAAAAGGTGTCAAACCACGCAAATTTTTTTGTATTTACTATTGATTTCTTTGTGTTAATAGTTTGGCGTATGCGAATTTTCTCCAACATCTATAAATATCGACAATGTTACGTTATCTACTGCCTTTAAATATCTTTAAAATTACAACTAAGTTACTTACATAATCTAGTTTCAACGCTTATGTGTCACATGATTTTGATCTGTTAATAAAAAAAATTCTAAATTCCAGTTTGCATGTAGATAATTAGCTACCTAAGATTATATAATAGCTAATAATGGACTACAATCTGTACGATAAGAGCATTTTTTTACAGAAAATAATCCATTTATTTGAAGAAATAAAAATATTTTAAATCACTACTATTGCTAATTCAATACTAGACTCTTGAGAAACTCCTAGGAGCAATCAAACAACTCACACAAAGACAATAATGTTTCAATAATGCACATATAATATATATATATATATATATATATATATATATATATATATATTGTTGGGTGGGATCACTCCCCAAGTGGAACCCACCAAGTTTATTAGTATTATTATTATTATTGAAAAAAAAGAAGAAAAAAAAGGAATATATGGTTTATTGGGCTTGACCCCATGTAAAGGAAAATAAAAGGCAAACGCAAAGGCAAAAAACATTGTTGGTTGATATTCCCTATTGTTATTAGGAAGAGTTATTGATATTCCCTATTGTTATTAGGAAGAGTAATTGATATTCCCTATTATTATTAGGAAGACTCTGGTGTACCCATTGATTGTTATAGTGGAAGTTTTTACTGGACTAGGTCCCGTGGTTTTTATTCTCTCAATTTGAGGGAAGTTTTCCATGTTAAAATTGTGTTTGTCTCATTTAATTTTCTGCCAATTATTATTTTCTGTTTGGCCATTTATCTGCACAGGTGGGGGAAAAATATTCCGCATTATTGAGATAGTTATTTCTAATTATCTCTGGTTTTTTCCCAACAAAGTGGTATCTAGAGCTCGGTTGATTTGAATTGTGCATTTAAATGGAGGAGGAAAATAAAGGTCCGAATATGATTAAACTCAACTCTTCTAATTACACACTTTGGAAGACTCTCATGGAAGACATGCTATACAGTAACGATTTGTATGATCCTATTGAGGGTGACACTGCTAAACCCAAAGATAAATCTGATGCTGACTGGAAGAAGATGAACAGAAAGGCAGTGGCGTTGATTAGACAGTGGTTAGATCTGAGTGTATATCCACACGTTGAAACTGAAATAGATGCTAACAAGATGTGGGAAAAATTAAAAGAGTTGTATGAATGAAAGAATGTGCAAAATAAAGCATTCTTGTTCGGAAGCTGGTGAATATGAAATACAAAGATGGGGATTCAATGGCAGAGCATATGAGTATTTTTCAGAATACAGTGAATCAGTTGACAACGGCAGATATTAAATTAGATGATGAGTTGCAAGCGTTGTTATTGTTGAGTTCCTTGCCTCATAACTGGGAAGTCCTTGTTGTGACATTGACTAATTCAGCTCCAAGTGGAAAGCTGAAAATGTCAACAGTTAAAGAGAGTATGTTGAATGAAGAAGCTCGAAGAAAGGAACGTGGTTTGATTGGTTCTTCCTCAAAGTCAGAAGCACTAGTTACAGAGTCACGGGGGAGAAGTCAATCTAGAAACTTCCATAGACGCGAAAACTCTGAAAGTCGTAGCAAGTCAAGAAGCAAGTCGAGGACTAGAAAAGAAGTGATACGCTATCATTGTGGCAAAGCAGGTCACATAAAAAGAAATTGCAGGTTCCTTAAGAGAGATCAATCAAGGGAAAGAGATGAAGACAAAGAGAAGAAAAATGATAAAGATACAACAACAATTGCATCTGTTAGTAATGTCTACATTGTTTGTGATGATAATTCCATAAACCTTGCATGTTAGAATTCAACTTGGATTATTGATTCGGGTGCCTCATATCATGTTACTCTTAGGCATGATTTCTTCTCATCTTACAATGTTGGTGATTTTGGCATGGTAAAAATGGGAGATGAAGGAGTATGTAAAATTATTGGTATGGGAGATGTTTGGGTTGAAACTGGGATTGGTTGCAAGCTTCAATTGAAGAATGTTAGACATGTTCCTGATATTCGTCTCAATTTGATTTCGGTGAAAGCCTTGGATATTGAGGGTTATCACACTTACTTTGGTGGTGGTGGTATATGTAAAATCACCAAAGGGTCCCTAGTGGTTGCAAAGGATCAAAGTTCCACTTCTCTCTATAGGATGCCTACGAAGCTATGCAAGGAAGAAGTGAATGCAATTGAAGACGCCTCTTCTGATTTATGGCATATGCGCCTTGGTCACTTGAGTGAGAAAGGACTCAATATACTTGCGAAGAAAAATTTTCTTCCTGTGAAAGGTACATCTCTAAAAACTTGCACTCATTGTTTTGCTGAAAAACAACATAGAGTTTCTTTTCATAATACTGGTCCTCATAGGAGGCAAAATATTCTTGATTTAGTTCATACTAATGTTTGTATGATGGATAGTAAATCTCTTGGTGGTGCATCGTATTTTGTTACCATTATTGACGATCACTCTAGAAAACTGTGGGCATTTCCTTTGAAATCTAAAGACCAAGTACTTGGAGTCTTCAAGCATTTTCACGCAAGTGTTGAAAGAGAAAAGGGAAGAAAATTGAAATGTGTTCGATCAGATAATGGTGGTGAATACAGAGGTCCGTTTGAAGAGTATTGTAGAGAACATGGAATCAGGTTTGAGAAAACAGTTCCAAAGACACCTCAGCATAATGGTGTTGCAGAGAGAATGAATCGTACGATTAATGACAAAATCAGATGTATGCTCTCTCATGCAAAATTATCGAAATCCTTTTGGGGTGAAGCAATGAAAACTGCAGTGGATTTGATCAATCTTTCTCCTTCTATTCCACTTGATGGTGATGTTCCAAATAGAGTGTGGACGGGGGAAAATGTATGTTACTGTCATTTGAAAGTGTTTGGCTGCAGATGTTTTGTTCATGTTCCAAGAGATGAGAGGTCCAAACTTAATAGTAAATCCAAACAGTGTATATTTGTCGGTTATGGTGATGAAGAATTTGGTTATAGATTGTGGGATCCGGTTGACCAGAAAATTATCAGAAGCCGGGATATGATATTTCTTAAAGACCAGACTATTGAAGATTTTGATAAAGCTGAGAAACAGAAACCAAATTCTAGAAGTTACATTGATGTTGCGCCTATGCCCCCTGCAGAAACTTTTGTTGATGGGGGAGATATACACGTAGATGATGAGAATGTAACTGATGATCATGTGCCTCACCAAGATGAGCAGGTACCAGCTGAGCCACCAGACGAGTTTGAGTTGAGAAGATCTACTAGAGAACGTCAACCTTCTCAAAGATATCCTCCACACGAGTATGTGATGATCATTGATAGTGGAGAGCCAGAGTACTATCAAGAAGTTATTACAAATGTTGATAAAGAAAAGTGGTTGAAGGCCATGCAAGAAGAGATGAATTCCTTGCATGAGAATCACACATTTGATTTGGTTAAGTTGCCTAATGGCAGAAAAGCACTCAAGAACAAATGGGTATACAAGATAAAGGCAGAAGAGAATAGTTCCCAACCAAGATACAAAGCAAGATTGGTTGTGAAAGGTTTTAATCAGAGAAAAGGTATTGACTTTGATAATTTTTTCACCTGTGGTGAAGATGTCCTCTATCCGAGTTGTGCTTGGGTTAGCAGCTAGCTTGAACCTAGAAGTTGAACAACTTGATGTTAAAACTGCATTCCTTCATGGTGATTTGGAGGAAGAGATCTATATGGAGCAACCAGAGGGTTTCGAAGTCAAAGGTAAAGAGCAGCTTGTGTGTAAATTGAAGAAAAGCTTGTATGGGCTCAAGCAAGCACCCCGACAATGGTACAAGAAATTTGATTCATTCATGGAGAAACATGGGTACGGTAAAACTACTTCTAACCATTGTGTATTAAAGAAAGATTGAACAAGTCTTTTGCAATGAAAAACTTGGGTTCTGCAAAGCAAATTCTGGGCATGAGAATTACTCGTGATAGGAAGAATAATAAATTGTGGTTGTCTCAACACAATTACATTGAGAAAGTGTTAGAGAGGTTTAACATGAGCAATTGTAAACCTGTTACTACTCCACTTGCTACTCATTTTAAATTGAATTCTGATCAATGTCCTACAAGTGAGAAAGACAAAGAAGAGATGAAGAAGGTTCCTTATGCATCTGCAGTTGGTAGTTTGATGTATGCTATGGTATGCACAAGGCCAGATATTGCTCATTCAGTTGGAGTTGTTAGTCGGTTTCTCTCTAATCCTGGTAAAGATCATTGGCAAGCCGTGAAGTGGATTCTCAGATACCTCAGAGGCACTTCCAAAGTGTGTTTATGTTATGGAGGTGGAGAACCTGTGTTGGATGGCTACACAGATGCAGATATGGCCGGTGATCTTGATTCTAGAAAATCTACTTCTGGTTATATGATGACGTTTCCAGGGGGAGCTGTGTCTTGGCAATCAAGATTACAAAAGTGTGTTGCTTTATCCACTACTGAAACTGAGTACATTGCAACAACTGAAGCTTCCAAAGAACTCTTGTGGATGAAGAAATTCCTACATGAGTTAGGCCTCAAGCAAGATAAGTTTGTGTTATTCTGCGACAGTTAGAGTGCAATTCATCTTAGCAAGAATCCGACTTTTCATGCAAAGTCGAAGCATATTGAGGTGCGGTATTATTGGATACGAGACGCACTGGAAATGAAATCATTTTTAATTGAGAAGATTCATACTGATGAGAATGGTTCAGATATGATGACGAAGACCTTGCCTGTGTCAAAGATGATATACTATAGAAAGAAGGCAGGCATGGTTGAGCAGTACCTTCCCACTTGAGTCGTGAGGGGGAGATTTGTTGGGTGGGATCACTCCCCAAGTGGAACCCACCAAGTTTATTAGTATTATTATTATTATTGAAATAAAAGAAGAAAAAAAAGAAATATATAGTTTATTGGGCTTGACCCATGTAAAGGAAAATAAAAGGCAAACGCAAAGCCAAAAAACAAAAAACATTGTTGGTTGATATTCCCTATTGTTATTAGGAAGAGTTATTGATATTCCCTATTGTTATTAGGAAGAGTAACTGATATTCCCTATTGTTATTAGGAATACTCTGGTGTACCCATTGATTGTTATAGTGGAAGTTTTTACTGGACTAGGTCTCGTGGTTTTTATCTGCACAGGTGGGGAAAAATATTCCGCATTATTGAGATAGTTATTTCTAATTATCTCTGGTTTTTCTCACATATATATATATATATATATATATATATATATATATATATATATATATTATATTATATCTCTATCATACTTGTGTCTACTCTTAACATAAGATTACTCCAATATAGTAAAAAAAATGGCCATGCCATCTACTTTCACTATATATGTTATCCCTCTCAACTATGGAATTATGAAAGAAAAAAATATTTATATTTAATTCCCGTGAGAGATTCAGAATAAGCTTCAAATAATTTTCTGAATATTATGTTGAATTATAATAATCTTTCAGTTTTATAAAACAATGATAATCTTTTAGTGGGGAGTGGTTCTATTATTAATCACACATATATGGTCTAAACAATAGACCTGTTACCTCTAAAGCAAAGATTTGATAGATAAAAAAAAACGATGTTATTGTTATGTAATCTAACAAATGATTTTAAAAAAAAAATGTTATCTAGCAAATTTTATGTATCCAAACATAATTCATTGAACTCTTAAGGAAGGAGAAATTTGTAATTTGAAATTTGAAATCTTGAAGACTAGTAGTAGTAGGTGAGGAGGTACCTATAGGCTATAGTTTGAGTTAAATCCGACTTAAAGAGCCTATTTATGTCGCTTAAACACACAAAATGGAAACATAAAAAAAATCGAAGTTTTAATTTAATACCTTTTCCCAAATTATTGGTCAAAAACTTTTTTATTTAGGTAGTTTAGAAGTTATTTTTGCATATAGGTTTGATAGTGAGAGGAGTTATTAGAGGCACCAATTCACAAAGTGGCTTCTCTCAGATATATTTGGATGTAGCCACTTTGTTAACATAGATGCTTATAACATCTTTTATTTGATCGTTCAATAAATAACCCAGTCGAATTTTCACCTTTCAAGTTAACTCAGGTTTTTTAAGTTTTTTCTTTTCCTCAAAAAAAAAACAATTCTTAAGTTTTATAAATCTAACTAGGTTTTTTTAATGTAATAAACAACTAACAACATTTGAAGCATAAAAAAGAACGAAAGAAAGATACTATAACTTTTGTTTTTGTCCAAACTATTTTGAGAGGAAAGTTAAAAACTAAAATATTAAATTTAATTCATTTTTACAAAATAGACTTATAAAATATTGATGTCACTTTTTAAAAAATCCTTTAAATCGTTATCTATTTTAAATTTATTTTTAATATGTAACTTAACAACTAACAAACAACATAGATAAGTTGATATATTCAACAAATTTTGTTTAATAGAATATTACAACAACACAAATGCTAAAAAACGTGGCCAAATATTTTTTTGGCTCTAACTCTATTCTTCTGTATCCTAAAAGATGAGAGTAGTTTAGAACAACTTTTTTGGTCAGAAATCTATATTTTTTAATTTAAATAAATAATCTTTGGATACTTCTATATTTTTTTGTGTTTTTTAAGTTATTTCGTTACGATATTGTTTATTTTATTTAAATTGACTAATTAACTTTGATCCAATGCTGATAGATTCAAACAATGATTTTGACATCGATGCAGATCAAGAAGTAAGAATATTTTCGTCAATTTAATTTTATCAAATTTATAAGTATCTTGTCGTTTTATGATATTAACATGGATGTTGTATTTCGCATATTCATAATTTTTTTAGTGAATTTATATTATTCTTTATTGGTGTATTTTAATTTGAATAAATCGATAATTTTATTATTATTAAAAATAAACGTTTAAAACGCAGCCCCGATCAGAAATCCAACGATAATCTTAATAACTTTGTGATTTTTAATTTACATGTTTCTTAGCCATCTTCAATAATGTGTCTGTAATAATTGTTTTGTAAAGTAACTCACTAACCTTAAAAGCAATGGTTTTGAATCACCGATTTGAAAACTTCTCAGTTCTCACGTGGGCTACTCAACTTTTTCTAATTGGGATTTTGCTATCATCCTTACCAAAAGAAAAGAAAAGCAAATTAAGTATGGTCTCATCCTCGTTTGGAAGAAAACTCTTGTTGCAGTACCTTGAGGTAACTATCAAGTTGTAATCACATAGCAATCAACTCATAGATATGGAGAATAGGCAAAATCAGATTATTTTTTTTCTTCTTTTTAATTAAAGTTTTTTATCTTCTTATTTTAGTTGAATTATAAAATTAATCTCCTCATTTTATTTTTCCCTAATTTTAGTCTCTATACAGAATTTTAGTTCAAAACTTGATGAAGTGTATTTTTTAATGACGTATCAAAAAAACAAATGACGTAGACGATTCAATGTAGATTAATTACATTTTATTATTATTTCAAATTTGTAAAACACATTTCTTATTTTTAAACACATTACAACATTTTATTACATAATTTAATTATAAAAAAATATATAAAAAAAAAAAAAACAAGCTCAAGAAGATGAGTTCAGAAACCCTAATTTGAGAACTCAAACGCGAACCCTAATTCAATTCCATTGTGTTCTTTTCCCTCATCGATACATTTTGTTTCTTCTCCTCTTTATTCAATTTCTCATTTACCGTGTTCTTCTGGATCGTTTCTCAACTAAATCGTTTCTCATTCAATTTTCGTTTTCGATTTCCTGTTTCCAATGGCGAGTAGACGTGGAGGTGATTTCACGTTCTCTTCATCTTCATGGACAAAAGAAGATACAAAGTTATATACTAGGTATGTGATTTTAGGGTTTATGTATTTGTTCTTGGCTTCATTTAAAAATTGATATCAGTATGTCTCTGTTTATATGTTAGTAGTATTCTATTCAAAAATTATGTCATTTTCATTTTGCTTTATTGTTAACAGTATTAAACTCTGTATTCAAAAATTCTATCTTTTTAGTGTTAACTGTATTAAACTATGTTTTTGATTTTGTAGTTATGCCTTTTCAGTAATGTGGTTCACATGCTTTGTTGTATTATTTTGTGATCCATGTATAGTTTGTTGTATTATTGTTTGACTGAGTTGTTGTGTATTCAACAATTTGTTTTGTATAGGCCAGCTAGAGTCCACAAAGTTAGGTTAAAAATTAATCATTAGGGTATTTTTATAAATCAACTAGTGAACATGTACGTTAGTGGCCAAGCGAATGAGATGAATTGGTCTTGGGAATTCTAATGATTTGAATACTCCACCAGGAAGTAAAGTTGATGAAGAGGATGTCAGAAAATTTCCTAAATTTAACCAACTTTAAAATGGTGATGAAGGTTTGAGTTTGGTATGAAATCAATACAAAAGCGATGGTTAAGAATGCTATTAAAGACTTTGCAATGGAGACTAAGAAAAACTTGTATTTAAAAAAAATGATGGAGAGAGAATGATTGTTAGGTGTGAGCCAAAATGTCCATTTTACATGAGGATTAGTAAGAGGACTTCAAATGAATATTGGCAGATAGTGAGTTTCCCAAATGGTCATACATGTCATAGGATGGAAAGAAAACAGACAAGCTAAGACTGAATGGCTTGCCAAGAATTTCATTCCTATGTTGAGACATACACCTGAAATCAAACCCAAAGGATTGATTGTTGAGGAACTTGAGAAATGGGGTGCAAAGTTGTCTACATACCAAGCATATAGAGCCAAAGTAAGAGTCATAGAAATAATTCAAGGTGCTCAAAGGGATCCATATGCACACTTGAGAGAATATGTTGATGAATTGAGGAAATCAAATCCAAACTCTACAGTTATTATTAAGTGTGGTATGTCTGATATTGAACCAGTTTTTAAAAGAATATATGTATGTTTGGAGGCTTGTAAGGTTGCGTTTGCTAATACATGCAAGCCTTTAATTGGGCAGGATGCTTGTTTCTTGAAGGAAGAATATGGTGGTCAGTTAATAGTTGTAGTAGGTAAAGATGGGAATAATCATATGATTCCCATTGCATATGCAACTATAGAAGCGAAAACAAGAGACTCATGGCAATGGTTTCTGGATCTTTTACTGGATGACCTCAACAATGTTCAACATAAGCAGTATGCGTTCATTTCATATCAACAAAAGGTATGTATGTCTTCATTCATGAATCCTTTTTATACTTGTCAATTTATTTCTATTTTTTAAGAATTGATTTATATGTAACAGATTTTTATAAATTGATTTCTGACATTGGTGCCTGTTATTGCCAACATTGGGGCCTATGTGGAACACATATCATGTGTTAAGCATTTATATGGAAATTAGAAGAAGAAAAAGTATCATGGGTGACATATGAAGGAACTTATTTGGTTAGCAGCAAGGGCTACGGTGGTCCAAGATTGGGAGAAAGCAATGCAAAAAATTAAGGCAATCAATGAATATGCTTGGAAAGATATGATGCAACTCCCACCTTCTATGTGGACTAGATCTTCATTTCGCACCAATACACAATGTGACCTCCAAGTAAACAACTTGTGTGAGGCTTTCAACATGGCTATATTGGAGTATAGAGATAAGCCTATTATAACATTACTTTAAGGCTTGAAACATTACATTACAGTAAAGATTGTCAAACAGAAATAGCTTATGCTAATATAGAGGCAACATATGTCCTAAGATTCAACAAATATTAGAAAAGGTGAAAAGAAAATAGTTAGGGGTTGGTCCCCAACTTGGCATGGAAGATGATGATTTTAACTTGTTTAGTGTCACAAATGGTATAAACACTTATATAGTAGATCTAAACACAAAAACTTGCACTTGTCGTAAATGGGATTTGACCAGCATTTCATGTTGACATGCCCTTGTTTGTATATGGCACAACAAAATTGATCCAGAATCGTATGTGTCACCTTATTACAAGTATAAAATCTGATTTTAACTGCATACTGGTTTAGTTCCTTTTAAATCTGATTTTAAATTTGGTTCAATATTGGTTCATTTCTAGTTTATTACTAGTTCAGTTTTGGTACATGTTTACTTCTAGTTCAACTCTGGTTCAGTACTCGTTCTTGACATGTTACTTCTAGTTGATTTTAATTGCATATTGGTTATGTTTCAGTATATTTGATTTTATGGTTCAGTTTTAACATGTTATTTTTTGTTTTGTTTTAAATAGGAAAACAATACAAAAGTTCTAACATACTACCAAGACAGTTCTTAACAGTGAAATTTAAAAAATGTGAGAAGCTTGGTCACAACACGAGAACATGCAAGGGTAAAAGTGCTGCTGATAGAGCGATCCCTGAAGGTGGAAATAAGGTCAAGAGAATTAAGAAAACAAAGACAACAAGGGTTGGAGGAGATGAGGTAGAAGCACCAACTATTTATCTTAGGGTTCACAAGCTCCACAAATTCAAGATTCACAAATGAGTTGATGGAACCAAACTTGTGAAGTGTATTTTGATTATTATGAATATGTAATGATGGAATGATATTTCATAATTTTATTTTGTAATGCAGTAGTACGTATGACCTCTTTTTAGAACCAAAACTGTATTTGGTAATGTATTTGTTTGTAATGGTTGTAAACTAAGTTATGTTTATTTTGTTCTAATTGTAATGCAAAATTCGAGTTGCAGTAAATTTTGGTTGCAGCAAATTCCTTTTTTGTAATTTTAAAATTCTAGTTGCAGCTACTTTCTTTTTGCCATTTCTCTTATGCAGAAAAAGCAGCTGATTGAGGACAAATCCTATAATAGGAAACTCTAAGTTCTGTTTATTTTGTTTTGGTTGTTTGAGCAAATTGCATTATATCTTGAATGATACCAAACTAGTTTAAATTTGTTTGAGAAAATTGCATGAACATAATGATACCAACTGAATTATTAAGATGCAAAAATAAACAATGGTATCAATTGGATAGAAGGATACCAATTTGATTTTAATATAACAACCTTATTCATTCAAATTTGATTTGATTAGACAATGGCATTAACATTTAAACTCTAAACACCATATTATGCAATTACATTACACTTTGACATGATTACGCAATGACATTACAATTTAAACCCTAAACACCATGTTGGAGTCTAACTACCTAAACCCTAAATCAAACCATTAGACAAACCACATAAGTAGACAACACTCTAAATTACATCATTACAAAATACCATTAATCCAATCCTTTTAATCAATTCAACATTACAATAAGCAAAAGAACAATGACCAATAGCCATGAAAGTGCTAGAAAACCGCCCATTAGTTTCATCTTCAACTTCAGTTCATCATCATACTTCTTTGTCACAATGTCTTTCTTCTTGAATTCATCAATCCTTTTCATAAGAGACAAAATAACTTCTATGTCACATTAGTTTCATCAAACCAATCAAAGAAATTCACTACTAGAAAATTGAGTTTTTAATACGGTGAGTTAAGTCGTTTACGTGCCACCAGACTTAACAAGTGAGGCGGAGGTATGTTTAAGTCGGTTGCCTACCCAAACGAGTTAACAAAATAAGGTGGTATCAATTTTGTAAATAGATTAAACGCGTTTAATACGGTTATATTAGCAACCGATTTAAGAGAGACGATAAAAATAAAAATAAAAAATTAATATATCTCTATTCCTCTATGTTTAGCTCGGTTACTTAAGTAAACGACTCAATAAAATGAAACGGTGTCAATTTTGTAAATATTTAAAACTTGTTTAACGCAGTTATATTGATAACCGATTTAAGACAAATTTAAAAAATATAAAAAATCCCGTGCACTTAGCGTTTTATCTTCCACTGCACTAACCACGTGCACTTACCGTTTTAGCTTCCACACTGTACTAAGTGCACTTAGCGTTTTATCTTCCACTGTACTAACCACTGCCCTTTAAACCTTCTTTATTCTCTAACTTCGTGAACACTTCACAGCTACTTCACAGTCATCACCGTCGTTTTATTGCCACCATTTCAGGTGTTTATTGAATAATAAACCTTCTCTATTCTCTAATTTCGTGAACACTTGCAATTGCAATTCCTCACCGTCGTGAACACTTCACAACTACTTTAAACCTTCTTTATTCTCTAACTTCGTGAACACTTCACAGCTACTTCAGAGTCATCACCGTCGTTTTATTGCCACCATTTCAGGTGTTTATTGAATAATAAACCTTCTCTATTCTCTAATTTCGTGAACACTTGCAATTGCAATTCCTGGTTTCGTGGTTTACTCTAACTTCCACTTCACAACTACTTCACAGCCATCACCGTCGTTTTATTGTCACCATTTCAGGTTTGGTTCTCAAGTTCTTATTTATTGAATAATAAACTTTATTCACGTATAGATATTATTGTGAGTAATTTTTTTAATAATTTTCTACTATTATAATTATTGATATATAATAATAATTTTGACATTTTACGTTACTAGAATTATTAGTATACATAGTCATAAGTTATAATAACATCTTATTTGAGAGAGCTATGTAAAAAAAAATGACATGCCAAATTCATTTTTTTTAATAACATGTTATTGATTGTGTTTTTTTTATGTTCGTATGATAAAAAATTATAAGTTGTTATTGATTGTATTTTTTAATGTTCGTATGATAAAAAAATTAGGATTCAGTCGATATTGATTGTATTTTTTTTTCGAGATATTTGATGACTCGAGATCATTACATCCGGATCAAAGTAAAGAAGTTCGAAAACGTTGTGTGGATTTTATTTTGGAATTAATTGAAGGAAATGACAATGCTAATATACGTCTATTGAATATTGCTACAGTGTGATTTTGTAATTTTGTTAATGGACATCTAAATTTTTTTTTTTTGTGTTGTCAAGATTAGTCAGAAATGAGATGCATCTTTTGCACTCTATATCTTTTGTACGAACATCTGATATTGTATATTTTAGTTATTAGATGGTTATATAAAATTGTGGTTGCATGTACAAAACTCTGATTTGAAATTTAATAGGAAATATTGTATATGTATGGATCAGGAGCATAAAAACAAAATGAGAAATTTATTTAAAAACATAATTATTTTAACTCTATCTATTAAGTCAGATGATCAAAAGATCCGACTTAAAAAGATGATTTGTTGAACTGAATTTATGATGTTTGAGTCGGTTAAGCTGGATCGACTTAACAAGACGAAGTTCTGTTAAGTCGGTTCATGAAACGAGTTAAAAAATATGTTTTTTAAGTCGTTTGTTGTTAACTCGGACACGGAACCGACTTAAAATATACATTTTAACTGACTTAAAAAGGTAAAATTCTACTAGTATTGCAAGCTTTTTTACCCTGTAACTGAAACAACATAGCAAAGAAAAAAAGGACTGAATTTTCATAATTTAAAACAATAGACCAAAAAAATCCATAATCTTGACGAATTTTTTTTCCATAATGTTGACAAATAGTTACCTTATAAAAACCACAATCATGAAACATTCGACCTTCATCTTCAGTGGTCCATGAAGTACACAAAGGAGTTTGAAATCCACACAAACAGATATTTTTTTTTCTTCTAAAAAACACAAAGAACAAAGGAAGAAGAAATGAGCCACAGTCGATGCATAAGAAGAACGAGAAACAAAGCAATATCGTCTACGAAGGCTCATAAGTTATATTCATCATTCTTAAATTATTATTTTTTACTTAATATTTATGATAATCAAAATACATCAATGGTTAATAAGAACAATTTATTAAGGTTTAAATATGTTTTTGGTCCCTGTAAATATAACAGTTTTCAGTTATAGTCCTCGTAAAAAATTTTGTTTAGATTTAATCCCTGCAATATCAGAAAACTTTATTTTTGGTCCTTAACATCAAGTGACCGTTACAAAACGTTCATATTTGAAAACTTTATTAAGGTTTGAAGGTGTTTGATGAAATGGTTGAACGAGATGTTCCGGCTTAGAATGCGGTGATTAATCCTCATCTTTAAAAATTAACTATTTAAAGGATTAACAAAATAGAAAATTAACCCGTAAAGACTTAAACATGTTTAAAAAAAATTGTTTATATTACTCAGTTGTTCAAACGTCACTTATCGATTCGTATTCGAAGGTTTTGAGGGGGTTAAGGGATGCATAGAAGGTGTTTGATGAAATGTCTGATAGAAATGTTACTTTTACTGCTTTGGTTTCTGAGTATTTGAGAGTTGGTGATGTTGGGATTGGTTTGAAGGTGTTTGATGAAATGGTTGAACGAGATGTTTCGGTTTGTAACACGGTGATTAATCTTCATCTTTGAAAATTAACTATTTAAATGATTAACAAAATAGAAAATTAACCGTAAGGACTTAAAAAGGATTAATTTTTTTTTTTTTTGAGATAATAGAGGGAAAAGATGAGGTTGGAGGTAGAGTTATTGATAGAAAAAATTGGGTTAGGTGAGGTATGAATAATGAAGGGAAAGATATTGAGTTGGGTGAGGGAAAATATGGATTGTTGGGTTGATGAAGATGATCAAATTCACTTTTGGGATTTTTGATTGATGGTAATGAATACGATAAATCCAAACAAAAAATTTTATAGGGACAAAAAAAACATATTTCCCTTTGTCACGTTTTTTTAACGTCCACTTCACATTAAGAATAAAAAATAAAGTTTTATGATATTGCAGAGATAAAATCGAAACAAAATTTTTTACAGGATCTAAAAACTGAAAACTGTTATATTTACAAGGATCAAAAACATATTTAAACCATTTATTAAAATGATGATTTTCTTCTTTTCGTTTATTATCTTTTTTTTAATATATAAAATAGTCAATACAATAGCAATTATAGGATACAGGGAATATTGTTTATTTAGAGAAAGGAAGAGACACTAAATCATAATCATACTTGTTTCTAATTATAATCATTATATTTAGAAAATATTCTCTAAATATATGTATTTTTTCACTTTATTAGATGCATTTATTATTATTATTATTATTTCGAATATACTCTTTATTAATATTACAAATTAAAATATGAAAAGTGAAGTTTAATCCATTCAAATACAAATATTTTTTTAGAAACATGAACGCATAAAATAAGTACATTAATTACACTACTCTATTCTAAAGATCAAAATGTGGGATTAGTAAAAAAAAAAAAAAAGTATGTTTATATTGGAGAAAAACAAATAAATATTATTTTGTTTATAAAGGAATAAAAGGCAACAAATTTGGAAACTATAAATTGTACACTATACGACTTACTATTTTGCTTCTGCTCACACCACTACAATCATGATTAAGATATTGCATTTTCAATTTCATTGCCCTGTAAGTGTATCAGAATGGGGCCTTCACACACATGGTTTTTCCACTATTGATCACTGGACACTACACGAGTTTCATCATTGTTTGCTGATTTGGGGTACCATTTATTGTGTTTGATTTGATCTCATTTATCATTAAAGATTTTATTTTTTGACAAATATCATTAATGATTTTATTAGGTCTTCACACATTGTTGATCTTATAAAGCGTAAAGTGTGATGTAGTTTAAGAAGTTGCCATATAAAGTTAAACTAGAGGGTGCAGAATTCACAAAGTTATGGCGATACAATTGAGGACAAAATTATTACTTGTGGTAGAAAATTCAAGGCAATTAAATGACATGTACCTAACAAGATTTCTATTTTTCATTCTCCAAAAAAAGGACAGGCACATTTATTAGTCAAAAAATGGCATGTAAGCCTATTAAAAATTACTAATAAGTGCTCTAAATACACTTATTAAAGAATGAAAAAGAAAAGTTTGTATTAAAAAAATAAAACTTAAACTTTGAAAAAGTTAAATAATCAAATTCTCATACATTTTCGATGATAAATTTTTATATTTGAATTTTAATAAGTGTCTCAAAAGAACTTGTTAATATGTGTCTAAAATATTAAAAAAAAAGACATGTAATGACATCAATTGACACCATAGGGTCAAAGTTTAATTTATCATCAAATTTCATTCATTTTGTTATGTTTAATCTAAATGTCTAAAATAAATACTAAAATAATTCTCATGATAAAAAATATAAATGCCTCTCAATATTTTCATAGCAGATTTTGCACTGAAGTTCTCCATCACCGAAATAGTATTACTAATACTATTATTAATACAAACAATTGATGAGAGAAAAGGATAGAAAAATATAATATATAAATTATATTGATAAAGTAAATGTTAATTATATCAAGTGTTACAATATATAACTGATCAGGATAATTCTCAAGGTAGAATGTGTTTACTATAAATTAGCTCATAAATAAAATCGAGTAACTTTGTTAGTTTTCCAACGGGTACATATATTATTGGTAAGTGTACCATTACATCCACTTTTATTACCATTAATTAACATGTAATTAAAATATTCATTTATTTTATACGTGAATCATGTGAGTATCCGTTAAGCTTTTTATCTCGTGCCCATCGTGAATTTTGTCCACAAATACTCGTAGATATTGATTTTTTGTCATTCCTATTTCCAACTTGAATTTTTTTTTTAAAAGTGCTAGAAAAATATCGGCTGAAAATAATATGAATCTATAAAAATACATTGGCCGAAAGAAAATGAAACTTCAGAAATACATCAGTTGAAAGAAATGGAATATAAAAAATGCATCAACTAAAAGACATATGAAACGTCGAAAATACATCGGCATAAATTGAATATCAAATTTGATTAAACATTCATTATCTTGATAAATATAAACTAAAATGTCAATTACACTAATATAAAAAAAAATATCACCAAATATATTTTAAAGAAATTCTTGTTTACTTGAAACAAGAAAGATTTGAATGTAGTCTTGTTTTTTACTTTAAACTTTTTTATCAGAATATTTGAAATTGTAGGGGACAAGTCATTTGATATGCCAAATTTATTAAATGACCAATTTGTTTAAAGATTCAAGACTATCAATCAATTTGAAAAATTGGAATTGCAAAGTAGAGATCAACGAAGGTCTAAATAAATTTCTTGAAACATCGTTAAATAGAGCATATCCTAAACAATGTATCAATGTATCACTTGTATTGATTTAAAATCTTCAATTTCAATGACTAATTTATCATTTCGTAATTCAAGAAATTAAATTTTTTTTTATCGTACAATTTGAAAGACTTAGATAATGATTCACTCAGTACACCAAATAACAAAAACTTTAGGCTCTAAATGTGAATTTGGAAAGGAAGGGGAGGACATTGATGGGAGAGAAAAATAAATTGTAACATTATTGTGAATCTAATAAGAAAGTTTTTACCCCATTTCTATACTTATATCCCGTAAATTTATGAAAATGTCAAATATACCCTTAATTTTTTTTTTACTATTTTACTAATTCAAAGTTACTTTTTTTTTATCATTTCATCTTTTCCGGAGTCAGAAAAAAGATTTCCGGTAATTTCCGGAAAACTATTTAGAAGAATTCCGGTACACACCTTAGTTTCGGAAATTTTTTTTTTCAAGTTTTCCAGTACAGAAGATTTTTACCGGAAAACTTTAAAAAAGATTTCTGGTACAGAAGTGACAAAATGGAACTACCGAAAAACTTCACAGGAAAAATTTCCGGTACAGAAGGTGTTTCCCGAAAACTTCCTAAGCAAGATTTCCGATACACCATTTTTTTATTTTTTTTTATTTTATTATTTTTATAAATGTTAACAGATATGGATAAACCGCTACTATTATTGAATAAAACATGCGTCGATACCGATCAGGTATGTCGATACAAACATTTTTGACACCGATCAGGTATGAATAATTATAATTTATTTTATATTAATTATAATTTATATTTAATTTTACATTAATTATGTAAAAATATATTATTGTGATTAATTATAATTTATTTTATATTTTACTTCAGATATTTGATACAAAGGACGCTGTTGTGAATTGGGCTAAAGAAATCAGTGTTAAAAATAAAGTGACTGTTATCATCAGAAGATCAGATATAGAGACAGGAGAGAAAAGGAGGAGAAATAAATTAATATTAGGAGAAATAAATAAATTAAAGATGAAAGATGGATTTCAAATGCTAGACATTGCACCAAGTTGGAAACAATATCGCACCGATGACATATACATGGCGTCTACAACACTGGAGGTACTTATTAGGCCATTTGCCACGTGTTACACAAAATCCACTTAAAGAACCTGTAGATGCAATGTCATTAGATGAAACTTAAAAATTTAAATACTTTTACAAAATTACTTGTAATTAGTAAATTTTAGTTTACTGTCGCTATATTTCATCTTGTATTTTATTTATTTTGATTTCGTTATAGTTCATCACAAATAATATAAAGTAAACAACATAACAATAATGCTAAACATAGATGGATATGAAAACAAACTAACATTAAAATTTACAAAAACAATGTTTATAAAAGTAACTACTAACTAGTGTGACAACGCGTTAAATACAAAGCTTTATAAAAGTGAATATACAAGTCATCATTTGGATTAGCTTCATGTACATTCAACCCCTGCTGTATCAGATCACCGATTTGCTGTAGGATAGAAGGCTGTGAAGTAGAACCATCTGAAGCAGTGGTCAGGACACCAAAATCTGGGACCTGGGGTTCACCATCTAGTCGCACTAGTAGTGGATGAGATATCCGGTAGAACCACTCCAAATATCCTTCTTGACAATCAGATGGATATGTAGCTGCATGGATCCGGTGAAATATCTCGGTGACAAGGGTCACATATCCCAGCCATTCCAATCTGCATCAGATAATCTAGAAAGAGCAAGAGGTGGCAGTGGTGGAATATGTTGGATATAACCAAACTGTCTCAGACACCTCTCTGGTAGATATGCCACTATTGTGCTGCATAGTCGGAGATGATCAGTGTATAACACAATATCATCAAAGGAGCGACATCCTTATGATTCTCCCATGGTCTCCATATGACTTCATCAGGTGTCAGTGCGTCAATCATATGTCTGTACTCAGGGATCTTGTGCTTGCCTTGTTTGTAGCTCCATCTATTCATTCGAGCAATGCACTGAACGTCAACACCCTGGTCACCTCTTATACAAATATTTGGAAAATATTCGTATATCCAACACTGTTGCAAATAAAAATAAATAAATTAATTGTAAAGATAATAATAAATAATTAAAAATCATAACAATTGATAATAATCATAATTATTTAATACCTAGAGTAGAGTTATGTATCCACCCAATTGTTTGGTGTCGTAACAACTGGCATCAGATGGTAGTCATAAAGGACTACGAGTGCAGCGCTACCCCAAACGTATCTACGGGTACCGTCTAAATCTCTGAATAGAGGAAGGTACTTCGCATTGACCAGTGTATGACTCTTATCTGCGAAGATAGTACTCCCTACTAGATTAAGCAAATACGCCCGAGCAGCACAATCAAATCGCTGGGCTGCACACTGCATTTTGAATACCTCTTTCAGCCAATCTAGTCTGTAGAGTGCACCCCTGGTTTTTAATGTTTCCTCCCATATTTCTTCATAAGACACCCCTAATAAAGTAATGGCAAGATTACATGCCATTACTCTATCTAGCTCAGGTGGTGGAGTGTAGAACTCACCCATAATAGGAACGCCTAACAAATTGGCAAGATCGTCCAAAGTAATCGTCATTTCATGTGAAATGACGAAGTCTCTGGGTGTCATCTTTCCACAAAAGCAGAAATCAAGCTATTGTCAATCAGTTTCAGACTCCCCAGTGTAGTGGTCCTAACCCAGATAAATTCACTCACGTTTCTACACTTCGCGGGAGAACGGGTGGAGTAAATTGTTGCAATCTTTTTTCATGGACAACAATTTTTAGCATTGATCGCTCCTGCATACAAATAAAATGTATGATATCAAAATTAATATAGAACATAAACAATAATTAACTTAAATATTTTTAATGCACCATAAATAATAATTAATTTAAATATTTTTAATGCACCACAAATAATAATTAATTTAAATATTTTTATTGCACCTTAAATAGTAATTAATTTATATATTTTTAATGCACCATAAATAATAATTAGTTTAAATATTTTTTATACACCATAAATAATAATTAATTTAACTTACTTGACCAAACTAGAGTTTCGCAGACACGTGATGCCGGTATCACGTAAGGACTGACAAATCATACGGTCCTCCGGGATACCGTGTCAGGTCACCCTCACCCTCCTACTGTACAGGTCGCTCCTCATGTACAGGTACCTCCTCATGCTCCTCATGTATCTGATCCTCCATGTGTACCGCCTAATCCTCCTCGTGTACCGTATGATCCTCCTCATGTACCACCTGATCCTCCTCAAGGATAGATATATGAGCCTGCTCTCTCTGATCATCATCTTCCATCATAAATTGTCGCCTTCTACGGGATGCTTTCGGACGAACACTTTTCCGAAGATTCAAAGTCACGTATTCTTCCTACAACTTTGCTGTCTCTACATCTCGCCCTACCCATTGAAAAAAAATTAGTTAAAATCAAATGAATTAAATAAATAGTAATGGAATAAAAAATTAAAACCAAAAAATTAATTTAAAAATTATTTAAAAAAAAAAATCAAACAACTACCGGAAAACTTGTGGATGAAGTTTTCCGGTAGCTTCCGGAAATGTCCCAATCAAGTTTGCCGGTAGTGTAAGTTTTCCGAAAAAGTTAAAATAAGTTTTCCGGTTGTTCTGGAAAACTTCAAAAAAGATTTCCGGAAATGTGTTCTGTAGCGAAAAACTTTTTTCAAGTTTTTCGGAGTAGAAGTTGTGTACCGGAAAACTTTGAAAACTTGAAAAATGTTTTCCGGATTCTTTTTTTTTTTTACACTTACTTCTGTTCTGGAAATGTTGAAATGAAGAAATAAAAAAATGGTAAGTTTTTATATATATATATGAGGGTATTTTGGTCTTTTCTTTTACTTTTTGGGGTACATGGATAAAGAAGGAGGTACAGAGTAAAATTTTCATCCAATAAATACAAGATTTAGCCCAATATTTTTAGTAGTGGGCTAGTTTAGGGGTTGTTTAGCCCATTTCCTTTTTTCAAAAATAAAAATAAAAATTAGAGAAAAATTGTATCACAATATTGACATCCCAACTATTTTAAGACCGTAATTAAATATCGTGACATGTGCCTTGTTTCTCAATGAGTGAGTGATTCCCTCTCCATTATGTTAGTGACATGTGCCTTGTTGGAAATAATAAGGTTGGTGTTTGTTAGAATATTCCTTGTACAATGAGCTACTGAATTGTAACTAACTCCTCTTTACAAGGAGTTAGGGAAAGGAATGAAACGCTAACTCTATTCAGAAATCAATTCTGCTTCACTTCATCCTAATTTCTACATTTGCATCGGAAACCATTCTTAAACTAGGTTCACTGCCTTGAGCAAGGTACTCTATTTACTTCTCATCCACAAAGTCATTATGCAAAGCCTTGTATTTCTTCTTTTTGTTAAAATTAAAATAAAACAAGAAAAAAAAAAAGAGATTCTAGTGACTTGCTGTTTAACAAGGTTTGGAAAATTACTTTTATCACTTTGAAATGAAAAACAAAATAAGACAGAAGCAGAAGCCACAAATGGAAAAGTGAGTGGCGCCTAACTAATAGGATATGCTGTAGATATTGAGACTAGGGTTATGCTTTTGAAAGCAGACTATTTTCATTTTCTCCATTTCACTGTCCAAATTGATCTTTTCTTCATTTTTTTATTTTTCTCTTTCTTTTATCTTCAACGACGAATCTTGCCTAAATATTAAATGAGCAACAAACATTATAATTGAAATTCATAAAAACAATATAGTTTTTTTAGAGCTTCACACAATTCATACATAGTCGACAAGTTCGAAAAGTTAGAGCTTCAATTCACACAAGTTTTACCATTTTCACAATTCACATATGTTTTTAGAGCTTCACACAATTCAATCAATTAAAATGTATCCGCTTTAAAAATTTCATCTTTGTCGAAAACTTTCTTTTTTAAAAATGCATCAATTTTCTTATGTTTAAACATCGTGTCACTTCTAACAAAATACACAAATTAGTTACACAAGGCATTCAGACAAACAGTTCACAATTTTCAAGCTTACAATTCACATTTACAAAGTAAAACAGTTCACAAATTCACAATCTCACATTCATACTACACTAATCACTATGCCTAGAATGACATTTTATAGCGCGTCTTTTACAGCGCTTATTAAATACAAGCGCTGTTGTATAATTGTTTAAAAATTATGGAGGATACAACAGCGCTTTTTTGACAAGCGCTGTGAAAAAAGCGCTGTTGTAGGGTCATATAGGGTCACATACACTTGCACATAATGTTTACAACTCTTTTACAACGCTTTTTTAAAAAGTGCAGTAAATTGAAGCGCTCTCACATAGCCTTTTGCAGCGCTTTCTGAGCGCTTTAAACACAAGCGCTGTAAAATGTAGCGCTCCCACCTTATGTTACATAGCTTTTAAAGCGCTGTAAAAGCCTTGCGCTTTCACATAATCAAATGACCTATTACAACGCTTTTTATACAAGCGCTGTAAAAGGCTTGCCCTTTCACATTTTTAAAGGACCTATTAGAGCGCTTTTTGTACAAGCGTTGTAAAATCATTCATTTTAAATAATAAACATTCACTTTAAATAAATAAAAACAAATTTAAAACAAATTTAATACGTTGTCCTAACCCTACAAACCCTCATCTCCTCTACCCTGCGAACACTCCTCTCATCTACTGTGCGCCCATCTACAAATTGATTTACGTTGCTCCTCCTTTGAAACAAATTGATCAACATTGTCTCAGGTACTGTATTTTATTTATTTGTTGTTGTCACTAATTAAAACTGATAAATTGTTACATATTAGATATGTTATGTTTTAAAATTGTTACATGATATTAGATATGTTCTCATGATATATATGTTCTGTTTTAAAATCAATCTTGGACCAATATTAGATATGTGTATTATATATAGGTCATATATATCAGACATGAAATCATGCTTATTATTTGTGTAACTGCATTTATATATATAGGTCATATAAAATGGACTGGAAATTGATGTCTGCCAATCAATTGACAAAAGAGTATGAAAATGGAGTGAAGGAGTTTGTTGAGTTTGCAGTGATGAATGCAAAAGATCCAAATAGAGTCGTTTGTCCTTGTTTAAAATGTTGTTTTGGAAAACACGTTAGAGCAGATGAATTGGAAGGACATTTAGTATGGTATGGAATTGATCAAAGCTATACATGTTGGATAAGACATGGTGAGAAAATAAATGGAAACACCCGCACAGATACATATGCTTCAACTGATTTCGACACAGATACATATGAGCCGGATCGAGTTGAGGAGATTGCAAAAGCAGTTGAAGAAGATCTTCGTGATTGTCCTAAAATGTTTGAGAGCTTGTTGAGTGATGCAGAGAAACCATTATATAATGGTTGTACTAAATTCACAAGACTTTCGGCAATATTAAAGTTGTACAACTTAAAAGTGAGTAATCGATGGTCTGATAAAAGCTTCACATAATTACTAACACTCTTAAAAGATATGTTGCCAGATGATAGTGAACTTCCCAGTCGAACCTACGAGGCTAAACGAATTTTGTGCTCTATTGGTATGAGTTACGAAAGGATTCATGCGTGTCCTAACGATTGCATTTTATTTCGAAATGAATATGAATTACTAAAGGCGTGTCCGAAATGCAATGTCTCTCGATATAAGAAGAAAAAATCTACTCCAGCAAAAGTCGTGTGGTATTTTCCTATAATACCAAGATTTAGGCGCATGTATCACAGTGAAGAAGATTCAAAACACTTGACATGACATGCAGATGAAAGAATTAGAGATGGAAAGTTTCGACACCCTGCAGATTCTCCGCAATGGGCAAAAATTGATCACGAGTATCCTGAATCCGGGATAGAGTCATGAAATCTACGCCTTGCACTTTCTATTGATGGAATGAATCCACATGGTCTTCAAAGCATCTCACACAGCACGTGGCCTGTGATTTTGTTGATTTATAACCTACCTCCATGGTTATGTATGAAGCGTAAGTTTATGATGTTGTCTCTGTTAATTTCTGGACCCAAACAACTGGGGAATGATATCGACGTATACTTGGCTCCTTTAATTGATGATTTAAAAATTATGTGGGAGACAGGTGTGGAAGTTTATGACGGGTATAAGAAAGAATGTTTCAATTTGAGGGCTATGTTGTTCGGCACAATTAATGATTTTCCAGCATATGGTAATTTATCAGGATATAGCATTAAAGGTCAGTGTGCATGTCCTATATGTGAAGAGAGTACAAATTGGATACGGTTGAAACATTGTAAGAAGAATGTATTTCTTGGACATCGTAGATTTTTACCTTATAGTCATCTGTATCGTGGGTGGAGGAATGCATTAAATGGAAAATCAGAGGAAGATAGAGCTCCTGTAGCATCGACTGGATATCAAATACTTGAGAAAGTACAAGGTTTGACCAATAAATTTGGCAAACATTTTGCGGGAGAGCTGGTCAAAACTGGGTGGAAGAAAAAGTCAATTTTCTTTGAATTGCCATATTGGAAGTCATTGTATGTAAGATATTTTCTCGATGTGATGCATATTGAGAAAAATGTATTTGACAATGTTATTGGTACATTAATCAATATACCAGGAAAGCATAAGGATGGCATTAATGCAAGATTGGACTTGGTCGATATGGGAATAAGAAATGAATTGGGTCCCGTAAAGAAAGGAAATCGCACATATCTACCTCCAGCTGCTCATACTCTATCTAGAAAGGAAAAAATTGTTTTGTGTAAATTTCTACACGAAGTTAAAGTTCCAGAAAGATACTCTTCAAACATTAAAACTTTAGTTTGTATGAAAGACCTCAAGTTAAAAGGTTCGAAGACCCATGATTGTCATATTCTAATGGAGCATTTGCTACCAATAGGTATACGTTCAATTTTACCTGAAAAAGTTCGCCGAGCCATAACTAAATTATGTTTCTTCTTTAGGGAAATTTGTAGTAAAGTGATCGATCCTCAGAAATTACCGACATTGTAGAGAGAAATTGTTGTTACTTTGTGTGAGCTTGAAATGTATTTCCCACCCTTGTTCTTTGATATAATGGTTCACCTTACTGTTCATCTTGTTAAGGAGACACAACTTTGTGGGCCAGCTTATATGAGATGGATGTACCCAATAGAACGATATATGAAAATATTAAAAGGGTACGTAAAAAGTAGAAGTCGACCAGAAGGTTGTATTGCTGAACGGTACATTGTCGAAGAAGCTGCTGAATTTTGTACTGAATATCTATCCAATGTTGAATCCATAGGGCTTCCCATGTCTCGTCATTTAGGAAGATTATCAGCAGAAGGGATAATTGGAAAGAGACTAATGACTATATAGGACAGAATGGGAGCAGGCACAATTGTATGTTCTGCACAATGATGATGAGGTTCAACCATATGTTACAATACACATGGATCAGTTATCTAGTTTGAACATGAATAGGAATCAAAATTGGATAACTCGAGAGCACAATCAAAGTTTCATAACATGGTTAAAAAATCACATAAAGTCAAAGTTTGATGTAGACCCCGGATCAATTTCACAAAGATTGAGGTGGCTAGCAAATGGTTCGAGTTTACATGTGTTTTCTTACACCAATTATGTAATTAACGGCTACACATTTTATACCAAAGAACAAGATGATCAAACCACTATGCAAAATAGCGGAGTCACTCTCGTAGCTGAAGCGATGCATATCTCAAGTGTAAAAGACAAGAACCCAATATATGCAAATCTATCATATTTTGGGGTTATCGAGCGCATATGGGAGCTAGACTACACAATGTTTCGTGTTCCCATATTTGATTGCAAGTGGGTCGATAATAATAATGGCGTTCGAATTGATGAGTCAGGGTTCTTGCTTGTCGATTTTAATAGGGTGGGATACAAAGATGAGGCTTTTATTTTAGCGTCGCAAGCTCAACAAGTGTTTTATGTCACTGATCCTGCTGATGATAAATGGTCCGTTGTCCTATCGACCAATAAAATAAGTGATGATAACTATAATGATGAAGATGTTGGTAATGATCTTTTCTTTGCAACATCACAACCACATGAAATTGATTCAACTGATGATGGTTTATATCTTAGAGATGATCATGATGAGGGAATTTGGATTAATCCATCGTTTCGTATCATTAATGGACAAACAAATGTGAATCCCACCAAGAAAAGAAGAAGGGCATCTTAATGTGTTTAATTGTTTTTAAGCCATGTAATCTGAACTGAGTTCATGTAATTTAATTGTTTGATCTGCCAGAATTGAGCATTTTGGTATTTAGAAGAAAACAAAATTATTTGGAATTTTTCTTGAACTTAATTGATCATCCCAAAATAATGAAGTCACACAACCCTACTACAACGCTCTTTTGAAAAAGCGCTGTAATAGGGTTTTAAAAAAATAAAACAAAGAGGCGTTTTATATATAAAACCCTATTACAACGCTCTTTGAAAAAGCATTGTAATAGGGTTTTAAAAAAATAAAATAAGGAGTTCTTTTAAAGCGCTGTCTACATAAGCGCTGTAAAAGGGTCACACAGCCCTTGGACATAATAAAACAAAGAGGCATTTTATATTTATATACCTATTACAGCGCTCTTTTGAAAAAGCACTGTAATAGGGTTTTAAAAAAATAAAATAAGGAGGTCTTTTAAAGCGCTTTCTTCATAAGCACTGTAAAAGGGTCACACAGCCTTTGGACATGATAAAACAAAGAGGCATTTTATATATAAAACCCTATTACAATGCTCTTTTGAAAAAGCGTTGTAATAGGGTTTTAAAAAAATAAGGCTAAATACCACCCGTGATCCCTTAACTTAATTTCGGTTAACGATTTAGTCCTTTATCTTTTTTTTTTCCCGATTTGGTCCTTTATGTTTTTAAATAATTTCAGCGTTACCCTTTAAGTGTGGTTCCGTTAAGAAAAAGTTAAAAAAACATCATCTAGATCATTGCATATGTTCATCAAACCTCTAGGAACGATTGTCACTGATCTGAAGTGATGTCTATGGAGTATAAATATCTCATAGCTTCAGTTTTAACGATTCAATCCTACTATCAAACTTAGATTAAACTTTGAATATTTTTCTAAAATATTTCCAAAACATAAAGGGTAACTTTTTCTGAACACGGAGGAGAATTTTTTTTAACTTTTTTTTTAACGAAACCCCACTTAAAGGGTAACACTGAAATTATTTTAAAACATAAAGGCCCAAATCGGGAAAAGAAAAGATAAAGGACTAAATAGTTAATTGAAATTAAGTTAAGGTACCACGGGTGGTATTTAGCCAAAAACTAAAATAAGGAGGTCATCTAAAGCGCTTTCTACATAAGCGCTGTAAAAGGGTCACATAGCGTTTGCATATAATAAAACAAAGAAGCCTTTTAAAGCGCTTTGTATTAAAGCGCTGTAAAAGGCTTTTAAAAAAATAAAAATAAGAAGGTCTTTTACAGCGCTTTTTTACAAGCGCTTTAAAAGGCTTCTAAAAAAGCGCTGTAGTAGGGTTTTAAAAAATAAAATAATGAGACCTATTATAGCGCTTTTTCAAAAAAGCGCTGTAATAGGGTTTTATATATAACAGTAAACCTCTTCAGTTTCATCTTTATTACGTAAACTTCATACGAGTGTTTCAGTTTCCTATTCGTTTTCCTTCTCATTGCGAACCCTACGAACCCTACCCTTGTTTCCTCCTCATTACTAACCCTCATTACGTAAACTTCATACACTTGTTTCCTCCTCATCTTCATCCTCCTTCTCATTACGTAACCATATATTTTTAGTAACCCTTATTACGTATTCTGCGAACCCCGTAACCCTACGATCGTTTCGTCTTCGTTCGTCTTCTACGCTGTTCTTGTTCTTCTTTGTTACTAAGCGAACCCTACGAACCCGTAACCCTAAGTATTAAAAAGCGCTATTTTAGGTATTGTATTTATTAGTTTTTTGTTTCACTAAAATGCATGTTGAACTTATACTGCTACGTACTTAGACTACTGCATGTTGAACTTGTTGAAGTTATACTGAACTGCATGTTGAACTTGTTGTAGATAAATGGATACTGACAAAGATTTAGAATGTCAAAATGAAGAAGTTGGAAACACCAAGACTTACGAAAATGAAGTCAAACATCGTGCAACCATAATGCAAAATGTTATAAAGATAAGAAGTACTAGGCAAAAATTTGAGGTATACTTTGTTTGCTGCTTTCTTTGTTTGCTGTTTATACTATACTTTATTTGCTGTTTATAATTTGAGGTACTTACTATATGAGTTTATTAGGTGGGATGGAATGAGAGTGGTCAGCCAATTGACCCCAACAGTTCAATGTTTGTAAGTTATATTGGAGCTGTTGTTCGTCAGAATATCCCCATCACAATAGATGATTGGAGAGATAAGGCATTGAAGGATGCAAAAGATGTATTGTGGGCTGATATACAAGTAATTTTTTACTCCACTTTTTTACTTATAATTTTTTACAAACTGCTTTGAAGTACTTTACTCAAACTATATCTTTATTTGGTTTGCAGACAGCTTTTGATGTTGACGAGGTGAGAAAGAGTTACGTGTTGAGAGTTGCCGGGAAAATACATCGGGGTTTTAGATCTCACCTCTCAAATTGCTATCTAAGAGACCGAGATGGAAATATGAATGCGGAAGCTCCAAAAATATATAAACATTATATATCAAATGAGAAATGGAGCGCATTCGTAGCAAAACGTTCAGACCCCGCGTTTATTGTAAGTGATTAATTTATTAGCATTTGTGTTTTATTATTCATATTCATAGCGTATTTTAATTTTTTACAAGATTGTTATTTTTTTTATATAGAATATTAGTAAGGCAAATCGCGAGAGGGCAAAAATTATTCCCCACCCATACAAGAAATCTCGTATGGGATATGCACGTCTAGAGCAAAAACTTGTAAGTAATTAAACATCACTTTCATATAATGTAGTACATTATAAACTATACTTTCTAACTAATATTTTGTTTATGATCTTAACGAGAATAGCTACAAGACACCCAATCCGATCAACCGTTGGGTCGTCATATATTATGGAAGGAAGCTCGCGTAAATAAAGACGGAGTGATTGATAACGAAAATGTTCGAAAAGTAATAGAACTTTGTGTAAGTATATTTATCACTTTAATATTTTTTTAATATTGTATTGTAAAATTGATATTGAACTAATCTTTTTAATCCTACGTGTATATATTTTAGGCGAATCTCGAACAAAGTTCGGAAAATCAAGAGGAGAACAAGGCTAGTTGCAGGGACATACTAGGTAAAGTGTTTAATGTTCTTGAGTATTCCGGCCGCGTGAGGGGGAAAGGAATTGGCGTAACTCCTAGAAGCTATTTTTCATAAGAGAAGCGCCAAAATCCATCTAACGAGGAAGTATTAGAGAAGATCAAAGTATTAACAGAGCAAGTGGCATTCTTGGTGAAGACGAATAAAGACAAGCAACTTGCACATCAGCTCCAACGTGAAAATCAAATAGAGAGTGAAAACGCGAGTTGCAACGTTGGTCTCAAAAGTCTTCCTGAGGTAATTAATTACTTAATAAATAAGAAATTCATTCAAGCTAATTTTTTCACATACTTATGTATTAACCATTGTTTTAGGGTGTCACTCCATGCGTGTTGTACTTATCCTCCCCTACTCATTGGAAGATCGGAAAAGGAACATTGTGCAATACTCTGGGCGAAGTATTGCACAACACACCGATCCCTGCGGGCCATGTCAAAGTATCGCCAGTTATTGCTTTGGAACCAAATGCACCGTTGCCTATACCGGACAACGATGCAAATCTGAATTATTTGGGCGAAGCAATTGGCAGTTACGTGGCATGGCCCAAACATCTTGTTGCCCTTGATAAGGTATGTTTAATTAATTGAAATATATGTTTAATTGATTATATTTAATTGCTGAATTTTTTCCGATGTTAACTTTAATTTCACATTTATTTAGATTCGAACAAATTCTAAAGGGAATGGTAAGAAGATTCCCAGAAACGAAACAATCACATCGCCCGAAAAGGTTTGTCATTTTTTCAGATTCAATAAACTAACAAACTGATTAACCTCATTTTTTCAGATTCAATCCAATAAACCACCCGCACAGCAAGCCAGCTGCCGCACCACAACTGGATTTTCGTGGTAAAAATAAAGCCGGCAAACTTCAAAAGTTGGAGGGTAATAAAGCTGGCAAACTGCAAAAGATGGAGGGTAATAAAGCGGCCAAAGTTGCTGCTCAAAAATTGGATCGTGTAAAATCAGTTGCTGCTCTTGCTCCTAAAATAAGTCAGCCACGACTTGCTCGATATGGGTTGTATCTTGACATATAGGCAAAAAAAAATATGGGCAGCGACAACGATTCACGAATAATAAGCATGGATAAAGCTATATTCAGAGATGAGTATGAAGAATTTTTTGAAAAAAAGCACATATACGAACTTCTCGACCATAAGGAGCTGAGTGCTACTGTCATCAGCTTATACATGAGGTAAAAAATTACTTTTAATTGCATTTATTTGTAATTAATTTAATTTTTTGGTAATTAATCTAATTTGAAATTTTTATTGAAGGTTTTTGTATGAGAAGTTCGTGTGCACGCGCAGATTTTGAAATAGATTTTCATTATTGTCTCCGCATAAGATTTCGATGCTTAAACACGATCCAATGAATGTAAAGAAATACGTTGTAGATATACTATTAGGAAATAAAGAGAAGGATAAGTTGTTCCTTGCACCGTATAATTCAGGGTACGTAATTATATATTCTTTATTTATATCTTTTTTAATTTATGAGATCTTAATTTATTAGTTGCGTAAACCAAATTTTTGTTGTTGTAGGGCACATTGGGTGCTATTTGCAATCAATGCGACCTCTGAAGTTATATACTACCTAGATCCCTTGCATGGCCATTACAACAATCACCCCGAGATAAAGACTATGTTCGACACGTAAGTAATATTCATTTATATTTTACATATAAATATATAAATAATGTGTTTGTTAATGCTATAATAATCACATTTATTTATTCGATAGTGCTTTATAAGTTTTTCGAGCTCAAAGAGGTGCTACAATGTTGAAGCAAAAGTCAAATAACATCACATGGATTCCAATAAAGGTTTGAAATATATGCTTTTAAAATTTCATTTACAATCAATGCACAAATAATTATTGACTTATATGTTTTAGTTTATAGTGCCCTCGTCAAACTAACAACATCGACTGTGGGTATTATGTATTGCGATTCATGAAGGAGATTGTTGATAAGAATCAAATTATAATCCCAGAAACGGTACGGTATTTTAATTATTTGATTTTCATATATAAACTACGTATATATTTGATTCTAACTTATTTATGTTCAATTTTTATATCGCACAGTACTTTGACAATTCTAGTCCAACAAATTCTGAAGAAGATCTAACAGAAATAAAGGAAGACTGGTGTCAGTATGTGATTGAAATGAAGATTATTTGATTTGCTGGGAAATGGCATGCTGCAAGGGATATGGTAGTTCTGTGCTGTTGTGAGTATGTAGTTGTGAACTGATAGTTGTGAATATGAATATGTAGTTGTATGAATATGATAGTGAATCTGATAGTTATATGAATAGGTAGTTGTGAATATGTAGTTTTGGGCTGTTGTGAATATGGTAGTTCTATTCTGTGCAAGGAATTGTTGTATACATGTAGTTCTGTGTTGTTGTGAACTGATTGTGTAAATATGTTAAGTTATATATTCGTAAATATGAACTGATTGTTGTGAATATGTAGTTCTGTTGTTGTTGTGTAATGATTTTGTGAGATGATTGTGAACTGATTCTGGATGAAAATGATTTTGGAATAAAAATTAAAAGACAGCGCTTTCTAAAAAAAGCGCTTTAATTTATAGCATTTTTAATAAAACTAAAATAAGAAAAATAAATAAATAAATAAAGCACCTTTTACAGTGCTTTCTCAAAAAAGCGCTGTAAAACGTGCATTAGAATGCACCTACTACAACGCTTTTTTGAAAATGCGCTGTAAAAGGTGCATAATAATGCATCTATTGAATGCACCTACTACAGGAAAAAGCGCTGTAAAAGGTGCATAACAATGCATCTATATGAATGCACCTATTACAGCTAGGTGCATAATAATAAAACAATTAAATGCACCTATTTAGTTTCTCCTCTCACTGGCCTAAGCTACTCATTAATGTATATGATTTATAAAGTAAATTATATTTTGTTAGGATAATTTTTAGTACACTATCATCTAAAAAATTGCAATAGATATATTGATAATCAAATACATATTTCTCTCTTAATTAATTGATCAAGAAAATATCATATTTGATTTAAATGATCAATAATGCATATTTGTCATGTGTACAGTTTGGATTAAATTATAATTACTGTTTTCTTTTTTTTGTAAAACACGTTTAATATTTAATATTTGAGTGTATAAATTTTTTTGAATGTTTGAAAGTTAAAATGGGGAGAGAGAAAAGGGAAAAGGAAAAATGGAAGATTTTTTGAATACAAAGAAAATGTCATCAATACACTAAAATTATAATGTCTGAAAAGTTTAAAGATGGGTGTTGTGATAATTTTTGTAAGCATTTTCTATATAATAGATAGCTCTATATATAGATAATAGATATTGCAAATACAAAATTAAACCAAACCATCTATTTTTAATTGGTTTTGATTTTTCTCTCTCTAAAGTGGAATCAAACAACTCATTATGCCATATTGATTATAATTGTTGAATAATTTAAAAAATAATCAATTAAGTTTAGTTAATTAATTTAATATATTATAATTTCAAATGTGAAATTGAAAATGAAAGAGAAGAAAAGTAGAAAAATAAAAGAAAGTAATAAAATATGAAAAATTTAAGAGAAAATAATTGAAAATAGAATTCAAAGTATGAAAATATGATATTAGGGGAAAGATGATATAAGTTTAAAAATATTACTAACCCTTGAAAAGGAGAAGTGTCATAAAATTAGATAAAGGGAAGAAGATAATAATGGTAGATATTAGTTTTTATAGATAGTTTAGTAGATAGTAGATTAGTAGGAGATGATAAAGATTAGCGTAAATTACATCTGTGGTCCCTTAACTTAATTTCAGTTAACGTTTTAGTCCTTTATCTTTTTTTTTTTTTTCCGATTTGGTCATTTATTCTTTAGTTGATGTTGTTAGAGATGAAAATATGAGTTTATTTAAAGATTTAAGTTATGAATTTGATGAAATTTGCATTATATTGAGGACGATAATTAATTTTATGGGTTTTGTTTGAAATTTTTGATGAATTTTTGCAAAAAAAAAAGGATAACATTGTTGACATTATAAAACATAAAAGATCAAATTGTCACTTAAAATTAAAATAAAGGACCAAATCGGGAAGAAAAAAAAAATAAAAGACTAAAACGTTAACTGAAATTAAGTTAAGGGACCACAAATGCAATTTAGCCTAAAGATTATTATGATTGCATGATAAATGTTCTAACATATGTATTAAATTAAAGTGAGATAGTCCCACTAATGCAAATAGTTTGATTGAATAGATCTCGTTATTTTCCAACTTCAAAAAATCAAACATAGAAAGTACTAATTAGTTAAAGGCAGTAAGAAGTTGGTTATATTAGTTATCTAACGAGCATTATATAAATGTGTGTTATACTCTAATTGTATCGTATGTTAAATATTATCAACTTTAAATTCAATATTTCTTTTAATTATTTCTCTTTTAACGCCGTCATACTTCTCATCATAATATCAAGAGATATGAAATCCTCTCTGAAGAAATGATCGTAATTATTACCAAAGAAAATCTAATTCTCCTGTTATTCTACATATTTTTCTTCTCAAAGCCATTAATTTCAAATGCAAGGCAATATTTTAAAACAATGGAGATTCTTGCAACTCATGATTGTTCTTATTGTAGTTGGGAGTGATTAAACTTGAATATAAGAATCATTTTTCATTCAAAGGCAAGCTTGGTTGCCACATGAAAGTTAAGCATAGTTAATTTTGCATGTGGTAGTAAAACAATCATTATTTTCTTTGTTATTCTACCCTATGGTAGTTAGACATTTCTCGTTCTCTTTATGCTTTTATCCTATGTGATTAGTTTTGTTAATCAAATTTTGCCTGCCTATAACAATATTTGGCCTGCCTATAACAATATTTGGCCTGCCTATAACAATATTTTCCCCCTACTAAAATAAAAATGAATGTACAAGACCACTTAATCCCAAACTCGGTCTCTTCAATAAGACTTTTGCAGGCCAATATTTCAATAACACTTTTCCTAATTTCTAGTGATTGATGAAACCAATCATAGAAACATAGTGTACCACCCTAATTGAATTAAGTCCAAGCATATCTATAGTTTCACCCTACAAAGTCGTGCAAAAGTTGCCCTCCAATAAGGTCTCTACCAAATTGTCTATTTTGTGATTGAAAAGTACTCGTGATGTAGCTATCTGGTTAAAGTGCAATGCCAAAACGCTGGGCGGCACTCATGTTAAATGGCTCGGATAACCCAATACAATGATTTTGATGAAGCCCGAGTGTCAGAGACACACCATTATTGCTCGTTGCAACGTTATTCCCCATGCTCACTCCATTACTACATACTTGTTGATTCAGCACCGACATATTTGAAAGTTTGTTTCTAGTCCGTTTATAGGCGACACTCTGAAATTTGTCTGTGGAGTTACATGGATTCTCAGCTATGTTGTTATTTGAAGGTAACTGAAATTTGTGTGTGGAGGTAGATGGATTCTCATCTCTTTGTGGTTCCTTTTGAGTTTGTTGTGATTCAAGCATGTGTATCTCTTCTACCATTGGTTTCCATAGTCTCACTCTTGCATTTATAAACCAATTAGACACCTGAAACACATAGACATTGTCAATATGAAATGAAAATATGTCACCAAAATTATATTGAAAATATGAAATGATGCATGAAAATATGAAATGATGCAGAATATGGAGCTTTTATCTTGAAATAATCACTTGGTTACGAGACAGACCGATTTGTTTTGCTAACATTATCTTGTCAGCATCAGTAGGGTAACTGCAACAAGAATACAACATATAAGTAGTCTAAATACATGTCTTATATACCAATACATACATGAAAATGTAATGTTTAGATGATGATGGAAAAAGAGAAAAACACAAAGCTTATATCAAAGTTGAAGCACTACTTGTTAAAAGGGTTAAAAAAAATTATCTGTCCCCAATCTAATTAATTGGGGAATCAAAAATTTTATGTCACCAAAATTGAGGCTGCATCAACGACATTTGAACACAATTCTCCACAATATTAAGGATTCGTGTCATTATGACATGACTACATTTTAAAATCTTTTTGATTTTGTAACAGTGACACTTCATATTGAATACATAATTGTCATATTCAATCACTTCTATTTTCTTAAAATATTATCAGTGTCTACAGATCAATATTGTGTCTGATATCCATGAATGTGTCAATGCTTCATAAGATAATGATAAGATTGTAATAACACACTTACGGGTGCAGAAAGTGTTCAAACAACCATGCCTTGAGAACACTCACAGCACGCTCAGGGTCCTCGTTGAGGTCTCCAAACAGGTGGTTGGACATGCTCTAGAAACCCTGGCCTTTGACTGTAAGGGGTTGCGTCACTGTTGCGAAACCTTGGCGATTCATCCTTTCTATTGTTGCTTATCTGAAAATTAGACTTACTGAAAAACTGAAGCTGGTCAGTAATCACGTTCTTCAAGCATCTAAAATGCTTGGACATGGCATTTAGAGCCAAACTTGAATATGGGGCTGCATTACCGAGGCCAGATACATATTCAAATGAAGTTATTACTGCATGAATCTGCTGATAGTATTGTCTGCACCTCTTGCAAACCTGTTTGTGGATGACAAAGAATTGAATTATTTCACAATTTGAATTAATTATCAAACTTTTCAGTAGATATGGAATTTCTTTAATTTTGCAGCTCTTTACTGGAATTGTGGTGTAAGAAATGGTATGTGTTGTTCATGTAATCTAATGAATTTAAAGTACATAATCTTATTTGAGTATGGACACCTTTCTCAACCACCATTCGAACCATGGTTCGCAAGTTGTGAATGATTAGCCTTTTTCAATATCTAACTCTTTTTGGTTCTTTTAGTACATGTTTATTTCCACGGTGAGATTGGCAAAATCATGGTGGCTTACAATGAGCCACTGTGATTTTGCAAAAGCTACACATACTCTCTAACTTCTGCAAAATCATGGTCGGTCAGCGTGATTTTATCAATCCCGCTGTGAAACCAAACACATACTTCAAAGATAATACTCTCTAAAAGCTACATGTATATTATTTTATAGAAAAATATAATACTCTCTCTGCCCCTAACTATAAGACCCTATCTCACTTTTTCTTGCGGTCCATTGATAATAGACTTTTTCTTTTACAAATTCCCAAGGCATAATTGATTTTTTTACAAAAATGCCTCTATTCAAATTACTATTGGAAAACGTAAATAAATTTAATATAATTAATTGTAGAGATAAATAAATAAAAGTAACACTTTTAGAACAAATTTATTACTAGAACTACTATTTAGATAGATTTTGTGGGAAGCAAGGAGTATAAAAAATAAGAGGAATGCAAGAGATGCTCCAATTCAATATAAAGAGACAAGGAATAGGGATAAGAAAGTAAAATCAACCAACACAACCATCCCAGACTCATTAACCTATCAGAGCGGGTTTCCTCCCAAACTTGCACTTCAAGACTCATTAACCTGTAATAACTGCGATTTCGCAAACGCAGGGCCAAGCCAGTCAAACACAAACAACGAAGGAGGTGAGTTTTGAAATTAGGTTGATAGTATACTACAAGTAAGAAGAACACGCAATTAATCATCAATAGACCGTATCATTACACAAACATTCTTCAAAGAAAAACATCACGTTATATAGTCAAAATCAAGGAAAATCAATACACTTCACTATAACATCAAATCATCGCAGAAATTACTATCGCACACGATACATATTAATCACAACAAAACCATCACAAGAAAATGCAATGCTATGCATGAGCCTAGACTCTACTTAACAATGTGATACCATTCTAACTCTGAAGTACTTGGTTAAGAGGCCTGATACTATGCCACCATCCCAGTTGACGGACAATTCAAATTGGCCCTGTCCTCATAGATTCCCTCAACTCAACCCGAGACACATATACGCGACAGTCGAGGTAAACGTGTGTTGCATGGTAGCTCCCGACATTTGGAGTGCTACCTCCAAGTCACCTAGGAATTCCCCACCCGAATACCTCCAAGGTCTAACAATCTTGCCTTAAGACTCAACAGTAGACCGCCACGATCAGGCTCAATTCAGTTGTACATCCCCGGAATCGCTAGGCTTGTCAGGCCCTACCTATATGATGACAAAATAATCTCCACTTCACAAATTCTCAATATTTATTTTCTCCCCTTGTTGGCCTATGATACTCCATTAAAACCGTCATCTCAAACACAAATTTGAATCACAATTATTTCATCAGAGGTTACTTAAATTTTTCATTACCAATTCATAACATCACTATTATAAATCACACATCATCATCATTACATAACTCATCACAAATTTGGAGCATTACTATCATCAATCGTACCTCATCACATAAACTTATCACAAATTTATGAAATCACAATTATTATTCATACATCATCATCATCACATAAAATTATCACAACACATCCATCTTTTATTATCATATCACATAAACTCATCTAATCAAACATATACATAAAATTAATTCGACACTCAATATCACTATAACATCAAATACCACACATTTAAAGGAATTAAATCAATCAACACCTTACAAATATTTCTATTCTATATTCTAATCTCACAATTTCCATATTTGCACATTAATTAATTTATCCCTCAAAGGGGTACTGTCGTACGTAGCAAGCCCCGGATGAATCGTTGGGAAATACAGTTTTCCCGTTCATCTCACAATATATTACACTCATGAATTCAAACGCTCTCTCACCACTTACCTTATTTCGACGCTTTTACACACGAATAAGATTCCACGAGCAAACGATCTTTGTTCTTTGACTCTTTGTCCTTCAATCGATCTAACTCGACAGTTTATGAGTAAACGTCAAAAATAAATTATGAGAAACTACTCTAAAAACTAAATTCGAAATTTGGTCAAGAAAAATTACCATAAATCAAAAAACCAATCAGTGGATAATATAGCCACTTTTCGCATGGTCGTTTTGGCGTTGATTTCGCTCAAATCGGAGTTACGGTGAAGAAGAACGATACAAGATAAGGAATTTTATAAACGGAGAAGTCGGGTATTTTAGAGAGAAATTGGAATGGTTAAAAATATGAGGAAGTATGTTTATTTGACTAGCATACTGAAATTTGGACGAGAACGGAGAAAATTTTCTGGAACAGTTATCGATCACCGGTGCCGAATGATATGTTGTTGTTGTGGCGGATGTTGAAGCTCCCTTTCTTATTTTTTTTTTTTAGGGTTCACATGGGTCAAGCCCATTGGTCTCCTTATTTATTTTATGTTTTACTACTATTATTTTTATTTTGCTACAACTAAATTAATTGTTACTTAATCTCATTTTTAATACTCTTTCAAACATCATTAAATTTTCAAAACATTACTAATATTTCATAACTAATATATGATAAATTAGAGTAATTAAAATAATTAACCTTTTAAAAAAATACATATTATTAACAACTCAAACTCTCATATTCAAATTAATCACTATAATTATACTTATTTTTCAAAATACTCACGTTATAATAATACTATCATTAAAGAATAGTCAAAATTATAAAATAAATAAATATAACAACAATATTTTATGTTAATTACTAAATCATAATAAATATATATATATAAAATCACAATTCCAAAATAAGTATATAAAAATAAGGAAAATCAAAAATGATATTACTACTATCTCAAGATAATTATGTATAAAATAAATAATTAAAATAAGATATATTTAGAAATAATTAAATATAATTAAGTGCACATACATTTAATATTAGTCAAACAAACGAGAAAATATCATATTAATTACCAACTCACATATACACGTAAAATCTCCTAAATCTTATTCTTTAAAATACTTCCATTAATATACTATTATTTTTAAAAAAATATATAAAATAATAAAATATAACATTTAATATTCTTATAACATATTTGGTCAAATATGTACAAGATTAGCACATCATAGAAAACACACCTGTAAAGAAAATTAATCATAAAACTAATCAACATATATTCTAAAATAATTTTAACACCAAATTAATTATCTAAAATCCTATTTAATTAATAAAATAGTTTATTATAAAATTTGGAGTGTTACAACTTGCTCATACTCTAAGGATGACCATTCACTGGACAAAGTTTGATTTTGTAGTTATGCTTACTTTTTTGTAGTCTTTGAACAATAAATATGTATTTTGTATGACTTTGTTATGTGGTAATTTCATACTATGTTATTATTTGGTACTTTCAGAACAAACGTTACTTTATGGTGTACTAGTTATATTGTTATTGCAATATGTTTGTTTTGTGAAAAATTTAAGCGTTGTTATTGATTTTAATGATTCTTAAATTAATTATTTTATTAGTTGAAAAAAATGTTTTGCTGATGCAAAAAAACACAGGGAGTTGTAGTGTATCGTTGGCCAGACAGACGCCTCATATTTTCTTGATAATCAAAATGTTGACTTTAGCGTTGGACGAACTAATATATTTATAGAGTTGACTTTCATTTATTGTATATTTCTTTTAGTTGACTTTAATGTTAGTCTTTCAAATGCTACATGTTTCTTTTACTTAATGTTGTCTTTAGCGTTAGTAAGCCGACGCTATTGATTCTTCTCAGATGACGTGTCAATTGATTAATACCAACGTCAGATGTGCTATTTTCAACGTTGGAGTCAGCTTTGAATCGGTTTGGACGATGCTAAATGTAAATAAAATTAAATTAAAGACCATTCAAGGAAACCAAAATATAAATCTAATGAGTCAAACAATAGTTTATAAATTATCATTCAAATATTCATGATTCATCGTCCAAAACTATAAAATATGCTATAAAAAGGTAATGTCGGCACCATACCAATTCACAAACTATTAGAAACATGAAGTTAAAATCATGAAATAATCAAACCTTAACAAAGTCCTCTAATATTTTGTAACACAATATATATGTTCGTGCCATTAAGCAATTTGAATACTTCATTAATCTCTTTCTTTTTAAACATATATCTCTAACTACTAAAATACCCGATGTAACACCCCAAATTTTATAATAAACTATTTTATTAATGAAATAGAATTTTCAATAATTAATTTGGTGTTAAAATTATTTTAGAATTATGATATAATAACAAATATAAAGTGTGATTTATTTTATAGTTTTGATTATTCTCTAATGATGGTAATATTTTAATTTGAGTGTTTTGAAACATAAGTATTATTATAGTGATAGTTTTGAATATAAGAATTTTGGTTATTAATGTGTTTTAAAAGATTAATTACTTTATTTTTTGTGTTTAAAAAAAAATAGCTTTGGTAATTGTTGGTAAAAAAAAAAAAGTAAAATGTGTTTCATGGGTTAGGCCCATATGGAAGTAAAACCTAATTAAATAATAATAATACACTACAAGAAAAACTATCTCTAGCTACGGCAGATTTTATCTTTACCGACGGAAATTCCGTAGGTAACGTGAAATTATTTACGGCTTACCCACGGACACGAGTTCGTAGCTATTTCGCTTGTAGGAAAATATTTATCCACGGAAAAGCAGTGGAATATACTTACTTAAGGAAAGTCCGTGGAAGCATGACTTACCGATTAGCCGTGGGTAAATTACTTATAGATTTTCCGTGGTAAAAACATAGATTCTTACCTACGGATAAGTCACAAGTAACATTTCAATTTGGTCATTAAAACTTTATCCATGACATGTCCGTGGGTAAATTATCATTCTTCTTTCACCGAGGCAATGGTAGATTCTACTTTCCTTCTCTCATCATAACACACACTAATTAAAAGTGAGTAACACAGTCATATACAAAAAAGAAAGTTGAACAAACCATGCTCTTGTTTAAAGTGAGAGCAACAAGAGCAATCTGAAGATAATACTTTTGAGAATGTAGCAAACCAATCACAAGATTCACAACATGATATTTGATTAATCTTGGGTGTGAAGCTGAAGGTGAGTTGCATGTGATACTAATGTGATCAATATTGAAGCCTAAGCAGGTAGAATACCTAGTGCGAGGAACCAGCATACGTGTGGCATCTAACAGATCTTGCAGCTGAACAGCAGTTTTAAGTTTTGTTTGTAAACAGAAGAACATTAGATCATCCACAGAGGCTTAAGAATTCAATAGTTACTATACAATTTAATAAATTGTATTGAAGCCCCTCAAAACAGAGTTACCTCAGATCTTGGTCGGCCACCATTATATTTTAAAATTAAGTTCAGTAGCTTTTCCTCAGTAACCTTTAACTTCACCTTCTGTTTAGGAGTTCTATCACCACTGCCAAAAGAGAAGACTATATAGGTAACAATATCACATTTAACTAGTTAAATAAAAAAGGAAATAGAACATACTGTCGAATTACAGCAATTACAGATCGTAGTTCCTCAGTTTGTCCAAAAGTGCCATTGATACCACTACCTTGACGAGTTAGTGCCTCATAAGGTTGCACTAGCTCATTTACTTTCCATGGTAAAGTAGGTGGAATCACTGAAGAAAGATGAGGAGCTTTTGCATCTAGCAACATCTTCCGCAGCACACAGGCAGAATCATCATAATACCTTTAATAGCAACAGGAGAAAATAATGTAATCTTCAGAAAATGAAAATGTTGACAAACAAACTATGCATCATAAAACAGATATATTAAAAGAAAGGATAATTTGTAGCAAAAGTTTCTTTGAAGTGAATTAAGAATAAGAGAGTGAGACTGTGAGAGAAAAGAGAGAACTTGATAATTCTGAAAAGTTTCCGCTTATTAGCCTTATCATTCTTCAAGTATCTAAACTATTTCTTTCCAGTATATGTTATAGATAGAAGGCCCAATAAAATCCCCAACTCAAAAAATTCCCTTGGGAAAGATGTTATGATTAACAAGAAGAGAGTAAATAATAACATATTTTGAGCCATGCTGCCAATATAGAAAACAAATTGCCAAAAATTCTAATTATAGAGAGTTACTTGTGAGTTTTTAACAAAGCTCCATCCATTCACATCACAAACATATGAGCGTCCCTCCCTTCTCAAGAGATCAAACCCATAAACCTGTGGCAACAAGAAAAACTATAGGAGGACATGAAATAGAACTTTAAAACAGAAAAACTTTAACCAAGATGATGATAAGACACAAGTCTTCCCTAGAATCAACTAATAGTGCTAAATGGATGGGCTAGGACAAACCAGATGCAGTTAGATTCAAGAGAATGGAGAGTATTATGTAAAGGAAGATACAAATACAAATGCTACTTACTTCTTTCCCATCAGGATTTCTCATAACAACACCATCATTGAAATAAGCAACGTTGTAAAACTTGAGTACCCTTGTTGATCTGATTTGCTTCAAGGAAGAATCTAGTTGCCTTTCAAGTGTTTCAAGGTCTTTGCTGATTCTTAATCATCATTTGACAAAACAAAACGAAAGGAAAAATTGTAAAAAAATAACGAACCACAATATATAGAAAGTTACTGAATCTGAATGTAATGAAAAAATGGAAACAAACTTAAACAAACATTCCACAAAGAGGCCATGAAACATATGATATATAAAACTACTCAAATATAGTTAATATTAAAATACATAAATAACTTTAGAATTTTCTCAAAACATACACATCCCAAAGCTTCACATTCAAGCCACAATCACAGAGCAAAACAAGATCACAATAGTAATTTCTCCATGACAAAATAACCTCATATGCATATAGAAATACACTAAAAAGTATGCATGTTTATGACATAATTAATTAGAACCCTATAAATGAAATGTTTCTTACAAACGACATTGCCTTGGCATTGTCTTAGCAAATTTATATGAGATTAGCTATCTATCATTAGTCAATTAAGTAAACATATTCCAAGTTATTTAATCTATTTAAATTGCTTTAGAAGGAGAGAAAAATCTTGCCAACATGTTTTGATTAGGATCTTACAAACTTAAATTGTGCATTTACTAATTATAAAGCATAATTCAGGAAAGTTAAACCAAGAACAAAATCATTATTAATTTGGACCAAAATTGAAATCATAGTCTACAACTACCAAACCAACAAAAATAGAAAGAAATTGAAAGCAAGTGCCTTTTCTAAACTTTCTCTACTTATGCATATAGAAACCTAACAATGAAGCGTTACCACATTGGCTATATCGACAGACAAATATAAAAACAGAACATAGGATATATTTAATTAGGATGTGAAACAAACAGTGATACTATTCTAAACTATAACTTTTTATTCACTTTTATAACATAAACCAAGAACACTCTTTCATCACCTTGAGTCTAATTTGAAAACATGCTTAATATAACTTGTCATAGTAATTTCAACTAATACATTGTTAACTACAACACAGGAGTAGAAAACATCCCACAATCAGTAACAAAATAAAGGAATTTTCACCAAATGAGGGGTGCTGATTTGCTAAGAATATTACCATTAAGTAAATATGTTGCTTGAAACTACATTACAAACAAAGGAGTAGAAAACATCAAATAAACCAAATATCATAAAGGCATACTTATTAGAGATCCTGATCAGAGCCACTATGGTTAACAGATGTTTGAATTGCCATAGGTCTTGAAGAGCACAAAAGGCGTCCAATCTAGTAAAGGCAGCAAGAACAATGACTTGTAAGAAAGAAAGATAAAACCCAAAATAAACTACAACACTATTACCTACAACATTATTAACTACAACATTATGTAAGAAAAACAAAGAATCATATCTAAAGAATATGAATAATTTCAAATTTGAAGGAAAATGGTTAGGGTTTTAAATAAAAATTGGGGCTTTTTTAGATAATAGTAAAGAAAGTCTAAGCACAACTGGCAAGAAAAGGAAAACTGATTTCGGTAAGACTCGATCTCAATCGTAGTTCAGATTGAAGCCGGTTCAGCGAGGGCGACCGCAAAAGTCACCGAGAGAAGAAGAAGACCCAGGACTAGATGAGATTTGAGCACGATAATAAAGGAAGATAACTTACCCTTGAGAGAGAGCGATTATCAACAGTCTGGGTCGGCGGGGCGAGTTGGAAGAAGAAGAAGTCTGGGTTTCACGTGGTTTCTGAATGAGTGATGAATGAGTGGCTTTTTTTTGTTTTGTGAATGAATGAGTGGTTTTTTTTTTGTTTTGAGAATGAGCTTATTTTCACATAAAGCTTTTTTTTTAAAAACTCAACACAAACTTTTTTTTAAAAAAAATAAATTACTAAAAAAAAAAAATTACCTACAGGTGAAAAAGAAATTACCTATGGAGAAGTTACAGTTAAAATTACACGAAAAAATTTCACAAAATTTAAGCGGGAGCCTCATTTTTTTTTCGTTACCCACGGATTTTTTTAATTTTACCTACGGAATAACCGTCGAATTTAATTAAAAAAAAACAATTTATTTTATAAACAAATACCCACAGTTTTTCCGTAGATAACAACTAATTTAACTACAGACTGAGATCCGTAGGTAGTTTTCCGTAGGTACACAAGTATTTTCTTGTAGTGATAATAATAATAATAATAATAATAATAATAATAATAATAATAATAATAATAATAATAATAATAATAATAATAATAATAAAATATAAGGAAGGAGAAGTAGTAGGAGCCGCCGGAATAGAAAACATAAATTAGGATTATCGTTTGGCACCGATGACCGATAACTGTTTCAGAAAAGTTTCTCCATTTTCGCCCAAATTACAGTATGTTGTTATATTCATTTAGGTAGTCAAATAAACATACTTCCTCAAATTTTAACCATCCCAATTTCCCTCTAAAATACCTGACTTCTCCGTTTATAAAGTTCCTTATTTTGCATCGTTCTTCTTCACCGTAACTCCGATTTGAGTGAAACCAATGCCAAAACGATCGTGTGAAAAATGTCTATATTATCCACTAATTGGTTTTCTGATTTATGGTATGTTTCTTTGACCGAATTTCAAAATTAGTTTTAGAGTGCCTTCTCATAATTTATTTTTAATGTTTACCCATAAACTGTGGAGTTAGATCAATTGAAGGACAAATAATCAATGAACAAAGGCTGTTTGCTCATGGAATCGTATTCGTGTGTGAAAGCGTCAAAATAAGGTAAGGGGTGAGAGAATGTTTGAATTCATGAGTATAATATATTGTGAGATGAACGGGAAAACTGTATTTCCCAACGATTCATCCGGGGCTCGCTACGTACGGCAGTAGCCATTTGAGGGATAAATTAATGTGCAAATATGGAAATTGTGAGGTTAAAATATAGAATAGAAATATTTGTAAGGTGTTGATTGATTTAATTTCTTTTAATGTGTGGTATTTGATGTTATTGTGATATTGAGTGTCGAATTAATTTTATATATATGTTTGACTAGATGAGTTTATGTGATCTGATAAGAAAAGATGGATGTGTTGTGATAATTTTATGTAATGATGATGATGTATGAATAATAATTGTGATTTTATAAATTTGCGATAAGTTTATGTGATGAGGTACGACTGATGATAGTGATGCTCTAAATTTGTGATGAGTTATGTAATAATGATGATGTGTGATTTATAATAGTGATGTTATGAATTTGTGATGAAAATATTGAAGTAACCCCTGATGAAATAATTGTGATTCGAATTTGTGTTTGAGATGAAGGTCTTAATGGAGTATCATAGGCCAACGTGGGGAGAAAATAAATATTGAGAATTTGTGAAGTGGAGATTATTTTGTCATCATATAGGTAGGGCTGACAAACCTAGTGATTCCGGGGAAGTACAACTGAATTGAGCCTGATCGTGGCGGTCTACTATCGAGCCTTAAGGCAAGATTGTTAGACCTTGGAGGTATGATTTGATGATTTGATGTTATAGTGAAGTATATTGATTTTCCTTGATTTTGACTATATAATGTCATGTTTTTCTTTGAAGAATGTTTGTGTAATGATACGGTTTATTGATGATTAATTGCGTGTTCTTCTTACTTATATTATACTATCTACATGATTTCAAAACTCACCTCCTTCGTTGTTTGTGTTTGACTGGCTTGGCCCTGCGTTTGCGAAATCGCAGTTATTACAGGTTAATGAGTCTTGAAGTTCAAGTTTGGGAGGAACCCCGCTCTGATAGGTGATACTGGGAATTAAGAGTTGTAATGTGTATTTTACTTATGCAATTACAAATGACTTTTTATATGAAAACCTTAGTACTAATAAGTCTTGGGAATTAAATTAAGTAATTCTAGTTAAATCAAGTTCATTAAATTTTAATTGAGGAATAAAGTTGAATTGTTACATGTGTATTTAGAAAAACGTGATATCCTAAAATAGATATAAAAGTTTTTATTTTCTTGAACAGATTTTCTTCATCCACCGCGAGTTTTCTTCAAATAATTTAGTATAAATTATTATAAATGTTATTTTGGGGTTTAGGGTGTCACACCCGACATTAATTAACCGCTTTGGAGTACTTCTTTAACCACTAAATCCTAGTACCCTAAAGTGGTTAACCACTAAATCCCGCTAATGAACCTTCATTACTCATTATTTTCAGAGTTATTTTGAGTCAATTGTTTAACTTATTTCTTTCAATTTAATGTTCATTTTAAAGTTATTTTGAATAAATGATCCTTCAAAAAAATAAGGTGTTTATGTTTTCATTTTCACGATTAACCAACTATTTTATGTAGTTTTGTATTGTTTCATTTGTTTAGCGCAATGCTGATTTTGGTGAAAAAGCAACATGACTCATGTGCAGTATTTTATTCATATATCGAGTTGTAGACGTCCAAATGGAGTCAAATTAGTTGCAAATGAAAGGTAACATCCATAGCTATAACTTTCATGATAACACCGAAATCCAATTTGGATTATAAAAAGTGTGAAAAGTCAAGTCAAAGCAGAGGGAAAGTTGTTTTAAAGAACAAAAGTGTTTATTTAACACTGTAGAGCATTGCGCCCAACCATGTGCTACAATGCATTTGGTGGCACAATTTTATGTCCAGAGAAGAACTATACGCCAACGATCCTAGCAATGCGCTAATAAGCATCCTAAAGCCCTATTTAAGATAAAAACTCAAATTTTACAAGGGTTCTGACCTAAGAGACCTTGGAGCTCATATTGGGAACATCTTGGAGGCTAGGAACTTAAAGATTTTACTCTTGGTGTTCCTTTAACTTAGATCAAACATCAAAGGATGCAACGTAAAGTCATATAAAATACCTGATCAGGGAACTGCACACTTAAATAGAATATTAGTGCTTTAAATTTTTTCCACAAAGTAATTTTGTTATCACCAAAACAGGTAAGAGTCATAGTTATTCAAACCAACTTGGTTGTAATAGATTTGGCATGGTCAATAATGTGGCATACCTCACAAAATAGAGGTAATTTTTTATATTCTACATCGACCAGAAAAAAAACCCTTCACGTTCAATAAGATGACTTTCATGAAGAGGGAAAGTAAGGTCAATATCAACACTCGTGCAAACTGATCGAATGTACAATTGCGTATGGCTTCACCAAGAGACTTTGGAACCATGAAATCTCACCTTGCGTGATATTTTGATGCAAAAATTGAAGGTTAAAATCAAGAGACCAAGCCGAAAGACGAAGGATACCCGAATTGAGATTCCACAACCCAATGGATGAAACAATACGTTGCTCCACCATAGAAATAAAACTAAACTCGAAAAATCCTTTACCAAGAGAAACCATTTTTCAAGGACCAATAACTTTCCAAAGTAACTATAGTTATCGCGTAAGACATCGATTTTAAATTGAACAGCCCCCTTGGACAGAATGACCCGACCATGTAGAAAATTTGTGCATGATGCAAAACCAGTGCAATATTCATTTTCTAAAATGAAAACGACGAGAAGTTTACCCTTTATGCAAGGTTTGCGCAGTGCACTGAGAGAAAAATCAAAAGAGTTATGATGAGTTTGAGTGAATTTTTTCTTGAAAGCCAGAGTGGATGAAGTTTAATGTATGATTGCATCGACATTGTGATCGATTGATATGCCATACATGGACAAGCAAAATTGATTGCATCGACAACAACCATGCTTAATCTCAAAAAGTCCCTCCATAAAACCACACACAAACGAAATTCAGACCAACAAGCCCTATCTCACAAATATAAATAGATCCCTATGAAACTAGAATCACAAACAAAAAGCAAGATCGCAACAGAAATAGATCTGGACAGAGGGGTTGACTACGGGACATATCAACAGAAATTACCAGACCCACAAACCTAGAGTTAGATCCCAGCGGAGGGGACAAAGGAGAAGATGGCGTCCGAATCCAATAGACCCACGAATTCAGACAAACGGTGGCGGACTCCGTCCATGTATTGAAGAGACACCTAATAATGATTTACATATAGAAAGGGTTTTTGGTTTAGTTCAATGTGTCCTAATATGTATTTAATTGAAGTATAATGTTTTTTTTTATCCTCATTATAATATGAAAGGAAAAAATAAGAAAAAAATAATAATAATTTAAGGTTCCTAAACAAGAATGAACTCTAATTACAAATAATATTTTTATATCAAGATCTATTCTAAGGTCAAGTTATCAATTACATTAGCTGAAGGGACAAACATGATACATCAATGTACATTAGAGACACTTATTAATTATTGTAATGAAGAGTTTTTGGTGCTAACATAACTCCTAAAAACTTTTTAATTGAAGTAAACATAACATTAGGTTTTTATTATATAAGGTGATCAAACAATTGTCTATTTGTCGCATAAAAAGATAGAAAAAAATGGCTAAAACTCTCAAGGTGGTTTACACTATAATCCTTTTAGTGTCCCTATTTCATCTTTTAGCCGCCGAAGGTGGTAACTTCATTCTCATATTTTCATGTTATACAAAACCTTCCATCATTTTTAAATAACATTTCTTTTATTTTTATTTTACATTACAGTAAAAATGAGATGTACAAAACACGCAGATTGTATAACATATCAGTGTCCCCCTCCTAAAGCCCACAGAGAATTCAAGCGTTGCGAATATCATTTTTGTACTTGTAAAAAGTAACACTTAAATTAAAACTCATTTCTCTGTTATGTTAAAGCCTTTAATTTTCTTTACTCATCGTTATGTTGTTTTTCTTACATATATATATATATATATGTTTTCTCTCACAATTTTTTATATATTTCTTTCAAACTTTTAATTTCCTAATAGCTTTAGAATCATGTAAAAAATTTATTGAGACTTAGGTGTTTGATATATCATCTAAAAAACTTAGAAGTTAAGTTTAGACTTCATGGGAGGAGAGTGATTTATTGAGTTTTACACTTTGGGATGTTGTCTATAGGATGTCCTCGTACAACTATATACTATATTGACCGATTACTTGATAGTATCGTCTTTGTGAGAGTGCACACAATACATATAATCTTGAGGGGTGTTGCAATTTGCATATGACATAAAACATAACTTCTCCATCCAAGTTTTCCTACATTAGTTTTGCACCACATGAATTTCAAGGAGTGCATTTTGAGCAATGAAAGATCATCCATTTATATCATGTGGTATTATATTGTCGTGATTTTTGTGATCATGCTATATATGATTCATGAATGCATGGTCATCTATTTTTGACTTATTCATTCATTTTACATGATGTAAGAACTACTCACATCTTCTGTGTCTCCGCTTATTATATATTTGTATTCAGATATCATATTTGACAAGAAACAAAGGAACTTGTGGAATACTAGAGGTTTGTGCTTAGCTTTATTATATTTTGAGCTTTTTTCATATTGTTGATTTTGTTGTATGAGTGGAGATTCTTTAACTTCAAATGCAACTCTAAATTTAATTACTAGATTTAAAACTCTTAGTATTCCTCAAGATTTATTGTTATTATTTGTTTTATCTTATAACTCTCAAACTTCCGAGTTATAACATTATTGTTATTGTATGTTTTATTTTAGGCTAAATAACATACGCGGTCCCTTAACTGAATTTCAGTTAACGTTTTAGTCGTTTACCTTTTTTTCCTTCCGTTTTGGTCCTTTATTTTAATTTTAAGTGACAATTTGATCTTTTATGTTTTAAAATGTCAACAATGTTATGCTTTTTTTTTTTACAAAAATTGAAAAAATTCATCAAAATTTTCAAACAAAACCCATAAAATTAATTATCATCTTCAATATAATGCAAATTTCATCAAATTCATAACTTAAATCTTTAAATAAACTCATATTTTTATTCTTTATTTGATGAATTTGATGTTGTTGGAGATCAAAAGATGAGTTTATTTGAATATTTGAGTTATGCATTTGATGAAATTTGCATTATATTGAAGATGATAATTAATTTTATGGGTTTTGTTTGAAAATTTTGATAAATTTT
>JBBPBQ010020321.1:21176099-21188883 GCA_037974755.1 Cicer yamashitae | reverse complement strand
TAAATAAACTCATATTTTCATCTCTAACAACATCAAATAAAGAATAAAAGACCAAATCGGAAAAAAAAAAAGATAAAGGACTAAAACGTTAACTGAAATTAAGTTAATGGACCACGAGTGTAATTTAGCCTAAAAAAAGTAGATAGTATGTTTAAGGTCAATTTTATAGGTTGATATTTTTAAATTTTCAATTCGACTTTCTATTTTCTAATTTATGCGTGTCTCCATTCTTCTTACTCCATTTATAATGTATATATATATATATATATATATATATATTTATATTTTATTGTTTAATTATATGATTCTCATGAATTCTAGATCTACATGGCGTTGATGACTTGGAGCAGTTATGGAAGCAGTTGTGGTTAAACTTCTAATAAGTATTATAAAATGGGAAAAACAAAAGACACAAACATGTGTAACAAAATAATTAAATATAAATGCACTGTTAACTTTTTAAAGATTTCAATCGTTTGATTTTTTGAGCGATTTTTGTACCCTTATTTTTATCAGTTTTTTAATTTTGTTAGTTGTGTTTAATTTTTTGTTATTAACTTGTGTTTAATTGTTTAGTACTGAGTTAAATCGTAAATTAGTTATTTGAATTAATAAAAAAAAATATCACAGTTGTCGACTTGCAGTTGATAATCCCATTGATTGTTGTGTTTGAGAAAGCGTCGAAATAAGGTAAGGGGTGAGATAGCGTTAGAATTCATGAGTATAATATATTGTGAGATGAACGGGAAAACCATATTTTCCAACGATTCATCTGACGCTCCCTACGTACGACAATAGTCCTTTGAGTGATTTAACTTCGTTAAATTTGTGGTATTTGATTTTATTGTGATATTTGATTTAATTTCATTAAATGTGTGGTATTTGATATTATTGTGATATTGGATGCAGAATGACTTTGGTGCATATGTTTCATTAGATGAGTTTATGTAAGGTGATAATAAAATATGGATGCATTGTGTGATATAAGTTTATTTGATGATAATGATGTATGATTTATGATTGTGATGTTATAAATTTGTGATAAGTTTATGTGATGATGATGATTTATGATTGATGATAGTGATGTCATAAATTTGTGATAAGTTTATGTGATGATGATGATAATAATAATGTTATAAATTTGGGTTGAGAATTTTGAAGTAATCCCATGGTTGATAAAATAGTGATTATTCCAACTTGCACTAAAGATAATACTCTTAATGGCGTAATCTAGGCCAACGAGGGGATAAAATAGATGTTGACAATTTTTGAAGTGGAGATTATTTTTTCATCATATAGGTAGGGCCTAACAAGCATATTGTTTCGGGGAAGTACAATTGAATGAGCCTGATCGTGACGGTCTACTGTTAAGCCTTAAGGCAAGATTGTTAGACCTTGGAGGTATTTGGGTAGGGAATTCCTAGGTGACTTGGAGGTAGCACTTCAAATGTTGGGAGCTACCAAACAACACACGTTTCCTCGACTGTCGCATATATGTGTCTCGAGTTGAGTTGTGAGGATCTATGAGGACAGGTCCAATTTGAATTCTCCTTCCACTTGGATGGTGGCATAATATCAAGCCTCCTATGTCTTTCAGAGTTAGAATAGTACACATTGTGAAGTAGAGTTTAAGCTCATGCATAAATATAATACTCTTAATGGAGCAGTCTAGGCCAATGAGATGATAAAGTAGATGTTGATAATTTTTGAAGTGAAGATTATTTTGTAATCATATAGGTAGGGCCTAACAAGCCTAGTGATTTCAGGGAAGTACAACTCAATGAGCCTGATCGTGGCAGTCTACTATTGAGTCTTAAGGCAAGATTGTTAGACCTTGGAGGTATTCGAGTGGGGAATTCCTAGGTGACTTGGAGGTAGCACTTCAAATGTCGGGAGCTACAATGCAACATACGTTTACCTCGATTGTCGCTATTTGTGTCTCAGGTTGAGTTGAGGGGATCTGTGAGGCAGGGCCAATTGCAATTGTCCTTTCACTTGGATGATGGCATAGTATCAAGCCTCCTAACCAAGTACTTCAGAGTTAGAATGGTACCACATTGTCAAGTAGACTCTAAGCTCATGCATAGCATTGCTTTTTCTCTTAGACGATTTGATGTTATAGTGAAATGTATTGATTTTCCTTGATTTTACTCAATGAAAATCAACATTTCATTATAACATCAATCAATCTAAGAGAAATTATTATCATCTTCGATACACATTAATCATACCAGAGCAATCAAAAGGCAATGCAATATTATGTATGAACTTAAATTCTATACTTCTTCACCATTTGGTACCATTCTAACTCTAAAATATATGGTTAAAAGGCTTGATACTATGCCACCATGCAAGTGGATGAATAATCCAAATTTCCTTTGTCCTCATAAATCCCCTTTACTTTACACGAGACACATATACACGACAGTTGAGGTAAATGGGTGCTGAATGGTAGCTCCTGGCTTTGGGAGGGCAACCCCAAGTCACTTATGAATACCTTACAAGAATTCCTCATAGATCTTACAACCTTGCCTTAAGGATCGACAACATACCTCCACGATCATGCTCATTCAATTGTACTTCCCCAACATTACTAGACTTGTTAAACTCTACCTATATGATGACAAGATAATCATCACATAAAAGACCTTTACCATATAGTTCCTCCCTTCGTTGGCTTATTCTCCTCCATTAAAATCACTATCTTTAGCATGAGTCTACGTTCTTGATTTCTTTTGGAGACTTAAGGAGCTATTAGTAACTCACAACATTAGATTTTGATAATAAAATTTTCCAAGTTACTTACTAAAATAAATTAAATATCATATTTCACTTTGAACTTTCCAATTACTTACATCAGCATAAGGACTATTCCTCCTTCCTTTAATTAATCTACTCTCTTAATTCTAACTAAATCTCCAAAAATATCTAACATGAAAAAATGCTGACTAAAATTTAATTCTAAACTCTTACAGCTATCTTTTATGATACTTAATCATAATCACGTCACATCATTCAACTCTCATCTAAAAACTAGTGTCAGCAACCTTAACTAGCATTGCATTCGTTTATAGAAGAAGAATTACAAACAACTCACGTCAATAATCTTTTTCACGATAGAAATCATCCAATTTATAAAATAGTCACTTTTATTATTTTTCAATCTGAAAAATGACTTTGAGAAATAAAACCACTGACAAACAACCCAAGCACTTAAATCAAATATTTCGTCAAACTCTGAATTTTTTTTAAAAAAAATTGAAAGTGGTGCAATTGTCCAACTCTTTCAAAGGCAGGAGAATTTTCAGTCATGGATTTTGACAATTTTTCACAAATGAAATAAATATATTTCACTTACATGACACATAGAGAATCACTAACTAATAAAGTGGAATATATTAAAGATCATTTTTTTATTGATTTATTTTATTATAATCAATATATTTTTAAAAAACATAAAAAAAAATTAAGAGCAAATATTAACCTGTTGAACATCAATGAAGCTACTTCATCAAAAATCTTTCATGGAGAACTCTTTTAATTACTCTTTATTCTTTTGTTGTTGTTTATTTTCATAAGTAGCTAAACTTCTTTTGGTAGGGATGAGTATATCTTGATGAAAACCTCTAGTATATGATTTAATTTTTTGGTTATTCTAACGAAATTATTTAAGTTCTTTCTCAATTTCTATTTGTAATGTTTTTTATTGTTTAGCCGCCTTTAAAATGATTTGTGGATTATAGTTTGAAACATAAGGTTACTTTGTAAATGCTTGAGATAGGAAGTTCTTGTAATCATAGTCTACATATAGATATTACCACTTGAATGCCAAAAATAATTTATAACTCTAATGCTTAATCTTAATTTTCAATACCCTAAGGGATTAGAGATTTAGTTAAGATTAAAGACTCTTTCTTTAAATAATTAGGGTTGAATATAACCGAAAATTGAGTAATAATAAAACGAATGAATTTATTAACCAAGGTGCTATCTATATTTAGTGGTTTGAATCAAATAAGACTCCTCCCTAACGCTTTTACTATTATCTATTAAAAGTAATTTATTTTATCTTTCGGTAACAATTGTATTACGAACAATCAAACCAACACAACTTATTTTTCAATCTAGTTATTTAATATTTGAATTAGTATTAATACAAGGTCCTTGTATATGGCATACGATACTTTAGTATTTTATTACTTACAATAATTTAGTGTTTTGAGACAATGTATGTTTCGATGATTCTAACTCTCATTGAGAGGATGTTACATATTGAATCCTATATCACTTCAAGTGTATAAAAACACTTTGACTGATTTACCTTTAGTCTAATAACTCTCTACTGAGAGGATTTGTCATTCATGATTTTTGATGTGTTCTTGGCTTTTTCAGATTATTGCTTTTCGTTCTATTATGCTATCTTGTATTTCTTGGTTGAACCATTTCATCTTAAATACAAGAAGGACGTGTCCATTGAGATATTTCTATTGGAATTCCTTTAGGGTATTGTCTTTGTACTATAGGGCCAGGCCTGTGTACTTTATTTACAAAAAGACAACCTGTACTTTTTTGGATCTGGTAATTTCTGCCAGAATGCATGAAGTTGAATGTATGATTGCATCGACATTTTGATCGATTGATAGGCCATACATGAACAAGCGAAAATGATTGCATCGACCACAACCATGCTTAATCTCAAAAAGTCTCTCCATAAAACCACAGACAAACGAAACTCAAACCAACGAACCCAATCTCACAAATATAAATAGATCCCTATGAAACTAGAATCACGAACAAAAAGCAAGATCGCAACAAAAATAGATCTGGACAGAGGGGTTGACTACGAGACATATCAACATAAATTACCAGACCCAAAAACCTAGAGTTAGATCACAGAGGAAGGGACAAAGTGGAAGATGGCGTCCAAATCCACTATACCCACGAATTCAGACAAATGGTGGCGGACTCCGTCCATGTATTTAAGAGACACCTAATAATTATTACGATTTACATATAGAAAGGGTTTTTGGTTTAGTTCAATGTGTCCTAATATGTTTTTAATTGAAGTATAATGTTTGTTTTGATCCTCAATATAATATGTAAGGAAAAAGTAAGAAAAAAATAAAATAATTTAAGGTTCGTAAACAAGAATGAACTCTAATTACAAATAATATTTTTATATGAAGATCTATTCTAAGGTCTAGTGATCAATTACATTAGCTAAAAGGACAAACATGATACATCAATGTACATTAGAGACACTTATTAATTATTGTAATGAAGGGTTTCTGGCACTAACATAACTCCTAAAAACCTTTTAATTGAAGTAAACATAACATTAAGTTTTTATTATATAAGGTTATCAAACAATTGTCTATTTGTCGCATAAAAAGGTAGAAAAAAATGGATAAAACTCTCAAGGTGGTTTACGTTTACACTATAATCCTTTTAGTGTCCCTATTTCTTCTTTTAGTCGCCGAAGGTGGTAAGTTCATTCTCATATTTTCATGTTATACAAAACCTTCCATCATTTTTAAATAACATTTCTTTATTTTTATTTTACATTACAGTAATACAGAAATGTAAAAAACACGATGATTGTAAAACATATCGGTGTCCCCCTCCTAAATCCCCAAAAGAAATCAAGCTATGTCGTTGGGGTATTTGTCATTGTAAAAAGTAACACTTAAATTAAAACTCATTTCTCTGTTATGTTAAAGCCTTTAATTTTCTTTACTCATCGTAATGTTGTTTTTCTTATATATATATATATATATATATATATATATATATATATGTTTTCTCTCACAATTTTTTATATATTTCTTTCAAACTTTCAATTTCCTAATAGCTTTAGAATCATGTAAAAAATTTATTAAGACTTAGGTGTTTGATATATCATCTAAAAAACTTAGAAGTTAAGTTTAGACTTCATGGGATGAGAGTGATTTATTGAGTTTTACACTTTGGGGTGTTGTCTATAGGATGTCTTCGTACAACTATATACTATATTGACCGATTACTTGATAGTATCGTCTTTGTGAGAGTGCACAATACATATAATCTAGAGGGGTGTTGCAATTTGCATATGACATAAAACATAACTTCTCCATCCAAGTTTTCCTACATTAGTTTGGCACCACATGAATTTCAAGGAGTGCATTTTCATCAAATTCATAACTTTAATATTTAAATAAACTCATATTTTCATTCTTTATTTGATGAATTTGATGTTGTTGGAGATGAAAATATGAGTTTATTTGAATATTTGAGTTATGCATTTGATGAAATTTGCATTATATTGAAGATGATAATTAATTTTATGGGTTTTGTTTGAAAATTTGGATAAGTTTTTTGAATTTTTGTAAAAAAAAGGATAGCATTGTTGACATTTTAATACATAAAAGATCAAATTGTCACTTAAAATTAAAACAAAGGACCAAATCAAGAAGAAAAAAAACAAAAGGACTAAAACGTTAACTGAAATTAAGTTAAAGGACAGCATATGCTATTTAGCTTTTATTTTATAACTTTCACATTATAACATTATTGTTATTATTTATTTTTTTTATTCGTCAAAACGATATGTTTTTGTAACGTGAAAACAATTATGTGTTTCCTTTTTATTTTGAATTAGTGTCTTCATATTTTGATTGTAAGTTTTTATCATTATCTTATTTACAAATATTAAAAAAGTGGCGTGGTCCCTTAACTTAATTTCAGTTAACGTTTTAGTCCTGTATCTTTTTTTTTTTCGATATGGTCCTTTATTTTAATTTTAAGTGACAATTTTGTCTTTTATGTTTTAAAATGTCAACAATGTTATCCTTTTTTTTTGGCAAAAATTCATCAAAAATTTCAAACAAAACCCATTAAATTAATTATCATCCTCAATATAATGCAAAATTCATCAAATTCATAACTTAAATCTTTAAATAAACTCATATTTTCATCTCTAACAACATCAAATAAAGATTAAAAGACCGAATCGGAAAAAAAAAAAGATAAAAGACTAAATCATTAACTGAAATTAAGTTAAGGGACCACGAGTGTAATTTAGCCTAAAAAAAGTAGATAGTAAGTGTAAGGGCAATTTTATAGGTTGATATTTTTAAATTTTCAATTTGACTTTTCATTTTCTAATTTATACGTGTTATTCTATATAAATTATTTCAAATATTTCTTCTATAATTTTCACATTTTTTTATAATAATTTTGAATTTTCTTTCCTTCGTGTCTCCATTCTTCTCACTCCATTTATAATCTATATATATATATATATATATATTTTATTGTTTAATTATATGATTCTCTTGAATTCTAGATCTACATGGCGTTGATGACTTGCAGTTATGGAAGCAGTTGTGGTTAAACTTCTAATAAGCATTATAAAATGGGAAAACCAAAAGACACAGACATGTGTAACAAAATAATTAAATATAAATGCACTGTTAACTTTTTAAAGATTTCAATCGTTTTATTTTTTGAGCGATTTTTGTACCCTTATTTTTATCAGTTTTTTAATTTTGTTAGTTGTGTTTAATTTTTTATTATTAACTCGTGTTTAATTGTTATTACTGAGTTAAATCGTAAATTAGTTATGTGAATTAATACAAAAAAAAATCACAAAATTGGTCTAACTAATTTAGATCTTTTATAAAGAAGCAACGTAGAAAAATGATGCAGTTCATATACAGTATTCAATGATTGATATTATAACCGATAACCATTCATTTGGTGATTAATAGAACTAAATCTTAAATAAAACTGATAAAAACTTCTCAATCCCAAGTCCCTCGTAAGTCATAACGTATTGAACTCTCTTTCTATGTGGAAGAAAGATCCAGGTGTCTCACTTATTCAAGTAGAGAGTGTCTTGTTAGGGTTAGAAAGAGATACTATTTTGAAAGAAAAAAAACATCCACCAAACAGATAAAAGAGAAGAGTAAACTCTATTCCCGATTTTGACAAACCTGTCTCAGAAAAACATCAATTGCGCATTCGTTAACCGTTGGATCGGACTGATGTATGGACAACAGGTTTGCAACATACAAGTTTTCATTTTACATGTGACTTGAAAACCTTGAAATTTTATATTATCCTTATTTATTTTTTCAATTATGAATCCTTCTTTTGAAACTATTAACAAAGATCGATCATTCAATGAAATATTGTTTTTCCTAAATTATTTTTGGTTAAATATGTTTTCAGTCCCTCTGCATTTACCAAATTTCAAACTTTGATCCTTTTAAAATTTTTTGTTACCAATTTTAGTCTATATTATTTTACAAAAGTGTATGTTGCATGTTTCAAGTGACTTCTTTTGATTACATATCATTGATAAAACTTTAAAATATCATTAGTTTAATAAATTAACTATTTAAGCTTGAATCTTTACTAATTTATCTATAACTTCAAATTAATGATTAAACTAGATGCTAACCCGCGCGTTGCGCGGGTATATTTTTATTTATTTAATTTAAGTGAATTTATAAAAAAATATGAATTTTTATGTCTCAATTTAGTATTTATATCAATAATGTAACACTCCAAATTTTATAATAAACTATTTTATTATTTAAATAGGATTTTAGATAATTAATTTGGTGTTAAAATTATTTTAGAATATATGTTGATTAGTTTTATGATTAATTTTCTTTATAGGTGCGTTTTCTATGATGTGCTAATCTTGTACATATTTGACCAAATATGTTATATGAATAATAAATGTTATATTTTATTATTTTATATATTTTTCTAAAAATAATAGTACATTAGTGTAAATATTTTAAAGAATAAGATTTTAGGTGATTTTACGTACATATGTGAGTTGGTAATTAATGTCATATTTTCTTGTATGTTTAACTAATGTTAAATGTGCACATATTTATATTTTAATTATTTTTATATAGTATCTCTATTTTAATTATTTATTTTATAAATAATTATTTGAGATATTAGTAATGTTGTGTTTGATTTCCTTATTTTTATATATGTGTTATGCCATTGTGATTTTATATATATTTATTATGATATAATAACAAATATAAAGTCTGATTTGTTTTATAGTTTTGATTATTCTCTAATGATGGTAATATTTTAATTTGAGTTTTTGAAACATACAAGTATTATTATAGTGATAGTTTTGAATATAAGAGTTTTGGTTATTAATGTGTTTTAAAATATTAATTACTTTATTTTTTGTGTTCAAAAAAAAAATAGCTTTGGTAATTGTTGGTAAAAAAAAAAAAGTACAATGTGATTCATGGGTTAGACCCATATGGAAGTAAAACCTAATTAAATAATAATAATAAAAAAATATAAGGAATGAGGAGTAGCAGCAACTAAGGAATAGAAAACATAAATTAGGATTATCGTTTAGCACCGATGACCGATAACTGTTTCAGAAAAGTTTCTCCATTTTTTCCCAAATTTCAGTATGTTGTTTTATTCATTTAGGTAGTCAAATAAACATACTTCCTCAGATTTTTAACCATCCCAATTTCTCTCAATAATACCCGACTTCTCCGTTTATAAAATTCCTTATTTTGTATCGTTCTTCTTCACCGTAACTCTGATTTGAGTGAAACCAACGCCAAAACGATCGTGTGAAAAGTGGCTATATTATCCACTCATTGGTTTTCTGATTTATGGTAATTTTCCTTGACCGAATTTCGTATTTAGTTTTTAGAGTAGTTTCTCATAATTTATTTTTGACGTTTACCCATAAACTGTCGAGTTAGATCGATTGAAGGATAAAGAGTCAAAGAACAAAGGCTGTTTGCTCGTGGAATCGTATTCGTGCGTGAAAGCGTTGAAATAAGGTGAGGGGTGAGAGAGCGTTTGAATTCATGGGTGTAATATATTGTGAGATGAACGGGAAAACCGTATTTCATAAAGATTCATCTGGGGCTTGCTACGTACGGCAGTAGCCCTTTGAGGGATAAATTAATTAATGTGCAAATATGGAAATTGTGAGATTAAAATATAGAATAGAAAATATTTGTAAGGTGTTGATTGATTTAATTTCTTTAAATGTGTGGTATTTGATGTTATTATGATATTTAGTGTCGAATTAATTTTATGTATATGTTTGATTAGATGAGTTTATGTGATACGATAATACAAGATGGATGTGTTGTGATAATTTTATGTGATGATGATGATGTATGAATAATAATTGTGATTTCATAAATTTGTGATAAGTTTATGTGATGAGGTACGATTGATGATAGTTATGCTCTAAATTTGTGATGAGTTATGTAATGATGATGATGTGTTATTTATAATAGTGATGTTATGAATTGGTGATGAAAAGATTGAAGTAACCTCTGATGAAATAATTGTGATTCCAACTTGTGTTTGAGATGACGATCTTAATGGAGTATCATAGGCCAACGAGGGGAGAAAATAAATATTGAGAATTTGTGAAGTGAAGATTATTTTGTCATCATATAGGTAGGGCCTGGCAAGCCTAGCGATTTCGGGGAAGTACAACTGAATTGAGCCTGATCGTGGCGGTCTACTGTTGAGCCTTAAGGCAAGATTGTTAGACCTTGAAGGTATTCGGGTGGGGAATTCCTAGGTGACTTGGAGGTAGCACTCCAAATGTCGGGAGCTACCATGCAACACACGTTTACCTCGACTGTCGCGTATATGTGTCTCGGGTTGAGTTGAGGGGATCTATGAGGACAGGGCCAATTTGAATTGTCCGTCCACCGGGATGGTGGCATAGTATCATGGCCTCCTAACCAAGTACTTCAGAGTTAGAATGGTACCACATTGTGAAGTAGAGTCTAAGCTCATGCATAGCATTGCATTTTCTTGTGATTGTTTTGTTGTGATTAATATGTGTCATGTGCAATAATAATTCTTCTTAGATGATTTGATGTTATAGTGAAATGTATTGACTTTCCTTGAGTGGTTTTGAGTTTATAATGTTATGTCTTTCCTTGAAGAATGTTTGTCTAATGATACGGTTTATTTATGATTGATTGCGTGTTCTCCTTACTTATATTATACTATTAACATGATTTCAAAACTCACCTCCTTCGTTGTTTGTGTTTGACTGGCTTGGCCTTGCGTTTGCGAAATCGCAATTGTTACAGGTTAATGAATCTTGAAGTTCAAGTTGGGAGGAACCCCGCTCTGATAGGTAATACTGGGAATAAGGGTTGTAATTTGTATTTTACTTATTTAATTTGAAACGACTTTTTGTATGAAAACCATATAAGTACTAGTAATTTCTTAGAATTAAATCAAGTAATTATACTTAAATCAAATTTTATGGAGATTGCACTATTTTATAGGAGGAAAAAATTTAAAGTGTTCCTTTTAATTTTTGAGAAACGTGATATTTTAAATTAATTATCAAAGTTTTTATTCCCTTGAAAACGTATTTGCTTTACCCGCTGCGAATTAAAGTTAAAAATTCTATTATAAATTATTATATATTATTCTGGGTTTTAGGGTGTCACAAATAATATATATACAATTGTACCAATATAATTCAGAGAAGAGAAGTAGCAATGTTAGACGAATGACTTGAATAAATAAAGTAACGTATTAATATTGAGATCGATGGATATGCCAAATGTTGAAGTAATGTATTTGATAATTGAAATTAATAGATAGACTCATTTGATATACAATTGAGTTACAAAATGTATTACTTTATTGCTGAAACTAAAAATGATTAAAGTGAAATAGTTGGAAATACATTCATCTTGTATTTTACTTTATTACTTTTTTTGTTCTCTCACTCGATCATTTTAATCATCGATCTTTGTGGTAATTGTGAAATTTTTTATTTTAAATCGGATATATTAGAATTTTAATTTACAAATATTCAAACTATTATTAATATTAATAGAGTAATCATAATCATTAACATTTTGGTTTCAAAACCGAAATCCAAAATTCATAACAATTCAGTTACAAAATATTAATTGTCAAAAAATTATAAGTATACATCAAATACACATAATTGCAAATGAATTACTTTAATTTCATGTCAATTAACACTATAAAACAATAAATTTAATTTAAATAATTTCAGTAAAATAAAACTGACCAAAATTCAAAAAGACATGACTTTGTCCATGATTTCTAAATATTTATATACTATATATATTTACCAATATTCAAAGTAGAAAATCAAATATAAATATTTTTTGTTTTCTCACTCAATCATTTTAATCATTGATCTGTCTGGTAATGAATTTTTTATATTTTAAATCGGATATATTAGAATTTTAATTTACAAACATTCAAACTATTACTAATATTGATAGAGTAATCATAATCATTAACATTTTGGTTTCAAAACCGAAATTCAAAATTTATAAAAATTCGGTTACAAAATATGAATTGTTAAACAATTATAAGTATACATCAAATACAAATAATTGCAAATGAATTATTTTAACTTCATGTCAATTAACACTATAAAACAATAAATTTAATTTAAATAATTTCAGTAAAATAAAACTGACCAAAATTCAAAAAGACATGACTTTGTCCATCATTTCTAAATATTTATATACTATATATATTTACCGATATTCAAACTAGAAAATCAAATACAAATATTTTTTATTCTCTCACTCGATCATTTTAATCATCGATCTTTGTGGTAATTGTGAATTTTTTTATTTTAAATCGGATATATTAGAATTTTAATTTACAACCATTCAAACTATTATTAATATTAATAGAGTAATCATAATCGTTAAGATTTTGGTTTCAAAACTGAAATTTAAAATTTATAAAAATTTGGTTACAA
>JBBPBQ010020321.1:21163883-21175865 GCA_037974755.1 Cicer yamashitae | reverse complement strand
AAGTACTTTAATTTCATGTCAATTAACACTATAAAACAAGAAATTAAATTTAATTAATTTCAGTAAAATAAAATTAACTAAGATTCAAAGAGACATGACTTTGTCCATCATTTCTAAATATTTATATATATTTACCAATATTCAAAGTAGAAAATCAAATACAAATATTTTTTGTTCTCTCACTTGATCATTTTAATCATCGATCTTTGTGGTAATTGTAAATTTTTTTTATTTTAAATCGGATACATTAGAATTTTAATTTACAAACCTTTAAAATATTATTAATATTAATTGAGTAATCATAATCATTAACATTTTGGTTTCTAAACTGAAATCTAAAATTTATAACAATTCGGTTACAAAATATGAATTGTCAAACAATTACAAGTATACATCAAATACATATAATTGCAAATAAATTACTTTAATTTCATGTCAATTAACACTATAAAACAACAAATTAAATTTAATTAGTTTCAGTAAAACAAAACTGACCAAAATTCAAAGAGACGTGTCTTTGTCCATCATTTCTAAATATTTATATACTATATATATATACCAATATTCTCAGTAGAAAATCAAATATAAAAATTTAAATATATATAATAGATGAAATAAAAGTAATTCATTTGTAATTATTTGTAATTGATGTATACTTATAATTGTTTGACAATTAATATTTTGTAACCAAAATGTTAATGATTATGATTATTCTGTTAATATTAATAATAGTTTGAATGTTTGTAAATTAAAATTCTAATATCTCCGATTTAAAATAAAAAATTTCACAATTACCACAAAGATCGATGACTAAAATGATTGAAGTCATTAACTTTAACATTTGAAATTTGAAAATTTTCCACAATACATGCAGATTTGTCTTCTGAAATTTAAAATGATCGAATTTACTTGATCCAATTCAATGGCACATATCTTTTAAACATGATTAAAATTTACTCTAGTCAAACTTTTTCAACTGCAATTTGTAAGCTACTCAACATATACTACATTGAAGTAAAACTAAGAATATGAGACACACAACGCAAAGTGACATTTAAAAACAACTAAAGAAAAAAAAAGAGTTTAGAAGGGTGAGGGAAAAAATATTGATGTATAAATATACCTTGTCATAGCATTGGAAAACACCAATTCCTTGGAATTTCCATGTGCCATTTTGCTCTGGGTATGATGGGTAGCGAAGTTCGCCGGCTGGTCCCATCCCAACTTGGATTGCCTGGAGGAAGTCATTAAAAAAATTAGGGATTAGAGGGATTAAAAGAGGGAAAATTTATTTAGAAACTAAGTAGAAAAAAATGAGGTGAAACATAAAAACACAAGAGAAATTTCTAAGGCATACACATCAGCTTTTTTGCGGAGGTGGCATATGTTTGCACAGGTAGAAGAAATTACTATGAGGTTGCAGGAGTTTGTTTTAAATATATATAATAGATAGTTAAAGTATTAAGTTAATGATGTTTTAAAGTCTTAACAATGACATGTCATAAAAAAAAAGTTAATTAGAACATTAGACGTGATCTTTGGTAAAAAAAAATAGGGACTAAAACTCATAACCGAAAATTTAGAAGAAACTAAGTTAGATGAAATATTTTAGAGAGACTAAAAATGAAAGTTGATATATTTAGAAGAACTAAAAATATATTTAATCGGTTAATTGTTTCGTGAATCATTAAAAAAAAATATAATTAAGTGTAACCGTCCAGATTTTGATCCAAAATATTACTTAAAAATACTTAGTTTTTAGAAAAATTACGATAATTTGTTTTTTTGAAGTAAAAATGCCAAACTTACAAAATGTTTATTCATACGCTAAAATAAAATAAAATCTTTCAATTCAAAGTTATAATAATATTATAATTAAAAATGAAGAAATTCCATTTATTCCTAACGAAAGGAAGTCCTCTTCCGTATTTTTAGTATTTTCAAAATTTGGTTATGAAAGATTAAAATGAACTTAAAAATATTGTGGCAAATTTATGATTACAAAATAGTCTTAAAACCCATTTTTTGTCCCACGTTCGCCGTGATTTCGTATTTTTTGTCCAAATGTCGGGAGCTACCAAGCAACACACGTTTCCTCGACTGTCGCATATATGTGTCTCGAGTTGAGTTGTGAGGATCTATGAGGACAGGGCCAATTTGAATTCTCCTTCCACTTGGATGGTGGCATAGTATCAAGCCTCGTATGTACTTCAGAGTTAGAATAGTACCATATTGTGAAGTAGAGTTTAAGCTCACGCATAAATATAATACTCTTAATGGAGTAGTCTAGGCCAACGAGGGGATAAAGTAGATGTTGATAATTTTTGAAGTGAAGATTATTTTTTAATCATATAGGTAGGGCCTAACAAGCCTAGTGATTTCAGGGAAGTACAACTCAATGAGCTTGATCGTGGCGGTCTACTGTTGAGCCTTAAGGCAAGATTGTTAAAGTTGGAGGTATTCGAGTGGGGAGCTACATTGCAACACACGTTTACCTCGACTGTCGCTATTTGTGTCTCAGGTTGAGTTGAGGGGATCTATGAGGCAGGCCCAATAGCAATTGTTCTTTCACTTGGATGATGGCATAGTATCAAGCCTCCTAACCAAGTACTTCAGAGTTAGAAAGGTACCACATTGTGAAGTAGAGTCTAAGCTCATGCATAGCATTGCATTTTCTGGTGATTGTTTTGTTGTGATTAATGTGTATCGGATGTGATTATAATTTCTCTTAGACGAATTGATGTTATAGTGAAATGTATGGATTTTCCTTGATTTCACTCAAGGAAAATCAACATTTCATTATAACATCAATCAATCTAAGAGAAATTATTATCATCTTCGATACATGTAACACCCCAAATGTCATAAATTATTTTATTAATGCAATAGAATTTTAAATAATTAATTTGGTGTTAAAATTATTTTGGAATATATGTTGATATTTTTGGGATTAATTTTCTTTATATGTGACCTTTCTATGATGTACTAATCTTGTACATATTAGACTAAACTCATGATATAAATAACAAATATTATATTTCACTATTTTTTTATATTTTTTTAAAAATAATGGTATTTTAGTGTAATATTTTAAAGAATAAGATTTTAGTCTATTTTGCGTGGATATGTGCGTACGCAATTAATGTGATATTTTACTGTGCACATAGTTATATTTCAATTATTTATAACTATTTTCTATTTTTAGTTATTTATATTATAAATAATTATTTTGAGATAGTAATAATATTGTGTTTGATTTCTTTTATTTTTATATACTTGTTACAGGATTGTGATTTTATATATATTTATTATAATTTATAATTAATATAAAATGTTGATTTTATATTTATTTATTTTATAATTTCGAATACTCTCTTATGGTAATATTTTAATGTGAGTATTTGAAAGAAAAAAAAAATATAATTATAGTGATTATTTTGAATGTCAAAGTCTTGGTTATTAATGTATTTTAAGAGATTAATTACTTTAATTACTTTACTTTATAAAATATTAGTTTTGAAATATTAGTAATATTTTAATAATTAAATTGTGTTGAAAAATGTGGATTTTATTTTAGAGTAAAATGTGTTTTATGAGTTAGACCCATATGCAAGAGTAAAATCTAATTAATAATAATATTAACAATAATAATAATAATAATAATAATAAGGAAAACAAAAGAGAAAAGAATGACCGTTCCATCTTCTTCTTCTTTTGCGTAAGCCGCCGCCCTCCATCGTTTTCTTCTCCTAGTTCTTTCGTCGATTATAACCATTATAGTGGGTGTGGTCCAAAACCGAGACCACATTCGTGATCGTTGCGATCTCATCTTTCATTCTCAACCTGAATCACAAATTGAAATGCCCTATTACTCTTTGTCAAAAATCACATGTCCGCCTTGTGATCAAGATTCCAGCCACCACGACTATCACCAACGAAAACCGAGACCATATTTGGACTCCACAAAACACCCTCTTTCATTACCTATGCTTGGAATCACCAAGAGTTATACTTCAAAAAATGGGTTTTCACCCTCGTCGCGGCTGTGTTGTTGAATTCCGGCCAGCACGTTCATCATCTTAAAAAACTGATATCATTTTTGGATTCCTCTCGTCGAAACCTTCAAGAAGCACTACTCGTTTGTGTGATTCGGTGAAGTTGATTTCGGACCCTGTCGGCGATCCAGTGCGTCGGTGAGGCCTTTTCTATTAACTTGTTTCACTTCGTTTTGAATATGTTTCTTCTCTTAATACTTTTATTAATTATGTAAAACTGATTTTTATGCTCCACGTAAATTATCAGCCATATTTCATTGACTCTGTAAATTCGTCGATGCTTTTGGACTCGTTCGTTGCGCGTTGTCGACATGTTATGGTTGCTGAAAGCTGCTCGAATTCCTATATCGTACGAAAGCGTCAAACTGAGGTATGGGGTGAGAGAGAGTTCAAATTCATGAGCGTAAATAGAGTAAGATGAACGGGAAAACCGTATTTCCCATACTTCATGAGAAAACTTTTATAGAGTGTTGTTTGACTTAAATTTTGAAGATTGTGTGGTAGTTGAATTATTGCAGAATTGTGTATTTGACGTATTCTGTGTTTTGTTTATATCTACCTTGATATTGTTATATGATGTAAAATGTGATGAATTGTTATTATTTGCATTTCAATTGAAGTGGTGTGTGTGAATGATTTAGTATTATTATCTGTGAGTGAAAATCATATATTGTTGGAGTTTGTGTGTTATGATGATAAAATTTGAATGTAATATATGACTATGAAAATATGCATTGATGATTACTTGTTGACTTATGATCTTACCACCTTGATGAATATCACGAAATGCAAATTGTGTTTTATTGAATAGTGATGAATTCGACCTGTGCCAATGATGGTTCTCTTAATGGAGTGAGTAACCTAGGCCAACGAGGGGAGAAAATAAATGTTGATAATTTTTGAAGTGGAGATTATTTGGTCATCATATAGGTAGGGCCTGACTAGCCGAGTGATTCTGGGGAAGTACAACTAAATGAGCCTGATCGTGGCGGTCTGCTGTTGAGCCTTAGGGCAAGATTGTTAGACCTTGGAGGTATTCGGGTGGGGAACTCCTAGGTGACTTGGAGGTAGCACTCCAAATGTCGGGAGCTACCATGCAACACACGTTTACCTCGGTTGTCGCGTATATGTGTCTCGGGTTGAGTTGAGGGGATCTTTGAGGACATGGCCAAATTTAATTGTCCGTCCACTTGCGTGGAGGCATAGTATCAAGCCTCCTAACCGAATACTTCAGAGTTAGAATGGAACCAAAGAAAGAGGAGGAATCTAGAGTATAAGAGCATGCATAACATTACTTGATTTGTGTGTTTACTTACTTGATGTTGTGGATTGTATCAATGTTTTACCTTTATTATTCCTGTTAATGGTGATTTGATATGATACGGTGTTTAATATATTTTACGTGTTCTTCTCAATTATTTTATACTATTACATGTTTTCGAAGCTCACCCCTCGTTGCTTGTGTTTGGCGCTTGCGAAAGCGCAGTCATTTTAGGTTATCGGTTGGTGATCCACGCTTAGATAGGTGATACTGGGTGGGAGTAAATTGTCGTATTTCATTGAATTATGAACTAATTTAGATTTTTTTAAATTCGATCGATCAATTGTGTTATTTTTATCTTTTATTCGGAATTAGAAATTAATTGCCTCTAAGTTTAGAACGTGGTTTTATGTCAGAAATTTTTATTTAATAAACCTCAGCTATATTCGATATTAAAGGATTTTTAACTGAAAATTTTTATGCAAGCATTTTGTGTAAATATGAGTGTGACGTCTTGAACCTTATAGTTTAAAATAAAATTTGTATACTCTATTTTGGAACCGCTGCGAACCTCTTTCAAAACTAACGCATTTTACTTTCTATATCAATTTGGGTTTAGGGTGTCACATTAGTGGTATCAGAGCAGGTCGATCCAATCCGACCATGTTGTATTAAGTGTCTGACGAGGACGAAATTTCTTTCACGAGGGGAGAATTGTAACACCCCAAATGTCATAATAAATTATTTTATTAATGCAATAGAATTTTAAATAATTAATTTGGTGTTAAAATTATTTTGGAATATATGTTGATATTCTTGGGATTAATTTTCTTTATATGTGGCCTTTCTATGATGTACTAATCTTGTACATATTAGACTAAACGCGTGATATAAATAACAAATATTATATTTTACTATTTTTTTTATATTTTTTTAAAAATAATAGTATTTTAGTGTAATATTTTAAAGAATAAGATTTTTGTCAATTTTCCGTGGATATGTGCGTATGCAATTAATGTGATATTTTACTGTGCACATAGTTATATTTCGATTATTTATAACTATTTTCTATTTTTAGTTATTTATTTTATAAATAATTATCTTGAGATAGTAATAATATTGTGTTTGATTTCTTTTATTTTTATATACTTGTTACGGGATTGTGATTTTATATATATTTATTATAATTTAGTAATTAATATAAAATGTTGATTTTTATATTTATTTATTTTATAATTTCGAATACTCTCTTATGGTAATATTTTAATGTGAGTATTTGAAAGAAAAAAATATATATAATTATAATGATTATTTTGAATGTCAGAGTCTTGGTTATTAATGTATTTTAAAAGATTAATTACTTTAATTACTTTACTTTATAAAATATTAGTTTTGAAATATTAGTAATATTTAATAATTAAATTGTGTTGAAAAATGTGGATTTTATTTTAGAGTAAAATGTGTTTTATGAGTTAGACCCATATGCAAGAGTAAAATCTAATTAATAATAATAATAATAATAATAATAATAATAATAAGGAAAACAAAAGAGAAAAGAATGACCGTTCCATCTTCTTCTTTTTTTGCGTAAGCCGCTGCCCTCCATCGTTTTCTTCTCCTACTTCTTTCGTCGATTATAACCATTATAGTGGGTGTGGTGCAAAACCGAGACCACATTCGTGATCGTTGCGATCTCATCTTTCATTCTCAACCCAAACCACAAATTGAAATGCTCTATTAATCTTTGTCAAAAATCACATCTCCGCCTTGTGATCAAGATTCCAGCAACCACGACTATCACCAACGAAAACCGATACCATATTTGGACTCCACAAAACACCCTCTTTCATTACCTATGCTTGGAATCACCAAGAGTTATACTTCAAAAAATGGGTTTTCACCCTCGTCGCGGCTGTGTTGTTGAATTCCGGCCAGCACGTTCATCATCTTAAAAAACTGATATCGTTTTTGGATTCCTCTCGTCGAAACCTTCAAGAAGCACTACTCGTCTGTGTGTGTCGGTGAAGTTGATGTCGAACCCTGTCGGCGATCCAGCGCGTCGGTGAGGCCTTTTCTATTAACTTGTTTCACTTCGTTTTGAATATGTTTCTTCTCTTAATATTTTTATTAATTATGTAAAACTGATTTTTGTGCTCCGCGTAAATTATCAGCCATATTTCATTGACTCTACAAATTCGTCGATGCTTTTGGACTCGTTTGTTGCACGTTGTCGACATGTTATTGTTGCTGAAAGCTGCTCGAATTCCTATATCGTACGAAAGCGTCAAACTGAGGTATGGGGTGAGAGAGAGTTCGAATTCATGAGTGTAAATTAAGTAAGATGAACGGGAAAACCGTATTTCCCATAATTTATTCGGGGCCTGCTACGGCTGAAGCCCTTTGAGTAATAATTGACTAATGAGAAAACTTGAATCTGGTGAGGTTAAAATACGAGCTAGAAACTTTTATAGGGTGTTGATTGATTTAAATTTTGAAGATTGTGTGGTAGTTGAATTATTGTAGAATTGTGTATTTGACGTACTCTGTGTTTTGTTTATATCTACCTTGATATTGTTATAGGATGTAAAATGTGATGAATTGTTATTATTTGCATTTCAATTGAAGTGGTGTGTGTGAATGATTTAGTATTATTATCTGTGAGTGAAAATCATATATTGTTGAAGTTTGTGTGTTATGATGATAAAATTTGAATGTAATATATGACTATGAAAATATGCATTGATGATTACTTGTTGACTTATGATCTTACCACCTTGATGAATATCACGAAATGCAAATTGTGTTTTATTGAATAGTGATAAATTCGACCTGTGCCAATGATGGTTCTCTTAATGGAGTGAGTAACCTAGGCCAACGAGGGGAGAAAATAAATGTTGATAATTTTTGAAGTGGAGATTATTTGGTCATCATATAGGTAGGGCCTGACAAGCCTAGTGATTCTGGAGAAGTACAACTGAATGAGCCTGATTGTGGCGGTCTGCTGTTGAGGCTTAGGGCAAGATTGTTAGACCTTGGAGGTATTCGGGTGGGGAACTCCTAGGTGACTTGGAGGTAGCACTCCAAATGTCGGGAGCTACCATGCAACACACGTTTACCTCGACTGTCGCGTATATGTGTCTCGGGTTGAGTTGAGGGGATCTATGAGGACATGGCCAAATTGAATTGTCCGTCCACTTGCGTGGTGGCATAGTATCAAGCCCCTTAACCAAGTACTTCAGAGTTAGAATGGTACCAAAGAAAGAGGAGGAGTCTAGAGTATAAGAGCATGCATAACATTACTTGATTTGTGTGTTTACTTACTTGATGTTGTGGATTGTATCAATGTTTTACCTTTATTATTCCTGTTAATGGTGATTTGATATGATACGGTGTTTAATATATTTTACGTGTTCTTCTCAATTATTTTATACTATTACATGTTTTCGAAGCTCACCCCTCGTTGCTTGTGTTTGGCGCTTGCGAAAGCGCAGTCATTTTAGGTTATCGGTTGGTGATCCACGCTTAGATAGGTGATACTGGGTGGGAGTAAATTGTCGTATTTCATTGAATTATGAACTAATTTAGATTTTTTTAAATTCGATCGATCAATTGTGTTATTTTTATCTTTTATTCGGAATTAGAAATTAATTGCCTCTAAGTTTAGAACGTGGTTTTATGTCAGAAATTTTTATTTAATAAACCTCAGCTATATTCGATATTAAAGGATTTTTAACTGAAAATTTTTATGCAAGCATTTTGTGTAAATATGAGTGTGACGTCTTGAACCTTATAGTTTAAAATAAAATTTGTATACTCTATTTTGGAACCGCTGCGAACCTCTTTCAAAACTAACGCATTTTACTTTCTATATCAATTTGGGTTTAGGGTGTCACATTAGTGGTATCAGAGCAGGTCGATCCAATCCGACCATGTTGTATTAAGTGTCTGACGAGGACGAAATTTCTTTCACGAGGGGAGAATTGTAACACCCCAAATGTCATAATAAATTATTTTATTAATGCAATAGAATTTTAAATAATTAATTTGGTGTTAAAATTATTTTGGAATATATGTTGATATTCTTGGGATTAATTTTCTTTATATGTGGCCTTTCTATGATGTACTAATCTTGTACATATTAGACTAAACGCGTGATATAAATAACAAATATTATATTTTACTATTTTTTTTATATTTTTTTAAAAATAATAGTATTTTAGTGTAATATTTTAAAGAATAAGATTTTTGTCAATTTTCCGTGGATATGTGCGTATGCAATTAATGTGATATTTTACTGTGCACATAGTTATATTTCGATTATTTATAACTATTTTCTATTTTTAGTTATTTATTTTATAAATAATTATCTTGAGATAGTAATAATATTGTGTTTGATTTCTTTTATTTTTATATACTTGTTACGGGATTGTGATTTTATATATATTTATTATAATTTAGTAATTAATATAAAATGTTGATTTTTATATTTATTTATTTTATAATTTCGAATACTCTCTTATGGTAATATTTTAATGTGAGTATTTGAAAGAAAAAAATATATATAATTATAATGATTATTTTGAATGTCAGAGTCTTGGTTATTAATGTATTTTAAAAGATTAATTACTTTAATTACTTTACTTTATAAAATATTAGTTTTGAAATATTAGTAATATTTAATAATTAAATTGTGTTGAAAAATGTGGATTTTATTTTAGAGTAAAATGTGTTTTATGAGTTAGACCCATATGCAAGAGTAAAATCTAATTAATAATAATAATAATAATAATAATAATAATAATAAGGAAAACAAAAGAGAAAAGAATGACCGTTCCATCTTCTTCTTTTTTTGCGTAAGCCGCTGCCCTCCATCGTTTTCTTCTCCTACTTCTTTCGTCGATTATAACCATTATAGTGGGTGTGGTGCAAAACCGAGACCACATTCGTGATCGTTGCGATCTCATCTTTCATTCTCAACCCAAACCACAAATTGAAATGCTCTATTAATCTTTGTCAAAAATCACATCTCCGCCTTGTGATCAAGATTCCAGCAACCACGACTATCACCAACGAAAACCGATACCATATTTGGACTCCACAAAACACCCTCTTTCATTACCTATGCTTGGAATCACCAAGAGTTATACTTCAAAAAATGGGTTTTCACCCTCGTCGCGGCTGTGTTGTTGAATTCCGGCCAGCACGTTCATCATCTTAAAAAACTGATATCATTTTTGGATTCCTCTCGTCGAAACCTTCAAGAAGCACTACTCGTTTGTGTGATTCGGTGAAGTTGATTTCGGACCCTGTCGGCGATCCAGTGCGTCGGTGAGGCCTTTTCTATTAACTTGTTTCACTTCGTTTTGAATATGTTTCTTCTCTTAATACTTTTATTAATTATGTAAAACTGATTTTTATGCTCCACGTAAATTATCAGCCATATTTCATTGACTCTGTAAATTCGTCGATGCTTTTGGACTCGTTCGTTGCGCGTTGTCGACATGTTATGGTTGCTGAAAGCTGCTCGAATTCCTATATCGTACGAAAGCGTCAAACTGAGGTATGGGGTGAGAGAGAGTTCAAATTCATGAGCGTAAATAGAGTAAGATGAACGGGAAAACCGTATTTCCCATACTTCATGAGAAAACTTTTATAGAGTGTTGTTTGACTTAAATTTTGAAGATTGTGTGGTAGTTGAATTATTGCAGAATTGTGTATTTGACGTATTCTGTGTTTTGTTTATATCTACCTTGATATTGTTATATGATGTAAAATGTGATGAATTGTTATTATTTGCATTTCAATTGAAGTGGTGTGTGTGAATGATTTAGTATTATTATCTGTGAGTGAAAATCATATATTGTTGGAGTTTGTGTGTTATGATGATAAAATTTGAATGTAATATATGACTATGAAAATATGCATTGATGATTACTTGTTGACTTATGATGTTACCACCTTGATGAATATCACGAAATGAAAATTGTGTTTTATTGAATAGTGATGAATTCGACCTGTGCCAATGATGGTTCTCTTAATGGAGTGAGTAACCTAGGCCAACGAGGGCAGAAAATAAATGTTGATAATTTTTGAAGTGGAGATTATTTGGTCATCATATAGGTAGGGCCTGACAAGCCTAGTGATTCTGGGGAAGTACAACTGAATGAGCCTGATCGTGGCGGTCTGCTGTTGAGCCTTAGGGCAAGATTGTTAGACCTTGGAGGTATTCGGGTGGGGAACTCCTAGGTGACTTGGAGGTAGCACTCCAAATGTCGGGAGCTACCATGCAACACACGTTTACCTCGACTGTCGCGTATATGTGTCTCGGGTTGAGTTGAAGGGATCTATGAGGACATGGCCAAATTGAATTGTCTGTCCACTTGCATGGTGGCATAGTATCAAGCCTCCTAACCAAGTACTTCAGAGTTAGAATGGTACCAAAGAAAGAGGAGGAGTCTAGAGTATAAGAGCATGCATAACATTACTTGATTTGTGTGTTTACTTACTTGATGTTGTGGATTGTATCAATGTTTTACCTTTATTATTCCTGTTAATGGTGATTTGATATGATACGGTGTTTAATATATTTTACGTGTTCTTCTCAATTATTTTATACTATTACATGTTTTCGAAGCTCACCCCTCGTTGCTTGTGTTTGGCGCTTGC
>JBBPBQ010020321.1:21108353-21163873 GCA_037974755.1 Cicer yamashitae | reverse complement strand
AATTCGACCTGTGCCAATGATGGTTCTCTTAATGGAGTGAGTAACCTAGGCCAACGAGGGGAGAAAATAAATGTTGATAATTTTTGAAGTGGAGATTATTTGGTCATCATATAGGTAGGGCCTGACAAGCCTAGTGATTCTGGAGAAGTACAACTGAATGAGCCTGATTGTGGCGGTCTGCTGTTGAGGCTTAGGGCAAGATTGTTAGACCTTGGAGGTATTCGGGTGGGGAACTCCTAGGTGACTTGGAGGTAGCACTCCAAATGTCGGGAGCTACCATGCAACACACGTTTACCTCGACTGTCGCGTATATGTGTCTCGGGTTGAGTTGAGGGGATCTATGAGGACATGGCCAAATTGAATTGTCCGTCCACTTGCGTGGTGGCATAGTATCAAGCCCCTTAACCAAGTACTTCAGAGTTAGAATGGTACCAAAGAAAGAGGAGGAGTCTAGAGTATAAGAGCATGCATAACATTACTTGATTTGTGTGTTTACTTACTTGATGTTGTGGATTGTATCAATGTTTTACCTTTATTATTCCTGTTAATGGTGATTTGATATGATACGGTGTTTAATATATTTTACGTGTTCTTCTCAATTATTTTATACTATTACATGTTTTCGAAGCTCACCCCTCGTTGCTTGTGTTTGGCGCTTGCAAAAGCGCAGTCATTTAAGGTTATCGGTTGGTGATCCACGCTCTGATAGGTGATACTGGGTGGGAGTAAATTGTCGTTTTTTGTTGAATTATGAACTAATTTAGATTTTTGTAAATTCGATCGATCAATTGTGTTATTTTTATCTTTTATTCGGAATTAGAAATTAATTGTCTCTAAGTTTAGAATGTGGTTCTATGTCAGAAATTTTTATTTAATGAACCTCAACTATATTCGATATTAAAAGTTTTTAATTGAAAATTTTTATGCAAGCATTTTGTGTAAATATGAGTGTGACGTCTTGAACCTTATAGTTTAAAATAAAATTTGTATACTCTATTTTGGAACCGCTGCGAACCTCTTTCAAAGCTAATGCATTTTACTTTCTCTATCAATTTGGGTTTAGGGTGTCACAATACACATTAATCATACCAGAGCAATCAACAGGCAATGGAATATTATGTATGAACTTAAATTCTATACTTCTTCACCATTTGGTACCATTCTAACTCTGAAATATATGGTTAAAAGGCTTGATACTATGCCACCATGCAAGTGGATGAACAATCCAAATTTCCTTTGTCCTCACAGATCCCCTTTACTTAACACGAGGCACATATACACGACAGTTGAGGTAAATGGGTGTTGAATGGTAGCTCCTGGCTTTGGGAGGGCAACCCCAAGTCACTTAGGAATACCTTACAAGAATTCCTCATAGACCTTACAACCTTGCCTTAAGGATCGACAACATACCTCCATGATTATGCTCATTCAGTTGTACTTCCCCAACATTACTAGACTTGTCAAACTCTACCTTTATGATGACAAGATAATCATCACATAAAAGATCTTTACCATATAGTTCCTCCCCTCGTTGGCTTATTCTCCTCCATTAAAATCACTATCTTTAGCATGAGTCAACGTTCTTGATTTCTTTTAGAGACTTAAGGAGCTATTAGTAACTCAAAACATAAGATTTTGATAATAAAATTTTCCACGTTACTTTCCAAATAAACAATCCAACTTTCAAACACATTTACTTTTCACAAATAATTTTTTTTTTATAAACACAGCAAATAAGTAAAAATTATAATTTACATCAGTAAAGTTTATAACATCAGTTAAAACTCATTTATTTGAAATAAATTTATCACATAATTCAAATGCATTGAAAACTTAATTTTCCCACTTTTAGTGCATAGAGTTCGGCCACCTCAAAAAATTTGGGGGTTTATTTTCTTTTCTTGATTATAAAGTAATACACAATACTAATTTCACATATACACCTCAACAATAACCAAAATCAAGAATTGTGTGTTTAGAGAGAAGAAAGAAGAGGCGAAAACAATGAAATGAATGGGTAATGGGGGAAGGCCGCGGGCTTCTCTTATTTAAAGGGGAGCATAATTATTTTCCTCCTTCGTTTAATTAATCTACTCTCTTAATTCTAACTAAATCTCCAAAAATATCTAACATGAAAAAATGCTGACTAAAATTTAATTCTAAACTCTTACAGCTATCTTTTATGATACTTAATCATAATCACGTCACATCATTCAACTCTCATCTAAAAACTAGTGTCAGCAACCTTAACTAGCATTGCATTCGTTTATAGAAGAAGAATTACTCGCGTCAATAATCTTTTTCACGATAGAAATAATCCAATTTATAAAATAGTCACTTTTATTATTTTTCAATCTGAAAAATGACTTTGAGAAATAAAACCACTGACAAACAACCCAAGCACTTAAATCAAATATCTCGGCAAACTCTGAATTTTTTTAAAAAAAAATTAAAGTGGTGCAATTGTCCAACTCTTTCAATGGCAGGAAAATTTTCGGTCATGGATATTGACAATTTTTCACAAATGAAATAAATATATTTCACTTACATGACACATAGAGAATCACTAACTAATAAAGTGGAATATATTAAAGATCATTTTTGATAGATTTATTTTATTATAATCAATATATTTTTAAAAAACATAAAAAAGTTTAAGAGCAAATATTAACCTGTTGAACATCAATGAAGCTACTTCATCAAAAATCTTTCATGGAGAACTCTTTTAATTACTCTTTCTTCTTTAGTTGTTGTTTATTTTCATAAGTAGCTAAACTTCTTTTGGTAGGGATGAGTAAACCTTGATGAAAACCTCTAGTATATGATTTAAATTTTTGGTTATTCTAACGAAATTATTTAAGTTCTTTCTCAATTTCTATTTGTAATGTTTTTTATCGCTTAGCCGCCTTTAAAATGATTTGTGGATTATAGTTTGAAAAATAAGGTTACTTTGTAAATGCTTGAGATAGGAAGTTCTTGTAATCATAGTCTACATATAGATATTAACACTTGAATGCCAAAAATAATTTATAACTCTAATGCTTAATCTTAATCTTCAATACCCTAAGGGATTAGAGATTTAGTTAAGATTAAAGACTCTTTCTTTAAATAATTAGGGTTAAATATAACTGAAAATTGAGTACTAATAAAACGAATGAATTTATTAACCAGGTGCTATCTCTATTTAGTGGTTTGAATCAAATAAGACTCATCCCTAACGCTTTTACTATTATCTAATTTATTAACCAAGGTATTACGAACAATCAAACCAACGCAATTTATTTTTCAATCTAGTTATTTAATATTTGAATTAGTATTAATACAAGGTCATTGTATATGGCATACGATAGTTTAGTATTTCATTACTTACAATAATTTAGTGTTTTGAGACAATGTATGTCTCGATGATTCTAACTTTCATTGAGAGGATGTTACATATTCAATCCTATATCACTTCAAGTGTATAAAAACACTTTGACTGATTTACCTTAAGTCTAATAACTCTTTTTTGAGAGGATTTGTCATTCATGATTTTTTATGTGTTCTTGGGTTTTTCAGAATAACGCTTTTCATTCTATTATGCTATCTTGTATTTCTTGGTTGAACCATTTCATCTTAAATACAAGAAGGAAGTGTCCATCGAGATATTTCTATTGGAATTCCTTTAGGGTATTGTCTTTGTACTATAGGGCGAGGCCTGTGTACTTTATTTACAAAAAGACAACCTATATCTTCATGGGCTTCATAAATTGAAACCATTGAAGATAAATCTATCTATTGAGCTCATAATTTACTTCAAGAAATCACTCCATAAAATATGTATGAGTATTGTCTTACAGATCATAAGAGCAACCAAGTTATCAAAGGATGCATATTATTAGAGAGAATACATTCTAGAAGATTATCAGAGGATGTGCATCGACAGAGGATACATTGATTAGAAGATGTCTTGCGGATCATCATATCATTAACTTTTGTCAGAGATTTGACTTTATCAGAGGCATTGACTTTGTCATAGCGCTGACTTCTCCAGAGGTATTGAATTTGTTAGAGCATTGACTTTACCATAGGCGTTGGCTTTATCAGATGATACATAAAAGTTTAGAATCAGGCGATCAGTCGCTTGATGAGATTATCAGAGGCAACCGGGGTACTATGTGGCTTGCATCCCAGAGTCAACTGAAGCTTGTGACAACAAGGCACATGTCACCAGTCTTTACGATGTCAAATTGAAGTAAAGTCATAGTTTTTTTTGCCTTCGTCTACTCATTAGAGGCTAAACCTTATATAGCGACGTCTGCTTTGTTGCGTTTGTTTCCGCATTAATTTTTTTACTCTATTATATCTTACTTTGACATAAGATCTTTAAAATAATTGCAATCCAGGCTAGTTTTAATTAACATAATTTTTGCCTTTAATCTGCACACTTAGCATAAAAAGTTAGGGGATAATTGTTCTTTGTTTATATGTATGAGTTATCATCAAAATATCAACCCGAGGATTTTTAAAAATACTTTTGCACTAACACCATCCTTAAACACCTACCCAAACCAACTTTCAAACTTCACCCCTTCTTCTACTTTTGCTTCTGACCCAAACTCACCATTTCTTGTAGATCCTATCTACATAGTATACGAGATAGCAACGCAGGCTGTAAATGATTAATCTTTGAAACATCTTTAAATGACTCACTTTCTTCTAACACAACCCAACCATAACCTAGCCTATCTATGCCCTTAGACCTTTCACATTTCATTCCATTTCTACTTCTTGGCTTTCCCAATCTAGACTCATTCATCACCTCTTTTACTGCTATAATTAACAAGATAAGAAGAATGCTCCTAGCTTGGACCCTAATGAAGTTTCAAACCCGCGGGATAATGTTTTGGCCTTTGTTGCAAATTGGATAAGGGGCATGTAAGACTCTAAATTTCAAACTCTAATTTATGCAATTTTAGTATATTTGGTGTTAAATTGCTGAGGCATTTAGCTCAATTTTAATTCATTTTGTGAATTAAATACCAAAAGCATATTTTATTAGAGTTTGTTATATGTTTATTATATATATATATATATATAACTAATTCCCCATAGGTTAAATGGTTGTATGGAATTTGGTTTACTCCAAAGATTTCCTTAATTTTGTTTCTTACCTTTTCTCCTAAAAGGGTTGGGAGTCCTGCAAGGAAAGTTTCCTTCCAGAATGGTTGGTTAGAGTCTTCCCTAAGCATGACTTTGGTTAGGAATGTGTTTTTGTAATACTGGAAATCAGATAATTTTTTTCATCTAAGGTTTGAAAGAAGTTCTGCATTTTTGTCTTTTAAGTGAGAAGGATCACCTATGAAGTGTAAGCTAATTGTGTGAATTTGCGTTGCAACTGCATTCGGTATAGGGTTTCCTATTTCGTCGAGGATGCGAATACCCTCCTCTGTGGTTTGGATAGCACTTAAAATTTCTAAGTGTTGAGAAGGTTTGAAAATCAAAGGGTTGCAATAAATTTCTTTTATCCCTCCCCAAGGCTCTGATACCAAAAACGCCCGAGGATTAAGAGGTACAAATCAAAGGGTAAAAGATCTTACAAAATGCAGAAAACGAAAACAAGATCCAAAGATGGTTATGTTGAATCATCCATGAGAAGTCATCAAGATACCAATCTAAGTCTGTTGTTAATAAATATGCGTTTTGGAAAACAAATTGAGCGAAAGCAAAGTGCATATTAAAGTATAAACATGCAGCAGTTTTGTTTCTGATGCACCAGATCAGCCATAGCTGCAAGTGCAGAGCATACTTATGTTTTGCAAAGATAAGTACATGTGTATGAATAAATAAATTTATTGCATAATAGTACTTACAATAGGTTTTTGAAAACGGAAACTGAAGATACAAGTTTTGATAAACTGAGACACTCAAGATTACAAGATTTTTAAGTGAACTCTATGTATTACTCTCTTGTGTTTCTAAACTCTGCCCTATACTTGAAGAGGAGCCTTCCTTATATAGCCAAGGATCTGAGAAATAGATGGCTTATTTAGTGGAGGAAATGATGAGATTCCTTCTTCTTTTTGACTGAGCATGTTGATGGCAGACAAATGCCAATGGCGAAGATACCAAAACAGTCATCTTCGTTTTCGTCTTCAAAGTTCAAGGATGCAACTGAAGAAGTACCGGAGGAAAATTTTGAGGAATTGGTCATGCTTTTTAGTAGCTGAGCCATTATCTCAAAATATTCTTCTTCTGTTTTTGCAGCTGCCAACTGTGTCTGGGCAAATGAATTTTGAGCCAAGAATTGAGTTTGTATTGGCTGTGGTTTCATTAGCCCTTGGTTTTGAAGCCAAGTTGTGACGGCTGGTATTTTGATGCTTTGTGGAATGGAGAATTTTGTCCACCATCTTACTTTGAATTTTCGAGTGAGGATTGTTTGGGCTTCTTTTTGGTCATTTTCAAAGTACCACGCTAATACCCATGGTAAAAAGAATTTTGTAGAGAATAGCATTAGAGGGTGAAAAATGCGTTCTCTGTTTGATGGTTTATATTGTGTTTTGAAAAGTTGGAAGCTATTTTGGACTTCCGGTTTTAGTATTTCAGGGATGGATCCGTAAAATTTCCACCAATGGGCAAACCATTGAGGGATTTTTGATGCATCCATGGTGAGGTTGAAGAAAAAGAGCCAAGTATGACCCAATTTTTTATTTTGGATGAGGAAAGCATTATACCAGGCTTGTTGGTAGTCCCAGTAGTTGAAAGTTCTGCAATGGTTAAATGTTGTTTTGAAGTCAATTGGGAATTGTTTTGCAGTATATAGGTTTGGTCCCTATTCTGATGGTGGGATAATTTTATGAATTTTCGCAGTGGAATAATCCACTGGGCCTTCTTTTGGGTTGTCTTGGATTGTTACTGAACCCGTCAATTCAAGAATAGCTTTGTAATAAGGTTGTGGTTTTGAAAAATCCCAAGGTTTAAAAAACCAACCATCTGGGAAAATTTTTGAAATGATCAATTGAGGATTTTTATTGTAATAGTGATCCTCTATTATCCAGATATTTTGGGATTCTTTTTTGATGAAATACTCAGATTTTGGTTTAAAAATCATCAAAGTCTGAGACTGATCAGGTTTCAAAGAAATTTTTTAAAATTCCTCCTGAGGAAGTTTTGAAATTATTTTACAGGATGATCCCTCCTGTGAAGGTTTTGAACAAATTTTTTGTGTAGGGGTTTTTGAAGATTCTCCCCTTTCAGTTTTTTGTGAAAATGGAAGTTCCATTGAGAGACTTTCAATCTCTATTTGGAGTTCCCGAAGCCTTGTAGCTTTTTGAAAGTTAATGTCATCTGACATTAATCCACTAATTGCTGCAAAATTTTAAGGTGCCACAAGTTGTTGCCTTGTAAGCCATTTTTGAATTTGTTGAGTTTCTTCTTCTTCTTCTACTGTCTTTGCCCATGACTTGATGGGTTTTGCAGAAGAAATGGGTTTTGGGTTTTCTTGTGATTGGTCCTTCTGGACCTCAATTCTTTTGGTTTTCCTGGGCATCTCTCAGGTCCTGTTTTGGAGAAATTCTTTGGTTAGAAAATCTGGAACTGAGTTTTTGTCTCCTCTTATAAATTCAATATCAAAATCAAAAATACTAAGGATAGATTGCCATCTGGCAAAAATTTGTTTTGATGCAATGTTTTGAACATCTTTTTGTAAAACTTCTTTTGCTGATTTGCAGTCAATACGAAGTAAAAATTTTTGATTGAGTAAATCACTTTGGAATTTTGTGATGCACATGACAATTGAAAGAATTTCCTTTTTAATAGTAGAATAATTCTTTTGACAATCATTCCAATGCGCAGAAGTAAACTGAACAATGCATTCCTTGTTAGTTAGTTTTTGTTTAAGAATTCCCCCATAACCTAAATTAGATGCATCAGTTTCAACAATTTTTTGGGCTGAAGGATCTGCTAGATGTAAACAAGGTATTTCTTTAACCTGTTTTTTGATTATTTGGACGGTTCTAGTATGTTCCTCTGACTAAGAGACAGGGTTTTTCTTTAACCTATCATGGAGAGGTTTTGCTATTCTATTGATGTTTGGACAGAAATCTAGGACATAATTTAAACTTCCTAGAAACCTTTGTTATTGGGTTTTGTCAAGAATTTTGTCTGGAAATTTTTCTGCAAATAATAAGGATCTTTCTATAGGGGTTATGGTGCCCTGCGAAATGTAATGCCCTAAAAAACGAATTTTTGTTTGGAAAAGGGAAAGTTTTGATTTGGAAATGACTAGACCATTTTTCTTAACAATCATAAAGAAAGTTTTTAGGTGTTTAAAATGTTCGTCAATTGTTTCTGAAAAAATTAACACATCATCAATATAAACGATGCAAAATTTTGAGAATGGATTAAAAATGTCATTCATAATTCTTTGGAATTTTGAAGGAGCATTTTTCAATCCAAAGGGCATTACCGTCCATTCATATTGTCCAAATGGAACAGTAAATGCAGTTTTGTATCTATCTTTTGGATCAATTTGTATTTGCCAAAATCCTGATTTCATGTCAAATTTTGAAAATACAAATGAAGAATGTAGTTTTTGGAAAAGATCTTTTTTGTTTGGCATAGGATAGCGAATCCATTTTAGGGCTGTGTTCAAAGGTTTATAATTTATTACTAGCCTAGGTTTACCTCTTTCTATTTCTGATTTTTGTTAACATAGAAAGCTGCACAACTCCAGGGAGATCTAGATTTAGTAATAAGACGTTTTTGTTCTAAATCTTGGATTTCTTTTTTGCAATGTTGTTCTAGCTCATAATTCATTTGGATGGGCCTGGCTTTAGTTGGGATTTGCCTTTCTGAAAAACCATTTTCATATGGTAAATCTACCATGTGTTGTTTTCTATCCCAAAATGCATTCGGCATATCCGAACAAATTTCAATTTCAATTTTCTTTTGCAATTCAGAAATTTTTTGTTTTATAAAATCCTTTTGTAATTGCTGTTCAATTCTGAGGAAGGAAACATCTTGTTTTAGAAAACATAGATGTTTTTCTTTTCCTTGAATTAAACAATTCAAGTTATTTTTATAAATAGAACAAGCTTTTAAAAGATTTAAGTTCTTTGTTATGGGTTTCTCAATAAAAGGAAAAACGATTTTAGCATCTTTCGTCTTGCAAGAAATACTATCATAATTGACAGAATAGGGAGTTATCATGTTAATGAAAGGAGTCCCTAAAATGACAGAATAAGATATATTTTCTAGTAAAACAAAGGGAGTTTTGATAGAAACGTTACCATTTTTAATGGAGGCTTCAGTTTTATTTGTTATAGTCATTTTGTAGTTGTTAGCGGCAACAAGTTTTTCATTAGTTTTTTGGAGAAATCTAGCTGGAACAATGCTATTTTTTAAGCAGTTTAGATCTGCTCCTGTATCAAAAAGTGCAATTGTTTCAAATTTGAAATCTTCAGAAAAGACTAAATTGATTTTGATTAAATATTTTCTCGTGGTTATCGATCTCAAAATACATAAGAAATCTTCTGGGATTGCTTTTAAGCTATCAATCTTATTTTCTGGGGGTAAGGGTAGATAGTAGTCTTCATTGTCTTCTGCATCTTCATCTCGTTCTAGGTCATAAGCGGTTTGATTTTGAATTTGGGAAAGAAGGGTTTGGAGCATATTTGAATCCAAGTCTTGTTTTTGCTTAAGAGTTTTTAACTCCTGTTTAACAAGTTTTATCTCTTCCTGAAGAGATTGGACGGTAACCGGGTTTTGGAATTTTCTTTTTGCACCTAAGATATTGGTCAGATCATAGGTGGTCGTAGGAAGTAACTTCGAAGAAGAGGTGGAAGGTCGATTTTGCTTTGACTCAAAAGTGTGTAGAAGTTTTCCTATTATATCCTTTTGTAGGTTTGTGTCCTCAACTTGCTTTATAATTTCAAGAATTAATTCCTGATCTTTTGTTAGGACATTATCTGACTTAGAACTATGCTCTGTTTCACTAGGAGACTCGGAAGTTCCTAAATCATCAAACTGTAAAGGATTTTCATTTTCAGCAGATCCTAATTCAAATTCTGAGAATCTTTCTTCTTTTGAAGTTTCTAAAAGAATTGCTTCAATCTTTTGCAACAATTGCTCATCAATTTGCAATTCGTGAAGCTTTTTGGTTCTGTTGCAATACCTTGAAATGTGTCCTTTTTGACCACACTTATAACAAGTTATCTGTTTTGAAGTTTGGGGTTCGAATTTTCTATGAAAGGGTTTTTTCTTGTGAAAATTTGGTTTTCTTTGATTGTAGGAATTTTGAGGTTTGGAAGATTTATAGAAATCTTGTTTTCTTGGTTTGGAGAAAGGGTTTCGGTGAGGTTTTCTAAAGGTTTTGGAACAAGAACCTTCACAGTCTTTAGGAGTACTGGTTGTTGGTATTTCAAATTGTTTGCAGAAAGATCCTAGTTCTTGCCTAGTTCTTTTCATTTCCCATTTCAGATGTTTTTGAAGTTTCAAATCTTGACAGATTTTCAATCCTTCCTTTTGGGTAAAGCTAACTAATTCCCCATAGGTTAAATGGTTGTATGGAATTTGGTTTATTCCAAAGATTTCCTTAATTTTGTTTCTTACCTTTTCTCCTAAAAGGGTTGGGAGTCCTGCAAGGAATTTTTCCTTCCAGAAAGGTTGGTTAGAGTCTTACCTAAGCATGACTCTGGTTAGGAATGTGTTTTTGTAATACTGGAAATCAGATAATTTTTTGCATCTAAGGTTTGAAAGAAGTGCTGCATTTTTTTCTTTTAAGTGAGAAGGATCACCTATGAAGTGTAAGCTAATTGCGTGAATTAGCGTTGCAACTGCATCCGGTATAGGGTTTCCTATTTCGTCGAGGATGGGAATACCTTCCTCTGTGGTTTGGATAGCACTTAAAATTTCTAAGTGTTGAAAAGGTGTGAGATGGTAGTCCCACCAACCTTTAAGCTGACCAGAGAATCCTGCGATTAGGAGTTCAGTTATGGCTTTGTCAGGTGTATTTGCTTGGGTTCTATAGGCATTAGATGCCATAGTCATTTGTTGGAGAAGACTTAGGATATTGTATTCAGACATACCATCTATGTTCCATTCATAGATAGTACTAACATTGAATTTAGATTGAGAAAGGACGTTTGGTCTATTCTCAATTCCTAGGTCTGGTTCTGTAACCATGGCTAAAGGTTGACCGTTTTGCCATTGGAGTCTGCATATGTTTTGTTTTTCATGTTCAACTTCAGAGGCTTGGTCTAAAGTAGTGATAGTTTTTTCTAGAGAGTCTTTAACAACTATAGGTGAGGATGTAGAAGATTGTTCTACCCTACTTAGTTGGTCTCTTAAGGCTTGGGTAAATTCAAATTTACCATCTTTGAACAATTTTTGGCTGGTTTTAGAAATTTGAAAAGGTTTAAAGACTCGGTTCTTGAGTTTCAGCCCAGTTGTCTCAGTAGGAGAGACAATGTTGGCCTAATGGTAATCTTCCATCTTGGTCAATTGTTTAGCAATCGTGCTAAGATGGGCATTTGTGAAATTGTTCTGTATAATGATATTCTTTATATCTTTATCAGAATTTTCACTTGGGATTTTGTAAGGTGCAGCTTCAACAACTTGATCGAAATGGGCAATTTTGATTTGTCTTAAAGGTGGATGATCGGATTGTATTTTCCTACCATTATACATTTCCCATTCTAGACTCTTATTTCTAGTCGTTATATAATTTACAGATTTTTGGTTCTGATTAAAAGGGTAAGAAATTTGATTTTGGGTTGCATAAATTTCAAACCAATCAAAAAATAGAATCTGAGTTTTATTTTGAAAAACGAATTCGTAAAATTCATTTTGAATTTCCTTTCTTTGTTTTAAGAAGTTTTCGACGAACCAAGTTCTTTTTCTTGTATTTTTTGAAGATTAGAAATCTTTATGAAGCATAGTTTTATCAACTTCAAATTCTTTTTCTAAAACATTTAACTCATTAATAACATTTTCAGTTATTATAGAAAAAGATGGCGAAGTTGGTTGGGAAAAGTGTTGTTGCTCGTCAGCAGTATTTTGAGGTGCCGTATAGATTTGATGAGGAACATCAGTGGAATAATCTACATTTTGAAAAGAAGCACTTGGTATGCTAGAGCATGAAAAACGTGGTTTTGTGAAAGCTTTCAATTTTTTCAGGCAACTGTATAACTGAAGGGAGTCTGGAGGGACCAGCATCAGAATATCTGGCACTGGAAGTTCTGGAAAAACTTAGTTTTACCCTTCCGTCTTTATACTGTATTACTTCCCTCAAATTGTTGTTTGGTTTTGACTGTTCAGGAGACTGTGGTTTAACAGCTCCTTCCAGAATCCATTCTTCAGGAAGATTTATATCTTTCCAAAGGATGGTTTTTGGAATAACTGTATTTGCCTTTGTTAAATCAGTTTGTAAGAATAGGGTTTCACCCTTTTTATTTTCAATATTCTTAGTAGCGGTAAAGGCTGAGAACATTGCTTTGTAATGGACTCTGTAAATAATAGCTACAGAATAGAACCTGATAACATATTGTAATTGTGAGTTTTGATTTGTAATATAAGGGATTTTAAGATATTTGGGTCTTTCAAGGATAAAGAAAAATTTGGATAACATTCAAACCAAATGGGTCCTTGACACAAACTAGATTCAATTGTACTTATTATAGAATCTTGAAAGTTTAAGAACCTTGCATCTCTTAAGACACATAGGATTGAAGTATTTAATCCTTCCCTAGTTAGGGTTTTGATTCCTACTTGGACAAGACCTATATGTATGAAATTATAGTTCCTGTTACGGTGTTTCTGCAGTGTTTTTGGAGAAAGAAGATCTATGGTTTCAAAAGGGTTTGATAAAGGAACATCTCTTTCTTCAGTTTTGATTACGAAGTCAGTTTTGAGTAAGTTTTTGAAAAGGTTAGTTTCATAAACCTGGTCCTTTTTTATTTTAGGAATTTGCCAATTGTTAATAGATTTTTGAAAATCTTCCATAGTAATTTCTTCACTATTGATAGGTTCCTTTTGTCCTGAGAGGTTTTGATTAGAAGAAGTTGAAAAAGAAGAAGTTCTACAAAAGAAGTTATTCATATTTGAAATCCTTAGTTCTTGTACCTCTTAAGAAGTTATTCTACAAAAGAAATTATATATATATATATATATATTTTGAGATCCGGTGAAAATTATTCGTCGAAGAATAATTTATTTTGTTGCGAGGAATTTATTACCGGACTGTTTTGTTAAAAATATCTCTGGTTGCTGAAAATTTTACTTGTCATTTGAGTTGCGACGAGGGGAGATATTTTTATCAAAATAATTTGAGATGTGAGTAATGTGATGTGTGTATGTTTATGATTTTTGTTGGTTTGGTTTATATATATATATATATATATTGGAAAATTAGTAATATATATATATAGATATTTGGTGGGTTAGTATTATATATATATATATATATATATATATGAAAGAGCAAGAAAGTTGAGAAAACATTTTCCTTTTCCCTGCCTCGCGAGTTCTTTTCTTTCTCCTCCTTCCTCTGTTGCGAAACCGAGTGTTGGTGGGTTTCAAAACCGCCAAACACAAAACCACACTTCTCACCAAGATCTAAGCTTCCTCTCGCGAAGTGACAGAAGGGAAAGTTGCTCCTTTCCATGATACGGTGCTAGTGAGCCAACTTTGGAAGCGTCATGCGAAGTGAAGTTTTACCGGAATTTAATCGCGGTGCCGTAATCGGCGGTTAAAGCTACAACGAAGGTAAGGGCTCCTTCCATATTTTTAGCTTGCATATAGGACTCTATATGTGTGTTTGTGGAGTTTGATTTTGATCGGGTTTATGTGTGAATTTGGGGAAAAGGAATTTAATGTGTTTTATGTGAGTTGTGGAAAAGAAATTTGGTGGTTTATGTTTAACAATTTGGAGTTTTGATTTGGTGTGTTATGGTTGAAAATTTTGGAAAATAAATTTGGTGGGTTTAAGGTGTATTGTTGTGAGAAATGAATTTAATGCATTTTGTGGGTAAATGGTGAAATTGAATTTAATGAGTTTTGAGGTGAGGGTGGTGGTGATTTTTGCTTGGTATGGTTGATGTGTTTATGGGTAATATTATGAAGGTGGAAATTTGCTTTATGTTTGAAGATGTGGGGTTTTGAATAAATGCAATTTATGTGTGGATTTTGATTTGGTGTGAAATGAATTAATGAGATTGGGTATATGATGATTTGAATTTGATGTGAATGGTGAATTCAATTTCATGTGATTTGAGGATTATATGCGTTGAGTATGCTATGTGTTAAATTTGAAAATCATTAGTGTTAAATGAGAATTAAAATTGGGGGAATCTTTTAATATCTGCATTTACTTAATGATTGTGGTGTCGAGAGTCAGAGTATGCTCATGCATTTCATAGTATATGGTGACCGGATGGGCCATGGTGATAGTGGTGACCGGATGGGCCACGATATAATTGCTCATGCATTTCATAGTATATGGTGACCAGATGGGTCATGGTGATAGTGGTGACCGGATGGGCCACGATATAATTGCTCATGCATTTCATAGTATATGGTGACCGGATGGGCCATGGAGATAGTGGTGACCAGATGGGCCACGATATAATTGCTCATGCATTTCATAGTATATGGTGATCGGATGGGCCATGGTGATAGTGGTGACCGGATGGGCCACGATATAATGTATTTCATAGTATATGGTGACCGGATGGGCCATGGTGATAGTGGTGACCGGATGGGTCACGAGATCATGCATTTCATAGTACATGGTGACCGGATGGGCCACGGATTGATGTCATGTGCATTGGCATATACCCATTGCATTAGGATGCTTGGCATGCGAGTCATGTTTAATGTGTTATGATGGTTGTATATGCGTATTTAATTGTGGTGGGTGAATTGTGCCGTATTTGGCGTTTGTGATTGATTGAATTGGTGGGGAAAGTGTTAGAATGATTTGGAAAGTGTTAGAATGATTTTGGAAAGTGTTTGAATGATTTTGAAATGTTTCAAAACGGAAAATCTGTCATTTTGATAGTTATATTCGAATACACATAGGTTGTAGTCGAATACAATTGAATGGTTTTGCCTCTGACTTGAATTTTTGAAGGTGTATTCGACTACACAGGGGATGTAGTCGAATACAGTTGAATGGAATGCTGTATTCGAATACAGAGAGGCTGTATTCGAATACAGTAGTGCTATTTTTGCTGTTTTTGCTGTTTTTCTGCTGTTTTAGCAACTGTATTCGACTACACAGAGGTTGTATTCGAATACAGCAGTGCAGTTTGGTCCAAAACTTCATTTTTCAACCTTGTTTATGTATGTTGAACATATACAAACCCTTCTTAGATGTATGCTAAGTTGAAGGGTGATTTTATGCATTAAAAATATAAATGCTATGTGGTATTTGTTAATTTCGGTTGGTGACCCTTTACAATTTTGTGGAAATCTGGACTTTGCCCTCAGATGAGAACCAGGGTCGATCTAAGGCGTGGCACAGCGATGCGTTTTTTGTGTGACCGAAAGCAGGGGGCTTGATGTCGCTCGTGGATTCTCAGTACCCGGTCACCCTCAGTTAGATTAATGATCAGCTTAGAGTGTTAATTAAGAATTTTATTTATTTTCCCTTTCCCGTTTCAAGTTGTTGTTGTAAAAAGGGAACTTATGTATTCGAACAAACAATTTTAGTCGGTTTATATTTTACTTGGATACTTTGGATTTTTGTTCAAAACCATTTCCGCTGTTTGTAGTTAATGATGACCTTTGTCGTGGTGTTACGACTCAAATATTTGATCCAAAAGTATTTTCTTCATTTATGGATTTAATTTTAGTTTATTAAAAAAAAAAAATATACACTCGCGCTGTTAAAAATCGGGGTGTTACAGGGCAAGATGTAGCAGGGAAGGCGTTTGGGTGCTCCTTTGGCACATTGCAGTTTCCGGTGATTATTTCACAAATAGATGTTTGTCATCGTAAAAAAGGTGGAGATTTTTAGAACCTTGTTGGTTTGAAGAACAATGACCCTTAACTATTTTGATAATAACACAATTATTTAATGAAAACAATTTATATTTTAATGAATGTATTTAAATGTGCAGAGTCTCCTTTATAATAGTTTAAAGGCTCCACGTTGTATCCTCTGATGAAAAAAATAACGAGAATTAACTAATCAAGGTAAATGCATTATGACAATTATGCATTTGATCAATGTGCTCTCAATGTGTCTATGATGAATCTAACTTATGCAAGCTCCCTCTGAAAATTCTGCATCTAATTATTTTGGCAATCCATATGATTGTATGGTTAACACTTCAAGTCAACTTTATGATAAAGTCAACTCTTTGTTAAAAGTCCAATATCTTAAGTCAATCATTTCAGCCCAGAACTTTGAAGAAGTCAACATCTTAACATCATCTGCTCATCAAAGTTGGGCATATCCTCTAATTAAAGAAATGCAACGATGTCTTCTAAAATTGTCATCCTTTATTATTCATGTTGTTTTAAATCAAGATGAAGACGTATATAGACAAGTTTTAATTGCTAATTCAAGATATCTAAAGATTGACGCAATTCATCTTTACCTACAAATTTCATGAAATCACAGCCACAGTTAGAAACCCTAATTGATTTGGAGTTTCTCTATATAAAGACTTGTAATCTTCATTGCAAAATATAAACGAGAAAACCAACAAAAAAGATAAACAACGTGAGAAACCCTGTACTATCACTTTAGTGCTAAAAAGCTACTTATATTATGAGAGCATACTTTGTAACATTCTCTTGTGAGAGTTATTCTAAAAAGTAAACCTTAAACATTTTCTTGTAACCTAACCCTATAGTGGTTGTTGACATCTAAAACTTGATTGTACTAAGCTAGAAGGTTGAGAAGACTTGAACACAGTCAGTTTAACTAATAGGTGTATAGTGGACGTGTGAAAAATATGTTGATTAGTAGATTAAATCTTTCAGAGTGAAGTGACTGAACGTAGCTACCTTGTTGTTGGTGATCAAAGATAAATTGACTTTATGTTTCTCTTCTCTATCTCTTTATTTAGTGTTGCTTTATCTTCAATTTTTAGCATATGTTTTTAAAGAATTTTTTAAAACAAAACACAATTCAAATCCCCCATCTCTTGTTTTTTAAAACACAACACAATTCAATTCATTCCTAATTTTTTTACTATTACCTCTTAAAAGTAATGTATTTTATCTCTTAAAACAAACCTAATTTCTTTTTCAATAAAATAATTTCATATAAAAATTAGTATTAATACGCAATTATTGTGTTTGACATTCAGTAGTTTAATGTTTTATTACTTGGTATCCTTAATTTTGTAAGCTAAATACTCTAAAATTTTATATTTACACCTTAATGTTAAGATTTTATGGACCTAATTTTTAGAACATCCAAAATTTTTAAGATGGCTATGCTCCTAGTATCCATTACTTTGACCGACTATAATTACGCACTCACTTCAAATTAATCGACTAACTCGCATTTGTCTTTCTCAAACTTGTGACTGACTGTGGATGTGCCTTTCTAATCTATGCATTTCCAGATTTCTAGATTAAGGCAGTTGAATTGTGAGATTTCTATCTCTCCCTAATTGTGGATCTTATGAAAATAGGCCTTGATCTGCTTACTTTGAGTCAAAACCCCTTTTTGCATTAAAATGAATAAGTAACCTCAATAGTAACAGAGAAAGATTTGACTATAATTAATTCAACTAATTGTTATTGTGATCACATTTAACTTGATCTAAAACCGTATTTGGCTATCCACTTAAAATTTTTTTGGGTATTGAATTAAATAGAGTATGATGTTTTATCCATTGAATAAATTATTAAAATTATCAAGTTGTTTTCTACGTTAAATTTGATCAAACAAAACTTCGAATTTGTAATTAAATACATATGTAGTCACATCATGAAAGGTCATAAAAGAAATTAAAAATAATGAAATGTTGGTAGATAAAAGATGAACTCTAACGACCAAAGCTTTAATATGGGATTCATACATAGATAAGGTGATTATTGAGTGAGCTAAAAGAACAAACATGACACATAGATGAAATTTTTTTTGACAAAAATTAGAGTGCACAGACATCAAATGATAAGATTGACATCTCAACTATGTTGATACTTCAAAAATACCACAAATTATTTGCAGCACCCTAATAAATACAATAAATAAAATATAAAATAAAAAACTAAAAGTTGGGGGACAAGGCCAAAATCCAAGTAGACAAGCGTGGACAACATTGCCTCATTAAAAACCTTACTAGGAAAACCTAAAGGGATAAAACCAAGGTGGAGGAAAAAAGAGTTAGAACCAAGTTGGTTTGAAGAACTATGACCCAAACTTGTTTTGATGATAACCAAATTATTTTGTGAGAACAATTTAAAACACTAATGTTCTATTTTAGTGTTCAGTTTCCAGATCAGGTTCTTCTATACGAGTTCACGTTGCATCCTCTGATCTCTTGGTCCAAGTTAAACAAACATCAAGACTCCACTATATTCTCTGCATTCTAAGTCTAGTGAATGCACTCTATAATGCACCTCTAGTAACTTTATCAAATACAAGCAATGCTCTTATTAGTCTGACTCTAATAATCACAACAAGCATCTGATCTCTCGGCCTCTGATAACCTTGACAAGCAAGTGATTGTCTGCCTATAATAATTGCATCAAGCATTTTTTCGTATGACTTTGTTAATAGTCTATGCTTTGATGAAAGTCAATGTTCTAAAAAGTCAATGCTATGAAAAGAAAACACTTTAAAAAAGACAAAGCTTTTGCACATCCTCTACTATGGATTTTGTCTAAAGGTCTATGACATACCCTAATCATAGTATCCTTTGCTTTTTCTATCATCATATCAAGATTCGCGGAATCAATTTCAAGAATATATTTGATAATGTTTAATGGAGAATCAATCTCAGACGATTTGATACGAAATGTCATGATACATGTTGATTTCTTGCAATCAGGACATCGACCAGAAACCCTAAAATACAACTGTCTCTGCACTTTTACCCTAAAATACAACATTGTAAACATCCTATTATGAGAGTTATTCACAAAAACCTTAAACTCTTTCTTTTGTAACCTAGCCTAGTAGTGGTTGCATCCCTCAATAGCTTGACTGTAATAAACTAGAAGATTGAGAAGACTTGAACACAATCAGTTTGACTAGTAGGTGTTCAATGAAAATGTAATTCAGTTGATTAATTAATGGATTAAATCTTTTAGGTTGAAGGGACTAGGCATAGCTATCATGTTTGTGGTGAAGCAGAATAAATTGGTTGTGTCATTATGTATTTTCTATTTATTTGCTTTGTTTTCATCACTTTACTTTAGCATTGTTAAAACGGTTTTAAAATAAAACACAATTCAATCCCCATTTTCTTGGGTTTCTCGTTCTACAATTGGCATCAAACTCGAAAAAGCTGAGCACATAAACGTGTTTGATTAAAGATCTATGTTATTGTGACAGACTCTGGTAGGTGGGAACGTTAATAGGTCTCCTCTATTTGTTGAAGAAAGGCTTGGAAGTTTCTACATCTCTCATGATCCTAAACTCTAGGACATAGTCGAAGATGGCTATGAGGCTATAAACGATGCTGCTGGTGTTGAAATATCTAGCAAATATCTCATTGCTTATCAAAAGAAACAATACAAGATGCATCACAAAGTCAAAACTTTCATGATGAATGCTATCACCTTTAAAGTGTTCAAAAAATGCAGCAACAAAGAAACATGAAAGAGTATATTTGATGCTATGGTTTTCAACTACGAAGGAAATAAGCAAGTACAAAAAGTTAAGAAAAATTTATTTGTCAAGAAGTATGAACTCTTCTAGATGGAAGAAGATGAAGACATTGAGACGTGTGGGATCTTGCAAGCCTAAAGAAAAGAAATCAATTGGCACCAAGTGGGTTTTGAAAAACAAACTGAATGAGAACGGTGAAATAGTCAGAAACAAAGCTAGAGTGGTAACTCAAGGATACAATCAGCAAGAAGGTATTTATTACACTAAAAGTTTCGCTCTTGTGGCAATGTTAGAGGCAATCATAATTTTACTTTCATTTGCAATTTTTAATCAAATCATTTTATATCAGATGAGTGTGAAAAGTGATTTCTTAAATGGTTACATAAATGAAGAAGTATATGTCAAATAACATCCTGGCTTTGAAGAAAATGAATTTCCAGACTATGTTTTCAAACTAAAGAAATCTTTGTATGGTCTGAAACATGCCCCAAGAGCATGGTATGATAGACTACGCAACTTATTAAAGAACGATGAAGGAGGCCAGGTTGACATAACTGTTTTTAGAAAATCATCTTAGAATGACCTTCTCATTGTCCTAATATATGTTGTTGATATCATTTTTGGTTCTACTAATGGCAAGCTATGACATCCTAAAATCAAAAGACTAAAAATAATTAGAATTTTACAATTTAAAATATTATAATTTATAGATTATTATAATTATTATTATTATTGATGTTTTTTTTAATTTTATTATAAGAAAAAATTGTTTAATATATTATTTTAAGACAAATAATGTTTTAAGTAATTTATAAATGTATACACAAGTAAACGATTATTTTCAATAACCAATTTTCTTAAAATATGATAACACTATGAAGGTGTTTTGTTTGTTAGAGGCTTATAAGGTAATAGTAGGAAATTGTTTTTGTTTGTTAAAGGCTTACGTTATCTAACTATCTAGTATGAATGAGTCAAATAAAACCGAGCAAAAATCATATCTCTATTAAGATCAAAATTCGTAGGAGACATTATTACTGATGCACCAAAGTTACACATAAACTCATACAAAAATTTAAAAAATGAGTAAATTAATCAAGGAAATGTTGGTCAATTTAATTCAACTTTGACTCACACAATTGAATAATAACACCGCTTACCTCTTAGTCACATCCCTTAATCCTTCCATGGTACATTAATTTTGAGAATTTGGGATGGGAAAAGAGTTAGATATTTTGAATAGTAATTTTTATAAAAATATATTTTGTCAAAAATCTAATTCTATTGAAATCAGGATTTTATGAAATTGATTTATTTACTATAAAATTGATTTTATGAAATAGATTATGAAATTGATTTATTTACTATTTTGTATGTTGAATTTCCATTTTTTATGATTGTTTGAATATGTATTCTTTGAAAGATCGTTTTATATTATGTGTTTTTAAATGATTGTTGTTATTGTATATTTAAATAACATTTATATTTTAATTATGATTTTATGAAGATGATTGTTAAAAACAAATTATTTTTATCGTATGTGTTTGAGATGAGCTTATGCTTCGTATGGATGGGTTTTGTACCCCACAGTTATTTATTCAGATGAGTTATATGCTTCATATAGATGGGTCTTATGTCCCACATGAGACGAGTTTTAAACTCTACACAGATGAGCCTTGTACTCCACATGAGATGAGCTGGTGCTCCACATGATGAGTTGAAATTCACTTCGCGAAAGTAATACATCTCCATATAACAATGTGACGTCATGGAATTGATTGATTGATTTTTTGTAGAATAAACGTGTGTATTTGATTTATCTTATTAATATAGATGTAAATTGTTGTTTTTAAGTGGATGAGTTTATGTATTTTTGAAATTAATTGTTTATTCTAGAAATTTTTTATACTATTTATATTTCTAAATAATATTTTCGGAAGAACGCGGGTGCCGTGATTGATTTTTTTTATTACCGTGTCGACTGAGAACAACATTTGTTTTAAAATTATATGCCTTATTCATAGGGATTTAGTATCTCATTAAAGTGTTATTTTTAGAGTCTGAGACTAGGATTGCTGAAATGTCGAGAGGTAAGGAGTTCTCCACTTTTTAAATAATCATTCCATTATAGTAGGTTACTAGATTAGGAATAAGTGGATATAGTGTTTACATCGTATTATATTTTCGGATTAGCTATTAAATGTCCAGTTTTGAATATTTTGATTATTAAAGAATTTTGAATGGTAAGGATTTATTTTAAGTATTTCACAATATTATTTCTTTCAGATAATTCATTATTTATTATTAGTACCTTATTCTCTTCTAAAAATATCAATTTTTTTTGTCATTATCTCAATTGTTATACCCACGTAACTAGGCGTTACACAATCTCTACGAAGAGTTTTCTAAGTTAATGAATAATGAAATTGAGATGAACATGGTGGAAGAATTAAAACTCTTTCTTGGAATTCAAATTCATCAAAGCCCGAATTGTTTACTCATTCGTCAGACCAAATTCACAAAAGAACAACTTAAGAAATTTATAATGGATTAATGTAAGTGAATCTCTACACCTATGCATCCAAAATGTTCTCTTGATAAGGATGAGTTAGGTCAAAAAGTAGATCAAAAGGTATACAGAGGAATGATTAGTTCCCTTCTTTACTTAACTGCCTCTAGACCTGATACTCTATTTAGTGTGTGTGCCACATTTTAGTCAGATCCTAAAGAATCCCACTTAACAACTATTAAGAGGATCTTTAGATAGTTGAAAGGCACTACTGACCTTGGTATGTGTTATAAGCCATCCTCTGAGTACAGGTTAGTAGGTTTCTGCAATGTTGATTATGTGGAAGACAAGCAAGAAAGGGTGGAAACTGTACATGCCTTGATGGAAATCTAATCTCCTGGTCAAACAAAAGACAAGGACTATGTGATAATACTTTAGCTATCTTCTGTGATAATATTTTAGCTATGTGTTCAACCCCAAACCCTATATTACATGCAAGAGCTAAATATATAGAGATTAAACATTATTTTATAAGGGATTATGTCCTGAAAGGTATTTTAGACGTTAAATTTGTTGACATCGATTATTAGTGGACTGATATTTTCACAAAACCCCTTTGTTGAGGACATATTCAATTTTATAAAGGAAAACCTAAATATTATGTTTACAAAAGAATGATGTTGAAGTCGTCGTATCGTTCCCTCTAGTAAAACAGAGTAAATGGTTAAATGTATAAATGCTCTACCTCTGTTGAAGTTGAATTTACTCGTCTCTGGTCAATCTAAATTCAATTACTTTCAATATGAACAATCTTCTTGTAAGTTGTGCTTAGTCTGTGACACTTTGGCAGGTGCTGTTCACATGTGTTAGATATTGAAAAAGGCTAATCATTCACAACTTGCGAACCATGGTTCGAATGGTGGTTGAGAAAGGTGTCCACACTCAAATAAGATTATGTACTTTAAATTCAATAGATTACATGAACAACACATATAATTTCTTACACCACAATTCCAGTAAAGAGCTGCAAAATTAAAGAAATTCCATATCTACTGAAAAGTTTGATAATTAATTCAAATTGTGAAATAATTCAATTCTTTGTCATCCACAAAGAGGTTTGTCGGAGGTACAGACAATACTATCAGCAGATTCATGCAGTAATAACTTCATTTGAATATGTATCTGGCCTCGGTAATGCAGCCCCATATGCAAGTTTGGCTCTAAATGCCACGTCCAAGCATTTTAGATGCTTGAAGAACATGATTACTGACCAGCTTCTGTTTATCAGTAAGTCTAATTTTCAGATAAGCAACAATAGAAAGGATGAATCGCCAAGGTTTCGCAACAGTGACGCAGCCCCTTATAGTGAAAGGCCAGGGTTTCTAGAGCATGTCCAACCACCTGTTTGGAGACCTCAACGAGGACCCTGAGCCTGCTGTGAGTGTTCTTATGGCATGGTTTTTTGAACACTTTCTGCACCCGTAAGTGTGTTATTACAATCTTATCATTATCTTATGAAGCATTGACACATTCAGGGATATCAGACACAATATTGATCAGTAGACACTGATAATATTTTAAGAAAATAGAAGTGATTGAATGTGACAATTATGTATTCAATATGAAGTGTCGCTGTTACAAAATCAAAAAGATTTTAAAATGTAGTCATGTCATAATGACATGAATCCTTAATATTGTGGATAATTGTGTTCAAATGTGGTTGATGCAGCCTCAATTTTGGTGACATAAAATTTTTGATGCCCCAATTAATTAGATTGGGGACAGATAATTTTTTTTAACCCTTTTAACAAGTAGTGCTTCAACTTTGATATAAGCTTTGTGTTTTTCTCTTTTTCCATCATCATCTAAACATTACATTTTCATGTATGTATTGGTATATAAGACATGTATTTAGACTACTTATATGTTGTATTCTTGTTGCAGTTACCCTACTGATACTGACAAGATAATGTTAGCAAAATAAACAGGTATGTCTTGTAACCAGGTGATTATTTCAAGATAAAAGCTCGATATTCTACATCATTTCATATTTTCATGCATGATGGATTCTTTGTATTATTATTGACAATGTCTATGTGTTTCAGGTGTCTAATTGGTTTATAAATGCAAGAGTGGGACTATGGAAACCAATGGTAGAAGAGATACACATGCTTGAATCACAACAAACTCAAAAGGAACCACAAAGAGATGAGAATCCATCTACCTCCACAGACAAATTTCAGTTTCCTTCAAATAACAACATAGCTGAGAATCCATGTAACTCCACAGACAAATTTCAGAGTGTCGCCGATAAACGGACTAGAAACGAACTTTCAAATATGTCGGTGATGAATCAACAAGTTGGTAGTAATGGAGTGAGATAGGGAATAACGTTGCAACGAGCAATAATGGTGTGTCTCTGACACTCAGTCTTCATCAGAATCATGATATTGGGTTATCCGAGCCGTTGAACATGAGTGCCGCCCAGCGTTTTGGCCTTGCACTTCAACCAGATAGCTACGTCACGAGTACTTTTCAATCACAAAATAGACAATTTGGTAGAGACCTCATTGAAGGGCAACTTTTGCACGACTTTGTAGGGTGAAGCTATAGATATGCTTGGACTTAATTCAATTAGGGTGATACACTATGTTTCTATGATTGGTTTCATCAATGACTAGAAATTAGGAAAAGAAGAGTTATTGAAATATTGGCCTGCAAAAGTCTTATTGAAGAGACCTAGTTTCGGATTAAGTGGTCTTGTACACTCATTTTTATTTTAGTAAGGGGGAAAAATATTGTTATAGGCAGATTGATCCATTTCACCCTTCTGTGTTGGCCTTGTGGGAAAAGTGTTTGTTGTTGTCCTTTTGAGGTAAAATAGATACATTTCACTAGGCGACAGTTTAATCTTGTTTAACATGCATTATTCATAAGGATCTCTCCAACTATGTTTTTTCTCTCTTTTTATATTTTTTCTCTCTCAAAAATAAAAAATTTCATACTTTTGAATTGATTGATCTTGACCAACGATCATTGATACTCAAAGTGTGTGATTGTGGATTCTCCCTGCAGTTAACCTGAATTGGTTTATTTTCACGGCTTGTGTGTCAGGAAGCAATGGAAAATGTAATTTCTAATTGTTGATGAAAGAGAAAAATATTGAGTTTGAAGTTGATATTTTGATAGAACGAAGAATATGATATAAATAGAATAAGTATACATTTATATAATAATCTTCATGAGATAATTAAAATAACTAACTTTGATTTAATCATAATTAATTTCTAATTATCTTAAATTAATTCTAACAAATATTTATCTATATCCAACACCCTTGTAAGTTGGAAATGTGTATCAACATTTTCAACCTTTGATGAATATTATAAACCAGAAAAAAAAAAATACAATGTGACTAAGAAATAAAAATTACATATCAGATCGGTTAAACCAAAAAATAAAATGATGAAGAAAATAGAAGCAGTCGTGCATAATTTTCGTTGAAATTTTCAACCTACTCTGGGCTAATTTGAAAATGTTCTAGCATCTTCACGACATTCACTTCAAAAGAATGAGGAATTCCAACCTTGATTCTTCAAATATTAAATTTGGTTAACAAAACTAATCACATAGGATAAAAGCATAAAGAGAACGAGAAATGTCTAACTACCATAGGGTAGAATAACAAAGAGAATAATAATTGTTTTACTACCACATGCAAAATTAACTATGCCTAACTTTCATGCGGCAACCAAGCTTGCCTTTGAATGAAGAATGATTCTTATATTCAAGTTTAATCACTCCCAACTACAATAAGAACAATCATGAGTTGCAAGAAACTCCATTGTTTTAAAATATTGCCTTGCATTTGAAATTAATGGCTTTGAGAAGAAAAATATGTAGAATAACAGGAGAATTAGATTTTCTTTGGTAATAATTACGATCATTTTTTCATAGAGGATTTCATGTCTCTTGATATTATGATGAGAAGTATGATAGAGCTAAAAGAGAAATAATTAAAAGAAATATTGAATTTAAAGTTGATAATATATAACATACGATACAATTAGAGTATAAACACATTCATATAACGCTCGTTAGATAACTAATATAACCAACTTCTTACTGCCTTCAACTAATTAGTACTTTCTATGTTTGATTTTTTGAAGTTGGAAAATAACGAGATCTATTCAATTAAACTATTTACATTAGTGGGACTATCTCAAACTTAAATTTAATACATATGTTAGAACATTTTTCATGCAATCATAATAATCTTTAGGCTAAATTGCATTTGTGGTCCCATAACTTAATTTCAGCTAACGTTTTAGTCATTTATCTTTTTTTTCTTCCCGATTTGGTCCTTTATTTTAATTTTTAAGTGACAATTTGATCTTTTATGTTTTAAAATGTCAACAATGTTATCCTTTTTTTTTTTGCAAAAATTGATCAAAAATTTCAAACAAAACCCATAAAATTAATTATCGTCCTCAATATAATACAAATTTCATCAAATTCATAACTTAAATCTTTAAATAAACTCATATTTTCATCTCTAACAACATCAAATAAAGAATAAAGGACCAAATCGAGAAAAAAAAAGATAAAGGACTAAAACGTTAACTGAAATTAAGTTAAGGAACCTAGGATGTAATTTAGCCTAATCTTTATCATCTCCTATTAATCTACTATCTACTAAACTATCTATAAAAACTAATATCTACCACTATTATCTTCTTACCTTTATCTAATTTTATGACACTTCACCTTTTCAAGGGTTAGTAATACTTTCAAATTTATATCATCTTTCCACTAATATTATATTTTCATACTTTGTATTCTATTTTCAATTATTTTCTCTTAAATTTTTCATATTTTATTACTTTCTTTTATTTTTCTACTTTTCTTCTCTTTCATTTTCAATTTCACATTTGAAATTATAATATATTAAATTAATTAACTAAACTTAATTGATTATTTTTTAAATTATTCAACAATTATAATCAATATAGTATAATGAGTTGTTTGATTCCACTTTAGAGAGAGAAAAACCTAAACCAATTAAAAATAGATGGTTTGGTTTAATTTTGTATTTGCAATATCTATTATCTATCTATATAGCTATCTATTATATAGCAAATGCTTACAAAAATTATCAAAACACCCATCTTTAAACTTTTCAAACATTATAATTTTAGGGTATTGATGACATTTTCTTTTTATTCAAAAAATCTTCCATTTTTCTTTTTCCCTTTTCTCTCTCCTCATTTTAAGTTTCAAACATTCAAAAAAATTTATACACTCAAATATTAAACGTCTTTTACAAAAAAAGAAAACAGTAATTATAATTTAATCCAAACTGTACACATGACAACTATGCATTATTGATCATTTAAATCAAATATGATATTTTATTGGTTAATTAATTAAGAGAGAAATATGTATTTGATTATCAATATATCTATTTCAATTTTTTAGATGATAGTGTACAAAAAATTATCCTAACAAAATATAATTTACTTTATAAATCATACACATTTAATGGAGGGAGTAGCTTAGGCCAGTGAGAGGAGAAACTGAATGTTAGGGGTATTTGACGTGGAGATTATTTTGTCATTATATAGGTAGGGTCTGACAAGTCTGGTGACATAATATCAACCTTCTAATTAAGTATTTCAGAGATAGAATGATACCAAAGAACAAGAAGAAGTTTAGAGTATAAGATCATGCATAACATCTTGTGGATTTGTGATTGTCTCATTTTGATGCTATGAGTTAATATGTTATTATATCATGATGAAAAAATATTGTGGTTTAATTGATACAATATTTACTTGATGTTCTAGGTATTCATTTCACCTTTTTAAAATTATTACACGCTTTCGAAGCTCACCCCTTTCGTTGTTTATGTGTGCACATTTGCAGAAACGCAAATATTATAGGTTGTATTTAGTATCTTGAAGTAAAGTTCTGATATGTGATATCGGGAATGAGAAAATTTAGTATTATTTTGGGTTTATGGTGTCACATTGTGCGTTAAGATTGTAGTTCAAATTAACTTGGTCAATCAATTATAAAATACCTAATCAAACATCAAAGGATGCAACGTAAAGTCATATAAAATACCTAATCAGGGAACTATACACTTAAACAGAATATTAGTGCTTTAAATTTTTTCCACAACGTAATTTTGTTATCATCAAAATAGGTAAGAGTCATAGTTATTCAAACCAACTTGGTTGTAATAGACTTGGCATGGTCAATATGTGGCATACCTCACAAAATAGAGGTAATTTTTCATATTCTACATTGACCAGAAAAAAAAAAACCCTTCACGTTCAACAAGATGATTTTCATGAAGAGGTAAAGTTAGGTCAATATCAACACTCATGCAAACTGGTCGAATGTACGATTGCGCATGGCTTCGCCAAGAGACTTTGGAACCATGAAATCTCACCTTACGCAATATTTTGATGCAAAAATTGAAGGTTAAAATCAAGAGACCAAGCCGAAAGACAAAGGATACCGGAATTGAGATTCCACAACCCAATAGATGAAACAATTCTTTGCTCCACCATAGAAATAAAACTGAACTCGAAAAATCCTTTACCAAGAGAAACCATTTTCCAAGGACCAATAACTTTCCAAAGTTTCTATAGTTATCGCGTAAGACATCGATTTTAATTAGAACATCCCCCTTGGACAGAATGACTCGACCATGGAAATTTGTGCATGATGCAAAACCAGTGCAATATTCATTTTCTAAAATGAAAACGACGAGAAGTTTACCCTTTATGCAAGGTTTGTGCAGTGCATTGAGAGGAAAATCAAAAGAGTTATGATGAATTTGAGTGAATTTTTTCTTGAAAGCCAGAGTGGATGAAGTTGAATGTATGATTGCATCGACATTGTGATCGATTGATAGGCCATACATGGACAAGCGAAAATGATTGCATCGACAACAACCATGCTTAATCTCAAAAAGTCTCTCCATAAAACCACACACAAACGAAATTCAGACCAACGAACCCGATCTCACAAATATAAATAGATCCCTATGAAACTAGAATCACGAACAAAAAGCAAGATCACAACAGAAATAGATCTAGACAGAGGGGTTGACTACGAGACATATCAACAGAAATTACCAAACCCAAAAACCTAGAGTTAGATCGCAGCGGAGGGGACAAAGTGGAAGATGGAGTCCGAATCCACTAGACCCACGAATTCAGACAAACGGTGGCGGACTCCGTCCATGTATTTAAGAGACACCTAATAATAATCATGATTTACATATAGAAAGGGTTTTTGGTTTAGTTCAATGTGTCCTAATATGTATTTAATTGTAGTATAATGTTTGTTTTGATCCTCATTATAATATGAAAGGAAAAAATAAGAAAAAAATAAAATAATTTAAGGTTCGTAAACAAGAATGAACTCTAATTACAAATAATATTTTTATATGAAGATCTATTCTAAGGTCTAGTGATCAATTACATTAGCTAAAAGGACAAACATGATACATCAATGTACATTAGAGACACTTATTAATTATTGTAATGAAGGGTTTCTGGCATTAACATAACTCCTAAAAACCTTTTAATTGAAGTAAACATAACATTAGGTTTTTATTATATAAGGTTATCAAACAATTTTCTACTTGTCGCATAAAAAGGTAGAAAAAAATGGCTAAAACTCTCAAGGTGGTTTACACTATAATCCTTTTAGTGTCCCTATTTCTTCTTTTAGTCGCCGAAGGTGGTAAGTTCATTCTCATATTTTCATGTTATACAAAACCTTCCATCATTTTTAAATAACATTTCTTTATTTTTATTTTACATTACAGTAATACGGAGATGTAAAAAACACGATGATTGTAAAACATATCGGTGTCCCCCTCCTAAAGCCCCAAAAGAAATCAAGCTATGTCGTTGGGGTATTTGTCATTGTAAAAAGTAACACTTAAATTAAAACTCATTTCTCTGTTATGTTAAAGCCTTTAATTTTCTTTACTCATCATAATGTTGTTTTTCTTATATATATATATATATATATATATATATATATATATATATATATATATATATATATTTCTTTCAAACTTTCAATTTCCTAATAGCTTTAGAATCATGTAAAAAATTTATTAAGACTTAGGTGTTTAATATATCATCTAAAAAACTTAGAAATTAAGTTTAGACTTCATGGGAGAAGATTGATTTATTGAGTTTTACACTTTGGGGTGTTGTCTATAGGATGTCTTCGTACAACTATATACTATATTGACCAATTACTTGATAGTATCGTCTTTGTGAGAGTGCACACAATACATATAATCTAGAGGGGTGTTGCAATTTGCATATGACATAAAACATAACTTCTCCATCCAAGTTTTCCTACATTAGTTTGGCACCACATGAATTTCAAGGAGTGCATTTTGAGCATTGAAAGATCATCCATTTATATCATGTGATATTATATTTTCGTGATTTTTGTGATCATGCTATATATGATTCATGAATGCATGGTCATCTATTTTTGACTTATTCATTCATTTTACATGATGTAAGATCTACTCACATCTTCTGTGTCTCCTCTTATTATATATTTGTATTCAGAATTTGGTTTTGACAAGAAATCAATGGAGCTTGTGGAATACTAGAGGTTTGTGCTTAGCTTTATTATATTTTTAGCTTTTTTAATATTGTTGATTTTGTTGTATGAGTAGAGATTCCTTAACTTCAAATGCAACTCTAAATTTAATTACTAGATTTAAAACTCTTTGTATTCCTCAAGATTTATTGTTATTATTTGTTTTATCTTATAACTCTCAAACTTCCGAGTTATAACATTATTGTTATTGTATGTTTTATTTTAAGCTAAATAACATATGCGGTCCCTTAACTTAATTTCAGTTAATTTTTTAGTCCTTTATCTTTTTGTTTCTTCTGATTTGGTCCTTTATTTTAATTTTAAGTGACAATTTGATCTTTTATGTTTTAAAATGTCAACAATGTTATCTTTTTTTTAAAAAAAAAATTCAAAAAAGTCATCAAAATTTTCAAACAAAGCCCATAAAATTAATTATCATCTTCAATATAATGCAAATTTCATCAAATTCATAACTTAAATATTTAAATAAACTCATATTTTCATTCTTTATTTGATGAATTTGATGTTGTTGGAGATCAAAACATGAGTTTATTTGAATATTTGAGTTATGCATTTGATGAAATTTGCATTATATTGAAGATGATAATCAATTTTAAGGGTTTTGTTTGAAAATTTTGATAAATTTTTTTAATTTTTGTAAAAAAAAAAAGGATCGCATTGTTGACATTTTAATACATAAAAGATCAAATTGTCACTTAAAATTAAAATAAAGGACCAAATCAGGGGAAAAAAACAAAGACTAAAACGTTAACTGAAATTAAGTTAAAGGACCGCAGATGCTATTTAGTAATGATACTATATAATATTAATTATCATATGTCAAAAATTTCATCAAATTTCAAACAAAACCCATAAAATTAATTATCACCCTCAATATAAAGCAAATTTCATCAAATTCATAACTTAAATCTTTAAATAAACTCGTATTTTCATCTCTAACAACATCAAATAAAGAATAAAAGACCAAATCGGAAAAAAAAATAAAAAATAAAAAACAAATAAAGGACTAAAACGTTAACTGAAATTAAGTTAAGAGACCACGAGTGTAATTTAGCCTAAAAAAAGTAGATAGTAAATGTAAGGTCAATTTTATAGGTTGATATTTTTAAATTTTCAATTCGACTTTTCATTTTCTAATTTATGCGTGTTAATCTATATAAATTATTTCAACTATTTCTTCTTAAATTTTCAAATTTTTTTATAATAATTTTGAATTTTCTTTTCTTCGTGTCCTCATTCTTCTCACTCCATTTATAATATATATATATATATATATATTATTGTTTAATTATATGATTCTCTTGAATTCTAGATCTACATGGCGTTGATGACTTGAAGCAGTTATGGAAGCAGTTATGGTTAAACTTCTAAGTATTATAAAATGGGAAAAAGAAAAGACACAGACATGTGTAACAAAATAATTAAATATAAATGCACTGTTAACTTTTTAAAGATTTCAATCGTTTTATTTTTTGAGCGATTTTGTACCCTTATTTTTATCAGTTTTTGAATTTTGTTAGTTGTGTTTAATTTTTTATTATTAACTCGTGTTTAATTGTTTAGTACTGAGTTTAATCGTAAATTTGTTATTTGAACTAATAAAAAATAATATCACTAAATTGGTCTAACTAATTTAGATCTTTTATAAAGAAGCAACGTAGAAAAATGATGCAGTTCATCTACAGTATTCAATGATTGATATTATAACCGATAACCATTCATTTGATGATTAATAGTTAACATTACTCACTTTATTCTCTCAAGTGAATTCCTCATTCTAGAAGAACTAAATCTTAAATAAAACTGATAAAAACTTCTCAATCCCAAGTCCCTCGTAAAGTCATACGTATTGGACTCTCTTTCTACGTGGAAGAAAGATCCAGGTGTCTCACTTATTCAAGTAGAGAGGGTCTTGTTAGGGTTGGAAAGAGATACTATTTTGAAAGAAAAAAAACATCCACCAAACAGATAAAAGAGAAGAGTAAACTCTATTCCCGATTTTGACAAACCTGTCTCAGAAAAACATCAATTGCGCATTCATTAACCGTTGGATCGGACTGATGTATGGACATCAGGTTTGCAACATACAAGTTTTCATTTTACATGTGATTTGAATACCTTGAAATTTTGTATTATCCTTATTTATTTTTTCAATGATGAATCTTCTTTTGAAACTATTAACAAAGATTGATCATTCAATGGAACATTGTTTTTCCTAAATTATTTTTGGTTAAATATGTTTTCAGTCCCTCTACAATTACCAAATTTCAATTTTTTGGTTAAAATTTTTTGTTACCAATTTTAATCCATATTATTTTACAAAAGTGTATGTTGCATGTTTCAACTGACTTCTTTTGATTACATAGACTCCGCTATCACCTCATCCTATTTCTTCCACGTATGCGAACATTTGCCACCTCAGCTAAAAAGCTGACGTGTACATCTTCATAGAGAGTTTCCCTATTTGGTTTCTAAATACATTTTCCCCATATTCAAATGTATTTTTTCTTATTATACCATTACTGATATGGACTTAGAGAAAAATTTATATATTTTCTGGAATATTGATTTTTTTTTTGTACAACCCAACACATTTTTTCTAAACACTATTTTTTTTGTATAACCCAATACATTTCTGAAATCTTACTATTTTGATAAAATAATACGTCGAAGAGTATAAAAAGTAGAAATCGTGAAATCCGGTTTAAACCAAATTAAATAAGTAAATATTGATACCTTTTCCCTATTGAACTATTCATGTGCCATAAGTTACCAATTACAGTACAATAAATATTAATTATTTGACATTTATTGGTCCTTCATTATTATTGATAACGGTTATTCTTCCATAAATATCTTCAAATTGAATATTATAGAGTATCATTATTGAAGAAAACAAAATCTTTTAATGAAATTTATAATATCTACGAAATCTATCACATATCACTTATTAGATAACTAAAATTAATATTTAAATCAAATAGAGAGATATAATTTAGAATTAGGCCAACAATTTGTTTTTCTATTTTTTCTTTTTTAAGTAGTAAATTGTTTTTTTTTTTTTGCACAACCCATCACTTATTAGATAACTAAAATTAATATTTAAAACAAATAGACAAATATAATTTAGAATTAGGCCAACAATTTGTTTTTCTATTTTTTCTTATTATACCATTACTGATATGGACTTAGAGAAAAATTTATATATTTTCTGAAATATTGATATTTTTTTTGTACAACCCAACATATTTTTTCTAAAGATAAAATCGTGAAATCGTACTATTTTAATAAAATAATACGTTGAAGTGTATAAAAAGTAGAAATCGTGAAATCCGGTGTAAATCAAATTAAATAAGTAAATATTAATACATTTTCCCCATATTTTGTGGAACTATTCATGTGCCATAAGTTACCAATTACAATAAAATAGAGAGATATAATTTAGAATTAGGCCAACAATTTGTTTTTCTATTTTTTTGTTATTATACCATTACTCATGGACTTAGAGAAAAATTTATATATTTTCTGAAATATTGATATTGTTATGTATATTTTTAACTTTTTTCAAGCAGCAAATTGTTTTTTTTTTGTACAACCCAACACATTTTTTCTAAGGACAAAATCGTGAAATCTTACTATAAGGATAAAATAATACGTTGAAGTGTATAAAAAATAGAAATCGTGAAATCCGGTTTAAACCAAATTAAATAAGTAAATATTGATACGTTTTCCCCATATTTTGTGGAACTATTCATGTGCCATAAGTTACCAATTAAAATACAATAAATATCAATTATTTGTCCTCCATTATTATTGATAACGGTTATTCCTCTATAAATATCTTTAAATTAAATATTATATAGTATCAATACTGAAGAAAAAAAAAATTAATAAAATTTATAATATCTACAAAATCTATCACATGTCACTTATTAGATAACTAAAATTAATATTTAAATCAAATAGAGAGATATAATTTAGAATTAGGCCAACAATTTGTTTTTCTATTTTTTCTTATTATACCATTACTCATATGGACTTAGAGAAAAATTTATATATTTTCTGAAATATTGATATTGTTATGTATATTCTTAACTTTTTTCAAGTAGTAAATTGTTTTTTTTTTTGTACAACCCAACACATTTTTTCTAAGGACAAAATCATAAAATCTTACTATTTTGATAAAATAATACGTCGAAGTGTATAAAAAGTAGAAATCGTGAAATCTGGTGTAAACCAAATTAAATAAGTAAATTTTGATAGACGATATTTTAATAAATGTTACCAATATAGTTGATAAAATGTTCAAACACTTTTAAATATTTATTTAGACATTAAAAATAGTCAATATACAACTTTTGTATTTTTTTATTATTGTGTCGTCACATATATTTACCAAAACAAATAACAATTAGTCAATCTAATAGAAAAATTTGTGTTTTGTTTCTCTTATTAGTTATGAATGCATATATTTACCATGAGCATTATTTTGAAATTTTTTTGATATGTGTAGGAAAGAATGTTAAAATTTTAAAAATTCGTACATAACTTATATACTTTAATAAAAATAGAGTTTACGATTATCAATTATATAATTTATTTTTTAAATCATGGTTAATATTTTATGTCTATAGACCATAAAAAATCAGCTAAATGGTACAAATTTGATATTGTAAATAAAGTTCAAATCTAACTTGAAACGGTTGTAAAATTGTTAATTTTTTTTATGATTAAACTCTTACAAGACATTGTTCTTTTATCTTTTTTTAGCAGTAAAAATATTCATTTAATTACAAACTCTACAATATCTTTTATCGCATTTTTTTTATAACTTTAAAAATTTACAAGATTAATATTATATATATATATATATATATATATATATATATATATATATCACCTTATAAAAAATTTAAAATTAAACCCGCGCAAAGCGCGGGTCATATTCTAGTTCAAATTATTACAACAATGTCCTTGAACTTTATTAGACACAACAAGTTCCTAAACACTTGGGATGGTCCCTATTTTTGTTGCCGTTAAAAGAAATTATTACAAAAGTTTAATCATAATCTTGTTGTCCCTATTTTATTTAAGATGTTATAATTATAATCTTATTATTGCATTTTTAAATGTCTTCCAAAACCTAGTGGCTTTATATAACTATCGAGCATGGTTATTTTAAATTCACTTGTGACTAATCATTCTTATATATTTTGAAAATGATAATTAAACTCTTAAATTCACTGGTTTATGTGTTTAAGTGGATTGAGATTCTCTCCATTTCTCAAATAAAATATTAACTAAATATCTCACTTTTATCAAATATATATATATAAATGTTTAAAATAATCCCTCACTTTTATCACTTATTTTAACTAAATATCTGACTTTATCAAAATTTTAAAATAATCATTGACTTTTTAAAACGTTAATCAAGTTAGTTAGTCCCTCTATCGGTGACAATCAATTGACGAAGTTAACTATGCTGACATATCATGTTAACTTTCTTGTGGACAAATATTAGAGATCAAATTAAAACTTTAAAAAAAATATTGTTTGACATAAACTTGCCATGTGTGGAAATATTAGGGATCAAATTGATATATTTTCATATTTTTGGTGGTAAATGTTGGGGACTATTTTGCCACATGTTAAGATTTTTTTTTTGATATAATTGTATATACACTAACTATTTTGGGGAAGCTTGATTAGACACATTTTGTGTGTACCTTAATTTTTTTTTTTTTTTTTTGTCTTAGAAGATATGATAAATTTCATCATAATTAACTCACACAACTGTGAGGTCCCGGGTTTGAACCCGAGACAAAACGTCAACCCTAGCAATATCGACATTTGTCAGTTGAGTTAGTGCTTAAAGACTTTGTGTACCTTAATTAATTGTGTATTTGTTAATTCCTTTGAAAACACATTTTGTGTGTACCTTAATTAATAGTGTGACACAAATTAGAGATACCAAAACAATTAACATTCCATTAATTTTTAAAATCAGTATATCAAGAAGACATTACAATTTAAACAACTACATTACAATCCCTTATACTCTGCAAAATAAATAAATAAAACATATAAGCACAAATTCTACCAATCTATAATACAATCAACAAAAGCATGACAACAAGAATCTATTTGTGATGTTTACGTTCAACCATTGTTGCATATATCAACCCTGCCCATAAGCTTCCCCATATCCGCGGTGATTTTGTCCAATAAAAAATGCCTTTAAATTTGTCCATAAACTTCGGTGTAAGGCCTCCATGTTGTTTCTATGCTATTAATATATATTGCATCAACCCCAACAAATTTATATGGAACAACTATACTAGAAGCTTTATCATACAATAGAAACTAACCACATCTAATATCATTCTACAAAATTAAATTGAATATGAGGAAATTTCAGTAAAACCCAAAGAAAAATACATTAAAACGCTAAAAAAAATAGAATCTTTTCATTTAAATGTTACCTACAAAATTGTATTCGTATATTTAATATTATTATAATATTAGAAAATATCTTATAATATCTATTATATTATATTATATTATATTATATTAGAGTATATTGAGTTATTTCCTATGATCAATTTATAATCATAGATATATCTTAGAATATTTCTCATTATTATTATGATTTATTCCTGATTTAGGATTGAGTCTATGTTTCTCCATAAATAGAGATTAGTATTGAGTCTTTTGTAATCAAGTCAGCATTAAGCTATTATCAATAATATTCAAACCCTTATTATTTTCTCTCCTCCTTTTCTCTAAAATCCCACAACTTCAAGATTGTATCTAGAGCCTATTTCGATCCTCCTTGAACGATCCCGCCTCTATTCTGCTGCTGAGTTCCCAACAGTTTGGGAATACAATCATAGTTTCTCTTATTCAACGTGATCATTCCTTTTTCAACACTTTGTTGTGACACATTCCAACATCGGTTTCACTTGTTTCCGTTCAGCTCGCTACTGTCGTCGTCACCGCCATTGTTTCCGGCGACTTTTCCGACAAACGACCACTCTCCATCAGTTTCGCCTCTTCCAGATCGGCCCACACCTCAAAGCGCACCGCCGAAAGCCATCGCATGCGCCTCACCGTCCACCGCATGTTAGATCCACACGCCGCCTCTCTTCACTGCGCGTGACGGCGCGTCCGACAACCATTTTAGACGCAGCCTTTTTTGTTGAACTCGCCTCGGCCTCACGGTTCCAAATTTGGCCTTACTTTCCAATTTTGATCAACAAAAATATGTGTTATTGTTTAAACAACCATTATTTATCCTATTTTGGATGAATTTTCTCATTCCGTTGATCGATCATGGTTTCATTTCATGAGAGTCGCGCTGCTTCTTCTTCTGTGTTTGTCATGCAATTTAGTTCTTACTAATAGATTATAATAGTGGCTTCTATTCCCACCGACAATCATTTCGATGGTGTCCCTTTTCACACAGATGAATCATATTAGTGATGCCTTCTTTTTTTATTGATGGTCATTCTCACAGTGTCTTTTATTTTCATGACTCACACTTTAGCATGACAATTATTTCCAGATGTACTGGTCTTGCCTTTATTTCCTTGAAGCACGCCTCTCCAATATTATTGGTTTGAAGCTTCCAGATGCAGCTTTTAGAAGAACGGATCTTGCTTTGTTCAATTGCTTACCATGAATTTCTCTCAGGTTGATGATCATTTCAGCTATCAGGTAAGGCTATATTTGTAGCAATTCTTTCCAACTTCACCAACATCCCTGGTTTGCTTTTCCATCTTTTTTTATTATTTTGCGGAGCAAAACATTGTTTTCTTGTAAGAAGCTAAAACTTAGTAAACTTTAGCTTGAGGGGGAGTGTTATAATATTAGAAAATATCTTATAATATGTATTATATTATATTAGAGTATCTTGAGTCTTTTGTCATCAAGTCAGCATCAAGTTATTATCAATAATATTCGATCCCTTATTATTTTCTCTCATTCTTTTCTCTAAAATCCCACAACTTCAAGAACTATCTTAATATTTGTGAGAGGGAAATTTTAACTTCTAAACCAACTACTACTTATGTCTTTCAACTTTACAAATTGAGAGTCGCCACTGATCCTCTTCGTATTTATTTTCGAAATAGGTGGAAATTGGAGGAGAAATGGTGATGGGGGAGAAATGGAGATGGAGGAGAAACAAAAATTTCTAAAAAAAGAGAGACAATACAAACCTTTAATTAAAACCTAACGTGTGTCAAAATAGTTTTCAATGTTTAACAATAACAATTTTAAAATGTATCAATTTGATCCCTAACATTTGTATACGTGTTCATTCGTGTCAAGCAAACTTTTTTTAAAAAGTATCAATTTGGTCCATAACATTTTCCCACAAAGTAAACATCAGTAGTGTTTACATTGTCAATTGGTTGCCAGTGATAGAGAGACTAACTTGAATAACGTTTTAAAAAGCCAGAGATCATGTTGAAATTTTGATAAAGTCGGGGGCTAAATTAAAACAAGTGATAAAAGTGAGGGACATCTTGGATATTTAATTCATATATATATATATATATATATATATATATTCAGATTGATGCTACTACCACAATCGTAGTCCTCAAAACATAGTCTCTACCATCAAATTAAATGGCTCTAATTATCTGGATTGGAAAGTGTAGTTGAATGCATTACTCATAGGCTACGATCCCACTTGACTGGTTGATGACACCAAAACCTGTCTAGAAACAACACTAAAAGACCATAGATATTTGCAAAGGCAGGACCAACCCATCTTGCATGTCATACTCTCCTTTGTTGATGCAACTGTCATAATCATCCTTGAAAATGTCAAAATTTCTAGAACTCATATGGATAAGACTATTTTACACATGAACTCACATCTTACATTTATCCAAAGTTCTACATAATCATCTTATGAACTCACATCTTACATTTATTGGTGAAATACTAGAAGAGAAAAACACCTCTACCAAAACACCTCAACAACTTGTTGGGGAGTCCGAGAGCATATGAGTAACAACGAGCCAAAAATCATTTTAAAAATCAAAATGGATTTGTTCATGGTAGGAGCATTTCATAATGCATTTGTATAACTTTTGACGCAATAAATGTGAGGGGAATTTTCAAAATATATTTGGAATTCTCTAATAGCTATATTAATGTAGCAAAATTAAAAAACTTAATGTATCACTTGGCCAAGGGGTTGCGATGCTTAGGTTTAATTCAAACCAATGCATATGTTAAGTTACCAAAGGTTACAATCTTTCTCAAGAGTTGTTTTCTTTCACCAATTGGTATGAGTTCAAGAGTTGTTTTCTTTTACTAATTGGTATGAGCTTCTCTATAAATAGAGATACTTTAGAGGCAGAAAGGAGAATACAATTTCATGTTACATGCGTCAAACTTCTGTCAAAAATATTTCTGAGTCATTTCTTCTTTTCTCTAGTGCACGAGAGCAAATGAAGGAACTTTATTCTGTAAACTATCATTGATCAATAGGCTTGATGTGAATGTGCAATTCACTTCAAGGATTCCAATGTATCCTGAAGGGGATTCGCTGGTTAACCCGTTTGCATCCAATATATATAGATTGGTGGGGGCAAATCGAACCTAGAGCTTAATGTGATACACACGCTTTAGAATTTATTTGTGCAACCTTCATCATCATCAATTTCATAATCTTCTTGTTTAAGATTTGCAGCATACCCCTAACAAAAGATCCAACAATCTTTAGGTTCGATTATCAAATTTATTTATGACTGCAACTTTTAGAGGAGATGGACTTTCTTGACCACGGTGAAAGGTACACATTTAATTTGTATGAATATATATGATATGTTTGAAGTTCTAAATTCATATGTGGTTCTCTAAAGTAATTATATTTGTTTATGTTAAATTTAACATGTGGTTAGATTGATATGCGTGATTTATAATATATATTCAAGTATGAATTTAATATGGTTTACGCATGAATTTTGCTTGTTTGGATTACAAAAATTAATTAAAGTCTTGGAAATAATCACATATGAAAATTCATGGTTGGGCACTGAAAGTTATTTAGTGTTAACACATTTATATATTACATTCATGTTTGAAATGCATATATAATAAATTTTCCTTTTCGGATGCATATATAATAATATGGAGATAGGATGTGGAAAATTAATAATATGGAATTAGAGATAATATGTTTTGATGAAATTTTTGTTTATCTATGGTTGATGTTTTTAGACTAAGAACAAGAATTTATGATTGACCGGTGGAAGAAAATGTATTTATAATTTTGGTCTCTTAAATCTTGACAAGTATGAATATGTATGATTTAAGATGCATATTTAACACATTAATTTATTTAACTGTCATAAATATCAAGTGTATGTCTCGATATAGTAATGCTTCATGTGAGAAGTTATTAAGTCTAGAATTGATTAACTCATATTATAGGTGCATGATAGTATGAAAATATCTGTCAATTTCTTGCTTATTTTGATATTGAAAATGATTTGGAGCTATTTTGAATTATTGTAAGTTAACAAATGTTCATGGAAGAAACTAATAAAAAATCTTAATGATTTTATTCATTATTTATTTTCTATTGTGATGCTTATTTGGATTTACCATAGAACATATTTAAATATGAAACTTGAATTAACAAATAGAATTCATGATGCATGCATTAGTTATAGTATAACTATGAAAAAATGGTTTCTTTAAATTAAATGAAAGGAATGCTTATTTGTTAAGGAGTAGATGACTTACATGTTTGGACTCACCTTATGATATTTGATTATGAGAAATTTTTATGATCATGTTTTGTTAGCTTGTGGCAATATATATTTAATGCATTCAATGTATTATATCTTGAACTTGGACATATTGAAAAGAGAGTTAGAATTTTAAATTGAGGTGCTTATTAAATATAGTAAAAGGTAGAATAACATAAAAGTTTGTTTGTGTGATAATTGAGATGCTTATCAATTGTAAGCGATACAAAGTGAAGAGATTAAATAACAAAAGTGTCATGGTTTGGTGATAGTTGGTCAACACTATCAAGAATATAAAAGGTAATCGGATGTTTGATGTAAGTCATGACTTATACCAGACCTGATATAGATATGTTATTGGAAGATTAAGTCGGTATACAAGCAATCCAAGTAAAGAACATTGGTTTGCTATTAATAAAGTATTAAAATATTTGAAAGGAACAATTAACTATAGTTTAATCTATAGTGGATATCCTTCAATTTTGGAAGGATATACATATGTCAGTTTGGTAAATTATGTTGAGGATCATGCTTCCACAAGTGGATTGATCTTCAACCTTGGTGGATGTGAAGTTTCTTGGAGTTCAAAGAAACAAACTTGCATTTCCGACACCACCATGACTGCAGAATTTATTGTTCTAGTTGCAGGTAGTAAAGAGGCTGAATGACTAAGAAATTTGTTGTATGAGATACCAATTTGGCCAAAGCCAATGGCACATGTGTCCATACATTGTGATAGTTAATCCACGCTATCAAAAGCATATAGCCAAGTATATGGTCTGACATTTGCAGATCCTTTGACGAAAGGTCTGATAAAGGACATGGTGTTGAAGACATCATTAGGGATGTGATACAAGCTCATATTTAAATAATCACCAATGGTGGAAACGATCAACTCACACTTGAGTAGCATCAAGTCTTGAGTTCAATGATGAAAGTACACTATTAGAGTTATTGAAGTACTTGACAATAGATACATCCCAATGGGTAAAAGTACTTGGACCATAAAATAAAAGTGGTAGGATGAGGTCTCCTCTTAATGGACATATAGCATATATTTGTTGGAATGTATAATTATGGGTACATTTCTGATATAGTCCACCCATATGAGAATGAAGTGGGCCGCTTCATAGAGTTCAAGGGATTGACGCTTAAATTCTCATGAAAAGGAGACAGAGGGCCTTATCAAATGTGTCATATTTATAATTCAACCAATGATACGGAGATTTCATGTGTGAGTTATGCACACTTTTTCTAATGAATGGTTGGTTCAAATCTTGTCTACCAGTCTATTCGGGGATGAGTGAAAACATAATTTACTAAGTAATGGTTCAAATTGTAAGATACCTTTATCTGAAACCATGAGATTTCTGGAATAACGGACTTAGATATATTTTGAAAATGGTGGGGGATTGTGAGGGGAATTTCAAAAATATATTTGGAATTCTCTAATAGCTATATTAATGTAGCAAAATTAAATAACTTAATGTATCACTTGGTCAAGTGGTTGCAATGCTTGGGTTTAATTCAAACCAATACATCTGTTAAGTTACCAAAGGTTACAATCTTTCTCAAGAGTTGTTTTCTTTCACCAATTGGTATGAGTTCAAGAGTTGTTTTCTTTCACTAATTGGTATGAGCTTCTCTATAAATAGAGATACTTTAGAGGCAGAAAGGAGAATAAAAATATTTATGAGTCATTTCTTCTTTTCTCTAGTGCACGAGAGTAAATGAAGGAACTTTATTCTGTAAAATATCATTGATCGATAGGCTTGATGTGAATGTGCAATTCACTTCAAGGATTCCAAAGTATCTTGAAGGGGATTCGCTGGTTAACCCGTTTGCATCCAATATATATAGATTGGTGGGAGCGAATCAAACCTAAAGCTTAGTGTGATACACACGCTTTAGAATTTATTTGTGCAACCTTCATCATCATCAATTTCATAATCTTCTTGTTCAAGATTTGCAGCATACCCCCAACAAAAGATCCAACAATAAATCTCTTAAACAGGAAATTGTTGTAGTAAAAGGTGTCAAACCACGCAAATTTTTTTGTATTTACTATAGATTTCTTTGTGTTAATAGTTTGGCGTATGCGAATTTTCTCCAACATCTATAAATATCGACAATGTTACGTTATCTACTGCCTTGAAATATCTTTAAAATTACAACTAAGTTACTTACATAATCTAGTTTCAACGCTTATGTGTCACATGATTTTGATCTGTTAATAAAAAAAATTCTAAATTCCAGTATGCATGTAGATAATTAGCTACCTAAGATTATATAATAGCTAATAATGGACTACAATCTGTACGATAAGAGCATTTTTTTACAGAAAATAATCCATTTATTTGAAGAAATAAAAATATTTTAAATCACTAATATTGCTAATTCAATACTAGACTCTTGAGAAACTCCTAGGAGCAATCAAACAACTCACACAAAGAAAATAATGTTTCAATAATGCACATATAATATATATATATATATAATTAATAGTATTTACTTTGTCAATATCATATTCTATTTTTATCTAATTTTATATATATATATATATATATATATATATATAATATATTATATCTCTATCATACTTGTGTATACTTAACATATGATTACTCTTAACATAAGATTACTCCAATATAGTAAAAAAAAATGGCCATCCCATCTACTTTCACTATATATGTTATCCCTCTCAACTATGGAATTATGAAAGAAAAAAATATTTATATTTAATTCCCGTGAGAGATTCAGAATAAGCTTCAAATAATTTTCTGAATATTATGTTGAATTATAATAATCTTTTAGTTTTATAAAAAAATGATAATCTTTTAGTGGGGAGTGGTTCTATTATTAATCACACATATATGGTCTAAACAATAGACCTGTTACCTCTAAAGCAAAGATTTGATAGATAAAAAAAAAAACGATGTTATTGTTATGTAATCTAACAAATGATTTTAAAAAAAAAATGTTATCTAGCAAATTCTATGTATCCAAACATAATTCATTGAACTCTTAAGGAAGGAGAAATTTGTAATTTGAAATTTGAAATCTTGAAGACTAGTAGTAGTAGGTGAGGAGGTACCTATAGGCTATAGTTTGAGTTAAATCCGACTTAAAGAGCCTATTTATGTCGCTTAAACACACAAAATGGAAACATAAAAAAAATCGAAGTTTTAATTTAATACCTTTTCCCAAATTATTGGTCAAAAACTTTTTTATTTAGGTAGTTTAGAAGTTATTTTTGCATATAGGTTTGATAGTGAGAGGAGTTATTAGAGGCATCAATTCACAAAGTGGCTTCTCTCAGATATATTTGGATGTAGCCACTTTGTTAACATAGATGCTTATAACATCTTTTATTTGATCGTTCAATAAATAACTCAGTCGAATTTTCACCTTTCAAGTTAACTCAGGTTTTTTAAGTTTTTTCTTTTCCTCAAAAAAAAACAATTCTTAAGTTTTATAAATCTAACTGAGTTTTTTTAATGTAATAAACAACTAACAACATTTGAAGCATAAAAAAGAACGAAAGAAAGATACTATAACTTTTGTTTTTGTCCAAACTATTTTGAAAGGAAAGTTAAAAACTAAAATATTAAATTTAATTCATTTTTACAAAATAAACTTATAAAATATTGATGTCACTTTTTATAAAATCCTTTAAATCGTTATCTATTTTAAATTTATTTTTAATATGTAACTTAAAAACTAACAAACAATTAGATAAGTTGATATATTCAACAAATTTTGTTTAATAGAATATTACAATAACCCAAATGCTAAAAAACGTGGCCAAATATTTTTTTTGGCTCTAACACTATTCTTCTGTATCCTAAAAGATGAGAGTAGTTTAGAACAACTTTTTTGGTCAGAAATCTATAATTTTTAATTTAAATAAATAATCTTCAAATACTTCTATATTTTTTTTGTGTTTTTTTAGTTATTTCGTTAGGATATTGTTTATTTTATTCAAATTGACTGATTAACTTTGATTCAATGTTGATAGATTCAAACAATGATTTTGACATCGATGCAGATCAGGATGCAAGAATATCTTCGTCAATTTAATTTTATCAAATTTATAAGTATCTTGCCGTTTTATGATATTAACAGTGATGCTGTATTTCGCAGATTCATAATCTTTTTAGTGAATTTATATTATTCTTTATTAGTGTATTCTCTTAATTTGAATAAATCGATAATATTTATTATTATTAAAAAAAAATGTTTAAAACGCAGCACCGATCAGAAATCCAACGATAATCTTAATAACTTTGTGATTTTTAATTTACATGTTTCTTAGCCATCTTCAATAATGTGTCTGTAATAATTGTTTTGTAAAGTAACTCACCAGGGCCGGCCCAAGGGGGAGGCGCCTAAAGCCCTTGCTTTAGGCCTCGCCAAAAAATAATTTTTTTACTTTAATTTTTATACGGTATAGAGGCCCAATAATATATTATCAAAACTCTTTAACCATATATAGAAACAAAAAAGGCCTCCAAAAAATTTTTAATTAGCCAATTAAAATCGATGCAACTATTTATGAGGATGAGATACTATACTGTTGGAAGAATCTTTTAATATTAAATGCATTCCTTTTCACTAAAAACCATCTTATATTAAAGACATTATTTTTTACTAAAAATGTCTCTTAGAATCCTTCGTCTGAAACTTTCCCGTCAACACGACAAAAAGTTTTTTCACCCTTGACCCTACTTCCTTATTCCTTGCTATGATTTTATTTTTCGTTTTGAATTTTCATTGTGTGAGTAACTCTTGTAAGTGGCCAAAATATATTAAGGTATGTGTTTTTAATTTATTCGTCTCTTTTTCATCTGTAATCTGTTAAGTACTAAGTAAATATTTATATTCTAAATTATTAATCTTTTTTTCAATTGTAGCAGAGATCAACCTTTTCAATATATTTGGCTGGAGCATAAACTAGAATTTTTTTTAAATGGATTAGCGATTGAAAAAGAATTGTTAAACGAAATGATTATAATAATTTGATAAATGGTTTTGCATAAAAAAAAAGTACGAAAGGTCAATTTTAAATAAAAATATTAATAATTTATTTATTAACTTTGAAAAAGTTGATAATTTCGCTTTAGGCCTTATAATGGATTGGACCGGCCGTGTAACTCACTTAACCTTAAGAGCAATGGTTTTGAATCACCGATTTGAAAAGACTTCTCAGTTCTCACGTGGGCTACTCAACTTTTTATAATTGGGATTTAGCTATCATCCTTACCAAAAGAAAAGAAAAGCAAATTAAGTATGGTCTCATCCTCGTTTGGAAGAAAACTCTTGTTGCAGTACCTTGAGGTAACTATCAAGTTGTAATCACATAGCAATCAACTCATAGATATGGAGAATAGGCAAAATCAGATTATTTTTTTTCTTCTTTTTAATTAAAGTTTTTTATCTTCTTATTTTAGTTGAATTATAAAATTAATCTCCTCATTTTATTTTTCCCTCATTTTAGTCTCTATACAGAATTTTAGTTCAAAACTTGATGAAGTGTATTTTTTAATGACGTATCAAAAAAACAAATGACGTAGACGATTCAATGTAGATTAATTACATTTTATTATTATTTCAAATTTGTAAAACACATTTCTTATTTTTAAACACATTACAACATTTTATTACATAATTTAATTATAAAAAAATATATAAAAAAAAAAAAACAAGCTCAAGAAGATGAGTTCAGAAACCCTAATTTGAGAACTCAAACGCAAACCCTAATTCAATTCCATTGTGTTCTTTTCCCTGATCGATACATTTTGTTTCTTCTCCTCTTTATTCAATTTCTCATTTACCGTGTTCTTCTGGATCGTTTCTCATTCAATTTTCGTTTTCGATTTCCTGTTTCCAATGGCGAGTAGACGTGGAGGTGATTTCACGTTCTCTTTATCTTCATGGACAAAAGAAGATACAAAGTTATATACTAGGTATGTGATTTTAGGGTTTATGTATTTGTTCTTGGCTTCATTTAAAAATTGATATCAGTATGTCTCTGTTTATATGTTAGTAGTATTCTATTCAAAAATTATGTCATTTTCATTTTGCTTTATTGTTAACAGTATTAAACTCTGTATTCAAAAATTCTATCTTTTTAGTGTTAACTGTATTAAACTATGTTTTTGATTTTGTAGTTATGCCTTTTCAGTAATGTGGTTCACATGCTTTATTGTATTATTTTGTGATCCATGTATAGTTTGTTGTATTATTGTTTGACTGAGTTGTTGTGTATTCAACAATTTGTTTTGTATAGGCCAGCTAGAGTCCACAAAGTTAGGTTAAAAATTAATCATGAGGGTATTTTTATAAATCAACTAGTGAACATGTACGTTAGTGGCCAAGCGGATGAGATGAATTGGTCTTGGGAATTCTAATGATTTGAATACTCCACCAGGAAGTAAAGTTGATGAAGAGGATGTCAGAAAATTTCCTAAATTTAACCAACTTTAAAATGGTGATGAAGGTTTGAGTTTGGTATGAAATCAATACAAAAGCGATGGTTAAGAATGCTATTAAAGACTTTGCAATGGAGACTAAGAAAAACTTGTATTTAAAAAAAATGATGGAGAGAGAATGATTGTTAGGTGTGAGCCAAAATGTCCATTTTACATGAGGATTAGTAAGAGGACTTCAAATGAATATTGGCAGATAGTGAGTTTCCCAAATGGTCATACATGTCATAGGATGGAAAAAAAACAGACAAGCTAAGACTGAATGGCTTGCCAAGAATTTCATTCCTATGTTGAGACATACACCTGAAATCAAACCCAAAGGATTGATTGTTGAGGAACTTGAGAAATGGGGTGCAAAGTTGTCTACATACCAAGCATATAGAGCCAAAGTAAGAGTCATAGAAATAATTCAAGGTGCTCAAAGGGATCCATATGCACACTTGAGAGAATATGTTGATGAATTGAGGAAATCAAATCCAAACTCTACAGTTATTATTAAGTGTGGTATGTCTGATATTGAACCAGTTTTTAAAAGAATATATGTATGTTTGGAGGCTTGTAAGGTTGCGTTTGCTAATACATGCAAGCCTTTAATTGGGCAGGATGCTTGTTTCTTGAAGGAAGAATATGGTGGTCAGTTAATAGTTGTAGTAGGTAAAGATGGGAATAATCATATGATTCCCATTGCATATGCAACTATAGAAGCGAAAACAAGAGACTCATGGCAATGGTTTCTGGATCTTTTACTGGATGACCTCAACAATGTTTAACATAAGCAGTATGCGTTCATTTCATATCAACAAAAGGTATGTATGTCTTCATTCATGAATCCTTTTTATACTTGTCAATTTATTTCTATTTTTTAAGAATTGATTTATATGTAACAGATTTTTATAAATTGATTTCTGACATTGGTGCTTGTTATTGCCAACATTGGGGCCTATGTGGAACACATATCATGTGTTAAGCATTTATATGGAAATTAGAAGAAGAAAAAGTATCATGGGTGACATATGAAGGAACTTATTTGGTTAGCAACAAGGGCTACGGTGGTCCAAGATTGGAAGAAAGCAATGCAAAAAATTAAGGCAATCAATGAATATGCTTGGAAAGATATGATGCAACTCCCACCTTCTATGTGGACTAGATCTTCATTTCGCACCAATACACAATGTGACCTCCAAGTAAACAACTTGTGTGAGGCTTTCAACATGGCTATATTGGAGTATAGAGATAAGCCTATTATAACATTACTTTAAGGCTTGAAACATTACATTACAGTAAAGATTGTTAAACAGAAATAGCTTATGCTACAATATAGAGGCAACATATGTCCTAAGATTCAACAAATATTGGAAAAGGTGAAAAAAAAATAGTTAGGGGTTGGTCCCGAACTTGGCATGGAAGATGATGATTTTAACTTGTTTAGTGTCACAAATGGTATAAACACTTATATAGTAGATCTAAACACAAAAACTTGCACTTGTCGTAAATGGGATTTGACCAGCATTTCGTGTTGACATGCCCTTGTTTGTATATGGCACAACAAAATTGGTCCAGAATTGTATGTGTCACCTTATTACAAGTATAAAATCTGATTTTAACTGCATACTGGTTTAGTTCCTTTTAAATCTGATTTTAAATTTGGTTCAATATTGGTTCATTTCTAGTTTATTACTAGTTCAGTTTTGGTACATGTTTACTTCTAGTTCAACTCTAGTTCAGTACTTGTTCTTGACATGTTACTTCTAGTTGATTTTAATTGCATATTGGTTATGTTTCAGTATATTTGATTTTATGGTTCAGTTTTAACATGTTATTTTTGGTTCTGTTTTAAATAGGAGAACAATACAAAAGTTCTAACATACTACCAAGACAGTTCTTAACAGTGAAATTTAAAAAATGTGATAAGCTTGGTCACAACACGAGAACATGCAAGGGTAAAAGTGCTGCTGATAGAGCGATCCCAGAAGGTGGAAATAAGGTCAAGAGAATTAAGAAAACAAAGACAACAAGGGTTGGCGGAGATGAGGTAGAAGCACCAACTATTTATCTTAGGGTTCACAAGCTCCACAAACTCAAGATTCACAAATGAGTTGATGGAACCAAACTTGTGAAGTGTATTTTGATTATTATGAATATGTAATGATGGAATGATATTTCATAATTTTATTTTGTAATGCAGTAGTACGTATGACCTCTTTTTAGAACCAAAACTGTATTTGGTAATGTATTTGTTTGTAATGGTCGTAAACTAAGTTATGTTTATTTTGTTCTAATTGTAATGCAAAATTCTAGTTGCAGTAAATTTTGGTTGCAGCAAATTCCTTTTTTGTAATTTTAAAATTCTAGTTGCAGCTACTTTCTTTTTGCCATTTCTCTTATGCAGAAAAAGCAGGTGATTGAGGACAAATCCTATAATAGGAAACTCTAAGTTCTGTTTATTTTATTTTGGTTGTTTGAGCAAACTGCATTATATCTTGAATGATACCAAACTAGTTTAAATTTGTTTGAGAAAATTGCATGAACATAATGATACCAACTGAATTATTAAGATGCAAAAATAAACAATGGTATCAATTGGATAGAAGGATACCAATTTGATTTTAATATAACAACCTTATTCATTCAAATTTGATTTGATTAGACAATGGCATTAACATTTAAACTCTAAACACCATATTATGCAATTACATTACACTTTGACATGATTACACAATGACATTACAATTTAAACCCTAAACACCATGTTGGAGTCTAACTACCTAAACCCTAAATCAAACCATTAGACAAACCACATAAGTAGACAACACTCTAAATTACATCATTACAAAATACCGTTAATCCAATCCTTTTAATCAATTCAACATTACAATAAGCAAAAGAACAATGACCAATAGCCATGAAAGTGCTAGAAAACCGCCCATTAGTTTCATCTTCAACTTCAGTTCATCATCATACTTCTTTGTCACATTGTCTTTCTTCTTGAATTCATCAATCCTTTTCATAAGAGACAAAATAACTTCTTTGTCACATTAGTTTCATCAAACCAATCAAAGAAATTCACTAGTAGAAAATTGAGTTTTTAATACGGTGAGTTAAGTCGTTTACGTGCCACCAGACTTAACAAGTGAGGCGGAGGTATATTTAAGTCGGTTGCCTACCCAAACGAGTTAACAAAATAAGGTGGTATCAATTTTGTAAATAGATTAAACGCGTTTAATACGGTTATATTAGCAACCGATTTAAGAGAGACGATAAAAATAAAAATAAAAAATTAATATATCTCTATTCCTCTATGTTTAGCTCGGTTACTTAAGTAAACGACTCAATAAAATGAGACGGTGTCAATTTTGTAAATATTTAAAACTTGTTTAACGCGGTTATACTGATAACCGATTTAAGACAAATTTAAAAAATATAAAAAAGCCCGTGCACTTAGCGTTTATCTTCCACTGTACTAACGCACTTTAAACCTTCTTTATTCTCTAACTTCGTGAACACTTCACAACTACTTCACAGTCATCACCGCCGTTTTATTGCCACCATTTCAGGTGTTTATTGAATAATAAACCTTCTCTATTCTCTAATTTCGTGAACACTTGCAACTGCAATTCCTGGTTTCGTGGTTTACTCTAACTTCCACTTCACAACTACTTCACAGCCATCACTGTCGTTTTATTGTCACCATTTCAGGTTTGGTTCTCAAGTTCTTATTTATTGAATAATAAACTTTATTTACGTAGAGATATTATTGTGAGTAATTTTTTTAATAATTTTCTACTATTATAATTATTGATATATAATAATAATTTTGACATTTTACGTTACTAGAATTATTAGTAAACGTAGTCATAAGTTATAATAACATCTTATTTGAGAGAGCTATGTAATAAAAATGACATGCCAAATTCATTTTTTTTAATAACATGTTATTGATTGTGTTTTTTTTTATGTTCGTATGATAAAAAATTATAAGTTGTTATTGATTGTATTTTTTAATGTTCGTATGATAAAAAAATTAGGATTCAGTCGATATTGATTGTATTTTTTTTTTCCAGATATTTGATGACTTGAGATCATTTCATCCGGATCAAAGTAAAGAAGTTCGAAAACGTTGTGTGGATTTTATTTTGGAATTAATTGAAGAAAATGACAATGCTAATATACGTCTATTGAATATTGCTACAGTGTGATTTTGTAATTTTGTTAATGGACATCTAAATTTTTTTTTTTTTTTCTTGTCAAGATTAGTCAGAAATGAGATACATCTTTTGCACTCTATATCTTTTGTACGAACATCTGATATTGTATATTTTAGTTATTAGATGGTTATATAAAATTGTGGTTGCATGTACAAAACTCTGATTTGAAATTTAATAGGAAATATTGTATATGTATGGATCAGGAGCATAAAAACAAAATGAGAAATTTATTTAAAAAAATTATTATTATTTTAACTCTATCTATTAAGTTAGATGATCAAAAGATCCGACTTAAAAAGATGATTTGTTGAACTGAATTTATGATGTTTAAGTCGTTTAAGCTGGATCGACTTAACAAGACGAAGTTATGTTAAGTCGGTTCATGAAACGAGTTAAAAAATATGTTTTTTAAGTCGTTTGTTGTTAACTCGGACATAGAACCGACTTAAAATATACATTTTAACTGACTTAAAAAGGTAAAATTCTACTAGTATTGCAAGCTTTTTTACCCTGTAACTGAAACAACATAGCAAAGAAAAAAAGGACTGAATTTTCATAACTTAAAACAATAGACCAAAAAAATCCATAATCTTGACGAATTTTTTTTCCATAATGTTGACAAATAGTTACCTTATAAAAACCACAATCATGAAACATTCGATCTTCATCTTCAGTGGTCCATGAAGTACACAAAGGAGTTTGAAATCCACACAAACAGATTTTTTTTTTTCTTCTAAAAAACACAAAGAACAAAGGAAGAAGAAATGAGCCACAGTCGATGCATAAGAAGAACGAGAAACGAAGCAATATCGTCTACGAAGGCTCATAAGTTATATTCATCATTCTTAAATTATTATTTTTTACTTAATATTTATGATAATCAAAATACATCAATGGTTAATAAGAATAATTTATTAAGGTTTAAATATGTTTTTGGTCTCTGTAAATATAACAGTTTTTAGTTTTAGTCCCCGTAAAAAATTTTGTTTAGATTTAATCCCTGCAATATCAGAAAATTTTATTTTTGGTTTGAAGGTGACCGTTACAAAACGTTCATATTTGAAAACTTGATTAAGGTTTGAAGGTATTTGATGAAATGGTTGAACGAGATGTTCCGGCTTAGAATGCGGTGATTAATCCTCATCTTTAAAAATTAACTATTTAAAGGATTAACAAAATAGAAAATTAACCCGTAAAGACTTAAACATGATTAAAAAAAACTTGTTTATATTACCCAGTTGTTCAAACGTCACTTATCGATTGGTATTCGAAGGTTTTGAGGGGGTTAAGGGATGCATAGAAGGTGTTTGATGAAATGTCTGATAGAAATGTTACTTTTACTGCTTTGATTTCTGAGTATTTGAGAGTTGGTGATGTTGGGATTGGTTTATAAGGTGTTTGATGAAATGGTTGAACGAGATGTTTCGGTTTGGAACGCGGTGATTAATCTTCATCTTTGAAAATTAACTATTTAAATGATTAACAAAATAGAAAATTAACCGTAAAGACTTAAAAAGGATTAATTTTTTTTTTGAGATAATAGAGGGAAAAGATGAGGTTGGAGGTAGAGTTATTGATAGAAAAAATTGGGTTAGGTGAGGTATGAATAATGAAGGGAAAGATATTGAGTTGGGTGAGGGAAAATATGGATTGTTAGGTTGACGAAGATGATCAAATTCACTTTCAGGATTTGTGATTGATGGTAATGAATACGATAAATCCAAACAAAAAATTTTATAGGGACAAAAAAAACATATTTCCCTTTGTCACGTTTTTTTAACGTCTACTTTACATTAAGAACAAAAAATAAAGTTTTATGATATTGCAGAGATAAAATCGAAACAAAATTTTTTACAGATCTAAAAACTGAAAACTGTTATATTTACAAGGACCAAAAACATATTTAAACCATTTATTAAAATGATGATTTTCTTCTTTTCGTTTATTATCTTTTTTTTAATATATAAAATAGTCAATACAATAGCAATTATAGGATACAGGGAATATTGTTTATTTAGAGAAAGGAAGAGACACTAAATCATAATCATACTTGTTTCTAATTATAATCATTATATTTAAAAAATATTCTCTAAATATATGTATTTTTTCACTTTACTAGATGCATTTATTATTATTATTATTTCGAATATACCCTTTATTAATACTACAAATTAAAATATGAAAAGTCAAGTTTAATCCATTCAAATACAAATATTTTTTTAGAAACATGAACGCATAAAATAAATACATTAACTACACTACTCTATTCTAAAGATCAAAATGTGGGATTAGTAAAAATAAAATAAAAAAGTATGTTTATATTTGAGAAAAACAAATAAATATTATTTTGTTTATAAAGGAATAAAAGGCAACAAATTTGGAAACTATAAATTGTATACTATACGACTTACTATTTTTGCTTCTGCTCACACCACTACAATCATGATTAAGATATTGCATTTTCAATTTCATTGCCCTGTAAGTGTATCAGAATGGGGCCTTCACACACATGGTTTTTCCACTATTGATCACTGGACACTACACGAGCTTCATCATTGTTTGCTGATTTGGGGTACCATTTATTGTGTTTGATTTGATCTCATTTATCATTAAAGATTTTATTTTTTGACAAATATCATTAATGATTTTATTAGGTCTTCACACATTGTTGATCTTATAAAGCGTAAAGTGTGATGTAGTTTAAGAAGTTGCCATATAAAGTTAAACTAGAGGGTGCAGAATTCACAAAGTTATGGCGATACAATTGAGGACAAAATTATTACTTGTGGTAGAAAATTTAAGGCAATTAAATGACATGTACCTAACAAGATTTCTATTTTTCATTCTCCAAAAAAAGGACAGGCACATTTATTAGTCAAAAAATGGCATGTAAGCCTATTAAAAATTACTAATAAGTGCTCTAAATACACTTATTAAAGAATGAAAAAGAAAAGTTTGTATTAAAAAAATAAAACTTAAACTTTGAAAAAGTTAAATAATCAAATTCTCATACATTTTCGATGATAAATGTTTGTATTTGAATTTTAATAAGTGTCTCAAAAGAACTTGTTAATATGTGTCTAAAATATTAAAAAA
>JBBPBQ010020321.1:21045888-21108136 GCA_037974755.1 Cicer yamashitae | reverse complement strand
TAAAAAAAAAAAAAAAAACATGTAATGACATCAATTGACACCATAGGGTCAAAGTTTAATTTAACATCACCGAAATAGTATTAATAATACTATTATTAATACAAACAATTGATGAGAGAAAAGGATAGAAAAATATAATATATAAATTATATTGATAAAGTAAATGTTAATTATATCAAAAGTTACAATATATAACTGATGAGGATAATTCTCAAGGTAGAATGTGTTTACTATAAATTAGCTCATAAATAAAATTGAGTAACTTTGTTACCATTAACTAACATGTAATTAAAATATTCATTTATTTTATACGTGAATCATCATGTGAGTATCCGTTAAGCTTTTTATCTCATGCCCATCGTGAATTTTGTCCACAAATACTCGTAGATATTGATTTTTTGTCATTCCTATTTCCAACTTGAATTTTTTTTAAAAAAGTGCTAGAAAAATATCGGCTGAAAATAATATGAATCTATAAAAATATATTGGCTGAAAGAAAATGAAACTTCATAAATACATCCATTGAAAGAAATGGAATGTAAAAAATGCATCAACTAAAAGACATATGAAACGTCGAAAATACATCGGCACAAATTGAATATCAAATTTGATTAAACATCCATTATCTTGATAAATATAAACTAAAATGTCAATTACACTAATATAAAAAAATATCACCAAATATATTTTAAAGAAATTCTTGTTTACTTGAAACAAGAAAGATTTGAATGTAGTCTTGTTTTTTACTTTAAACTTTTTTATCAGAATATTTGAAATTGTAGGGGACAAGTCATTTGATATGCCAAATTTATTAAATGACCAATTTGTTTAAAGATTCAAGACTATCCATCAATTTGAAAAATTGGAATTGCAAAGTAGAGATCAACGAAGGTCTAAATAAATTTCTTGAAACATCGTTAAATAGAGCATATCCTAAACAATGTATCAATGTATCACTTGTATTGATTTAAAATCTTCAATTTCAATGACTAATTTATCATTTCGTAATTCAAGAAATTAAATTTTTTTATCGTACAATTTGAAAGACTTAGATAATGATTCACTCAGTACACCAAATAACAAAAACTTTAGGCTCTAAATGTGAATTTGAAAAGGAAGGGGAGGACATTGATGGGAGAGAAAAATAAATTGTAACATTGTTGTGAATCTAATAAGAAAGTTTTTACCCCATTTCTATACCTATATCCCGTAAATTTATGAAAATGTCAAATATACCCTTTTTTTTTTTTTACTATTTTACCAATTTAAAGTTACTTTTTTTTTTTATCATTACATCTTTTCCGTAGTCAGAAAAAAGATTTCTGGTAACTTCCGAAAAACTATTTAGAAGAATTTCGGTACACACCTTAGTTTCAGAAATTTTTTTTCAAGTTTTCCGGTACAGAAGATTTTTACCGGAAAACTTTAAAAAAGATTTCTAGTACAGAAGTGACAAAATTGAACTACCGGAAAACTTCATACGAAAGATTTCCGGTACAAAAGGTGTTTCCCGAAAACTTCCTAAGCAAGATTTCCGGTACACACCATTTTTTTTAATTTTTTTTTAATTTTATTATTTTTATAAATGTTAACAGATATGGATAAACCGCTACTATTATTGAATAAAACATGCGTCGATACTACAAACATTTTTTACACCGATCAGGTATGAATAATTATAATTTATTTTATATTAATTATAATTTATATTTATTTTTACATTAATTATGTAAAAATATATTATTGTGATTAATTATAATTTATTTTATATTTTACTTCAGATATTTGATACAAAGGACGCTGTTGTGAATTGAGCTAAACAAATCAGTATTGAAAATAAAGTTACTGTTATCATCAGAAGATCAGATATAGAGACAGGAGAGAAAGGGAGGAGAAATAAATTAATATTAGGAGAAATAAATAAATTAAAGATGAAAGATGGATTTCAAATGCCAGACATTGCACCAAGTTGGAAACAATATCGCACCGATGACATATACAGGGCGTCTACAACACTGAGGGTATTTATTAGGCCATTTGCCACGTGTTACACAAAATCCACTTAAAGAACCCGTAGATGCAATGTCATTAGATGAAACTTAAAAATTTAAATACTTTTACAAAATTACTTGTAATTAGTAAATTTTAGTTTACTGTCGCTATATTTCATCTTGTATTTTATTTATTTTGATTTCGTTATAGTTCATCACAAATAATATAAAGTAAACGACATAACAATAATGCTAAACATAGATGGATATGAAAATAAACTAACATTAAAATTTACAAAAACAATGTTTATAAAAGTAACTACTAACTAGTGTGACAACGCGTTAAATACAAAGCTTTATAAAAGTGAATATACAAGTCATCATTTGGATTAGCTTCATGTACATTCAACCCCTGCTGTATCAGATCACCGATTTGTTGTAGGATAGAAGGCTGTGAAGTAGAACTATCTGCAGCAGTGGTCAGGACACCAAAATCTGGGACCTGGGGTACACCATCTAGTCGCACTAGTAGTGGATGAGATATCTGGTAGAATCACTCCAAATATCCTTCTTGACACTCAGATGGATATGTAGCTGCATGGATTCGGTGAAATATCTCGATGACAGGGGTCACATATCCCAGCCATTCCAATCTGCATCAAATAATCTAGAAAGAGCAGGAGGTGGCAGTGGTGGAATATGTTGGATATAACCAAACTGTCTCAGACACCTCTCTGGTAGATATGCCACTACTGTGCTGCATAATCGGAGATGACCAGTGTATAACACAATATCATCAAAGGAGCGACATCCTTATGATTCTCCCATGGTCTCCATATGACTTCAACAGGTGTCAGTGCGTCAATCATACGTCTGTACTCAGGGATCTTGTGTTTGCCTTGTTTGTAGCTCCATCTATTCATTCGAGCAATGCACTGAACGTCAACACCCTGATCACCTCTTATACAAATATTTGGAAAATGTTCGTATATCCAACACTGTTGTAAATAAAAATAAATTAATTAATTGTAAAGATAATAATAAATAATTAAAAATCATAACAATTGATAATAATCATAATTATTTAATACCTAGAGTAGAGTCATGTATCCACCCAATTGTTTGGTGTCATAACAACTGGCATCAGATGGTAGTCATAAAGGACTACGAGTGCAACGCTACCCCAAACGTATCTACGGGTACCGTCTAAATCTCTGAATAGAGGAAGGTACTTTGCAACGACCAGTGTATGACACTTATCTGCGAAGATAGTACTCCCTACTAGATTAAGCAAATACGCCCGAGCAGCACAATCAAATCGCTGGGCTGCACACTGCCTTTTGAATACCTCTTTCAGCCAATCTAGTTTGTAGAGTGCACCCCTGGTTTTTTTTGTTTCCTCTCATATCTCTTCATAAGACACCCCTAATAAAGTAATGGCAAGATTACATGCCATTACTCTATCTAGCTCAGGTGGTGGAGTGTAGAACTCACCCATAATAGGAACGCCTAACAAATTGCCAACATCGTCCAAAGTAATCGTCATTTCATGTGAAATGACGAAGTCTCTGGGTGTCATCTTTCCACAAAAGCAGAAATCAAGCTGTTGCCAATCAGTTTCAGACTCCCTAGTGTAGTGGTCCTAACCCAGATAAATTCACCCACGTCTCTACACTTCGCGGGAGAACGGGTGGAGTAAATTGTTGCAATCTTTTTCCATGGACAACAATTTTTAGCATTGATCACTCCTGCATACAAATAAAATGTATGATATCAAAATTAATATAGAACATAAACAATAATTAACTTAAATATTTTTAATGCACCATAAATAATAATTAATTTAAATATTTTTAATGCACCATAAATAATAATTAATTTAAATATTTTTATTGCACATTAAATAGTAATTAATTTAAATATTTTTAATGTACCATAAATAATAATTAATTTAAATATTTTTAATACACCATAAATAATAATTAATTTAACTTACTTGACCAAACTAGAGTCTCGCAGACACGTGATACCGGTATCACGTAAGGACTGACAAATCATACGGTCCTCCGGGATACCGTGTCAGGTCACCCTCACCCTTCTGCTGTACAGGTCGCTCCTCATGTACATGTACCTCCTCATGCTCCTCATGTATCTGATCCTCCATGTGTACCGCCTAATCCTCCTCGTGTATCGTATGATCCTCCTCATGTACCACCTGATCCTCCTCAGGGATAGATATATGAGCCTGCTCTCCCAGGTCATCATCTTCCATTATAAATTGTCGCCTTCTACGAGATTCTGTCGGAGAACACTTTTCCGAAGATTCAAAGTCACGTATTCTTCCTACAACTTTGCCGTCTCTACCTCTCGCCCTACCCATTGAAAAAAAATTAGTTAAAATCAAATGAATTAAATAAATAGTAATGGAATAAAAAATTAAAACCAAAAAATTAATTTAAAAATTATTTAAAAAAAAAAATCAAACAACTACCGGAAAACTTGTGGATGAAGTTTTCCGGTAGCTTCCGGAAATGTCCCAATCAAGTTTGCCGGTAGTGTAAGTTTTCCGGAAAAGTTAAAATAAGTTTTCCGGTTGTTCTGGAAAACTTCAAAAAAGATTTCCGGAAATGTGTTCTGTAGCGGAAAACTTTTTTCAAGTTTTTCGGAGTGAAAGTTGTGTACCGGAAAACTTGAAAAAAGTTTTCCGGAATTTTTTTTTTTACATTTACTTCTGTTCCGGAAATGTTGAAATGAAGAAATAAAAAATGGTAAATTTTTATATACATATAAGGGTATTTTAGTCTTTTCCTTTATTTTTTGGGGTACATGGATAAAGAAGGAGGTACAGACTAAAATTTTCATCCAATAAATACAAGATTTAGCCCAATATTTTTAGTAGTGGGCTAGTTTAGGGGTTGTTTAGCCCATTTCCTTTTTTCAAAAATAAAAATAAAAATTAGAGAAAAATTGTATCACAATATTGACATCCCAACTATTTTAAGACCGTAATTAAATATCGTGACATGTGCCTTGTTTCTCAATGAGTGAGTGATTCCCTTTCCATTATGTTAGTGACATGTGCCTTGTTGGAAATAATAAGGTTGGTGTTTGTTAGAATATTCCTTGTACAATGAGCTACTGAATTGTAACTAACTCCTCTTTACAAGGAGTTAGGGAAAGGAATGAAACGCTAACTCTATTCAGAAATCAATTCTGCTTCACTTCATCCTAATTTCTACATTTGCATCGGAAACCATTCTTAAACTAGGTTCACTGCCTTGAACAAGGTACTCTATTTACTTCTCATCCACAAAGTCATTATGCAAAGCCTTGTATTTCTTCTTTTTGTTAAAATTAAAATAAAACAAGAAAAAAAAAATAAAAAAAAAAGAGAGATTCTAGTGACTTGCTGTTTAACAAGGTTTGGAAAATTACTTTTATCACTTTGAAATGAAATACAAAATAAGACAGAAGCAGAAGCCACAAATGGAAAAGTGAGTGGCGCCTAACTAATAGGATATGCTGTAGATATTGAGACTAGGGTTATGCTTTTGAAAGTCAAGAGTATTGGACCTAACTAGTAAGGTCAATTGTCCATTTTTTAAACTATTTTTATCCTTTTTATTTTTTATAGAACTAATATTTATTATTTACTATCATACTTGTATGCATTCTTTTTTATTAGTCAACTATGTATTTGCTATGAATTTGTTATTTTTTAATGTATTTGTTTGTGAGTTTTATCAATTTTAATTTATGTGATATGCTTAATTATTTATGTAATTTAGTACAATATTTATTTATTTATTTATTTACTTATTTATTTATTTATTTATCTATTGTGGTTAAATCGATTGAACCAATTAAATCATCACTTGTAGATCTCTCTGGTTCGATTTTAAAACATTGGTTACAACTCATATTCAATTTGAACTATTGAGCGAGAGTCTAGATGAACTTTATACATTGTTCATGCAACCGCCATCCACTTCCCATTCAAATGGAAGTACAGATGACAACACAACTCCCACACGTAAGTACCCACCCGAATCCATTCCGATTATGACGGAAAAAATCTGTTTTAATTGAGTTTAGATTATTTCCTAAATCAAAACTCAGGGACGGAGGTAGGTTTGGGGTGTTGATATTTGCCCACACCCACACCCGCCCCCGAATCCACCTTGCTACTTAGAATATACTATTTTTAAAATTATATATATATATATATATATATTTAATTATTCATATTATTTAATATTTTTTATATATTATAAATTTTGATCTCCTTTCTATAAAAAAAAACATGATTATAGTAATTTATTACTGTAAAATAATAATAATAATTTTTTTATTAGTTATATATAATAAATAGGTATAATTGTAGTTTTGGTCTTTCTATCATTATTAATTCATCGATTTTTTACGCAAATTTCGAAGATCTATTTTCCCAAGTTCAATAGGAAACGGGTCAAGGATTAGCTTTACACGTGTGAGCAATTCTTCTCGTTAGATAATAAACCCCCAGAGTCAAAGGTATGTCTCGCATCCTTTCACCTCGATGATGTTTCTCTCCTATTGCACTTTAACTTTATGCGCTCGTGTTTTGATTTCTACCTCGGGTGGTCTGATTACATTGCTGAAGTGATGGAGATTTTAGTGATGCTTTTGAAGACCCATTCTCACTCTCATTCAAGTCAAATAGAAAGGAAATATTGATGTCTATGTTAACGAATTTGAACTTGCCCCCACTTAGGTAGCTCTACCCCCTAAACACTCCCCAAGTATTTTCTTTGTTGGGTTAGACCATTCTACTCAAATGCATGCACACGTGTTTAATTCCATGTCGATTGGTCATGCCACTAACATAGCTAAACTACATGAAGCTTCCATTGTTGATGGAAAACCAATCCCAAAATCCATTTTGTTTTCCCCCAAAAACTTCCCACCCAAACCATCATTCTAGTTCTACGTCAACCCTAACCACAACATCTGAACCCCTATTTAAAAAATTACCTCGATCATTTTTCGGTGCCGAAATGGCTTAGAGGCAAGCTAAAGGCCTTTGTATGTTATGTGAAGAACCCTTTACTTTGAGTCATCAACTTAAGCATAAATGCTCTCAAATTTTTGTAATAGAATTGGATAAGGAAGATATTGATTCTCCTAAGCTGGTTGTTGTTAACATTGAGTATGAGAAGTTGGAGTGTGCTCAATTGGAATACCCTCAATTATCATTACCTGCTCTATATGGGGTCCCTACTTACACTACGCCAAAAATGACATTTTATAGCGCGTCTTTTACAGCGCTTACTAAATACAAGCGTTGTTGTATAATTTTTTAAAAATAACGGAGGCTACAGCAGCGTTTTTTTTACAAGCGCTGTAGTAGGGTCATATAGGGTCACATACGCTTGCACATAATGTTTACAACTCTTTTACAGCGCTTTTTTAGAAAGCGCTGTAAATTCAAGCGCTCTCACATAGCCTTTTACAGCGCTTTGTGAGCGCTTTAAACACAAGCGCTGTAAAATGTAGCGCTCCCACCTTATGTTACATAGCTTTTAAAGCGCTTCTTGTGTAAGCGCTGTAAAAGCCTTGCGCTTTCTCATAATCAAATGACCTATTACAGCTTTTGGTACAAGCGCTGTAATAGGCTTGCCCTTTCACATTTTTATAGGACCTATTAGAGTGCTTTTTAAACAAGCATTGTAAAATCATTCATTTTAAATAAAAAACATTCACTTTAAGTAAATAAAAACAAATTTAAAACAAATTTAATACGTTGTCCAAACCCTACGAACTCTCATCTCCCCTCCTCTGCGAACCCTCTTTTGCGCCCATCTACAAATTGATTTACCTTCTTCCTCCTTTAAAACAAATTGATCATCAACGTTGTCTCAGGTACTTTATTTTATTTATTTGTTGTTGTCACTAATTCAAACTGATAAATTGTTACATGATATTAGATATGTTCTCATGATATATATGTTCTGTTTTGAAATCAATTAATCTTGGACCAATATTATAAGATATGTGTATTATCAATATATAGGTCATATATATCAGACTTGAAATCATGCTTATTGTGTAACTGCATTTATATATATAGGTCATATAAATGGACCGGAAATGGATGTCTGCCAATCGATTGACAAAAGAGTATGAAAATGGAGTGAAGGAGTTTATTGAGTTTGCAGTGATGAATTCAAAAGATCCAAATAGAGTCGTTTGTCCTTGTTTAAAATGTTGTTTTGGAAAACGCATTAGAGCAGATGAATTGGAAGGACATTTAGTATGGTATGGAATTGATCAAAACTATACATGTTGGATTAGACATGGTGAGAAAATCAATGGAAACACTCGCAGAGATACATATGTTTCAACTGGTAACACTCGCACATATGTTTTAAACAAAAGCGTTGTTGTATCTTTTTACAGCGCTGGTAACTACATCGCTTTTTTTTGTGAAAAAACGCTGTAAATGGCTTAAAAAAAGCGCTGTAATATGCGTTTTTTCGCGTAGTGTTACAACACCATGAGAGTTTTAAGGTTACATAATAAACACTTGCATAAAATTTTGTTAGACTGTGGCCATACTCATATATTGAGTTGGTAGTTTTGTAAGAAATTTATCTACAAATTGGAAGAGATTGCCCCTATGGCAATTACAGCTGGTGGTGGTATGAAATTACACGCTCCTTATACATAGAGGTCTTTCATGACACCTATAACAAGCCATCTTTACAAATAGTGTAGTTGTTCTTTCCCTTGAGTGTGTTGATTTCATTTTGGCAATGCAATGGTTGTCTGCTCTAGGTTATGTGCTTTGGGATTTTTCCAAGGTTCACATGGAGTTCTCTCACAACAGTACACCATTTGTTCTTTGGAGGGTCAAACCACCTTCTATCCAACTTATCAACAACAAATCATTTTCCCAAGCTAGATAGTAGGGAGCTCAAATTTGTTTCTCGTCTTTGAATAAATTGGAACACACCTTAGAGACACATACAAACGCCCACTAGGTCCGGTGTGCAACTGGATACTATTATATCCTCATAGATTATTGAGTATACTAAAATATTTTTAGGAACTTACATGCCTACCGCCACCCCAACATTTATTTAATCGTCTCATTCATCTAAAGAAAGGAACAAATCCCTTTAACAAATCATCTCATTCATCAAAAGAAAGGAACAGATCCCTTTAACCTTCAACCCTACATGTACTCTATTGTGGAGAAAGATGTTGTGGACAAGTTGGAGAGTGATATGCTACAATAGTGTGTCATTCAATATAGTAACATCCCTTATGTGTCTCCAGCAATGTTGGTCAGGAAAAAATTGGTAGTTGGAAGGCTTTGTGTAGACTTTTGGAGACTTAATCAACATACAATCAAGGATAGGTTCTCGATCCCTTTGAATGAAGACCTTATGAATGAATTGGGTGGATCTTCCATTTATTCCAAATTGGATTTATGTTTCAAGTACCATCATCAATTATGATTGGTTGTGTAGGTAAGATACTATAGTCCATGTCCCTGTATCTGTGGTTTGAAAAAAAAATTGTACTCAAACTCGTATCCTCGTAAGTATTAATGTTAAACCCCATACTCGTAGTCTCTAGGTACTTAAGTACCTATGCCTGTTTCCGTTACCCTCTACCCGCATTTGAATTAAAATAAATTGTTAAATCATAAAATACCATATCAATTTAACATAAATAAGAAAATATTCAAAGTTCTTCAATATTAAATCGTGAAAATAATAAATTAAAGTATTTAAATTATCCAAAACTATTGAATCATGTAAATATTACTTTAATTTAATGATATTAATAAAACCAAAATAAAAAAGAAAATTAATTGTTGACTAAGTTTTGTTTTGATTTTATTAAATATTTATATTGGTAGACTTAATATTATTAGTCATGATAAAATTTAAATGTTTGTTGACACACACATATATATAATATAATATAAATTAAAATAATATATATATGTTATGTGAATGTGGGGCGGGTACTAATGTACCCGTACACATACCCGAACCATATTTTTGTTTTGCGGATAATTATTCGCGTTCACACCTGTACCCATAATGGGGATTTTTACTCTACTTGTTGTGGATATTTTTTGCGGGGTACTCAATGAGTATCAATTCAATCCCCATCGTTAGTTGTGGAGGAAGAAACAAAGACAATATTCTAGACTCTTTTTAGACATTACAAGTATTTGGTCATTCCTTTTAGCTTAACCAATGTTGTGACTTCACTCCAAGCCCTCATGAATCATATATTCCATCAACTTTTGCGTTGGTTCGTCATCGTCTTATTTGAGGATACTCATTGCAGTTGGTATTTCAAGTGGTGCGTGACCGACAACTTTTTTAAAATGCGAAAAATTCTCTATCGCCACAACAAGGGTCGAGTATCTCATTCACTTCATCACTAAGGATGGGATATCAAATTATCTTGCCAGAATTTATGTTGTAGAACATTGGCTTTGTCCGACTATAGTCAAACAAATGCAATGTCTCCTTGCTTTGGCGGGGTATTATAGACAGTTTGCTCAAAATTTTGGAAAAATTGTCAAGCCTCTCACTAACATGCTTTAAAAGGATAATTTTCACTAGTCTAACGCATCAATTGAATCATTCATTGCTTTGAAATTTGTACTCACAATAGCTCTTGTTTTGCCTCTTCCAAAATTTGTTAAAACCTTTGTGGTAGAATGTGATGCCTTTAGGTTTGGAATAGGTGATGTCCTAATGCAAGATCAACATACAATTGCATATATAAGTAAAGGCCTTTTGCTCAAAACAACAAGCTCTCTCCATCTATGAGAGGGCACATTTAACAATTGTTTACGTGATCTAGAAGTGGGGAAGCATAACCATTTCATTATTAAAATAGATCAGAAGAGTATTAAGTACTTGTTGGAACAATAATTAAATTATCATTTCCAACATATTTGGCAGCTAAATTAATAGGTTTTGATTTTGAAATTTATTACAAAGAAGGTGTAGCAAACATAGCAACTGAGGCACTCTCGCATAAGAATTAGGCAAAACTTCTTCCCCTATTGTTAGACAATGACCATATTGATCTCTTGAAACAAATTAAGGCTTCTTGGGCTATTGACCCCATCACACAGAGGTTGATTGCTAAATTGCAAAGTGATCCCAAGAAACATAAATACTTGTGGTATCATTGAGAACTTAGAAGGTGTGGGAAGTTGGTTTTGGGTGTAGTTCCAAAAATGAAGAAAAATTATTCTCCACTAGTTACATGACTCACCTTATGGGGGCCATACGAGAAGATATGTCAATGGTGAGCATAAGTCTCTATTCTTTTGAAAATTTATGACACGTGATATCCTTAACTATGTTAGAAGTTGTGACATATGCCAACGTTGTAAACTAGGTCTAACTGCCTCTATGGGTTTATTTCAGCCATTATCTATTCCTAATGTTGTGCAAATTGATATTAGTTTGGACTTTAATGAAAGACTATCCCCTTCCCATGGTAAACAAGTTACCCTAGTGGTGGTTGTAAGACCCTTAATTTTAAACTCTAATTTATGCAGTTTTAGTATATTTGGTGTTGAATTGTTGAGGCATTTAGCCCAATTTTAATTCATTTTGCGAATTAAATACCAAAAACATATTTTATTAGAGTTTGTTTTATGTTCTTTATATATATATATATATATATATAGATCCGATTAAAATTATTCGTCGAAGAATAATTAATTTATGTTGCGAAGAATTTAATACCGAATAGTTTTGTTAAAAATATCTCTGGTTGCTGAAAACTTTACCTATCAATTGAGCTGCAACGGAGGTAGATATTTTTATCAAAATAGTTTGAGATGTGTGTAAGAGTTTTTTATATTTGTTGGTTTGATATATATATATATATATATATATATATATATATATATATATATATATATGTGTGTGTGTGTGTGTGTGTGTGTGTGAGAGAGAGAGAGAGAAACGGCAAGGAAAGGAAAAAGAAAGTATCAGAAAACGTTTCCCTCCCTGCCTCGCGTATCTCTTTCTCTCTTCCTCTGTTTTGTTTTCGGAACCAAGTGTTAGTGGTTTCCAAAACCACCAAACACAAAACCTCACTTCTCCCCTAGATATAAGCTTCCTCTCGCGAAGTGACAGAAGGGAAAGTTGCTCACCTCCACGCTACGGTGCTAGTGAGTCAACTTTAGAAGCGACGTCACGAGCGAAGTTTTTACTAGAATTAATCGCGGTGCCGTAATCAGCTGTTAAAGCTATCGTTGAGATAAGGGTTCCTTACAAATTTTTAGCTTGCATATATGACTCTATATGTGTATTTGTGGAGTTTGATTTTGATGGAGTTTATGTGTGAATTTGGGGAAAAGGAATTTAATGGGATTTATGTGAGTGGTGGAAAAGAAATTTGGTGGTTTATGTTTAACAATTTGGAGTTTTAAATTTGGTGTGTTATGGTTGAAAATTTTGGAAAATAAATTTGATATGTTTGAGGTGTAGTTTTGTGGAAAATGAATTTAATGTGTTTATGGGTGGCATTGTGGAAGTTGATATTGATGTGTTTGAGGTGTTTGAGGTGTGGGTTGTTGATTCATGTTTGGTGTGTTTGATGTGTTCATAATTAATATTATGAATTTTGAGATGTGCCTTATTGTGTGGATTTTGTGGATAAATGAATTGATATGATTTGATGTGAATTGTGGAACTATGAGTTAAATATGTTTGAGTATGCTCTATGTTGAATTTGAAAAATCATTAGTGTTAAATGAGCATTAAAAATGGGGAATCTTTTAATAGCTGCATTTACTTAATGGTTGTAGTGAAAAGAGTTAGAGTATGCTCATGCATTTCATAGTACATGGTGACCGCGATGGTGCCATGGTGATAGTGGTGACCGTGATGGGCCACGGGATGATGCCATGTGAATTGTTGATTCATCTTATCCTTATGGGGATTATCGCATCGTGTTGATCTGTGATCGATTGCACTCTATTTGTGCTGATCTGTGATCGATTGCACTCTAGAAAACAGTGTAAGGCGTGTGAGAGGCGACACTTTAGTAAATCGTGCTGGTCTGTGAGCGACTGCACATTGGTAATTAGTACTTCGGCCTGTGATAGGCGGTACGATTATGATTTACGCCCCTTCGAGGAGGGTTTTGGTGTGGAATTCCGGAATCATGTGTATTGGCATATACGCATTGCATTAGGGTGCTTGGCACACGAGTCATGTTTGTTATACTATGATGATTGTATATACATACTTGGTTGTTGTTTGTTATTGTGTCGTAATTGCTTTGAGGTGTGAATTTGTGTTGATTAAGTTTCGATGTAATTATGTGTTCATAATTGATGTTATGAATGTTTGATGTGTGATTGAGAAGTGAATTTGTGGAGATTAATTTGGTGTAATTATGTATTGATATTATGAATGTTCGATGTGTTATTGATTGGACTTTGTATCGTAAGTGTTAAATGTTTTCGAACCATTTTCAAAACTGAGAATCTGCATTTTTCGCAGTTGTATTCGGCTACGACTATGCTGTATTCGAATACGAAAATGCGTTTTTTTGCTACTATCTTGTCTCGTAGTCGACTACATCCTGTCTCGTAGTCGAATACAGATGTGTTGTTTTAGCTATTGACTTAGCACTCGTAGTCGACTACAACAGTGCTGTATTCGAATACGACAGTGCAGTTTTGTCCAAAACTTCATTTTTCAACATTGTTTATGCATGTTTAGCATATGAAAACCCTTTCTAGATGTATGCTAAGTTGAAAGGTCCTTTTGTGCATTTAAAATTTAAATGCTAAGTGTTATTTGTTAATTTCGGTTGGTGACCCTTTACATTATTGTGGACCGGGCTTACGCCCCAGGTTATTAGAGTTTTGAGTCGGGCTGGAATTGCAACGACGTCGAAGGCGTAGCTTAGCGATGAGTTGGATTTGTGATCGAAAGTAGTGGGGCTTGATGACGCTCGTGGATTCTCAGTACCCAGTCACCCTCAGTTAGATTAATGATCAGCTTAGGGTTCTATTTAAAAAATTTATTTATTTTCCCTTCCTTATTTCAAAGTTTTTGTTGTAAAAAAGGAACTTATGTATTTGAAACAAACTAATTTAGTCAGTGTATATTTTACCTGGATATTTTGGATTTTTGTTCAAAATCATTTCCGCTGTTTGTAATAATTGTTGACCTTTGTCGTGGTGTTACGACTTAAATATTTTATCCAAAAGTATTTTCTTCATTTATGGATTTAATTTGGTATTTTTATCAATTTATTTTGAAAAAAAACAATACATTCGCGCAGTTAAAAATTGGGGTGTTACATTGTGGTATCATAGCTTTGGTTTAAATTTCTTTGGGGTTGTGATTTGGGTGTCCTAAGCTGATCAAGAGTCGAGGTTAGGGGTATCAAGTGACTGGAGTCCACGTGTACTTTGTGTTTTGTTGTCTTGGGTCAAGCATGATATGCTTAAGTAGTTTATTGTTTCTTATACGAAACAGGGTGCCTTGTAGCACTTTAGTTGGAAGAGTAGTTAAAACATAGAACATTAGTCGACTTTGGTCGACGAGTGTCTCTGAATTCCTTAAACGTATCGGTCTAGGAAAGACAGGGTTGAAGCGAATCATGACGGCATGGGATTTATGAAGGGGTTTCAAGGATACAAAAGTTATGTTATTGGTGTTAACTTGAAGATGATGGGTATGGATGGATCAACGTTTGACTAATAGGGGATTTCAAGTAAAGATCTAAGTGGATAATTTTTTTTTAAGAAAAGTATTGGATGCTTTCCTGATAGATTTCAGGATGAGACTGGATGAAGTTTGATAACTGTCAAAGAGATGTGAACACCATGGAATTGTTGAGAAGACGAGGCTTCCATTTGGAATAGCATCCAACAAGTTTTTAGTTTACACAAGGTCGGAATTACACAAGGGGATTACACAAGGTTGAGAAGACGAGGCTTCCATTTGGAATAGCTCATAAAAAATACGGGTGGGATAATTCATTTCATAAATCCTTAATTGACATAAGCTACATACTCATGTGCTGCTCCAACAAGTTTCATGACACGTTTTCCAAAATTTGGTCCACTCGCTGGATTTCCTTATTCATTCTCAATCTTCTCCGAGGTACAAACTGAAAGAGTCCCAACAATCGAACATCCTAAAGAACTAATTCTCAAACGTTCCCAATAAGCATCTCCTAAAGAATAATCATCTTTAAAACTCATTGTAAGACCCGTAGTTTTAATTCGTACTTTTTGTTTTTGATGTGTTTTAATGTTGAATTTTGAGGCTTTTAGCCAATTTTATTGGTATTTTGAATGTTAAATGCCAATGATATTTTTATGAGATCCGTTTAAAATTATTTGGCGAGAAATAATTTAATTACGTTGCGGAAAATTTATTACCGGACTATTTTGTTAAAAATATCTATAGTTGCTAAAAGTTTTACCTGTCAATTGAGTTGCAATGAGAATAGATATTTTTATCAAAATAGTTGGGGTGTGTGTGTGAGAGTTTTTGAAATTTGTTGGTATGAGATAAATATATATATATATATATATATATATTAACTTAATAACATTATATATATACATATATATAACCAAACAATATATATATATTACTAAATCACCAATTAATATATATATATATATATATATATATATATATAAATAAGTGAAGGAGAAAGAGAAACAAAAAAGCAGTTCCTGTAGCTTCACGCCATCCACCCTCCTTTCTTCTTCTTTCTCTCTGTTACTAAAAACAGTTTTGGTTTTTTTTCAAAAACAAAACCTCCATTTTTCTTCGATTTCTAAGCTTCCTCTCGCGAAGTGATTGAAGAGAAAGTTGCTCCTTGTCGCATTGCGGTGCTAGTGAACTAATTTTGGAAGCGTCGTGCGAGCAAAGTTTTATCGAAATTTAATCGCAGTGTTGTAATCGATTATTCGAGTTACCGTTGAGGTAAGGGCTCCTTCCAAAGCATTTAGGACCTTATATGTGATTTTGTAGAGAATTTGTTCATTTTATTTCTACTTATTACTTAAGGCTTTTTTATCTATGTTATACTTCTTTTTTTGTGCGAGTCTTGTAATTATTTCTACTTATTACTTAGGTGGGATTGAATTTGGCTTATTTGAGTGTCTTATACTAATTACTGTTATATTTTGGATTTAAATAGAATTTTTTTTGTTTATTGTTCTGGTGCTATGTTGCCTTGTTTGTTTTATCTGTGCGATATCGGTGCTAATTTTGTAATTTTTTTTATGAACTATTTTATCAGATCAATGGATTGTTTTATTGGCTTTATACTACACATCCAGCGAGTGCTTAGTTCTAACTATTGTTTGGACCCATACTTGAGTTATGAGTTATGGCTATAATAACAATTTTTTTCTATGCATAACTTTGGTATTCTAGTTTTGCAGGGATTATGTAACCCATGGTTTTTTGGCAGGACAGAGTTAATGGTTGTCCCCTTTATATAAGGATTTAAACCAAAAGTATTTGGAATTTCACATGTACAAACAAACTCCCAAACCAACTTGAAATTTGAGAGGTTTTCAAAGACTAATTTGTGAAAACCTTGTTCTTCCACGTGAGCCAATTGAAATTTTATCAATGATCTTTTCTGGAAATATTTCTACCCTGGCTTTTAATTTATGTAATTCCCAGATTTGAAAAATCAAATCTTCTATATGATTTATTTGTCAAAATGTTTCAGCAGTTTCTTTATAATTTAACTTATACTTTAGGCTTTTGAGCCAGAATTTTATTCATTAAATCCATTTTTGGGGGCAAAATGTTTTTCAAAGATGACTTTATCCTGTCTTGTGCACTTCTTCGGCTTTCTTTCTTAAAACAAAATTGTGTTTTCAAAAGAATTATCTCCAATGGAAGCCAAATACTCTTTTCTACAGACAAGCAGTTTTCATATGGATATGGATGCATCAAGGCTATGGTATGACTTGCATGCTTAAAATTTTGGAGATTTAAATTGGTGATTTATGGTTGAAAATTTGGAGATTTAAATTGGTGATTTATGGTTGAAAATTTGGAGATTTAATTTGGTGGTTTATGTTTGGAAATGTGGAGTTTTGAATTAATGTAGATTATTTGGTTGTAAAAGTTTGGTGTTTGAAAAAGATATAATTTTGGGAATTTTGTTGTGGTTGAATAAATTTTAGTTGTGAACAAATTGTTATAAATATTTATGTTTATGTAGTTAGCTCCTTGAGTCTCGAAAAGGAATCAAGACCATTGGCACCGAGTTAGCGGTGGGGAGAACTCTGATATATTAATGTTGTTGTGGTGATTCATGTTTGGTGTGATTGATGTGTTCATAATTAATATTATGAATTTTTGAGATGTGTTTTATGTGTGGATTGTATGGAAAAATGAATTGATGTGGTTTGATGTGAATTGAGGGATTATGAGTAAATATGTTTGTCTATGCTCTGTGTTAAATTTGAAAAATCATTAGTGTTAAATGAGTATTAAAAATGGGGAATCTTTTAATAGTTGCATTTACTTAATGGTTGTGGTGAAAAGAGTCAGAGTATGCTCATGCATTTTCATAGTACATGGTGACTGCGATGGGCCATGGTGATAGTGGTGACCGGATGGGCCACGGGATGATGCCATGTGAATTGTTGGTTCATCTTATCCTTATGAGGGTTATCGTATCGTGCTGATCTGTGAGAGATTGCACTCTAGAATGTGCTGATCTGTGAGAGATTGCACTCTAGAATGTGCTGATCTGTGAGCGATTGCACTCTAGAAAACAGTGTAGGGCCTGTGATAGGCTACACTTTAGTAAATCGTGCTAGCCTGTGAGAGACTGCATCTCGGTAATTAGTACTGGCATGTGAGAGACCGTACAATTATGATTTACGCCCCTTCGATGAGGGTTTTGGTTTGGAATTCCGGAATCATGTGCATTGGCATATACGCATTGCATTAGGGTGCTTGGCACGCGAGTCATGTTTGATATACTGTGATGGTTGTATATACATACTCGGTTGTTGTTTGTAATTGTGCCGTAATTGATGAGTGTGATTGATTGATTTTGTGTGGTAAGTGTTGAATGATTGCGAAACGTTTTCGAAACTGAAATCTGCAAATTTTAACAGTTGTATTTGGCTACAAGCAGTGTGTAGTCGAATACAAATATTCAATTTTGCTATTGACTTGTGAAATAGCACTGTATTCGAATACAAGGATGCTGTATTCGGATACGACAGTGCAATTTGTTAAAAAGTTCATTTTCAACTTTGATTATGCATGTGTGACATATGAAAACCCTTTCTAGATGTATGCTAAGTTGAAAGGTTATTTTGTGCATTTAAAATTTAAATGCTATGTGATATTTGTTAATTCCGGTTGGTGACCTTTACAATTATTGTCGAAACCTGGGCTTTGCCCTCAAATGAGAATCAGGATCGTCCTACCAGTTAGTACTCTCGAGATGGGAACGGAGTTAGACTTACCTGACTACTGCTGTGTCAGAAGGATTTCTGCTGGGCGCGTGGAGATCACCTGGGTTATAGTTTTTTTTTGTAGCATGATCAGATTAGATGGTTGTATAAGGGCTAGATGTCTATCTGTTGTGGTTGTATTTATTTCATTCTGGAAGACTGTACCTATACCATATATTGTCAGCTTGACTTTTATTTTGATGGATCCTTGTACCACTTTTTGATGTGACGTGGGGAAGTTAAAATTCTTGGAGCAGTGCTTTTGTACAAGTGTCTGCCGAGAATACCCCAAGGGTATGAGCTACGTTGGATAGGTCTCATAGCCCTAGTGTATTTTTCTGTTTTAAATACTTTGGATTTTCATTTCAAAACCGTTTCCGCTGTTTGTAAATATTGTTGACTTTGTCGTTGAGTTGCGACTTAAATATTTTATCCAAAAGTATTTCTTTCTCTCTTTACTATGAATTTGAATTTGTTTTTTTAAAAAAAAATCGGGCTGTTACACTCATCCTCATAACTTAGCAGTAAAATATCTCCGAGACCTACATATCTTTCATCGTCTATCTAGTCACTAAAACAATCATTTCAAATCTTAACGCTTGGCTTCCCAAGAACAACAACTAAACCATAAATCATTTGTTACATTTCTTCCTATTCACTCTATGTCATTAAATAAGATTAGAAAATCTGATCCTTGAAATCTTCGAATACTCATTACATCGTCTAAATTCATCCATGCCATCTTAAGATACAACACAAGGTTTTATCCATCATTGACTCTAACCGCCTTAGTAATCTCACTGATATAAAGTCTTCTAATCATAACACAACATTATTAGTAAATCTTCAAACACTTCCATCCATAACATGAATTATTTATCACTTGTCTACCTCAACTCCCTCGATCATACAAGTTTAAGGCGTCACTTGGTCCTCCATCTAACCTTGCGGATTTTAAATCGTCGGCTTAAAGATCAACCATCTTAGGGTCCCAAATCAAATCTTGATTAATCCCTCTAACTTATCAAAATATTCACACTCTCCTAGTGTTTACCATCCTTTAATAGACACACCAAGCTTACATTTCAACAATCTCTAAGTATTCCTGTACTCTGTACTCCCAATTCCACTTAATAGTAACATGTGGTTGAATACATCAAGGCTTAACTCCTTATGTTTACCCAATCACCACTCAAAATTCACACTTACGTGTCAATAGTTTCTTCTACAGTCACTATTCATACTTATTATCTTCTAAACCACACAGAGATTTGTCACTTACCAACAAAATATACAGTCTCACTCTTATAATCGTCATGAGATTCATACTTAACAATCTAAGTCACGAATCTAGTTTAACTCGAACGTTCGACCTTACCCCTCAAGGTATCGACTATTCCTCAAAGCGTCTTTTGCCTAACCAAGGTAATATTCACCCCTAATGTGTAGCGCACCTTAACTTCAATACAAGCCTCCTTAGTTGACACCTGAGCTGTAATCCCCTCTCGAATATTTTTCTTTAAGCATTCAAACGGTCTCAGAAATAGAGAGAAATCTATCGCCATATTTAAGAAAGTGATTTTAGTGAGAATGATAAGAGAATAGATAAATATATTTTTAATTTTTAGATTGTTATAACAACATTGAAAGGATTTGAAGAATTTACCAAAACCCTCTAAAATCTTCCTCTAGTACATTTTTTAAGTTCACCTAAATTAGAGGGATTTTGTATTTGTTGTTGAAATTGAAAGTTAGCCAAATGATCGGCTAATAGTTTCAACTATTGATTTTATTTTGCTTCATTATGCCAATGAAGGATTCCTTGGCTATGAGTTCCCTTACTCGTCCAAATAGTGTTAAATACAAAGTTTATTTTTTATGAGCTACTAAACTAAAGTAAACATATAGTACAAGGGATAAGCTGCGAGAAAAAGACAAGTTTAATTGATTGTGTGTGTTTGTAATAAGATATACAATGAGTATTTTATCGACAAAGCTAGTCTTACTAGTCAATGTAACAAAATCTAACTATGACTTGCCTCAATCGACTAATCTAGCGGGTAGTACGTGTTTTTGTTTGTTTTGGGGGTGTACATGGCACCCCACATTTGGTATGTACTTCCTTACATTTAACAACATGACAATTTCTTCTATTTATGCACATTTTACCACTCACTTTCAGCCTCCGTGAAAATAGCCTCTTTAGTTAGTGGTTGCTAAAAACAAGTGTCACGAGTCTTTACAACTTAAATTATCAATTTTCATGTGCTTTTGATGACTTCTGACAATTAGACAACTCCTTTGGATTCTTTAAACATGAGATAGATGCAACTGATTCATAATTGATTGTTCTTACTTTGACTACTTCACAGTCGGTTATATAGACATGGACTAAACCCATCTCCACCATTGGTCATTCTTGACTAACAACTTATAATATTTTTGAATATCAATAATATTAGGAATAAAAATAAACTTCTCAAAGTCCTCTCCTCCAAAATTCCTCTCATTATTTCATTTTTACTAAAATCATTCCTTCCTTGCTCAAACATAGTGTAGTCGCACACTCTTCCTCATTTTGCATCTGATTGTTAAAACCATTGTATGGCCCACATAGGCTGACTTGTTTTTTGTGATTTGTATTCATTTATGTTTGGACATTATGACGATTTAATTTTGATTATTGTATAACTTTTTTTGGACGATGTATATGTGTTCACTATTAGTTGTGATGGGATTTCTTTCAATATATTTGTTTCAAGTGCAAGTTAGATCTGATGAAATATTTTAGTCAATATATACATACATCTTTGTTTGCTCTTGACGTGTTGTGATTTCAACCGATGAATGGAAATGTTCATTTAGCGGTCAGTTCTTCCCTTCCTTTCTCTTTTCCACATACTACCTATGTAGTATGTACAATAGTTGTCGTTTATTGTGTTTCTCTTTTTAAAATTGAGAAAGGAAAGTTGTCGTTTACTGTTTCTCTCAATAAACCTGTACATATATGTTAGTAATTTTTATACAAGGTGATAATTTATTTTAAATTTTTAGAACTTAAGAAAACATTAATTTAATTATGAATCAATGTCCTACCCAAATTATATTTAAAACGATAAAGGTAATAATATAATTAGGTGTAAATGATTTTCATTTTTACAAAGGTACGCATAAAGTCTTATTCTTGAAGTATTTAATTACTATATACATATATAATTATAAAAATATTTTACACATATTTAAATAAATTTTACAATTTAAATATTTGTAAAAAAAATTTTAAATAGAAGATCATTTTTCAAGCTAATCAAAGTTTAGTAGTCTTTGTTTTAGTTACACTTCAAACTTGGGTGAACTAAATTATTTGGTATTGACAACAAAAAAACTAAATCATTTGGTTATACTAAAAAGATGCCTATCATCATTAATAAATTTACTTACCTTAAAATAAACATAAGTATATTTCGTATTGCATATATTATTATAAGAAAAATATATAATAAAAGTTTTTGAAATTAAGGACTATATATTAATAGTGTGTTAACATTGATGTTATATTTTGATGAAAAAAATCTACAAATAAATGTTTAAATGTGAGATTTTGGACAAATTAAAAGAGTAAAGTTAAATATAAAATCACAAATCCATATAATATTATTACTTTCTTATACTATAAAAAAATTTACAATAAATTTTATTTTTTATTTTTTTGGTCTTAGAAATAAATGATAAATATCATTATAAATTCATACAACTGCAAAATTCCGAATTCAAACTCAAAATTAGACATTCAACTCAAAAATATTAACATTTTTTAATTAAACTAAAATTTAAAAGACAATAATATCATTTTAATTTCAACAAGGTCAGGAGACTAGTATTTATTTTCACGGAAGGTCAGTCGAATAGTATTAAGACTATAACAAGAGGAAAATTTATCTTAAAATCTAAACATATTGAGTAGATAAACAAAATCTAAACGATGGCATTTTTGTTGGTAAAAAAAGAAGAAGATCACATTTTTCATAACAATACATACGCTTGCATTTACTAATGCGGCAATCTATAACTAACCCAATCACAAACTAACATCCATCCAACTCTCGGAAGTGCCAAACCTTTTCATTTCTTCATATTATATAATTCCAATTCCAAATCTCATTTTTATAATCTCCTTTTCTTATTCAAACTCCATTTTATTTTCCTCCCTCTAAACACCTAATTCACAATTCCTCTATTTTTAATGTCTTCGATTCCCGTTTTCTCTCCATTAACACACTTAAAACTAAAGCGTCAAGCTTTCAAATTTCTATCCCTCGTACAATCTCGTTCTTCTTTTTCAATTCAAAGGGTCTCAAATGGTGGCTCTATGTTGAATTTCGCTCGTTCAACTTCCAATTTTAATAGGAGATTTGGGTTTAGTCGTAGAAAGGGGAAATCTTCGTTTATTACTTTTGGTGTTGATGAAAGTGTTGTTGGTGATGAAGTTGGAGAAAGAGATTTGTCTCAGTTGTTGTCTGCATTGCTTCCTTTTGTTGTTGCTGCTACTGCTGTTGCGGCTCTTTCTCAACCTTCCACTTTCACTTGGTGGGGTTCCTCGTTGCATTGCATTTCTTTGGTTTTGGTTTTCGTTTTGGTTTTATCATCGATGTTTTATAAACCGGTTTAACTGTCTTTGATTCGGTTATTTAAGCGGTTCCATTGCAGTTTCATCTCAATTCAAGCATTTATTTTTAAGATTATATGTTTTATGCTATCAACCAATCACAATTACTTGTATGCATGACATTAGAAGTAGTTGATTAGTTATAGTTAAAAGTTAAAAAAATTCAATGATCTGATGTGTATATAAATTAATTCATTCATTTTTTAAAGCACAGGAGATCTTTTTGAGGATAGTGGTTTGTTTTGATTAAAAAATTGAATGTAACTGACAACTAGAATTTATTTTCTTGTTGTTATTCTAATACCTTTATGTTTAATTTATATTATATATTTGTGTATATGTATTGGGGACTGTTAGTTAATTAATTAATTACTAAAATGTTGAACAACTAGGCTTTCATGTGTTTGATTAAAGGGTTGTAAGATAGTATTATATTAGGCCCTTTGCTACTTTGTTAGTGAATATAATACTGAACCTAAGTTATTCTATTTTTTTCTTTTTTTTGAAGTTGTTCTTTTTGCTTGCTCTTTTTCAGTTAAGAATTTGTAATTCTATCATTCAGTTGAAGCATATAGAATTTTAGTTTTTAAAGTAGCATTAATGGTCATTTTACAACTGTCTTTGAGGAGATTTGGACTCTATCTCTAGAATGGAATAGTATAGAAATGAAAGAACTAAAGTTTCAACTTGTTTACTGTTTTCAGGGCATCTAAAGATTTTTTACTGTTTTCAGGGTATCTAAAGATTTATATGCTCCAGCTCTTGGTGGGATTATGTTATCTATTGGGATAAGACTATCCATAGATGATTTTGCTCTTGCATTCAAAAGGTTTGATTTTCATTATTACTATACTTTTTTCCTATTTTTTTTATAAGTAGGAATCGAACTCAGTACGCGAGAGTTTCTAGCACTCACGCACCAACCACTTGTGCTAGACTGCGGTGGTTTTTTTTCTGCTTATTTTTAATAATTGAAATAATGGAATTTATGCCAACATTCATTGTTTTGATTTCTGTTGCAGGCCTTTACCACTTTCCATTGGGTTTATTGCTCAATATGTATTGAAACCGGTACTCGGTATCTTGATTGCAAAGGCTTTCGGTTTGCCTAGAATGTTTTATGCAGGCTTTGTCCTCACAGCTTGTGTTTCAGGAGCTCAGTTATCTAGCTATGCAAGCTTTATAAGCAAAGGAGATGTAGCCCTATGCATTCTTCTTACAACCTATACCACTATTGCGTCAGTTATCGTTACGCCTTTATTAACCGGTCTTCTAATTGGATCTGTTGTGCCAGTTGATGCAGTTGCCATGTCTAAGTCGATATTACAGGTAAGTAGTAGCTGCTTTTTCTACGTAATTATTCTACCTGAATTTGATTTAATGAGAGAGTAATTAATTTGCTGAAAATTCGACAGGTTGTTCTTGTTCCGGTGACACTTGGTCTTCTTCTTAATACGTACGCGAAGCCAGTTGTATCTGTTATTCAACCCGTGATGCCCTTTGTTGCTATGATTTGTACTTCATTGTGCATTGGCAGCCCTCTTGCTATAAACCGAAATCAAATTTTGTCAGGCGAAGGTCTCCGGTTGGTTGCTCCAATATTAATGTTTCATGCTGCTGCATTCACCTTAGGATATTGGTTCTCAAACCTGCCATCCTTAAGGTATGCTCACTTTTTAAAAAGTTTATTGCAAATGAAAATACTAAATTATATTACATTTTTGCAGATTTCAGTAGTGTTAAGGTTTTATTCCATGAAATATATATATTTTAATAGAGAGCTTTAAGGTTTAATTTGTTCCCAACTAGTGTTGTTAAATAGCGGCTGCGGCGCCAATAGCATTGCAGTCGAACAAATCGCCTTTGTTCCGTGATACACCATTACGTACCAAATATTGTCAAATAGCGGCTATAATGGCGCTGCAGCACTGTTGTGTAGCAGAATTTGAACAAAATGCTATTTTCCGCGTTATGCGATTGCCAAAACTGTTTCCAACAACATATTTGTTTACTTCTGTTGAATGTTGTTAATTGACTGGATTTTTTTTCTCCTCATTTTTGTTGGGCCTTTATGTTCTGATGCCGAATTGTTGAGTGTATCCATGTTAATATCAGATACATGAAATAAAATAATAATGATGCTTAATCTCTTTCCTTTCTTAGAAAGATTGGTACTTCTTGAACCAACTTTGGAAAGTGTCATTTGATAGAGAATAATATATCTTGTAATAATTTTTGTTTATAAGTTGGTTTTGTTAAAAATTTATAGTGTATTTTGTTCAGTGTTGTCAAGGGGCGCTATTACGCTAGAGTATAGTGGAATTTGAACAAACGCTATTGCTCCGCGATGTGCTATTTAGTATAAAATATTGTCAAAGATCCACCATTGCGGCGCTATAGCACTTTAGCATAGCAGAATATGAACAAACTACTATTTTCCACGATTTGCAAAGCACTGATTTTATTTTCTACCATATTTCAAAATGTCTGATATGTCACCATAAATACAATATCACAGGCAAGAAGAACATGTGAGCAGAACAATTTCATTATGCACTGGAATGCAGAGCTCAACCCTAGCAGGTCTTCTTGCAACACAATTTTTAGGTACTAGTCAAGCAGTTCCTCCTGCATGTTCTGTTGTAGCAATGGCAATAATGGGTCTCTGTCTTGCTTCCTTTTGGGGAAAGGGTTTTGAAATTAGAAACCTTCTCTCATTACCTTCACTCAGAACGAATCCTGCTGTTCAGGCTTAGCTTCTTGTTTTTGGATGCGAGTTTGTTCGCATTGGTCGGACAATGAAGCCTGGTAAATTTAATCTAGTGGTACTAATATCAGAGATGGCTAGGAAATTTAGGTATACAAGAAATTTTAAGTGTATAGGTTAGTCATATATGATGAACAGAAAAGAGTTTTTGTTACTGATATGGTTGGTATACACGACCGGGGAAAATGTTCGCATCATAATGAGGTATAGAAATAGATGCAGAGATTGCTATTTATTCTTTCTGTAGCTGCAAATGAGTGCACCGTGTACATGGACATAGCCTTGGTATATTATTGATGATTGACTGATTTACCGATTAACGGATCGCACTCTCCGTATTCCAGCGTCGGTATGAACCTATGATCTGCAAACCAAGCAAGGTTGCAATTTGGAAAGTGTGGTAAACACACTACTTTAGACGCAGGTCAGGGAGAAATTGAATTGAATGTTATATGCTATATACCATGAATGAACTCTATAGTGATAGCCAAGACATAGATTTTCATATATCAAGGGTGGTGTAGATTTTCATATCTTAACCCCTGACTCTAGCTGTTTGAATTAGCAGAAGCAGGCCTAACAAAAGTTACCTTCTCCTCAAGGTGTAAGTAACTAGGCTCAAGCTGTTAAACAAGGGCTGTTGAATAAGGGACTTAGGCCTCCAAAAATAACTAATTTTTCACATAGGTTTAGGCAAAAAAAGGTTAATTACAAGTAAAATGTCTCACAAGCACTAAAGCACAAACTCTATCACGAATATATGACATGACATGGACACAAAGACGTCGACACTGCTAATGTATAAAATATATGACACCAACACTGATACACCTATATTAAATTATTTATCATAATTAAATAAAATATGAATATTATTTATAAAAATATTTAAATTTAATATCTTTAAGTCTCTATCATATCTGAGACAAATATTTAATACCATATAAGTGTTTGAGATGTGTCCAAGGTTTGTCGAATCAAAGAACAAACATGTTCTTATATATGTCACTTATTTGAGTTGACATACTGAGGTTATATGAGTATTGTATAGGTGTCGAACATGGCAACACGCTTAATTTTAGAAGTATGTGTGCTTTAAATATAAGTGTAAAAATATATAATTGATTATTTAATTAAAACATTTTTCATCTAAAAGCAAGACAAGTAAAATTTAAATGAAATTATAGTAGAATATTATTATACTAAATAGACATCTATATTTGAATTTGTTCCAAGCTTGGTAAACTAAAAAGGACCAGCTAGGGTTTCACTATCTGAAGTGCCTAACCCCAGAAATAAGATGATATCCATCACGTGTCAAGCTAGCTGGTCCCTGTGTCTTGTATTTGAAGTGGTGTCGGGCTCTAAACAGGGATTGTTTGAGTGGCTAGTTTTCAATCGAACGTACTATTGTTATGTCAAAGTTTATATCATCGTAAGTAAAAAAAAATTTGCCTAAAAAATGTAAAAATTAAAAAAAAAATTATATATGTTGGTTAAAGAGTTTTTACAGTCAATTAATCACAACTATTAAATTATTAAAAATATTTGACTTTTAACACAATTGTCTCTAAAGTCATGTTCATTACTAGTTGTGATGTGTTATGAATGTAAAAAAAATTATACTGAAATGACATGACAATTAAACAAAAACAAAAATAGGGTCAACCACCATTTTAGTCTGTATAGGACGTTGTCATTTTGGTCTCTAACTTAGCAAACAATTCACATTAGTCATTGAATCATCGAAATAGTTCTTAAAAGATACAACTTATTATCATAAAAACCCCTAAAAGATACAGTTTACTGTCAAAATAGTTCATAACCGTTATAATATTAAAGACTAAATTGACTGATATTTTGATAATTCGATGACTAAATTGAATTTTTGGTTGAGTTACACACTAAAATGACAATATCATATACTTTCATGCTAAAATGGTGGTTTGCCAAAGTTTTATATGTAACAATATATAAGTTTAATATTAATAATTGTTAATAATTAAAACTTACTATTTAGTGGTCCATAGGTTATGGAAGTTGGTTGGTGAACTGTCTCAAGCTTAATGGTCTTCAATGGCCATTATATGGATGGTAAAGACTTTTAACTCTTGACGGTAGAATCAAACCTATAAATAACATTTGGTCCTAAACTTGCTTTTATCCCTTTATTAAAAAAATACACATCTATATTGGAGAAAGTAAGAGCTTTGAAGAATCAAATGCAACACACTCACAACACTAGGACTGGACAGTGGTGTAGGTACGATCGAGTACGGACCAAAAGGCCCAATCCGCAACAAATCGCAGGTGGTAAATTTGGGCCCATTCACGACCGATTTTACATTCGTTTTGGCAGGTTCGGTTCATCGGTTTGGTAGGGTAAGCAGTTCAGTTTAAACAGTTTGGGCCACTTCATACCCATTTGTAGTTTTGGACCAATTATGATATAATCTTGTTATTTTTTTTCAAAATTGTTAAGATTGAGGGAATTAAATCATCCTTGTAAATAAAGTGTCTCAGCAAGGAAAACATCAATTTGTTGACAACAAACTGATATGCATCATATAGGATTACAACACAACCATTACACCTAAATGACATACCAATACCATGGATGTTCCTCCAGAACATGTTGATCCTCCGTGAAAATCTGCAGTTCATTGAAAAAAAAATCATATAAAGTTGTAATAAATTATTTAATATTTTATTTAGTATTTGTGAGCATAAAATGTCATATGTTATGGCAATCTCTGATAACTCAAATTCTTCACTCAAATTGAGGATTTTGAATTGGAAAAAGGAAGCTTTAACCAATTTTGAGCACAAATTAAAGTCTCTGTCATTGTTGAGTTAAGAGAGCTCCTTAAAGTCTTCAACACTCTCCCACCATTGTTGAATGCACTTTTAGAGGCAACAATTGAAACTGGGGTAGCCATCAAATCACTGACCATTTTTTACAAGATGGGAAAGTGGGAAGAATTGAGTTTTCACCACAAAAGAAGGTCAAATTTGTCACCCTCTTCATGATTTGCCTCAAACAAATACCTTTCAAGCTCATTCTTCATATCAATCGAGTCTTTTTTTCAAATGTTGCTTAAAAGAAGTCGTCCTTCCAAATTGAGACATAATTTCAATAGCTGGAGCAGTTTGACTTTGAGAAATATCATCTGATTGTCCAAATGATGACAGACCAGATTTGTTTTGTTGCTCAACAACTTTCTTATACCAATTAAACATCTTAGATAAATTTTCATTAATTGGTTTCGACAAATCAGTGACAAAGTTTAGTTTTCATAATACATTTCATCAAAAGATCACTCTATATAACACATTTTATATCTAGGGTCAAAGATAACACCAAAATAAAATAGTTGGTTTAAATTTACAATATTACCCCAATATTTATCATACTTTTTTTGCATTTCCATACCTATTGTAGCCAAGATAGTTGACGAAAAGAGGTATTCACGCTGACTTGCTGTGAGGATGAAAACACATTTATTGCATCATAAAAAAACTTCAAAAATCTCACAAACGCATGAACTTTATCCCAATCATATGAAGTTGGGGGACCAACATCTCCAAAGAACTCTCTAAAGCTAGATTCTTCTTCTTCAAACCTCTTAAAGGCTAATTGATACTTCTCTGCAGCATCCAATATTAAATAGGTTGGCTTCCAACAAGTGGAAACATCAAGACATAACAACTTTTTACAAGTAATTCCAGCAAAGGCAATACACTATTTAAACTTGATTGTCCTATGAAGTGAAGACCGAACAAATCTCACTGCATTTCGAACGCTCCCTATAGAAATATGGTGGTCCTTCAACCCTTCAATGACCACCAAATTGAGGATATGGGCAACACACCTCATATGAAAAAATTGACCATCCATGTAATAACCCATTTTATTAAAAACTTAGAAAAATATAGATTTTTAAATATTAACATGATTAATTTAGGAATAAGAAATTTTAATTAGAATAGGAAGGGATAGAAGAAGTAAAATAAGTAATGTCCAAGGGTCAAAATGGGGAATTTCTTCCATTTCCCTCACTTTTATCTCATTTATGAGAAAAACACAAGCCATTTTCTCATTGTTTCTCTTCTACCCGAAGCTAATCTGAAGAACTCACTAGTACACTATTCATCATCTTCCCCAAATTCTTCAAGATTCTTTTCCAAAATTTCCAAGAACACTAGCTCCATTAACCCCAACAGACATGTTCTAACTTCTTGCATGCGAGGATCTTCTCCTCAGCCCACAATAAACCATCAAATCGTGTTCGGGTGAGGAAAAAGAAGCAACAAAGGAAATTGAACCTAAAGAGGAAGAAAATTAAGAAGTAAATAGACCATTCCAGTTAACTCACATTCAAGAAGAACCTTTTTAGAAAAATTGTGAGTTATGTTACATTAACTTCTTTTAGCATGAGGGTTTCAGAAATTGATTCATTGAAATTCTTTACATCTTGTCAAATACTGTTTTGGGATCATTACGGGTTAGAAGAACTTAAAGCATAAGGAAATTGAATTTTTAGCATATATGTGTTTTGAAACTGCACCCAAATGATTTTAAAATGTCATGCATGTTGTTGGTTGATCATTGCATGATTTTTGTGTTAGAAATTTAGGAAATCTCAGGATTTTGAGTAAAGAATTGTAGTTTAATGTACAAATCCTATTACTGAAGGCAAATGTGTGTGTGCCTTGGATGCTCTTTTACCCTCACCTCTATAGTTTTGCCTCTAGGTGTCGTTCTGTAACTTTGGGGTTATTGCCTCTGGTTGTTTTTTCAAAAACATAAGTATTTTTTACCACTAATAATTATTTTCTAATTTTTTGCCTTTGATGTCATTCTCTTACTTCTGCCTCTGCTGTTGTTCTCTTACTTCTGCCTCTGGTAGTGTTTTTCTTATTTTTGCCTCTGATCCAAGTTCCTCTGGTCATGCTACCTCTAGCAACGTATCATCTGACTTTGCCTCTGGCCACGTATCCTATGACTCTTCCTCTGGTCACGTAACCTCTGATTTTGATTATGTTGCCTCTGGTCAGAATCATGTGCCCTAGTCATGCTGCATCTAGTCAGAGCTTGTCTCTGGTCATGCTGCCTCTTATCTGTTTACTCCGCAATGCGTTGCCTCTGGTTTGGAGTTCTGCCTCTAGTTCCTGCTTTGAATTAGGGACTTAAGAATTAATTATCCTTGATTTAGTATATTGTTAAGGTATTTATTGAAGTAGCAATGTCAAGTTACAAGGAAGGGGGTTTGAATTGTAATCTTGCCTAATTAAAATTTCCTGTTAAAAACTTAAGAAAAAACAACTCAAGATTGATCTTGGTTATGAAAATAGAAAACGGAGAACGTTCTTGGTTCTGGAAACAGAAAACGGAGAACGTTCTTGATTAGTTAAAATCACAGTTTTTTAGTTTCTCTATTTAATTTGATAATAAAAATGACTGAATGTAAATAGAGATAAGGAAGAGATACCACACAATGATATATCCTAGTTCACCCAACTCGGGCTACGTCCAGTCCTTACAACTGTGAGATTTTCACTAAGTGTTCAAAAATAGAGAACAATCTTTTGGTTACACAGTTAAAGATCAAACCTTGATCTGTAACTCCAATTCCTTTCCACCCAGAAAGGACTCAATCAAGTCACCTAACAGTTCTGATAGGATTTTACAATTCACTCTTTAATCACACTCAAACTATAAACAATCCTTATAGTTATGAGTTTACACAATAATGATTTAAGAAGATTGGTTGAATCTAATTATGCTCAACTCTTGTTTGAGAATAGATTCAGGATAAAAGAACTCTGTAAAATAAACTGGAAGTGTATGGTAGTTTCAGACTGATTCTTTTCGTGAATGAGAAGCCTTCAAGAATGCAAGTGTATATGATTTGATGAGTATACTTGGCACTTGAAGTTCTAAATTTTGCTGAGTAGTTGCCTTCCTTTTATAGACGCTTTGAGCATTTAGTTATGGTCAAAAAGAGCTGTTGGTAGTGCTCTGTCAGTCTTGACCAAAACCAATATAAGTGAATAAAAATAATCCAGCCATTTGAACAGTTTTGGGCTTTGCTTGACTAGGCTGATTTGTTCAAGTTTGATTAGATTTCCTGCGCGTTTAATGATCCCTTAAGCTTCGGAAATATTTGTTGATAATTGGGCTTTGATATGGAGACTTGATTTTATCCAAAACTGTTTGGAAAGGAATAAACAACTTCTACAGAATTGAGAAAACTGATTCTGTAGAAACGGAGATTGATCTTTCAGAAACGGAGATTGATGATCAGAAATGGAGATTGATGATCAATCTGGTCTGTTAGTGTTCTGAACAATCTGGAGATTGATGATCAATCTTGAGGTTCAGTCTTGGTTTAATTTTCTTGACAGCTTCAGACTGGAGAAAGTTACACCCTGTTTTATTTTGCTTGATTGATGACCTTTTAACTTAGCGATTCGAAAGCCTTTTTTAACAAGTATGATTCCTACTTGTTCCTTGCCATGTACTGATGAACTTAGTAAAAAGAATTGAGGCAGAAGCTCTGTTCAAAAGGTGGAGAATGATTGGTCAAGTAGCTGTGACGATCAGTTCTGATTCTGCAGAACATTCTCCGTTTTTTACAGCTTATAGTCAAGGATGTTCTGTTTAGTTTTTCATCTGATTTCTTTGCTTTGTGTGGTTCCTATTTTTGAATAAAAACACTCAAGAGCACATATTAAATTAACATAACGTTTAGAATCATAATTAACATTCTTAATTAACCTTTGTTTATTTTCATCAAAACTTAATTTGAGTTTTTGTCTTAACATTTATAATTGTTGTGGATGATGGATGCATTACATACGTGACATAATACAAACATTGCATATAAAACATCTCAAGTACATTACATTCTCATTAACCAGATCATGCATGGCCTTATTCACGATGTGACATTCAAGTTGTTCCAAGCATGGAATAACAGGTAAATGAGAACAATCAGGATGTTGGTTGGGGTTTGGCCAGACCACCTTTACCAATCAGATCTCAATTATCTTGGAGACCGACATTAATAATTGAGCGAATTTTCCTTATTCTAAGGAAAATATTTGAGGTCATGCATATGTTTTCAGAATAAAGAAGAAAGAAAATTATGAAGAAAGAAAATTATAAGTTAAGCTTTTATGAAAATTAAAGCTGAAAGTTTTAACTTGAGATGCATAACGTGTTCATGTTTTATACATATTTATGGAAGAAATTATTTGAAATTACCCCTTCCCTTTTATTTTCAGAGCTTACTGAGATTTTCATCTCATCGCTTTATTTTTTATTAGCAGCTGGAGGAACATGAGATACATATTTTGAATAAGAAGATCAGTTCCAGACTTTTTGGAATTAGAATTTGATGTTTTTCTAATGACGTAATCAGACATTTGTAGTTTATTTTCAAGATATAATATTTAATGAATCTATTAAACAAGTTGTAAACTATATTTATGGGTGAATGTAGTTTTTAGTTATGTTTGGTGATTCTAATTTATTATTCATTGTTACTTGCCTTTGTTTTTATTAAGGTGTATGGATCCAGATGCCATATTCTAGATAATTGGTAATGAGTCTTACAATCTATCACCAAATTTTTATGTTTTTTCTTCGTATACGATACAACCACATCATTTGAGGAGGCATTGTCAACAATAATTGTAGAAACATTTCTTAGTCCCCAATCTCTTAAAACCTCCTCAATTTTCCTTCCAACAATGTCACCTTTATGATTGGGGATTGTCTATAAAATGAGTTGTAAGGGTCAAATAGTTGTGATTCTAAACAGAAGTCCAACAATCAGTAGTGAGAGCAACTCTACTACAATCAGACCTAAACAAAACCTTCAACTTAGCTTTTTCATCAGCAAATATTTGTAAGCAATCTCTTGCAACCGTATGCCTTAAAGGGATAGAGAATTGCATGTGGTTGCAGCTTCCTACAAATGTTCTTAAATCCTTCACCTTCCATAATCCTAAATGGTTGTTCATCTAAAATGACAAAAATAGTCAAAGTTTTTCTACATGCTTCAACATTGAACCTTGTAAGGCTAAAGAATTATTGATTTGGATCCCTAAGTAAGGCTAAAGAATTATTGACACATTTATCAATGTGACTAAGCATATTGGAAGTGCCACGAATCTTTGAATGACATAGGAATTTAGCATGGCAGCGTTTCCAGGATGTAGTAGGCTCGAGGTAGTCACTTACAGGTAAAGGATTGAAATAATCCCAAGCATGAGATGATTTCTTCGTACCATTAGCAATTTCTTTCCTCTTCTTCTTTGTAGGAGGGGGACAACCGACCTCAACATTGGTTGTGGCTGCTGGTTGTTCAATCGGATGAGTTAAATGTTCAGTTTGAGTGGTAGACAATTTTGGACTAGGTTCCTTGATCACTAAAAGAATGAAGATATAGTCAATTGTTGCCAACTATATTAAATAGGTATTTTTAGTTTTGTAACACTTAAATATAATGTTCATATAAGCATATGACACTTAAACATAACATCAAATACTTAAACATATCATTTCAAACACAAACATAACATAAGACACTTGACTATAAAACATAAATATCAAAATAAGACATTTAACCACCTAATCATATCATTTACGAGAGTCCTACATGGTTTCCTTTTCAATTCAAATTATCTTTATAAAAGAGAGAAACTAGAAAGAAAAAACTTAGTATCTGATGTGGATCTTAAAAACACTTAATTTAAGGTACAATCAATTGCTACCACTACACTAATAATTTAATATAAATATATAAAATATGTATTTTTATTTATATAACAATTAATTATAATATTCATATCAAAATAGGAAACTTACACATATCATCAAATACTAAAACATATCATTTCAGACATAAACATAATATAAGAAACTTGACTATAAAACATACATATCAAATTAAGAGATGGAAACACTTAATCATTTAAGACAATCCTCAATGTCAAAATTAGACACTTAAACACTTGGAGTCTAATCTGAATCTTAAACTAAACTTATCATACAAATCAGATTCAAACACGTAAACATTGCATAAGACATTTACAAAGAGATGAAAGGAAAATGTATATTTATTCAATTTTCATTCTTTTACATGTACACAGCTCTTGAATAAATAGCATATGTGTCAACCTTTTGCAATAAAGTATGGTTAATGATAATGCAACAAATTAGCACAATGATGATGTACCAATAAAGTGTGGTTAATGTAAAAATAAAGGAGTAACCGATGAAGATGTACCAATATTTTAAAGATAATATTTAAGACACATAAACATAGCATAAAACACTTATACATAGCATGTATTACACTTAACGTATCAATTATCAAGTATCAAATAACAACATCACATAAACTTTAAAATGTAAATACAAAACAGAGTTCAAGAACCTTGATCCATGTTGCAACAGGTTGTTCCTTTCAATTACATCACCTTGCTCCTTTCAATTGATGTATACTAAGTCTCAAACAAAAAATACATACAGTAAAAAAACTTTTTTTTTATTTAAAAAAATAGAAAATTAAAACAGAAACGAACTTATTAGAAGTCAAACATTGCATTAGAAAAATTAAAAAATTAAGATATAGAAAGTAGGAAATTTAAAAGAATGAATTTTGAATCAAAAGAAAGTAAATTTTTTTGCTACTACCACAACCCATAAAGAAATTTAAAAGAACCTGTAAGCGATAAACTATGTTAAGAAATAGATTCTTAACAAAATTTTAAAAAGAACCCATAAAGAAATTTAAAAGAAAGTAAAAAATTAAAACATAGAAAGCAAACCCTCTAGTACAATTATAAAATTGATTCTATAAAAAAAAATTACAGTCTTATTAAACTCATAAACTATACTCTAATTGTAAAAAATCACTATCAGAAACCAATAAAACCTTAGAAAATTATTTTTTAAGGCTACTTCAATTAAAATTGATAGTTCTTCAAAAATTTACATGGTTGTTATAGTTAGAATCTAAACTATACATTATAAACTAAAAAGAATAGACTGATCTGAAAAAAAACAGAGTTAGAGACAAAATTTCAGTTGAAAAATAAAAAACCAAAACTCTAACTCCTAAAAAGAAGCAACCTTAAACAAGCATGTTAAAAAATTATTTATAGATCTTCAAAAATATATAGACTTGTTAAACTTAAAAGCTAAACCCTAAATCACAAAATAAAAAATAAAAGACCTATTTTAGACATAAAACAATATGAATTGCAGACAAAATCCTTAATCCTAATTAGAATTAGAAGCAACCATAAAATAGTAATTTGAAACCCTTAATCCTAACTAGAGTTAGAAGCAATCATAAAAGAACAAGTTGAAGACCTATAAAACCTTAGAAAATGATGTTTCATAACGTCATATGAAAAGAAATCTCTAATCACTAATCATAAAATAATTTTTTATTAACGCTATGGAATTAAAAATTAAAAATCATGACAGCACAACAACAAAACTAAAAATTAACCTTTCAAGATAATATGTTCCTCTATTTTCAAAGCAACTCTCCAAGTTAATCAGGTTCGAGGTGTGTAAATAAAGAAAAAGACAAATATAAACCAGTTAGAAATTAGAACAAAGATGAAAATAAAAATCCTAATACATTAGTAACACAAATTGTAATAAAAAATTAAAGCATGAAATCGAAAACTATAGAACTAACCTTCAAAATGTTGTTGCTCTGTTAGCAGGGGCGGAGCTTTGTTGGGACTAAAGGTGGCAATGGCCACCTAACAATTATTTTATAACCTATAAGAAAAATTACCAAAAAAAAAACTTTAAAAAAATGCACTACATCTTTCAATCTAAACTCTAATTGTGTGATGTGAGTGTCGTCTAAGATATAAAAATCAAACAAATAATTTGATAGACTCAAAAATTTAATTGAAATTATTAATTTTTTTTTAAGTGTTTTAGTGCAAAATGAACTTAATCAAATAGACTCAACCTCTAATGATTAGGTAAGGTTTTATGGCATTTAAAATCAACGACTGATATCTGAACGGAGTCATTATATTTTATTTCACACGATATCAGTTTTATCTTTAAAAAAGTGTTGTATTTAATTATTTTTTAATTATTTATACATTATCTTATCATTGTAGTTTATGTACTTGTGTCATAAAAAATATTTATGCAATTGTTTTAATAGTATAAAAAATCAAGCGTTTGAAAAAATTGGATTTTATAAAATAAATGTCATAATTTTTAAAAAGGTCAACCCGATTAAATCGAACCAAATCAATATCTTTTTCATCGGTTTGGTTAGAAAATTGTGAGAAAAATAGTAAACGTTCATCCAACCTCGCGTTCAGATTTTTTCCTCTCCAAAATAACGAACTAAATTAATATGTCATACTCGTAGCTCTATATATTCCAAACTTGTGCAACTTCTTAGTCTAATTCTGTTAGTACAGAGGCGCACCTAAGAGGGAGGTGAATTAGGTGTTTAGAAATTTTCTGGTTTTTAGAGACTTAGTGGATTATTTTTCTGACTATGATTAGAGTATAGTAAAATGTAAATGACAGAAAAATAAAGAACACAGAGAATTTATCCTGGTTCCCTTTTCAAACCAAGGGTACATCCAGTCCTCTTGCACACCACAAGAGATTTTCCACTTATTGCTAGAATAAGTACAAGTCTAACTCTAGGACTTCTATTACAAACTTCTAACAATCTGCCTAAGATAGCACACCACTATCCTAGTTTACAGCACTTGAAGAAAGTACACCACTTTCCTCAACTTACACAATAACTTGAATGATTTTACAACAATGATTTTGACTGAAATCAAGAGGGTATAACAGTTGATGTACTTTCTTTGTACAATGATAACAGTCTAATATAATTTCAAGTACAACAGAGAACATTTCTCAATGATATGACAATGCAAAATATGTACTTGAAATATTAAAGTTTGACTTTTAATGGATCTTTAAAATTTTCAAAAAGGTTTTTAAGGTTGTAAACTTAAATCTGAAACTAGGAAGTATTTATACTCCTTAGACATCACTTCAAATCACTGGCAATCGTTCCCAGAAGATTGATGAACATATGCAATGATCCAGATTGAATTAGAACCGAAGAGTTGCACTGCTTCGCAGTTGTATTCGGCTACAACCTAAGTGTAGTTGAATACACTTCTGTATCATTCAAATTTTTCAAACAATTTGTGCTTGTATTCGAATACAGATCCATGTAGTCGGATAAAAATGACTAAAATTTGTCACCGACTTGTTTTTGTATTTGACTACATCATGTTGTAGTCGAATACAAATGTGCAGTGTTTGCTACTGACTTGGGTTTGTATTCGGCTACAACATGTTGTAGTCGAATACAGATGTGTAGTTTTTGCTACTGACTTCATCTATATTCGGCTACACATATATGTAGTCGAATACAACCTTGACTTTTGGCAAAAACTTGATTTTCAAACATTGTTCATGCAGTTTGATCACTTTACTTGGTCTTTGTCTTCATAAAAAACATAAGTATTCTTTCATATTTACATTATCCCCCTTTTTTATGATGACAAAACCTTGTTGTTGTTGAAACTTCAAAGAGTTGATCTTTTTGATTTTTCTCCCCCTTAATGCATGCTTACTCCCCCTTTGATCTTGAGTTCATGCCATCATGTTTTGAAAGTTTGAAAACCTACAAATTCTTTAACAACAATAGCATACCAATTTTCTCCCTCTTTTGACATGATCAAAAAGGAAGAATAAAAAACAACAGACAAATATTCCAAGCATACAAAGTATATAGGGAATAAAAGCATATCACAAGGTAGGGAATATAACATCAAAAGCATAGTTAAAAGTTTAAACATGTCTAAGTCATACGTCAGCAATTTAAGAATTTAAATGAAAATGTCTTACAAAGCTTTTTAAAGAAAGAGAAAAAAAAAAAAAAAACATAAACTACAACAACAAACTACATGTTATTTTTCGTTGGGTCTTGAATTTGGTCAATCTTGAGGGACAGGCCATTGAGTTCATTCAACATAACTCATGATTCTGGGCAAGGGTTGTCTCAATGTTTTGGAATCTGTTGTTAATGGATGTGTCCATAGTTTTAAAGTGTTCAGTGATGAAGTTGTGAAGGGAGTTTTGCTTTTCCATTACCATGCGATTTGAAACGTGATCATCGTTTGATGTCATTTCTTCTGCTTCTTCTTCATCTAGGGAAGCCATAGATGATTGTCCAAAATCGTTTTTGTGGACATAAGTCTGAAGTTGCTCGCTCCACACAATCTTCATACTGGGTAGCACATTCAAGTCTAGCACATTTTCTTTAGAAGGTGTATACATTACTTCACCGGAAAAGTATACTTGAAAAAGATCCAAGATTCTGGTAATCTCTTTTGCATATGGCAAACCTATGGCATTCTTGGAAGCAAACAGAACAGACAGGACAAAATATGACCAATTGAGATCAATTTCTTCAAGCATAAAGAACATAATCTGAAGCTCAAATTTAGTCATTTGAGAATAATTGCCTGCCTTCGGAACCAAAATGTAACTGAGGAAATAATGAAGCAGCCTGGTTTCAACGGTCAAATTTCCAACACCGTACCGTTGCCTAGCAAATTCAGAACCAGCCTGTGCCCGTTTTCTTTCCATGGTGTTTTTGTCAAAACGGTACAATGATACATAAGCATCATAATCTGTCACATTTTCCCACTCACACAAATTTCCAGGCCTAAGTTTCTGACGCTCAAAAGGTAACTGCACAATTTCTTCAATTGTTTGAGTATCTAACTCAATATATTTGCCTTTTACTTGAGATACCAACTTAAATCCTTCTTTCTTAAGGTTGCAGTAAAACACCCTAACTAAGTCAGCAAAGATTGGGCCATTATAACTAATGAATGCCTCCAAATGTTGTGCTTTAAGTAACTCAGGAAATTTAAAAGCTGAGAAGGAATCAAGTGTACCATATTTTGGAGTAATCAGCTTTTTATCCGAGTAGTAAGTTCTGAACCGGTCAATTTTTTCGGGCGAATCAAGTAATCTGGACAGGTCTGCAACATTTTCATTTTTAGCTCTCCTTTATGAAGGACCCATTGAAGCATGCTTGGTTCGGGAACCTCATTTCCGTACATCCATGGTAATGATTGAAGAAGATGATGTTTTTGGATTTGGGAAAAATTTGGGGATTTGGGGTTTTGATGTTGAGTTGGGAGTAATCTTAGATGCAATTGATGATAATGTATAGATTTGGTAATGTTTGCATGTAAGATTGGATGAAGTTTTGGAGTAATGGAAGTTGAGGAGGAACTGTATTCGGCTACTAAAGTTGTAAAAAAAATGACCTAAATCGCGAAATCACATATAGGTAAAAAATTCGAATCTGTATTCGGCTACACTCTGGTTGTAGTCGAATACAGATTTTCTTGGAAACGTGTATTCGAATGAGACCGTGTGTATTCGGCTACGATGAAAAAATTTATGTTTTAAGTCGAATTTTTACTGAAAGACAATATTTAAAAGACATAATCATGTTGAGAAAGCATATACTCATACATTAAAGATTTAATTCTATCAACTTAGCAAGTGAAGATTCAAGATTTTGAGAGGAAGTGACTTACAAAGTTTCAATACCTTGTATTAGAGATCATTTGCATTTAGAATGTCAAGTTCTCTTCGTATCCTATAGAATGAATCTTTATGCAAAGGCTTTGTGAAGATATCTGTTAATTGATTATGTGTATCCACAAATGTAACTTCAACATTTCCCTTGAGGACATGATCGCGCAGAAAGTGATGGCGTATGTCTATATGTTTGGTTCGAGAGTGCATGACGGGGTTCTTTGTGATATTGATAGCATCGGTATTGTCACATCTTAGAGGGATGCATCTGAGATCAAGTCCATAGTCACATAACTACTGCTTGAGCCATAGAATCTGTGCACAGCAACTGCCTGTTGCTATGTATTCTGCTTCAGTAGTGCTTAGAGCCACGCATGCTTGCTTTTTACAGGACCATGACACTAATCCATTACCTAAGATATGACAAGTGTCGTTTGTGCTTTTTTGATCTGTTTTACCTCCTGCATAGTCAGAATCAGAATAACCAACAAGGTTGCATATACTGCCTTTTGGATACTATAAGCCAACATTGGTTGTTCCTTTCAAATATTTCATTATTCGCTTCACTGCTGCAAGATGTGATTCCTTAGGATCTGCCTGAAACCTTGCACATAAACAGACACTAAATATAATATCTGGCCAATTGACCATTAGATATAAAAGAGAACCAATCATACCTCGATATTTTGATATATCTATTGATTTACCAGTTTCATCTTTATCTACATAAGTTCCGGAGCCCATAGGAGTTGCGCTTTCTTTACTGTTGTCCATCTCAAACCTCTGTAATAGTTCCTTACAGTACTTTGCTTGATTGATGAAAATGGCATTTTTTATTTGCTTGATTTGAAGACCAAGGAAATAATTTAACTTTCCCATCATAGACATTCAAATTCTCCTTGCATCATTAATGAGAATTCTTCATATATTTCATTATTGGTTGATCCAAATATGATATCGTCAACGTAGATTTGAACAAGTAAAGTGTGATCATTAGTCCTTTTAATGAATAATGTCTTATCAACTTTACCCTTTTCAAATTCTCGTTCACATAGAAAGTTACTTCGCCTATCATACCAAGCTCTTGGAGCTTGTTTCAAACCATAAAGGGCTTTCTTTAATTTGAAGACATGTGAAGGATTTTTGAAGTCTTCAAAGTCGGGTGGCTGTTTGACATACACTTCCTCATTAATGTAGCCATTTAGAAAAGCACTTTTAACATCCATCTGAAATAATTCAAAATCCATAAAGCAAGCATAAGCAAGTAATAATCGGATTGCTTCTAACCTTGCTACCGGAGCAAATGTTTCATCAAAGTCGACCCCTTCTTCTTGGTTGTATCCTTGAGCAACCAACCTTTCCTTGTTTCAAACAACTATACCATTTTTATCTAGTTTATTCTTAAACACCATTTGGTACGAATGATGTGTTTATTGCCAAGATTTGGAACAAGTTCCCACACTTTGTTTCTTTCAAACTGGTTTAGTTCTTCTTGCATGGCAAGTATCCATTGATCATCCTTAAGTGCTTCACCTACCTTAAAAGGTTCTATATGAGAGACAAATGCCATATTCAAACAAGCATCTTGGAGTTTAAGCCTTATAGTAACTGCTTTGTTGATATCACATATAATGTTGTCAATTGGGTGATCTCGATGAGTTCTCCATTCTTGAGGGAGATCATTATATTGATCTTGCTGCTCAATACTGACTTTATTCTTTTGAATTGATTGATCAACTTGATTGTCTTTGCTTATATCATCACTTATAAAATCATCATCATCACAAGACACATTTTTATCCTCTTTCAAGGGGTTAGATTCATCAAATGATACATGCATAGATTCTTCTACTAACAAAGTTCTTTTATTAAAAATTCTAAAAGCTTTACTAGATAAGGAATAACCAATAAAGATACCTTCATCGGCTTTCTCATCGAATTTTCCAAGATTTTCCTTACCATTATTCAGCATAATGCATTTACACCAAAATATGTGAAAGTGAGAGATGTTTGGCTTTCTACCTTTATAGAGTTCATATGGAGTCTTCTTTAGGATTGGCCGAATCATTACCCGGTTGGATACATAACAAGCTGTACTTACATTTTGGTAAACTTGAGTCGCTTAGCATGGTCCTTGCAAGTTCTACCAATAATCTATTCTTTCTCTCAACAACTCCATTTGTTGAGGTGTTCTTGGTGCAGAAAAGTTATGGAAGATTCCATTTTCTTCACAATACTCTACAAAAGAAGCATTTTGAAATTTTCCTCCATGATCACTTCTTATTGACACAATTTTGGTTGCTTGTTCATTTTGGACTAGTTTGGCATAATTCTTAAATGCTTTAAAAGCTTCATTTTTATTTGCCAAAAATAAGGTCCAAGTGAACCTTGAGAAATCATCAAAAATTACTAGTCCATATGAATTTCCACCAAGACTTTTAGATCTTGATGGACCAAACAAGTCCATATGTATCAATTGAAGTGGTCTTGAAGTTGATACAATATTCTTTGGTTTGAAGGAAACCTTAGTTTGCTTACCCTTTTGACAAGCATCACATAATTTGTCCTTAATGAATTTCATCTTTGGTAAGCCTACAACAAGTTCATGCTTGACTAACTTGTTTAAATGGTCCATATGGATATGTGCAAATCTTTTATGCCATAGCCATGCATCATTGTTGTCACTTACTATAAGACATTTCATTCTCAAGGATAAATCATCAAGATTAATTATAAAAATATTTTTAAAACGTTTACCAAAAACTCGATTTCATTTGATACCTCATTTCGGATAATGCATTCATCTTTGTTGAAAGCTATTTTGTAACCCTTGTCACAAAGTTGGATAATGCTAATAAGATTGAGCTTTAATCCTTCAACATATAGAACATCTTAAATTGAAGGAGATGGGGCTGCACCAACCATTCCAATGCCCAAAATTTTACCCTTGTTGTTATCTCCATAGATCACATAGCCTTTTGATTCAAGAGTAAGTGCTGAAAATTTTGTTTTGTCACTGGTCATGTGTTTTGAACATCCACTATCCAAGTACCACATATTAGAGGTACTTTGTATGCATTCCTCTTTTCTTCGTCAAATTGGTGTGATGCCATCAAAGCAAAATTTGCACATTCATCACTTCCCGAATATGAGGATGAACTGACTTCATTGTCCTCCCATGCTATATAGGCCTTTTTGATTTCTTTCTTCTTGAGAGCACTTTTCTTGACAATATTTGGACACTCCTCTTTTATGTGTCCTTGCTTGCCACACTCAAAACAAGTGAAATTTTCATTTGTAGTGGAGATATCTTTCTTTAATAGGAAGGTGATGTTCTCATCTCCATCTGAGTTCTCATCATCTATTTGTTCTATTGACTCCATTTTCAAGGCAATGCTCTTTGGCTTCATTTCTAAATTTTCATTTTTTTTCTAGTCTTCCAAGTTCAATCTCATGTTCTTGGAGTTTGCTGAAAAATGTAGAAAGTGGCATCTTTGACAGTCTTTTTTTTTTCTTCAGAAATTGTCGTTACTTTAGGTTGCCATGCCCTTGTTAATGATCTTAGAACTTTAAGGTTCAATTCATCATTAGTGAAGATCTTTCCAAGCGTCGTTAAGTGGTTGGTCAGATGAGAAAATCTTTTCTGCAAGTCCAGAATAGGTTCTTCGGGCTGCATACGAAACAGTTCATATTCTTGAGATAAAGTATTAAGTTTAGAATGTTTTACCTCAATTGTTCCTTCATGGGTTACTTCAAGAGTATCCCAGATTTCTTTGGCAGTTTTGCAATGAGACACACGGAAGAACTCGTCTATTCCAAGTGCTGATTATAACATGTTTTTGGCCTTTTTGTCAAACAACACTTTCCTTTTGTCATTATATGTCCATGAGGTTTTTACCTTTATTTGTTCTTCATTGTTGATGATTGTCTTTGCAACATAGGGGCCATTTTCTACTGCATCCCAAATATCATCTCCTTGTGCCTCAAGATATGTTTGCATGTGTATTTTCCAGAAATGGTAATGTTCTCCAACAAAGCAAGGTGGTTTATTGCTACTACCACCATCTCTAAAAACAAGTTGTGCGGAAGCCATGAATAAGGATCGAGGAGCAACTTTCCAGAACCTACTCCGATACCAATTGTTAGTACAGAGGCGCACTTAAGAGGAGGGGTGAATTAGGTGTTTAGAAATTTTTTGGATTTTAGAGACTTAGTGGATTATTTTTCTGACTATGATTAGAGTATAGTAAAATGTAAATGGCAAAAAAATAAAGAACACAGAGAATTTATCCTGGTTCCCCATTCAAACCAAGGGTATATCCAATCCTCTTGCACACCACAAGAGATTTTGCACTTATTGTTAGAATAAGTACAAGTCTAACTCTAAGACTTCTGCTACAAACTTCTAACAACCTGCCTAAGATAGCACACCACTATCCTAGTTTACAACACTTGAAGAAAGTACACCACTTTCCTCAACTTACACAATAACTTGAATGATTTTACAACAATGATTTTGACTGAAATCAATAGGGTATAATAGTTGATGTATTTTCTTTGTACAATGATAACAGTCTAATATAATCAAGTACAACAGAGAACCTTTCTCAATGATATGACAATGTAAAATATGTACTTGAAATATGAAAGTTTGACTTTTAATGGATCTTTAAAATTTTCAAAAAGGTTTTTAAGGTTGTAATATTAAATTTGAAACTAGGAAGTATTTATACTCCTTAGACATCACTTCAGATCAGTGGCAATCATTCCCAGAAGATTGATGAACATATGCAATGATCCAGATTGAATTAGAACTAAAGAGTTGCATTGCTTCGCGGTTGTATTCGGCTACAACCTAAGTGTAGTTGAATACACTTTTGTGTCGTTCAAATTTTTCAAACAATTTGTGCTTGTATTCGAATACAGATCCATGTAGTCGAATAGAGATAACTGAAATTTGTCACTAACTTGGTTTTGTATTCGGCTACATCATGTTGTAGTCGAATACAGATGTCTAGTTTTTGCTACTGACTTGGGTTTGTATTCGGCTACAACATGTTGTAGTCGAATACAGATGTGTAGTTTTTTCTACTGACTTCATTTGTATTCGGCTACACATATATGTAGTCGAATACAACCTCGACTTTTGTCAAAAACTTGATTTTCAAACATCGTTCATGCAGTTTGACACTTTGAAAATTCTTTTGATGCATATGTTAAAGTAGAAGGTTCTCATGTGCATTTGAAATATAAAAATATTAGATTGCATCATGTACCTTAAACTATAAGACTTCTAGCATATTGACAATAGTTGACTTGATAGTTGACTTCACTTTGAACTTGCAATTTGATCACTTGGTTTTTGTCTTCATCAAAACCATAAGTATTCTTGCATATTTACAAATTCCCTGTTCCTCTGTGGTTGTGTTTACAATTTTTGTGTGTTATAATTTCAAATTTACATCTTAAAATTTTAATATACAATAAAATATTATGTTTAATTTATTAGTTAAAATTTTAAAATTTTGGCACCCCAAAGATAATTTTAAAATTTTGGCACCCGTAAGATTTTTTTCATGCTCCGCCACTGTCTATTAGTCTCCAAACCTTCAACTTCAAGTGTTGTCAGATTTATTTACAATAAAAAGCACCAATACAAACAATTAATATAAGTTCAAAATTGAAAACCCTAACACTGAAATAAAAAACATAAAATAGAAAGGATAAGAAAAGATTCAAAGGATACTAGGATTTGAGCTTGAGAGAACCAACCTTCCAAATCGTGTTCCTCTGTATTCAATCCTTCACTTCAAGCATTGTCTAGTTTAGAATAAAAAGAAAAACACAAACAAATAGTTGTTAGTATAAGTTTAAGAATGAAAAACTCTATTGAAATTAAAAACGAAACAGAGAAAGGTGGAGAGACATAGATGAAAACTAGAGAGATACGAGAAAGAGAGAGATAAGATTGAAGGAACGAAGAAACATAACTTACAAGAGAGATGATAGTGGAACTGGAGGCGAAACTATGAAAGCTAGGGTTTTAGTTTTGATGTGTTGGACTTGGTGTCATGGAATGAGGTAATTGGGCTTCCCATTGTTTAAAATAGCCCACTTATTTTCTATATATATTGGGAGGTCGGTTCGGATACCGCTGATCCAAATTAACTCATTCAGACACGCCCGCACATACCCAATCACAACAGTCGACGTCGCCCGCCCCACCCGCCCATCCGTTACAACCTACCTGATCACCATTGTTCAATAGCGGGCCAGTCGGGTTGGGCCAGTTATCCCAAATTTGTCCAGCCCTACACAACATTATAACAATAGCTAGAGGTGAATTATGTTTCTAGTTTTCCGCATTTGGTTTATTGATCTTAAATGTTCTTTTGTTTTAGGAACATAAAATCATTTATAATTATCTTACACTTTCTATCAGAGTCGTGTTTCCCTCTGCCTTGTTTATTTGGTTTTTCCAATTTTAAGATATTTTATGATTTGATTTAAGTTGAGTTTTAAAGCATTTTGTCTCAATTTAATAGGAAAACGTTAATCCAATTAATTATGTGTTTCCTATGATTTAAAAGGCATAAATGATGTTTGAAACTCATTAAATGAATTGGGGTTGCAAAACGGATCAAACTGACTTGTTTAATGTTGAAGATGAATGATACTCGAAAGGAAAAAAAATGGTCATTAGTGTGTACCATGTGTTAATCCATCACCCTTTGCCACTGGCCCACAATGATAAATCTAATAAAAAAGTGTCACTGGCCATATATGTTTCACTAAGTATTTATATTTTTATGGCTTTTTCTTTTCTAATTATTTGTGTGCGTGATAAATTTTAAATTGAAATAAATGTATTTCATGCATATACTAAATCAAATATATAACATTATGCTTTAATTATGTAATTATATGAGAATTATATTTTTCATTAGATTGTGTCTTAAGGTGGTTATTTTTGTTGTTCTCATATAATTTAATTTTTATGTTTAGTGATCTTTATAATTTTAATTAGTTTTGGATTAGCCACATCACCCTTAATTGAATTAAATTATCACTAAAGTTTTAAGATTACATAAGGAACTAGATATTATATTGTAATTAATTATACGTGGTATAGTGAATTTCATCCAACAAATTTTTTAATTATATTTGTGTGATTAATTGAGGTAAAATGTGAAATTAATTTTATAACTTGCCCACAAGGATTATGAATTGGCACATAATTTGATAATTTTATCATAAAGTATAATTTAAATAGAAATTCAAATTATTTTATATGCGGAAAGTATAATATTATATATATATATATATATATATATATATATATATATATATATATATAATTTGATAAATCTATCATAAAGTTTAAATAAAATCTTATTAGATTGAAATTTTAGCCCACAGGTAATTTTTATGTTACAAGATTTATTTTATGGTATGTTTACATTGGTAATACATGCAATTAAATATGCCTAAATTTAGACATGAGCATTGATTTTGTTACACAACTTCTCAACCTGCTAATTTTTCAGATATCTGATGTGACATTCTTGAACTCAAAGGAGATAACTATAAGGTGTGGAAGGAAATGATTCTTCTCTATTTAGGGTGGATGGACATAGACTATGCTACTAGGAAGAACGAACCATCTGCAATTACTAATGAAAGTACTCCAGCTCAAGTTGCACTATATGAGTGGTGGATTGATTATGGATCAACAATCCATATAACTAATTCCTTACATATATGAAAAACCTAAGGAAGCTAGTAGGAAGTGAGCAAATTGTCCTATCAGGAAGTAGGATGGGCTCATATGTGGAAGCTATTAGAACTTGCATTTTAATTTTAAATAATGGGTTTGTTTTGAAATTAGAAATGACTTTTTATGTACCAAGTTTTTCGCAAAACTTGATTTTAGTTTCTAGATTTGTATCATTTATATATTCCTTTAATTTCAAAAACATGTCTTGTGAATTATTTTATAATTCTCAATGTGTTGGGAATGGTATATTGTCTGATGGTCTTTATCGTATTAATTTACAAAATGACTCCATTTATAGTTCTACGCATGTTCAAACTGGCATTAAAAAGTGTAATATTAACAAGAATTCCTCTATGTTATGGCATTGGAGATTAGGACACATCTTCATAGAGAGAATTAAAAGGTTAGTGAAAGATGGGATACGCAATACTCTTGATTTTGTGGACTTTGAAACCTGTATTACATGCATTAAGGGAAAGCAGACCAACATGTCAAAGAATGATGCCAATAGGAGTTCAAACATATTAGAAATGATTCATACATACGACATCTGTTGTCCCGACATGGACACACATGGTCATAAATATTTTATCACCTTCATAGATGATTACTCACGATTTATGAATGATTATTTGCTTCATAATAAAAACAAATCATTGAATGCCTTTAAAGTCTCTAAGGTTGAAGTTCAGAACCAATGTGGAAAGCAAATAAAAATAGTTAGATCGAATCGAGGTGGTGAATACTATGGTAGGTACATTGAGAGTGGACAACCATCCAATCTATTTTCTAAGTTTCTTCAAGAACATGGAATTTTTGCCAAATACACTATGCCTGGTTCTTCGAACAAAAATGGTGTTGCATAAAGAAGAATCTCAACATTATTGGACATGGTGCAAAGTATGCTTAACAACTCTAATCTTCCAAAATCCTTGTAGAATGGAGCACTAAAGACGGCTGTGTATATTTTAAATTGTGTTCCTACTAAGGTTGTCCCAAAGAGGCCTTTTGAATTAGCTAAAGTTTGGAAACCAAGTTTGTGACATATGCACGTTTGGGGATGTCCGTCTGAGGTGGGAACTTATAATCCACAAGAGAAGAAATTGGACCCTAGGACCATAGTGGGTATTTCATTTGATATGCTGAAAGGTCTAAAGGTTGTAGATTTTACCGTCCATCTCACACAACTAGGATTGTGGAATCAAAAAATGCAAAGTTTCTTGAAAATGATTAGTGGGAGCGATCAAATCAGGAACTTAGTTTTTGTGCATGATCATACAGTCTCTCAATCTTCCATTTCATGTGATAGATTGGTTATCGTTCATAACATCCCTTAAGATCAAATGGATATTGATCAATCAATCATTGAGATTCCACAAAGTGTTGATAATCTAGTAGATTAAATTGATCATCAAATGCCTGAAAATGATGATCAATTAGTTGAACAACATGATCCACAAGAAAATGTAAATCCAACATTGAGAAGTTCTACTAAACCAAGAAAATCAATTGTGCTTGATGATTATATTGTGTATCTACAAGAATATGACTATAATGATGGAGTTGAGAATGATCTTGAAACGTTTGCACAAGTCACGAGTTGCAAATAGTCAAATTTTTGGTATAATGCCATGATTGATGAGATAAATTCTGTGAAAAACAACGGTGTTTGGGATCTTTTTGAGTTACCTAATGGAACAAAGGCCTATGGTTGTAAATGAGTCTTTAAGACGAAGAAAGATTCATTAGGCCAAATTTTTTTCTAAAGGATTTACTCAGAAAGAGGGAATTGATTACACAGTGACCTTCTCTCCTATATCTAAGACAGATTCCCTTTGTGTCATTATGGAATTAGTTGCACATTTTGATCTCCAGTTACATCAAATGAATGTGAAGACAATATTTCATAATGGTGATTTGGAGGAGGAGGTCTATATGAAACAACCTAAAGGTTTCTCCTCTAGTGATGGTGAGCATTTGGTTTGCAAACTTAAGAAATTCATATATGGTTTAAAACAAGTATCTCGCCAATAGTATATAAAATTCCATGGAACAATATCTTCATTTGGATTTGTTGAAAATCCCATGGATCAATGCATATTCTAGAAGGTCAGTGGGAGTAAATTTTTTTTCTTGTTCTATATGTGGATGATATTCTGCTTGTTTCAAATGATAAGGGTTTGTTGCATGAGGTGAAACAATTTCTCTATGAAAACTTTGATATGAACGATATGGGAGAGACATCTTATGTCATTGGCATTGAGATCCATAGAGATAAGCCTCAAGGTATCTTAGGTATATCACAGGAAACCTATATTAATAAGGTTCTAAAGAGATTTTAGATGAAATATTGTTCACCAAGTGTTGCTCCCATGGTGAAGGGTGATAATTTTGATTTGAACCAATGCCCTAAGAATGACTTTGAGCGAGAAAAAATGAAGAATATTCCTTATGCTTTAGTTATTGGAAGCCTTATGTATGCTCAAGTATGCACAAGGCCCGACATTGCATTTGTTGTTGGAATCTTAGGAAGATATAAAAGTAATCCAGGTATTGACCACTAGAAAGCTGCAAATAAAGTGTTGATGTATCTTCAAGGAACCAAAGATTACATGTTAATCTATAGGCAGGCGAAGAATCTTGATGTGATCATCTATTCAAATTCTAACTTTGTTGGTTGTGTTGATTCTTGCAAATCAACATCATGATACATTTTTGTGATGGTCGGTGAAGCTATTTTATGGAGAAGGGCTAAACAAACATTGGTTGCTACTTTTACTATGGAAGTTGGGTTTGTGATCACAGCACTTGGGCACATGTTTCTATCCTTTTGTTTTGGTATTTTTAAAATCACTTTATAGCTTAGAATAATTTTTTAGCTTGTTTCTAAACTTTAGGTTGAAATTGAATTACAATTTTATTATTTGCATTTTAACCCCTGCTCGCTCTGTAGGCCATAACTTGAGCTCTGGATATCAGATTGAGGCATGCGAGTAGTCGTTGAAAAGTTAAAAATCAGAGCTACAACTTTTGTGTTGGACAAAAATCTCAATGCCGAAATCTACTGAGCCTAAATTACAGATTTTGTAATCTGGACCTTTGTAATAATTTAAATAGCGGGCTACTTGTTTTAAAAGCCCAAAAGCCCGAGCACTATATATTTGGGATTTCTTTCCTTTCTGGTATCAGATTATTTTCGGACAGAATCATAATATAAACGTATTTTTATTTTCAATTCCATGGAAGGCTAACTTCATCAGATTAATCCACGAATTCAGAGTTTCATCACACCTGGAGGTTTAGGTTATACCGTCGATTTTTGATTCATGATTCTATTTTCGTTCATCTGATTATATTGAATTTCAAATTGTTTAAACTGAATTTCAATAAGATCGATTTAATTTATTTGACAGAATTCGGTTTCAATTTATAATTTAATTGAATTATAATTCTACGACGCTTGATCGTTAATTGTAATATTTTAATGATTGTGATGCTTAATCCAGTCAATGAAACCGAATGTAGGATTGATTGTACGCTTGTTTGATCAATTCTGTAGTCAAATAAGAATAGAATCATGAATTAGAAATTAATTAAAACTCATTGATAGAATCTGTGATAGGTCCGAAACTCGAATAAGTGGATTAATCATTTTGCTTATCTGTCCAAACTAAATCATTATAAAAACCCCCAATTTCAAATTTCAACTCGGTTAATATCATTATATTAGGAGTCCTTGCGAAACGACTCGGGTTATTACCCTTTTCTGCACTTATTTCAAATCGTATTTGATCTGTGTGCGACAGCGGATCAAATTGGCGCCGTTGCCGGGGACTCTCTGATAATAATATTAACCATTTTTAGAGTATTACTAACTATTCTAACAATTGTTTCGTTGTGCTTTGTTGTTCTACAGGTCAGATAGGGTTGTGCTAGCTCGTAGGCACGTTGCTAGTCCAAAAAAATCCGGTTTTTAGGCGACTGTGGCGGATTGCTCCGAATTTTTGCCAGAAAATCATAAAAAAATCAAGGATTAGGACTCCCCTATAAGGGACTTATTACGGGATTTGACGCTCAAATTCCCAAATTCCTTCATCTGGACCACTTTTTTAATTTTTTTGAATTTTCGATATTTTCAAAAAAAATCCAAAAAAATTTGTGTGACCTTTATTTGATTTTTAGAGATTTTTGGTGGTATTTTTATATTTGTTTTCGATTTTTCATTTCAATTTTAGCAATAGGTACATTGTTGGAATTTTCAGAATTGTGATTTTGCATTGTATTGTTATGATGATGCATGACTAGGGCTAGTTCTGTAAATCTGCACCCCCTTGACCCTGAAATAGATAGGACCTTCCATTTACAGCGTAGACTTAATAGAGCTGCTGCTAGTGCTAACGTGTTAGATAGAGATTCAGATAGTGATAGTGAAAAAAGTGACATTTTGCTACATAATATGGCTGATATGAATAATAGAACTTTGAGACAACTTGCTGCACCTGATGTTACCTATAATGCTTTGTGTATTGAATATCCTGATGTTACTGCACCATTTGAACTTAAATCTGGTTTAATACACTTGCTTCCAAAGTTTAATGGTCTTGCAGGTGAGGATCCCCACAAACACTTGAAGGAGTTCCATGTGGTGTGTTCCACCATGGAACTCCTTCAAGTGTTTGTGGGGATCCTCAAGGAGTCACAGAAGATCATATCAAGCTGAGAGCCTTTCCATTCTCACTACAAGATGCTGCTAAGGATTGGTTATACTACCTTCAGCCAGGTTCTGTTACAAGTTGGAATGAATTGAAGAAATTGTTTCTAGAAAAATTCTTCTTTGCCTCAAGAGCTGCTTCAATCAGAAAAGAAATATGTGGCATTAGACAGATTGACAGGGAATCACTACATGAGTATTGGGAGAGATTCAAGAAATTGGTGTCTAGCTATCCTTACCACCAGATTTCTGAACAATTGCTCATCCAGTATTTTTATGAAGGCTTGCTACCTATGGATAGAAGTATTTTGGATGCTGCTAGTGGGGGAGCACTTGTCGATAAGACCCCAGAAGCGGCAAAAGCTTTGATTGAGAACATGTCCATTAATTCCCAACAGTTTACAACTAGAAGCAATTCAGCCGTTTTGACAAAGGGAGTGAATGAGATTCAAGCTTCTTCCCACAAGAATCTAGAAAGCAGACTTGATGAGCTTACATCTTTAGTGAAGAAATTGGCAGTAGGTAAAGCCCAAGCAGTGGTATGTGGTATTTGCACTTCTCTAGAACATCCTACAGATTCATGTCCTACTTTGCAAGACGATCCAGTGGCTGATGCTCCTCAAGCATATGCAGCAAACATATTCAACCCTCAAGCCAATTATGATTTGTCGTCTAACAGGTACAACCCCGGTTGGAGAAACCATCCCAACCTGAGATGGGGGAATTCATCTGCACAACAGCAACCTAGGAAACAAAACAGTCCGCATCAGCAGAACATTCCACATCAGCAGCAAAGCAATACACCTTCATTAGAGGATCTTGTCAAGCAAATGGTTGTCCAAAATCTTCAATTTCAACAAAGAATAGATTCCACAATACAAAATTTGGAGACAACGATTGGCCAACTGGCTACTTCAATAAATCTTGGAAAGCTGTTGAAACACCAAAGGTACCTAAAACTGTTGTGAAAAACAACAACGTTGCTGAAGAAATTTTGATACCTGAAACTGTTGATGTTGAGCAAAATATACCACTTCCTTTTCCTCAAAGGGTAGTGAAGACTAAGAAAATGGACGAGGCAAATAGGGACAGGGAGATCTTGGATACATTTAGGAAGGTGGAAGTGAACATTCCCCTCCCTAAAGCAATTAAACAGATTCCGAGATATGCCAAATTTCTAAAAGAGTTGTGCACACACAAGATAAGGTTAAAAGGTAATGAAAGAGTAAACATGGGGCGTAATGTTTCAGCCCTCATTCAGCCCATGCCCCAGAAATGCAAAGATCGAGGAACTTTTTCCATTCCATGTACCATAGGCAGTAGTCAATTTGAAAATGCCATGTTAGATTTAGGAGCTTCTATTAATGTTATGCCTACATCTATTTTTAACTCTCTTGCTCTTGGACCTTTACAGAGTACAGGTGTTACCATTCAACTGTCGAACAGAAGCAATGCTCGCCCTGCTGGACTTGTGGAAGATGTACTTGTTCGAGTAAATGAATTAATATTTCCTGCAGATTTTTACATTCTGGACATGGAGGGAGAGAATAATTCCAACAGGGCGCCTATCATTTTAGGCATACCATTTTTGAAAACTGCTCGAACAAAAATTGATGTACATGCTGGAACTCTATCTATGGAATTTGGTGATAGCATTGTAAAATTTAACATCTTTGATGCTATGAAACACCCCATGGAAGAGCATTCTATTTTTCAAATTGAATTACTTGCTGATTTGGTTGATGACACTTACCCTGATATGTTTACTGCTGATTTTCCTTCACTGTCTGATTTTGATGATACTTATATTTGTGAATTTTGCATAGATAATCAGGTGTGCTCTATGTGTGCTGAGATTGAAGCTGCTTTACAAGTTGATCATTATGCTGATGTTGATACTTCTACTAACATAATTGATTTTGCAGACTTAGCTTCAGCCACTGGTATCATACCCTCCATTGAGCAGCCACCGACTATAGAGCTTAAACCACTTCCTGAAATTTTGAAATATGCATATTTAGATGGAAGTGGCAAATTACCTGTGATTATTTCAGCCAAACTTGAAGATGAACAGGAAGAGAAGTTGTTGCAGATTTTGAGAAAACACAGGAAGGTAATCGGATGGACCTTGGCTGATATTCCTGGTATTAGCCCATCCATGTGCATGCATAGGATACTATTAGAGGATGGAGCAAAATTAGTGAGGCAGCCCCAAAGGCGACTTAATCCATTAATTCTGGATGTTGTGAAAAAGGAAGTGACCAAGCTCTTGCAAGCAGGCATTATTTACCCCATCTCTGATAGTCAATGGGTGAGTCCGGTGCAGGTAGTCCCTAAGAAAACTGGACTCACAGTGGTTAAAAATGTAAATAATGAACTTATCCCCACACGAGTGCAGAACAGCTGGAGGGTATGCATCGATTACAGGAGACTAAACCAGGCAACCAGAAAGGATCGTTTTCCTTTACCATTCATTGATCAGATGCTTGAACGGTTGGCTGGTAAGTCACATTATTATTTTCTTGATGGTTTTTCTAGTTATTTTCAGATCCATATTGTACCGGAGGACCAAGAAAAGACCACGTTCACTTGCCCTTTCGGCACATTTGCCTATAGGAGGATGCCCTTTGGCCTATGCAATGCTCCTGGAACTTTCCAACGCTGCATGATTAGTATTTTTGCTGATTTGATAGAAAGTTGTATAGAAGTTTTCATGGATGATTTTACTGTGTATGGTTCCTCATTTGATGTATGCTTGAACAATTTAGATAGAGTTTTGCATAGATGTATTGAAACTAACCTTGTGCTGAATTATGAAAAATGTCATTTTATGGTTGAACAGCGCATAGTTTTGGGACATGTGATCTCTAAGAACGGGATGGCAGTCGATCCTGCCAAAATTGATGTGATTTCTAATTTGCCTTACCCATCTTGCATCCGCGAGATTCGTTCTTTTCTTGGCCATACAGGTTTATACAGGCATTTTATCAAGGATTTCAGCAAGATAGCTCTTCCGCTATCAAATTTGCTGCAAAAAGATGTTAGTTTTACCTTTGATGACAAATGCAGGAAGGCTTTTGATTGCTTGAAGGCAGCACTGACCTCTACTCTCATCATTCAGCCACCCAATTGGACCCTCCCTTTTGAAATTATGTGTGATGCATCTAACTATGCAGTGGGAGCGGTCCTTGCACAAAGGGTTGGCACGGCTGCCCATGTTATTTATTATGCTTCTAGGACTTTAGATTCTGCACAGGCTAATTACACTACCACTGAAAAGGAACTCTTGGCTATTGTTTTTGCTCTTGATAAGTTTAGATCATATATGCTAGGTTCGAAGGTAGTTGTTTTTACTAACCATGCAGCTTTGAAGTTCTTGCTGAAGAAACCAGAAGCAAACCGAGATTGATCCGGTGGATGTTGTTACTCCAAGAATTCGATTTAGAGATTAAAGATAAGAGTGGAGCTGAAAATCTAGTGGCAGACCATTTGAGCAGAATAGGACTGGATAAGGACCCCATCCCCATTCAAGATGACTTCCCTGATGAGCAACTGCTACAGTTGCGTGAGGTAATTCCTTGGTTTGCTGATTTAGTTAATTATCTAGTTGCTGGAGTCTTTCCCGCAGATGCATCCAGAACACAAATACACAAACTTAAAAGTGATGCCAAATACTATGTGTGGGATGATCCATATCTGTGGAAATTCTGTAATGACCAGGTGATTAGGCGATGTGTTCCCCACCATGAGGCTCAATCCATTCTTCATTTTTGTCATGCCTCTCAAGCTAGGGGACATTTTGGTCCTCAACGGACAGCCAGAAAAGTCTTAGACTCGGGTTTCTTTTGGCCCACTTTGTTTAAAGATGCTTTAGAGACTTACAAAACTTGTGAACAGTGTCAAATAGCAGGAACAGCAATCACTCGTAGAAGTGAGATGCCTCAATAGCCTATGCTTTTCTGTGAAGTATTTGATGTGTGGGGCATTGACTTTATGGGCCCTTTTCCTGTATCTTTTGGTTTTGTCTACATTTTACTTGTTGTTGATTATGTTTCGAAGTGGGTGGAAGCAATACCCACTAGGACTAATGATTCTAAAGTTGTTGTAGGTTTTATCAGATCAAATATTTTTTGCAGGTTTAGAATACCCCGGGCCATCATAAGTGATCAAGGCACTCATTTTTGCAACCGCACCATGGACGCTTTGCTTCGGAAGTATGGGGTTGTGCACAGAGTCTCTACACCTTATCATCCCCAGACTAATAGGCAAGCTGAAATCTCAAACATGGAAATCAAACAGATCTTAGAAAAGATGGTGCAGCCAAACAGGAAGGACTGGAGCCATCGGCTGGAAGATGCTCTTTGGGCTCACAGAACAGCTTACAAAACACCAATAGGAATGTCCCCTTATCGACTTGTGTTTGGTAAGGCATGCCACCTCCCAGTGGAAATAGAGCACCGTGCTTATTGGGATGTCAAGAGCTGCAACCTTGAAATGGAGAAAGCAGGTTTGGAGAGAAAGCTTCAATTGCAGCAACTTGAAGAGCTTAGACTAGAAGCCTATGAGAACTCCTGGATCTATAAAGAGAAAACTAAGTCTTATCATGATAAGATGATTTCTAGGAAGGAATTTTCCATTGGCCAAAAAGTTTTACTATTTAATTCCCGTCTAAAAATTATGGCAGGTAAACTTCGTTCCAAGTGGATTGGTCCTTTTGTTGTTACTAACACTTTTCCTCATGGTGCAGTGGAAATAAAAAGTGAAAACACTGACAAAGTGTTCCAAATAAGTGGACAATGCCTCAAGCTATTCCATGAGAGCTCTATGCTTGAAGATACTACCATAGAAGAACTCTCCTTGGAAAAGCCCACCGACACTGAAGATTGAACAGGGAGCTCCCTTTCCTTACTCTTAATTCATACTTGTTACTTTCATTGAGGACAATGTGTAATTTAAGTGTGGGGGGTGGAGGATTTTATTTGTTATAGGATTTAAAAAAAAAATAAATAAAAAATAAAAAAATAAAAATGTGCATTGCATTGCATGCTTTTTCATCAAATTTTGTGGTTGTAAATGTTGTGAGCAAATGTTGTGAGTTTGTTTGGACTGGCATGATTGGATATTATCTTTGCATTCTTGGTAAAATAAGTTGGATTAAAATGCTAAATTGCGTATCATTTGTGATAGGTCATTAACCCTTGTGAGATTTTGAGCCTATTATGAATGGAATACATTTTTCCATCTTCCTTTTTTGTGTGTTATCTCACTCGTGATTGCTAGTTACGCTAGAACTTGACTTGACTCTTGTCCGCATGCATATATTGAAATGATCTAGGCATTTGATTCTTGTTAAGCTACTAGCCAAATAAGCCTACCCTTCAATTATCCATTTGTTTAAGCCCCTTTGAGCCTAATTATCCCATTCTTTGTTATATAGCTCATTACAAGCCTAAAAGTGAAAAACAATAAATTGACCCAATCTTGGGGGATAAAGGAGTCTTTCCTTAAATAAGTGTGGGGGTGCTCAACTCAACTTGTTTGTTTAAATTTGAGGTTTATAAAAAAAATAAAAAATAAAAAAAACAAAAAAAAACAAAAAACAAAAAAAAAAACAAAAAAAAACAAAGAAAAAAAATGGTTATGTTGTGAGTAAAGAGAGTTGATAATAAAAGTCAATGATATTTTGTTGAGTTACTTCTCAATGTTATTTTTCTCTCTTGATAATTACTCATTTATCCTCTTTGATTTTTAGCCCTAGTCTCCTTAGGATTATCTCACCCTTACCTTGGCCACGTTACAACCTGAATAAAGACCTTTTGATCATTATGTGCATATGTTTCAATTATAGATGTTAGAGGCTTGTCAAGCCTATGGTAGTGCTAGCTTTCATGATGTGCTTTGAGGGTAAACAGTAGCCCAAACACTTGAGTGATTGAGAGAATTTTATATCTTGTGAAGACTCTATCACTTATGATGCATTCTTTGGTTAATTTATCCTCTTGTTTGCCTTGGTTGTGAAAATTATTCATGAATGTCATATTCCTTGAAGTTTGAATTTTTTCTTTTGCTCACCACTTTGCATTCTTGAGAATATTTGGAATCGCATGCATTGCTTTGCACGGAGTGCAAAAGCTTAAGTGTGGGGGAATTTGATCATAGCATTTGGGCACATGTTTCTATCCTTTTGTTTTGGTATTTTTAAAATCACTTTATAGCTTAGAATAATTTTTTAGCTTGTTTCTAAACTTTGGGTTGAAATTGAATTACAATTTTATTATTTGCATTTTAACCCCTGCTCGCTTTGTAGGCCATAACTTGAGCTCTGGATATTAGATTGAGGCATGCGAGTAGTCGTTGGAAAGCTAAAAATCAGAGCTACGACTTTTGTGTTGGACAAAAATCTCAATGCCGAAATCTAGTGAGCCTAAATTACAGATTTCGTAATCTGGACCTTTGTAATAATTTAAATAGCGGGCTACTTGTTTTAAAAGCCCAAAAGCCCGAGCACTATATATTTGGGATTTCTTTCCTTTCTGGTATCAGATTATTTTCGGACAGAATCATAATATAAACGTATTTTTATTTTCAATTCCATGGAAGGCTAACTTCATCAGATTAATCCACGAATTCAGAGTTTCATCACACCTAGAGGTTCAGGTTATACCATCGATTTTTGATTCATTATTCTATTTTCGTTCATCTAATTATATTGAATTTCAAATTGTTTAAACTGAATTTCAATAAGATCGATTTAATTTATTTGACAGAATTCAGTTTCAATTTATAATTTAATTGAATTATAATTCTGCGACGCTTGATCGTTAATTGTAATATTTTAATGATTGTGATGCTTAATCCAGTCAATGAAACCGAATGTAGGATTGATTGGACGTTTGTTTGATCAATTCTGTAGTCAAATAAGAATAGAATCACGAATTAGAAATTAATCAAAACTCATTGATAGAATCTGTGATAGGTCCGAAACTCGAATAAGTGGATTAATCGTTTTGCTTATCTGTCCAAACTAAATCATTATAAAAACCCCCAATTTCAAATTTCAACTCGGTTAATATCATTATATTAGGAGTCCTTGCGAAACGACTCGGGTTATTACCCTTTTCTGCACTTATTTCAAATCGTATTTGATCCGTGTGCGACAGCGGATCAGTTTGTCACATGTTTTGATGCTACCTCTCATGGTGTATGGCTTAAGAGTTTTATTACAGAGCTTAGAATCGTAGATTCTATTTCTAGGTCTTTGAAAATTTTCTGCGATAATTCAGCCGCTGGCTTTTTTACTAAGAACAAAAAAAAAGGAAATCGAAGTAAACATATCGACATCAAATACTTAGCCATTAAAGAAAGAGTTAAACATAAAGTAGTTGTCATTCAACACATTAGCACTGATTTAATGATCGTTGATCCTTTGACTAAGGGCATGCCACCATTGAAATTCAAGGATCATGTAGAAAGAATGGGACTTGGTTCCTCCTTATGATTGTATACATATAGTTCATTAATAAAACTCTTATATTGTGATGTTTTCTCATATTCATGTGCAAATTTAGTTTTCTCATATTCATTAAAGTTTTGTTCCCACATTAATTATGTATATACTTGAGAAATTAAACATGTTGTAATATGTAGATGATAATACTTGAATTCAGATGAACTATAGCTATGATTCACAAGTTTTTTTCTTAAGGAAATTATTTTATTATTCATTAAACTAATAGTTAGATCCTATGGAGCAAGTGGGAGAATGTAATAGTATATGAGTTTGATATTAAAATTGATTAACCATTAAAATTCACTTTTTAGTGGTCCATAGGTTATGGAAGTTGGTTGGTTAATGGTCTCAAGCTTAATGGTCTTCAATGACCATTTTATGGGTAGTAATACTCTTAAGCTTAATGGTCTTCAATGATCATTATATGGATGGTAATGCATATTAATTTTTGATGGTAGAATCAAGCCTATAAATAGTATTTGGTCCCTAAGCTTGCTTTCATCCCTTGTTTAGAAAAATGCACCATCTATATTGGAGAAAGTGAGAGCTTGAAAAAATCAAAGACAACACACTCACAATACTATAACAACTGGAGGTAAATTGTATTTCTAGTTTTCCGCATTTGATTTATTAATCTTGAATGTTCTTTTTGTTTCAGGAACATAAGTATTACACGGCCAACTCATCACAACTATTTATGAGCATGACTTTAGATGAAGACTTTAGAGGAGGTTGTTGTAGTAAAAGTTAAATATTTTTAATGATCTAGCATTTGTAATTGACTGATAGTGTAAAATTTATTTACATTAATCGTCTATATAAGTTAAGTTTTTTATTTATTATATAATCTTTGAACTTGTTTTTATTTTATTATTTTTAAAACTATTTATTTTCTACCTTTTAACTAAATAATATTTTATAGGTAAAGGATGTCACATGTTTCCTCCACAATTATTTACCCTTGTACAATATTATAAATGATTGGATGTTCACTTCTAGATCACACCAATGTTTAGGAAAAGAATGCAATGAAATAGATTTGCCAAATAAAATATAGTCTTTGATGCTCAGAGATATAAGATTGTTTTTTATTATAATTTTACTTCAAATTTACTATTTCTTATTTTATGAGATACAAACTATTTTTTTATTGAGTTAATACAAACTATTTTAATTACTCTTTTAATATCTGTGGGACTTTTTACTTTTTATATTGAAATATTTTACTTTTTTTTAACTTAAAATATTCATAAAAGAAAATTTGGAGGCCTAGAGTTATTAGCTAGGGTACTAATATTGATGGTTAGAAAAGCTGTCTTTCGATGCTTGGTGGTACTAGAATAGGGGAAAGTAGCTTTAGAATCTACATGCAATTTAAGAAAGGCAATGGAAAAATCCAAATTGCTTTTTTTTTCTTCTCCATTATTATTCTTTTATTTCTTTTTATTAGTTTATTTAAGTATAATTACTACGGTCCCTTAACTTAATTTATTTTAGGTAATATTTCAGTCTTTTATTTATCTTTTTCTTTTTAATTTAATTTTTTGTTTAATTTTAAGTAATAATTTGATCATTTATACCTTAAAATATTAACAATGTTATTCTTTTTTTACATAAACTTAGAAAATTTATTTTGTCGTTCAATGTTATTTTTTTTTAC
>JBBPBQ010020321.1:21021908-21045818 GCA_037974755.1 Cicer yamashitae | reverse complement strand
ATTAATCACTCAGCTTTGAAAAAAGATAATAATATTTTGTCGTTCAATTTTTTTTCTATTTATTTCTTTTTTTTTTAAAAAAAATTGACAAAAAGAAGTAGAAGGAAGAAGAGTAAACTTTGGTTCAGATTTGTTTTCAAAGTTTATATTTTTTTTTCTTTTTATGTTTTTAAATTAAAAAATAAGAAGAAGGAAGAAGAATAGTAAATATAGGTTCAGATATCTTTCATGCTCACTTTTTTTTTGAAGAGGGGTAAACATTGGTTCATATTTTTTTTCTTTTACTTTTTTTGTTTTTGTTTCAAAAAATTAATGAAGAAGAAGAAGAAGAAAAAAAGTTCAAGAGAAAAGATACTGAAAACGGCAATCCATTCAGTTCAATGGAAAACTTAGGTAACGAAGAGTTCGAAAATATCTTGAGGGATTTTTCTTTAGAGAGAAATAAATGAGGGAGTTTTTTTGAATTGGGTCCAACCCCTTGTCACATTCTTTTCTTTGTGTGTATCTTTTATGTGTGTTTTGAGCTGATTATTTTCTTACTAAAAAAAGAAAGTAAACATGGGTCGGGTTGGTTAAGATTTGAGCCCTACTCAAATCTTTTATTAGTATTATAATGTTTCTTTTGTATTCAATTGTCATTTCGTTTCTTTTACTTATTTATTGTTACTTTATTTATTTATTTTGATTAAACTCTATTTTATTATTATCTTTTTTATATTAAAAGAAATATGATTTTATTATTTGTAATGGTTAAATAGAAATGAATACTTACCAAGAGAAAATTTTTAAAATAAATTATTTATATAAGATAAATTGTCACTTACAAGATTAAATTATCAAGTACTATAAATCAGAAAAGTTTTCATTAATTACAATATTAAAATAATTATTATATACAAAATAAGTGTTACTGATAAAAATTTCAAAATATTTATCATACGTAGAATAAAATTTTATTGACAAAAGTTTTAAGAAAATTATTATACAAGAGAAAAAAAGTGAAAATAAATTTTTTATTATTTTATATCGATGACGCACTTGTCTTAATCCTGATCGGCGCCGAGGTCAAACCTTCACCAGCACCAGAGGTTTGTGATAAGCATAGCATGGCCTCGTTCCAATGTCGGCGGAGCAGTCCCCACCGGAAGCTTCTCCAGATGAAGTTGAAAAATTATAAAAATCTAATGAAGTTATGTTAGATAGAGAGATGACATTAGATGCTTAAAGAAAGAAAATCTTAAATTATATATAATGAATGTTTTTTATCAAAGAACTAAAACTGGATCAAAATCAAAAGCATAAATTACTATCCTAATATTATAAAACTCACTTTGGTGATCCAAATTTTGAACTGCTCCAAACACCACCTTCTATGTTAACTTATTCAGAACAATTTGCCTTTAGTACACTCTTCAACAAAATAAGTTTTCGATATTTTTATCAAGTGAAATTAATTTTTTTATTTTAAAATTTGATAGTTTTAGTTCGTCTTTTAGATTTTAGAATTAAAAAAGTAATGAGTGACATATTATAAATAACGTGACGTATGATTTGTGATATAAAATTATCTAAATGCATTAATTATTTATATACTATTATTATCTAAATGCATTAATTATTCATATTTGATTCAAAAATCATGTAAGAGATCAAAACTATCTAATCTTAAATTAAAAAAAATCAAATTCGTAAAAATAAATTATATAAGTTATCAATACCAAAAAACTATTTGTTTTTTAGTTTGACTCAGTTGATTATTTCAACGTGGCTATCCTCTTAAAACATATTTGGATAAACATCACAGAGAAAATGATGCCAAAATGCCACTGTTAGAGAACATGACAGCTGTGGAGATATTTTCTTACAACCTTTTTCTTTTTGTCCACATTATTTTTTTGACAGAATTTTTGTCCACATAATACAAAATAAGTAATGTGAGAAATCAATAATTGGAGACTTTCAGGCTTTTAATTCACAATATAGCTCACTCTATGTAGCAATACATAAGAAAACTTTGTGACAACTGGCCATGTTACTAAAAATAGTTAATAGCTCAGACACTTTCTCTATATCACATAATAACTATAGAGAACTAAGTTATCAAGTTAATCTTTCTCTAACAAACAAGAAAAATAAAAACAATTTGTTATGATCTTGAACATGAACATTGAAAAGTACAGTTTCGGTTACGAGAGGATTGTCTACATATCTAGAATGGTGCAACAACTGCAAAGACCATTAAATTTAGAGAGTTTTTCTCTTGAAATGTCGACCTTTATAATGTTATACCATACTACATTTGTTAAATAATACACTATGAATCAAATAGCACAGCATCAACTTTCACAAATAGTCATAAAGAAGTTATGACTCACATTTTTTCCCATCACAATACCACATATTCACTACAATAAGTAAATTTGAACCATTATATGATCACTCGGTTTATATTTTAAAATAGTTAATCAAATATACAAAACAACTTAAATATGAGTCTTCCAATCTTCATTAACAGTATTGATTGACTGATTGTCATGACTGTGCGACATTTTGACTACAAAGAATCCATTTTCAAATAATAATGGTTAGTGAAAGTGTATCATATATGAAAAATCAGCATTTGAGTAGAGTTTGCCATGGTTGCACTAGAGCAAATGGAATTAAATAATCTTCTTGCCACTGTTGATGGCGGAAGGCTGGAAATCTGCTTTATAAACATGTCATTGCACTGCCATGGCGGACGTCCTTTCACAAATTGCCTATGGCGGTTGTCCAAAAATCCGCCATGACAGCGTTGTGGCCGCCATTTAACAACACTGAATCTTGCCAATCAGATTTTTCAGCTCAAATAATAGCTTAAACATTCAACCATCGTCAAGAGAAAGTATCAAACCACTCATTTTGAAGGGCTTGCAAACATGCAGAATAAACCAATGTTTATAACACAAGGACAAAAGGCAGTGTAAGTAACATAGTAATCCATAGAGAGTACATAAATTTTATCAAGCAAATAAAAAATACCATAACGTAAATAATAATCATGAATTTTCATATCAAAAGTGCATAAGGTTCTGTCTATTTTAAACTGATATAACAACAACTTTGATTCAACTCAACAACACCCCCCCAGTACATTCTTATATAATACAACAGCATACAACAAAAATCTTTGCAATCTTGTCACCTAAATCCATTTCAACAAAATGCTTCATTCTAGCTCCATCTTTTCAATCAGAAACAGATTCTCGAAATGTCATCTTGTTGCTTCCCTTTCCCATAATACATGGTGGCTGCGTGCGCTCTACTACACTAACTCTGCACTAAAAGGCGATGATAACACAAACGACACATTCGGACCAAATCATTGGACCTATTAATTTATACTCTCCGAATGAATAGAATCAGATTGGAGAGTCCATGATGATTTCGCTACGGAAAAACTTCATTCACCCTTTCTTGCATTGTCTATAGAACATCTCTTCCAAAAGTTACTTGATCGAGTTTATAGCCGAGTCTTCCAGATTGAACCTGCATATGAAAAAAAATACAGGATACTTTCTTTAATCTCAATTTCTTAAATTATAACATCAATGCGTAAGATGCTCGCGATTTGAACGAAACTATTACAGAAAGAGCAAGAGGCATAAAATACATTCAATTCAACACAATACAAGAAACTGATGAATGAAGCTCATCACTACAATAAACTAGCATTCCTAACAGAAAACAGAACATGATTCAAATTTAAAAAGTCCTGAGATTTTCTAAGAAAAATCAAATTGCCACAAATTCATTTCATTCATCCAATGTATCAAAAGTCAAAAGGATAATCACCAAAGCATGACAATAAATATAGAGCCAAGAAAGATAAAAACATGAGAAAAAAACACTTCAATGATTCAATCCATCATTCTATTCTCCATGTGCATCTGCTTATTAGTAAAAAAAACATTGATTGTTAGGAACAAGGACTACATGACCATTCACCAAACTAAAGCATATAACTATTAAAGTTAGCCAATAAGACCTTCTTCTTTTTCATCCCTTTCCAAACAAAGCACTACATAGAAAGAAAAAAAAACTTTTCTTATGCATCAAAAAGCTAACAATTCCTTGATAGCATGACAACAAAAGAAAAATATGAATACTTTTCTTTCTAATAAAAAATAATCAAAACTTTTCAAATTTCAACTCCAATTTATATCTCCATTTGCATCTTTTGGAATCACAGTAAATTTGGAATTTTGTTGAAACTTTAAAGTATAGCTTTTGTATTTGTCAAAAGAAAAAACTTCTGTCAAAATCACAACACAGTGATTGATTCTGCCAAATTCACCGTAAATCCAACCACCAAACAACATAACATAAAAGTGATCAATAAGAACATGACCATCCACCAAACAAAATCACAACTATTGAAAATTGACCATCACCATTATCACCATCAAACCTTTTTCCAATTCTTACAACACTGACAACACAACATCCAAATAAACCAATCATAAATAAACCAAACACAAAACCACAAACCAAAAAAATAAAAATAAAAAGAGACCTAACCTCGGATTCATCGGAACGAACAGCGACACATTCAGGAGGAGTTTCAAAAAGGGACAAAGAGAATTGTTTAAAAGCAGCACCAACATCAAAATAAATCAAACCAGAACTAGGAACATCAACCCGAATACTCATAACAGGAAACCAAAGGAAAAGATCTTGAGCTTCCAAACCGGTCAAACCATTGATGTTTCCATAACTCAATGATCCATAAACGTTTCGATCATAATGCAACTCATTCTCAAATTTAGCGTTACAAGCTTGATCTAAATGCACCCAGAATTTACCATCTTCGCTAATGTTGAAGTCGTTAACACCCATTGGGAATAGACCCATTGGAAGACCATGGTCACGAAGAACCTCGTAGATTGAGGTTGCATTTGAATTGGTTGAGGAAGAAAAGGAAATGGTTGAAAGAATAAGAAGAAGAAGAAATTGAATGGTTTTAATGTAAGGGAAGGAAAACATGTTTTTTTTGTGTTTGGAGAGTTTGAATGGTGTTGGGGGAAGGGGAATGAAAAGAGTGGAAATTGGATTGGGATTGGGATTGGATTGGGGAGAAGAGAAGAGAAGGGAAGGAGGGGGGTGACAGCTTGAATACAGAAAGGATTAGGCAAAGAACGATGAATTATTGGTATTTGGTGGTGACTGATGACTGCTATGTGGGCCTCTTTTTCTGTTTTTACTATACCAATTTTTAGATATTTCTTGTTTTTTTTTTTCAAAAATAATCTGGAAAATTTTCAATTTATATATATATTAGTGGATATTAACTTAGTGAATATAAGTGATTTATGATTGTGAATATTTTTTAAAAATGAGTTGAATGATAAATTTTATTGTAAAATTTTATTTGGATTAAAAGATACATTTTTAATTTTAATTTAAAATTAATTTTTGAAGTAAAATTAATTCTACTCATTAACATCCAACACTGTAAAAATTAATTTTACATCTCTCAAATGAAATTTGACTCTCCCAAATGAATATTTATATACTATCTTAATAATAATGCATACAAAAAATTATATAAATTGAATATTAATATTTATAAGATTTTATAGACAATATTATATTTGTATTTTAAAAAATATATTATAATTGATATTTAATGTTTCTAAATAGTTATTAAGGAGAGTAACTCTCTAAGAGTTAGAATAAATTGATCTCCACCTATATATATAAGTACTCCATATGAAATAAATTATAAACAAAAATAAAAAAATTGTGCATATTAAAAAAATTGTTAATCATGTTGAATCTTGCAATCTCAATAAAAATTTAAGTCTTTTGCTTAAATTGTGCTCAATGATTAATAAATTCAAATGTAAAAAATTATATTAAATATGGGATAATTTGAATTTTTATCACTACATATGAGAGAAGTTATTAATTTTTACTTATATTTTATTCACAAAATATAAAATAATTTTACTTATATGTTGTTGATACGGTAGCAAACTTAGCATAATCTTTGATAACTATTTGTAACAGATAAATTTGATTAATCGAATTGTTGAATTGAATTGTCGAATTGTCTGGTATATCAAGCCTAAAAACATATACCAATGAATATGTAAGTTTTATACATATATCAATGAATATATTTTATCTATTATTAAAACATATACTAATGAATCTTTAAATTTTAGTTTAATTGACGATTCTTAGACAAAAAAGAAATTGTTTGGTGGATTGTTATACGTCCTTTTATTTTGGAGGAATTTTTTAGAAATACTATTCATTTTTTAGTTTTAAATTTTCTTGATATGTTTGAGTTTAATTGATTATCTCTAGCTTCTTTTTATTTTTTATTTAATAATAATATTTCGTAGGCAGAATTGTTCCTACGGTCCCTTAATTTAATTTCAAATAACACTTTAGTCTTTTATAGTTTTTTTTTTCTCGATTTGGTCATTTATTTAATTTTATTACAAAAATTCGAAATATAAATAATGAAAATATGAGTTTATTTGAAGATTTGAGTTATGAATTTGATGAAATTTGTATTATTTTGAAGATGATAATTAATTTTATGGGTTTTGTTTGAAAATTTTGATGAATTTTTGCAAAAAAAAAAAAGAATAACATTGTTAACATTTTAAAACATAAAAGATCAAGTTGTTTACTTAAAATTAAATAAAGGACTAAATCGAAAAAAAAAATAAGAAAAAAAAGATAAAGGACTCAAGTGTTATTTGAAATTAAGTTAAGGGACCGCATAAGTAATTATGTCTATTTGATATTACAAATGAAACCTAGTTAGGATGGCTCACGCTAGTAACCCCTTGTGAACCTTTTCTTTGACTTTAAAACATATGTTAAGTTTTGGTGTAGCTTTTTTCCTTCCAATTTTATACTTCATTTAAATAATTTAATTCTTCTTTATTTAGTTAAATAATTTTCATTTTCATTTATACTATTTATTTATAATTTTATCTTTCCTTACCACTGAAATAAGAGAACTATTTTCAAAAATTGTATATAATTTTGTATGTTCTGATGTTCTTATCGATATAAGAAGAGTGTTTGTTTGTCCGCTAGTATATATAGTCAAATGAATCAAATTACACCTTAACAATTATGCTCATTCAATAACATTATATCGGATGAATTTTTCAAAATCAATTGTTAGATCAAAAGTTGTCATCATATAGATTGTGTATATAAAATTTGAGAACAATTTTGTGATTATTTTCTATGTGATCAATATGGGTTAAGATTAACGTCAATTGTATAATTGTATATAATGTTAATCTTTGTCGCGGCCTAAAATTTGAGTGTTTCTCGAATTCAATGGAGTCGCCACCAAAGTTTATTTTAAAATAGGGAAAATATTGGAAAACCCTTAAAAATAAAAATAAAATAAAAAATGGTCTTTGAAACCAAATTTTGAGTACGGGAGTCGATTATGCGTAGGGAAGGTATTAGCACCCTACGACATCCGTTAAAAAAACGGTTACCTATAATTAATTATGCAAAATTAATATTAACTTAAATATATTTATTTCTCCTTTTTAAAATGCAAATATAATATTTTTACGAAAATAATCTAATGATGAAAGTACATTTAAAATATAGAGAAAAAAAAGTTTTTGTTATTATGCTTGACAAGAGTGCGATCTTGCTCCTACGTATCTCCCGGTGCGATGGAGAAATCAAAGCTACGTAGTTCTTGGGTAGAAAATGCGGATGTGTTGATTTTTTTTAAAGAAATTGTGTTTTGTTGTTGATAAAAAAAAAAGTTGTTTTGAAAAAGGATTTGTTTAATTTAAATAATAATTTAAAATGCAAGCTTTAAGACCATCTAGTCATACAACTCGTGTCTCAAAAAATTTAAGGAGTAAAAAGATGTCACATCTTATTTAATCCTTTTAAGAATATTTTTATCATTTTTGATTTTAAATATTAAATTTTAAAATTCTCAAGTAATACAACTTTTATATTAAAAAATTAAGGAGTAAAAAGATGTCACATCTAATTTAATCATTTTAAGAATATTTTATCATTTTTATGTCACATCTAATTTAATCCTTTTAAGAATATTTTATCATTTTTTATTTTAAATATTAAGTTTTAAAATTGTCAAGTAGTACAACTTATGTATCAAAAAAAATTTAAGGAGTAAAAAGATGTCACATCTAATTTAATCCTTTTGAAAATATTTTATCATTTTCGGTCTTAAATACTAAGTTTTAAAATTGTCAAGTAGTACAATTTGTATATTAAAAATTTAAGGAGTAAAAAGATGTCACATCTAATTTAATCCTTTTGAAAATATTTTATTATTCGGTTTAGATATGAATTAAAAAACACCAAATTGTACAGTATGTGTCTTAACAATTCAAAGATAAAAAATAATACCACGTCTAATTTGAATAAATTTATAAGTCAATTTTAGATTAATTTACTAAAACATAATAAATGAATAAATGAATAAATAAATAAATAAACAAATGAATAAATAAATAAATAAAGATAATTTTAGAACTATTAAGTTGTACCACTTGTGTCTTAACAACTCAAAGATTAAAAGATATTGCATCTAATTAATCAGATATATAATATTTGTTTGTATTTTTTTTTATAAAAATTTGATATTTAGTTATGAAGCAAAAAGAGCAAAAATAAAAATTAACTTCTTTTTTAATGAACAAAAATTTACTCTAAATGAGTTGGGTTTATATGAACACTTTCAAGCTAGAGCCCAGGCCCAAAATTTAATTTAAAAATAAAAGGTTTTTTTTTTTAATAAAACCACAATAGAAACCCTAGGTATTTAAACTAAACACACTAAATCAGAAAGGGAGGCAGCAAGGGGGCAGCCGCTTCTGGTGAGAAAAAAAACAGGAGGAGGCTGAGAAAAAATATTTTTCACATTTTCAAGGAGTACACAGATTTTACTAGTTTGTAGCATGTTTGTGATTTTGAAAATAAAAGTGTTGTTGAGATGCTGAGATCTGTGTTGTTATTCTGCAGGAAATAGCTTGATGTGTGTTGAGTGTAATGAGGAAGCGTGAACATGTTGTAGTGTTGGCAGGGTTGAGTTGAAATGTGACTTAGATTAGTTGGCATTTGCAAGGATTTGTGTTTTAGACCAGTTGGTATTGCAGACTTTTGTTTTAGACCAGGCATTTGCAGGGACTTGTTTTAGACCAAATAAAAGATGGCAGACCAAATAAAATAAAAAATTACATAAATATGTGACTAAACAAATAAAAAATGAAATAAAATTTGGCTAATAAAATAAAATAAAATTGGCATACCAAATGTGGCTAAAATAAATTTTTTGATAATAATTGTAAAATAATTATTATATATATTATTATATGCATGTTTTAGAGTTATTTTTAGTTAATAGGACAAAATTGAGCTGCCCCTATTAATTATTTTTTACTAGTAAAAGATAATTAAATATAGGTACCTAAATTTTGTATAAATTAAAAAAAAAAAGTTTGATTGACAAAATAAAAAGCGTATATGGATGGTTGATCGTCTTCGAGTTGGTTACCGATGCGTAGATCGACATCATTAAAATGATCGTTAAAAATGATCGTCTTCGGATTGGTTAGCGATGTGTAGAATGATCGTTAAAAATGATCGTCTTTGGATTGGTTACCGATGTGTAGATCGGCATAAATAAAATGATCGTCTTCGGATTGGTTACCGATGCGTAGATCGACATAAAATGATCGTCTTCGGATTGGTTACCGATGCGTAGATCGACATTAATAAAATGATCGTAAATAAAATGATCGTCTTCGGATTGGTTACCGATGTGTAGATCGGCATAAATAAAATGATCGTCTTCGGATTGGTTACCGATGCGTAGATCGACATTAATAAAATGATCGTAAATAAAATGATCGTTTTCGGGTTGGTTACCGATGCGTAGATCGATAAAAATAAAATGATCAAAGAGAGAGAAATTTGTTTTTTTTATATATATAAATATAAATAAATAAAATAAAAATAAATAAATAAATAAAATTAAAAAAAATATAAGAGAAATATGTTATGGTAATTGCAACGCAAACTTATAATGAACAATGTGACACAAAAGTTGTTGAGTATAAATAAAGTATAGATATAAGATATGCATGACTCATTCATTATGCATTGCACAAGGTTCTTGAGTATATTTAAAATATGAATGAAGATGCATAGATCATGTGTGACTACATGAAAAATGTAAGATGCATGCGATGTAGAAATTTTTTATTTTTTATTTTTTATTTTTTTTTGGTTCCCCGATCCTTATGCGACTTTATACGCCTACAAGATTCAATGGATCAATGAAGATAACAATCATTCTTTGCATGATGACTCTAGTATATCTTGTATGACTTCCCCTTTTTTCGAGGCGAATGCATTGTTTAAAATAATTACCCTTTTTTTTTTTTGATACCCCATATACGTTGAGAATCCATTGAGTTCCCGTGTATATATTTTTCAAGCGTCAAAATAATTAAAATATTTTTTTTTTATATTTACACATATTTCAGATTTCAGAAATTTATTATCATAAAATAACATTTTTAAAAAAAATACTAGAACCAAAAAACATGAGGCTGAATCAGCTTAGAAAGAGGAAAATGTACATTCATTACTTTGAGAATAATACGATTGAGCTAAGGGTTACAATGTGGGGATGAGTGTGTTTAGCTTTAGTTGGAGATATAACAACGCTAGTCATTCTTGTAATTTAGGACTTCTAAGAATAATAAATGCCCCAGTTTGAACCACTTGATCTTTTTGTTATCCCTAACTTTTGCATGGACCGCTATTTCAAGTTTTCAATCCATCGGGATGCTCTAATTTTTGCCTAGGTCGCCTTTTCAGGTTTTCAACCTAGCGAGCCCATTTTTCTCAATTTTTTTTTCAAGCATAATATTTTTTGACTGCATCTGAGTTTACTGGAAGTGGAAGTTCATCTCCATCCATTTCTGCAAGTATTAGAGCTCCCCCAGAGAAAGCTTTTTTCACAACATATGGTCCTTCATAGTTCGGGGTCCATTTTCCACGAGAATCCCTTTTTATGGGCAATATTTTCTTTAACACTAAGTCTCCTTCTTGAAACTCTCGAGAACGAACCTTTTTGTCATATGCTTTTTTAAGTCTTCTTTGATATAGTTGGCCATGACACAAAGCTATCATTCTCTTCTCTTCTATGAGATTCAATTGGTCATATCGTGATTGAACCCACTCGGCCTCTTCTAGGTTTATTTTCATTAGGACTCTAATCGAGGGAATTTTAACTTCAATGGGAAGTACCGCTTCCATTCCGTACACCAATGAGAAAGGAGTTGCCCCTGTTGAGGTGCGAACAGAGGTTCTATAACCATGTAATGCAAAAGGAAGCATTTCATGCCAATCCTTATATGTCTCCACCATCTTTTGTATGATCTTTTTGATATTTTTATTTGCTGCTTCTACAGCCCCATTCATTTTTGGACGATATGGCGAAGAATTATGGTGCTGAATTTTGAAATTATCACACAACTCCTTCATCATTTTATTATTCAGATTGGTCACATTGTCAGTGATTATCTTATTTGGCAAGCCATATCGACAAATCAATTCTCTTTTGATGAATCTGACAACCACACTTCTCGTCACATTGGCATAAGAAGCGGCTTCAACCCATTTTGTGAAGTAATCAATAGCTACTAGGATAAATCGGTGCCCATTTGAAGCTTTAGGCTCGATGAGTCCAATAACATCCATCCCCCACATTGAAAATGGCCATGGTGATGTTAAAACATTCAGAGAGGTGGGCGGTACATGTACTTTGTCAGCATAGATTTGACATTTATGACATTTCTTTACGTAACTAAAGCAATCGGACTCCATGGTCAACCAATAGTAGCCAGCCCTTAAGATTTTTCTTGCCATAGCGTGCCCATTTGCATGAGTTCCGAAAGAACCTTCATGAACCTCTTGAATGATTTTCTCTGCTTCCGCTTGATCCACGCATCTGAGGAGAACCATATCATGATTTCTCTTATAAAGAACCTCACCATTTAAAAAGAAGTTCATTGACAACCTCCTTAAAACCCTTTTGTCGTTCTCTGAAATACCCAACGGATATTCCTTATTCTTGACATAGGATTTGATATCATAAAACCATGGCTTACCGTCAGACTCTTCTTCTATTGATAAGCATTATGCAGGTTTATCCCTTTGCTGAATTTTTATGATTGGCATGTCCTGCACGGTGCTTATTTTGAACATTGACGACAATGTGGCCAGGGCATCAGCTAGTTGGTTTTCTTCTCGAGGGATATGGTGAAAAGTAATCTTCTCGAATTGTTCTGTCAATTCTTTGATATGGGTATGATACGGAATCAATTTGGAATCTCGCGTTTCCCACTCTCCTTTCGTCTGATGGATGACTAACAATGAGTCTCCATATACCTTAAGAACTTTTGCTTTTGATTCAATAGCTGCTTTAATGCCCATAACACATGCCTCATATTCTGCAATATTGTTTGTGCAATCAAAACACAACCTAGCAGTAAATGGAGTGAACTGATTCTCTGGAGAAATCAAAATGGCCCCAATTCAATGTCCTAACGCGTTAGAAGCACCATCAAACACCAACGTCCATTTTTCTCTATCAGATGATTCAGTCTCTTCAAATAAAGTCATTATGCCTTCATCGGGGAATTCACACTGCATTGATTGATAATCTTCTACAGGTTGTTGGGCCAAATACTCTGCCAGGGCGCTTCCTTTGATGGCTTTTTGTGTAACGTATACCAAATCGTATTCTGATAACAACATCTGCCAACGGGCAATCCTTCCAGTAAGAGCAGGTTTCTCAAAGATGTACTTAATTGGGTCCATTTTAGATACCAACCAAGTTGTATGACATAACATGTATTGCCTCAACCGACGAGCAGCCCATGCTAATGCGCAACATGTTCGTTCAAGCAGTGAATACCGTATTTCACAGCTGGTGAACTTTTTGCTCAAATAATAAATAGCATGTTCTTTTTTACCAGATTCGTCATGCTGCCCCAATACACAACCCATTGACTCGTCAAGTACTGTTAAGTACATAATAAGCGGTTTCCCAGGAACAGGAGGTACTAAGATTGGAGGTTTTAACAAGTACTGCTTAATCTTTTCAAAAGCTTTCTGACAATTCTCATTCCATTCAACCTTTTGGTCTTTGCGCAACAACTTGAAAATTGGCTCGCATGTAGCGGTGAGATGCGATATGAACCTGGCAATGTAATTCAATCTACCCAAAACGCCACGAACTTCTTTTTCTGTGCGTGGAGCGGGCATTTCTTGTATTGCTCTTACTTTATCTGGGTCCACTTCTATCCCTTTTTGACTAACGATAAAACCAAGTAACTTGCCTGATCTTACACCAAAAGTGCATTTAGCAGGGTTTAAACGGAGTCTGAAATTCCTTAGTCGCACAAATAACTTTTGAAGGTTAACAACATGGTCTTCTTCGGTTCGAGATTTGGCAATCATATCATCCACGTAAACCTCTATTTCCTTATGCATCATGTCATGAAACAGAGTTACCGTTGCTCTTTGATAGGTTGCCCCAGCATTCTTCAATCCAAATGGCATCACTTTATAACAGAAAGTTCCCCATTGTGTGATGAATGTGATTTTTTCCATATCCTCGGGAGCCATCTTAATTTGATTGTAACCTGAGAAACCATCCATGAAGGAGAAAAGAGAATATTGAGCAGTACTATCCACTAGGACATCAATATGAGGCAAAGGAAAATCGTCTTTAGGACTAGCTTTATTTAAATCCCGATAATCAACGCACATTCGAACCTTTCCATCCTTTTTTGGAACTAGGACAATATTAGCAACCCATTGAGGATATTTTGCTACTGCTAAGAAACCAGCATCAAATTGCTTTTTGACCTCTTCTCTAATTTTAAGTGACATATCAGGCCTCATCCTCCTCAATTTTTGTTTAATTGGAGCACATTCGGGCTTGAGTGGTAGCTTGTGTTCAACTATGTTAGTATCTAGCCCAGGCATATCTTGGTACGACCATGCAAAGACATCCACATAATCAAATAAAAGTTTAACCAACTTTTCTCGTTCAGTTTCTTTCATAGACATTCCAAATTTAATTTCTTTCTTATCATGCTCAGTCCCTAAATTGATCACCTCAACAGGTTCTTGATAGGGTTGGATTATCTTAGCTTCCTGTTCAATTAGCCTTTCTAGTTCTGGGGGAGGCTCACAATCGTCTTCACAATCCTCATTAGTGTGATTAATTAGGCGTTCAAAATTACAAGAATGGGTTCTAGCGCTGCTATTTTCAACATATTCATTTTCGACTCTACATTGTTTGAATTAAGAAAAAGAAAAAAAGAAAATATGAATAAAGATTGCCAAAAAGAGAAAAACAAAAGCAGTTGAAGAATTCAAAAATGCATTGTTTAAATTAAGAAGAAAAAGGAAAAAGAAAATATGAATAAAGATTGCCAAAAAAGAAAAGAGAAAAACAAAAGCATTTGAAGAATTCAAAAATGCATTTATTGATAATAAGTACGGAATTGAAATACATGTGCCCTAATTAGTTATCCTTATAGCCTTGGGCAGAGCAAAAGGAGTTAAAGTACACAATTACTTTGAACATGAATTAACAAACACGGGAAACTCGATGATCTTCCAATTGTTGAGACTGGTGTTTGGAGGACAAGGGTACACCAATTTGAGGGTATCATTATCAACATGGTCCTCTTCTTCCGCAGCAGCCACATGGTCAACATATACTATCCCCGCGCTCCGAAAGGTTTGGCGAATGTCACAAATAGAAATCTTCTGTGAATTCAGTGTCTGATTTTCCAAACGAGCCATCCTGCTTTCCCTTTTTTCTTTTACAGCCTTTTCTTTGTCAGCTTTAGTAGGTACATATCCCAAACCGTACCTATCATTCTTTTCAGGTATATTTAACAGTTTTCCCAATTTAGCAAAAACTCCTCCTTCCAACATCGATTTGGTAGACTTTAAGGATGTGGTAGACAACTTTGGTTCCTTTAAAGGAGATCCTTCACCCATGAAGACAGCATTGGCGATTTCTAATGCTTGAAAGGGAGTCTCTATGGCTTCCTCCGTGTCCTCAATGTAGCCCGTAGAGGACAGATGACTAACTACCATATCTTCTTCCCCAGATATTATCACCAGCTTATTGTTCACTATAAACTTTAGCTTTTGATGGAGAGTGGATGTTACTGCTCCAGCAGCGTGAATCCACGGTCTCCCTAAGAGGCAACTGTACGCTGGTTTAATATCCATCACTTGGAAGGTTATTCCAAAGTTATGGGGTCCGATTTGAATTGGCAGGTCAATCTCACCAACAACTTGTCTTCTGGATCCATCAAACGCTTTCACCACCAAAGCACTCGGCTTCAAACAAGCTCCATCAACAAATAGTTTTGATAGTGTTGATTTCGGCATGACATTCAACGATGAACCATTATCAACAAGAACTCATGCAAGAATATAATCATGACACTTCACAGAGATGTGTAGTGCTTTATTATGCTCTGTCCCTTCAGTTTGTAATTCGACATCGCTAAAACTCAGACAGCTACTAGCGGTGATGTTACTGACAACCCCGTCAAACTGGTCGACAGTGATATCATGAGTAACATGGGCCTCATTTAAAACCTTCATCAGTGCCCTTCTATGTGCTTCAGAATTCAATAACAAAGAGAGAACAGATATCTTGGAAGGAGTTTGATTTAGTTGATCCACCACTCTATATTCACTTTGCTTGATGAATTTCAAAAATTCGTCAGCTTCTTCTTCAGGCACTGTCCTTTTGCTAGTCTCTGGTCCTTTTATAGCATGACCTTCTTTTTTTTGAATTGTTCAGGAGCATATACTCGACCACTCCGAGTCACCCCACCAATCCCTGAAATGTTGGTGACATCAATTCCTTTAGGTTCGCAGTTACCACTTGATTGCTGATCGGCTAAATGGGACGTGGCTTCATAATTCCATGGTACCGCCTTGGTATTTTTATAAGGAAAAGGAGTTGGTGCTTGGACAATTATTTCATTGGGCCTGTGAAGAGTTGGTTTGAGATTCTCTTTTCTATAGAGGATTTCCAATGGTCTTTGGAAAGATCTACTATTTTCCATGCACGGCTTTATGGTCAACACACGATCATCTTTTGCACACTCTTCAATGGCGTTGACAGAGGTATCCCCATGGCCCGGCAAAGGGTTACTCCCTACGTTGGGACCGTCTTCCTTGAAGGTAAGCCATTTTGCATTGATCAGTTCTTGCACTTTAGATTTTAGGGCTTGACAATCTTCGATGGAATGCCCTACGGCTCCTGCATGGTATTCACATTTGGCATTCGGGTTGTACCATTTTGGGAATGGTGGTTCCAAAGGTTTCATTGGTCTTAAAACTACCATTGAATTCTAGAGTAGGTGAGGCAACAATTGGCTATATGTGATGGGAATTGGGTCGAAACGGGTTATCTTTTTCTCTCGATTAACTGGTGGTCTGTAGTGATTCGGGGCTGGATTTGGGTTCCATTGGTTTTGTTGCGAAAATGCAGCAGGTGGTGGTTGGACTAAAGGTGGTTGATAATAAGGTGGCCTTGAAGGGTGATATTGCGGGTATGGAGTTTGTGAAGTCGCAGCCACATATGGATAAGGAATGTAGGGAATTTGGGTTATCAGAGGCTGAAAATTCGGAGGTCGATAAGAATTCATGGCTGGAGAATAAGAAACCCTTGGGTTTGCCATTATAGCGTTAGCATCCCCCTCTTTCTTCTTTGTAAATCCCATCTGGGGTTTCTTCACACCACTCGTTGCACATGCGATCTTACCACTTCTCATGCCACTTTCAACTCTTTCTCCTATCATGACCATGTCAGAAAAGTTTGATGACATACTCCCAATCATCTTATCATAAAAGGGAGACTGAAGAGTATCCATAAACATACCAACCATTTCCCTTTCAGATAAAGGAGGATCTACTTGCGATGCCAATTCTCTCCACCGTTGTGCATATTCTTTGAATGTTTCATTGTCCTTTTTCGACGAATTTTGCAATTGCATCCTGTCAGGGGCTATGTCAATGTTATACCTGTATTGTTTCAGGAAGGCATCAGCCAAATCTTTCCATGAACGGATTTGATTTCGCTCGAGATGCATATACCAATTTAATGATGCCCCACTTAAACTGTCTTGAAAAAAATGGATGAGAAGTTTGTCATTATGAGCATGAGAAGCCATTTTTCTACAACACATGGTCAGATGGTTTTTAGGGCATGTGACACCTCTGTATTTTTCAAACTCAGGTGTCTTGAATTTTGAAGGGATCACCACATCGGGAACTAAGCACATATCAAAAGCTTCGAGACCATAGACATTATTTCCTTCAATTGCTTTTATTCGTTCTTCTAAAACATGGAATTTTTCTTTCGACTGTGTATTGTCACCAACCTGAGGTTGTTGCCAATTTCCATTAGCATCAAAATGGGGTACTTGGGGTGCACTAAATGGAACATTTTCTGAAGGTATAGTGTTTTGGGGTGGCACGTAGCCCTGAGGAGATGGGATTTGCGGTTGGTTTAGGCTTTGAGAGTTGATATTTGAATGGTTTGGATTATTGTCTATGGGATTGATGACTAAGGGTGGAGTATAACCATGTGGGAGACCATACATAGGAAATTGCATGGCTGGCGCGCGAAATTGTTGGGTAGTTGGGGTAAAGCCTGGTGGGTGAGACGGGGTAGCTTGGTGTTCTTCATTTGTAGTTGGAGGGTTCCCATCTGTATTATCCTTCGTTGTTAAAGCTTGTATAGCCTCTAGGATTCTATCGACCTTGTCCTTCAATTGGCTAACATCTGCCCTCATCACTTCTTGGTTTTGCTCAAGTTCGTCCATGATCTTGGAGTTTGCGCGAGTCCGATAAGGGTGTCGGGGAAACAGCTTTATTGAACCATTGATGCTAGTTAAAAAAAATGAAGATTTATATGCATGCATGTGAGTATTAGAGAACCATTGATTTCGCAACCTAGGCACAAACATCTTTTTAGAAAACATAAAACAAGCTCGTTCATTAATAATTAAAAAAGGGTACAAGTGCAACATTTCTCTCTGTATCTGAAATACATTGTTTCTATCGCTCTCGGCGAATTAAACTATTCATTGCTTCTATCAAACTATTACAATGTTGAATGGAAGTAATAATCTCAGTAGGTGTGACAGATGGAACTATGCTTGCTTCTGCTTTCCTTAAGAGTACGGGAACCCTTTCGATGGCTTGGTTGGCTATGGAAGTGAGTTTTTCACAACGATCCATCCACATTACCCCTTCTTGCCCAAGCATCTCTATTGCTTCCACTTATTCCATCATTCGGTTTCTTAACATATTTGCCTCCTCTTGTTCCTTCAACCACGCATCTCGATACATAGCAACAACTTCTTGTTTTTCAATTTTTTCTTCTTCTATCCTTGTCTTATATTCTACTACCACTATCTCCAACTGTTGTTTCAAATCTTCCAATTGTCTCTTCGCCTTTCTTTCACTGCTTTCTGAATCTTTCAACCATTTTCTCAACTTTTCAACCTCCTCTCGCGCCTGATCTCTTTCTTGTCTTCTCAAACATAAAGACTCGTCTGAAGCCCTTAAGTTGCATTGAAGCTTGAGCTTATAATCCTCCTCTACCTTTGCCCTTTTATTTGACCTTTCAAGAGAAATCGTCTTCTGCTCATTTTCCAATAGGGCGAACTCATATGCTCGACGGACTACCATCAACTCTTCTCGCATATTCTTCTTTTCCTCTTCCGCCTCTAGAATTGATGCTTGCAACTTCTCAATTTCTTCACTAACGATAATGGGTTGCATTGGTGTTTCATCGACCACCTCAGATGTACGACGAAAAGGCAGCTTGATCTTTTGGACCCTATTCTTGACCCACTGTCGGTAGCAATCATCTGCACCACAACTTCTACTTCCAAGTTCCTTCCCTTTTCTGATTATCGTCTTCCAAGATTGACGTACTCTCCTCAAATCTTCAATGTTTTCTAAACCCATGTCATAAAGAATAAAAGGGGTTATTAGTTTTTGCATTGGTTCTCCTATGATAGGATACCCAAGTTGCCTCAAGGCCAATACTGGATTATAATTCACACAACCTCTAGTCCCCATAAGTGGCACATTAGGGAATGTTCCACATTAGTATATTACTTCTTTTACCTCTCGCCATCTTGCATACCATCGAACTGTTTTTTCATTAAGATCTACCAACCTCTGAGCCCATTCTCGATCATCCTTTATGTCAACACAACAGTCCTTGAAATCATTGATAGGACAATGCTTTTGGCTCCCACTATCAAACATATGATTCACCAACCAGACGTACAAAACCGGTAAACAACACAAAATTCGTTTGCCTTTTTTTTCATGACAGTAGTTAAGTGTATAGTACACGTCATTGAGGACGGCTGTTGTAGGATTTTCTCCTCTATTCTTCAAGGCTAGGAAGACATCAATTGCTGCTAAATCAATAATTTCTTCATCACTCGGGAATAGAACAACTCCATAGATGGTGAGAGCTAGCACCTCCATAAAAGCACTCCATTCTTGGGCTTTAGCTAAATGATGTGCTCTTTTCTCAAAAAAAACTTCTTAGGAAACCTGAAGTCCCTTTCTTCTTTTGGCTAATCAATATTTCCTCTTCAACCTTTAGTATCTCAGCTATTTTGGTTGTGGATGGATAATTCCCCATGTAACGATAAGGTTTCCCTTTTTCCAGGGAGTAGCCTAAAATTGGTACAAACTCTTCCAAAGTAGGCGCAAGCTGGAAGTCTTGAAAAGTGAAGCATCTCAAAGGAGAGTCGTAGAATTGAGACAAAGCGGTAATAGCCCCTATTTGTACATCCACATCCAATAAATCAAGAATATTTCCATATTTCTTAGTAAATGTTGACCGGTGATTAAGTTCCAACAAGCTACGAAGTTCTTTTAAACTGTCAACCTGAGGTTTTTTGGCTTTCACATTCATAGTTTTCCTTAGCATTGGGGTTGCAGTTTCATTGTTGGAACCCATTTTTAATCAAAGATATCCACACCCTAGCTTTGAATTCAATGGTTCTCTAATGGACCTACATAAAAATGAATGATTATGAATAATGTATGGTATGGCGTTGAAAATAATTTTTTAAATGCATGAAAGGAATGCATGGTACTAAAAAAAAATTAACTTTAACATTAACGATGAAAACTACTTGCATTGATGCAATAAAAAAAAATAAAATTGGGAGGTATACTAACGTCGGATGGTGGAAAAAAATAAATAAATAAATAAATTGCCATTTAAAAGCAAGAAAGCTAGGATATGACTTAGATGCATTCTAACCAAGATTAGAGAAATTTTAAAGTCTATAAGCTTCTAAATTCGTGAATTCTTTCCTGGGCGGGTTCTAATAGTTCTAAAATTCATTGGTCTCTAGAGCCAAGTACTCGAATTGAAACATCACTACAAATAGGAAGTACATCCAAAATGTAGGTATTTTCAATAGAGTCACACTCTAGACGAGATTTTCGCAATAACCAAATAGGAAGTACATCCAACATGATTACCACTAAACCTCTAACTAAACTTAAGCTTCACTCAGGCCCGGGTATAGGGTCTCACTCATAAGTGTGTGTGTGAGTGAACGTGTAGTGTGTGAAGAGAATCACAATCCAATAAACGATGTAAAATACTCAACACACATATATAAATATAATGACTACAAGAAAATAACTAATACACAATAAAGGCATAAAGTAAAGAAAATGAAAGGAGAAATAAATATAAAAGAAGTTAAAAAAAATAAATTTGCACAGTTAACTATGTTAGGCTTGACTCTCTAACAGTCCCCAGCGGAGTCGCCAGCTGTCGCGGCCTAAAATTTTGAGTGTTTCTCGAATTCAATGGAGTCGCCACCAAAGTTTATTTTAAAATAGGGAAAATATTAGAAAACCCTTAAAAATAAAAATAAAATAAAAAATGGTCTTTGAAACCAAATTTTGAGTACGGGAGTCGATTATGCGTAGGGAAGGTATTAGCACCCTACGACATCTGTTAAAAAAAACGGTTACCTATAATTAATTGTGCAAAATTAATATTAACTTAAATATATTTATTTCTCCTTTTTAAAATGCAAATATAATATTTTTACGAAAATAATCTAATGATGAAAGTACATTTAAAATATAGAGAAAAAAAAGTTTTTGTTATTATGCTTGACAAGAGTGCGATCTTGCTCCTACGTATCTCCCGGTGCGATGGAGAAATCAAAGCTACGTAGTTCTTGGGTAGAAAATGCGGATGTGTTGATTGTTTTTTAAAGAAATTGTGTTTTGTTGTTGATAAAAAAAAGTTGTTTTAAAAAAGGATTTGTTTAATTTAAATAATAATTTAAAATGCAAGCTTTAAGACCATCTAGTCATACAACTCGTGTCTCAAAAAATTTAAGAAGTAAAAAGATGTCACATCTAATTTAATCTTTTTAAGAATATTTTTATTATTTTTGATTTTAAATATTAAATTTTAAAATTGTCAAGTAATACAACTTGTATATTAAAAAATTAAGGAGTAAAAAGATGTCACATCTAATTTAATCATTTTAAGAATATTTTATCATTTTTATGTCACATCTAATTTAATCCTTTTAAGAATATTTTATCATTTTTTATTTTAAATATTAAGTTTTAAAATTGTCAAGTAGTACAACTTATGTATCAAAAAAAATTTAAGGAGTAAAAAGATGTCACATCTAATTTAATCCTTTTGAAAATATTTTATCATTTTCGGTCTTACATACTAAGTTTTAAAATTGTCAAATAGTACAATTTGTATATTAAAAATTTAAGGAGTAAAAAGATGTCACATCTAATTTAATCCTTTTGAAAATATTTTATTATTCGGTTTAGATATGAATTAAAAAACACCAAATTGTACAGTATGTGTCTTAACAATTCAAAGATAAAAAATAATACCACGTCTAATTTGAATAAATTTATAAGTCAATTTTAGATTAATTTACTAAAACATAATAAATGAATAAATGAATAAATGAATAAATAAATAAATAAATAAATAAATAAACAAATGAATAAATAAATAAATAAAGATAATTTTAGAACTATTAAGTTGTACCACTTGTGTCTTAACAACTCAAAGATTAAAAGATATTGCATCTAATTAATCAGATATATAATATTTGTTTGTATTTTTTTTTATAAAAATTTGATATTTAGTTATGAAGCAAAAAGAGAAAAAATAAAAATTAACTTCTTTTTTAATGAACAAAAATTTACTCTAAATGAGTTGGGTTTATATGAACAGTTTCAAGCTAGAGCCCAGGCCCAAAATTTAATTTAAAAATAAATGGTTTTTTTTTTTAATAAAACCACAATAGAAACCCTAGGTATTTAAACTAAAAACACTAAATCAGAAAGGGAGGCAGCAAGGGGGGCAGCAAGGGGGCAGCCGCTTCTGGTGAGAAAAAAAAACAGGAGGAGGCTGAGAGAGGGAAACCGGCCGCGAGAGAAAAGAGGAGGACGAGTCCAAACGCGGCGGCGGCGCTAAAAGGGATGATCGTCGTTTCGGTGGCGACGGCAAGGACGGTGACGGCGAGGACGACATCCACATGTTGGATTTTTGGTCTGGTTTTCTTTTATTTTAATTTTTTGTAATCTTATTTTTACAAATTAAAATTTTATTTTTTATAACAAAAGAGAAAGTAAATAACAAACAGATTTATTATAGGAGAAATACCTTTGCGTTTACTGATATTTTGTCTGATATCTTCCTCTCTGTTTGTTTGGATAACGATTATGAAGTAAAATAAAAATTTCCTCTATTTGCTCCTAAGTTACTGTTAAGATAAATTTCTGTTTTAGTGTTTTTTTTTTGTAACAAATCCCTCACCCGAAAAAATCCTCCATTTCTGATTTTCGAAATCAAAATTTATAGGCTAAAGTGGTAAAATCTTTAGTTCATTAGATAAAATTAAGCTCTGGACACTGTACTGTTTTACAACCAAATTTAATTGGATTTTGTATTGTTCTTTAACAAATTTTAAGCAATGTATAATTAAGGAAAAAATATTTTTCACATTTTCAAGGAGTACACAGATTTTACTAGTTTGTAGCATGTTTGTGATTTTGAAAATAAAAGTGTTGTTGAGATGCTGAGATATGTGTTGTTATTGTGCAGGAAATAGCTTGATGTGTGTTGAGTGTAATGAGAAAGCGTGAACATGTTGCTGGGTTGGCAGGGTTGAGTTGAAATGTGACTCAGAAAGCGTGAACATGTTGCTGGGTTGGCAGGGTTGAGTTGAAATGTGACTCAGATCAGTTGGCATTTGCAGGATTTGTGTTTTATAAAAAATTACATAAATATGTGACTAAACAAATAAAAAATGAAATAAAATTTGGCTAATCAAATAAAATAAAATTGGCATACCAAATGTGGTTAAAATAAAATTTATGATCATTTTTTTAGATTTTTGATAATAATTGTAAAATAATTATTACATATATTATTATATGCATATTTTAGAGTTATTTTTAGTTAATAGGACAAAATTGAGGTACTACAATCTTGATGTATCATGTAACATAGAAAATTATTATATATTAATATTAAAAATTTATATATATTATTTATATGATAGTAACTTTCAATCTAATAGTTGATTTTAAAAAATAATTTTCAAATAAATTTTTTTTTCAAATGTGTGTAATTAATAATGTAACACTTCAAGTATAATTTTGTCTCTCCTCGTATGTAGAGGGAAAAAACTTTAAAAGTAGAGTACTTTAAAAAATAATAAGTGA
>JBBPBQ010020321.1:20965570-21019504 GCA_037974755.1 Cicer yamashitae | reverse complement strand
AATTATATTTGTTTTATAAAGATAGTTTTTTTATTTACATATAATATATATTTGATCTAACAAATAAAATATAATTATTTGGTTAGTCGTGATTTTTGAAAAGTTTTAAATTATTTATTTAGCAGTGTAGTGGATTTTTTTAAATATAATAAAATTCTTTCATCATTTATTTATTTATAATATTTTTTTGTTAATTTATAATATTTTAAAGTATTTAAGTTAATTTAGAAAAAATAATATGTAATTGTTTCACAATAGTAATTTTATCATTTAACTATACTATATTTTATATTATTTTAGTGAGATGTGCATTAAATACATGACAAAATAAGATAATATTATCATATTTATAATCTATGTCACATCAAACATATAATATAATAATATTTTATTCGATTATTATCATAAAAAAATTACTAGTAATTATCTCAAATAAGTATCTTGGGTCTACCTTCTGTTGTATATCAAACCAACCTTTTTTTTTTTAATCATAATAGTCCTCCTTACCAATAAAAATATAGAGGGGAATTTGATTAACAATTTGTGCTTTCATAAATAATTTTAGAATATTAATTACTAATAATATATAAAAGATTAAATTAATAAAATGGTACAATTGGGTTGATGAAATTGAATAGTTACTCGGATATGGGTTTTACCCGGATTTATGATAGTTATTGGGTTGCAAGGTCAAGCACAGAGCCCAGATGAATAAGCCCATAATAGGCCCAAGAGTCACCCCTAGTGAACAATATAACATTCGCTGTGATTAAAACCCTAATTTCTTCTCCACCGTGCGCATGTTCTGAGCTTTCAATTCGCTCTCCGTGAGAGTTCGTCGCTGCGGTTGCTGAAAAAGATTGCAATATGAAGGTTCTACTCTACCAAAACCCTAGTTCTTTTTGCTTATTTTTTATTTCTCATTTTTTTCTGTGCTCGTTGCTGAATTTTTGTCTGCAATTTTTTATGTTACTCAGTTCAATGTTGCAAATCCCACTACTGGATGCCAGAAAAAGCTCGAGATCGACGATGATCTGAAACTGTAATATTTTCACTCACTTTACTTACTAATTTTACTTTTTGTTCACTTTCGTTGCATTTTAGTTAACGTTTCTTGCATCTTTAATTTTGTACTCAAACATCTTAACCGACTAGTATAAGTATTAATGAAGTGTTTGTTAGATAAAGTGTAATGAGGGTAGAAAATTTGGTACAACAATTCTTTTTTCTGTCTTTGTGTAAAGAATGGTCTTATTTACTGAATAGGAAGTCGCTTCTTACCTACTGATTATGTAGAAAGTATGTTTTCATGATATATTATGTCGTTGATTATGTAATGGTATCTTAGAACAGATGCTTTTAATCTATTTGCATGCCACCATTCATCATCTCATTTTATTACAACTCAGAAGTACACAGCCTGAGGGAAATAATGGCCAAACAATGTAAATTAACATGAATGGAAGTCTACAACGTACTTACACTGCCCAAGATAAGTTATGGCCTAATGGTATAAACTTCAAATAATTTTACTTAGTTTACGAGAACTTAAGGGTTAAGAGTCCCAAGATAAGTTAAAAGTGCTCAACGTGATATTTAAGACATGAGACTCACTATCCTAATGAACTAGTCATTTGGGTTGGGCTCTCCTCATTTGCTTAAGTCCTAGCATTAAGGTACTTAACAAGAGGTCAATGCTTCATTAAGGCTTTCAATCGTAAATTATTTTTCTCACATATCAGAATTTTGAAAACTTGGGGAAAGCCATACCGTTAGTCACAATTTAGTTTCTTATCATGATTGCATCATGTTAAGACTTACAAATGAATTTATATTCATGGGAATAGATAATTTTCTCTGAAGAATATTCACCCGAATTGCCATTTGCCTTAGTATCATAATATTGTTAACTTTAAATTGCAGACGTGCATTTTGGGACAAGAGGATTTCACAAGAGGTCAATGGTGATGCTCTTGGTGAGGTATGCTCCTTAGATGGAAACCTGAAACATCTGGTGCAAATTTTTGCCTTACATTTATTTTTTTATTCACCATTTTATTGTTGATGCTAACAGGAATTTAAGGGCTATGTCTTCAAAATTACTGGTGGGTGTGACAAGCAAGGATTTCCAATGAAGCAGGGAGTGCTGACCCCTGGCCGTGTTCGTCTTTTGCTTCACAGGGGTATGTTGCTTCTCAATAAAATTTTGAGGTTTGATTAAAATTTCTTTAGTTTTCCTGTTGTCGGTAAGTGTTGTGGTCTATATTATTTTATCTGCTGGCTGCCTATTTGATGATAAATTATTACTGTATGTTTTAAATCAACTTAAATGTAATGCCTTACCTTTTTTTAGTAACCTTTTTTGTGTTATTCAAATACTATTACTGTACCTGTCTTGTGTCAGGAGCTACCTAACCTCTTCTCAATAGATGATAATTTGTTTTTGATGGTTACTTTAACAGGAACTCCTTGCTTTCGTGGATATGGAAGGCGCAATGGAGAACGCAGGAGGAAGTCTGTTCGTGGATGCATTGTTAGCCCAGACCTCTCTGTCCTGAACTTGGTTATTGTGAAGAAGGGTGAGAATGATTTACCAGGCCTGACCGATGTTGAGAAGCCAAGGATGAGAGGGCCTAAGAGAGCATCCAAAATCCGTAAGCTGTTCAACCTGTCTAAGGAGGATGATGTGAGGAAGTATGTCAACACTTACCGTAGAACATTTACAACAAAAGCTGGTAAGCTCTCTGGTTCCTGTAATTTTGCTGTTAGTTTTGTGTCATTGTCTGCTTGATTGTACCAAAGTCTTAGATGCATGAAAAGGACAAGCATAATGAGAAAACAAGTTTAACATATTTATAACCCGCAACCTGTTGATAAGCTCCTAGGTGAGTTTATAATTATCCATTATCAATTGTTGATCATGATATGATTCAGATGCAGCTTACAAAATTTTGTTTTAAAAGGACGTGTTTTTTTTTGTTAAGCTAATGCCATTTTTCTCTTAAAGTGTTCTAAAAAGAAATGTGAATAGTTTTTTATTTTACTTTATTCATTCATTAGAAGACCTTATTTATTGTTTAATAAAATTTGTTTTTGATAGAATAGAGCTGGTTTCATTTGGTTCAAGCAGTTTCTCTACTTTTGGAAATAAGGTGTCATCAACAAGTGTGTTTTCTTTGTTGCTTGATTTTGTTTCTTAGAAAGTACCAATGGTTCAATATGACTTCTCTTATAAAATGGCATGCCCTTGATTATAAGGAGATACAAAGCCCAAGCATGTCTGTTAAGAAACTATATCATGTATGCTACTCAATCAATATAATTCAAACCACAAGTAGTGTATATTTTTGAATTTTTTATTTTAATTTAGACATACTCTGGTTTTGATTGTTTGTGCCATTAAAATGAATCGGATGGATATAGGGATAATGTGATATGTATTGTCTTGATATTAGTGGTAATTTGGTTGCAGGGAAAAAGGTGAGCAAGGCTCCTAAGATCCAACGATTGGTCACTCCTCTTACACTCCAAAGAAAGCGAGCAAGGATCGCCGATAAGAAGAAGAGAATTGCTAAGGCAAAATCGGAGGCCGCTGAGTACCAGAAGCTCCTTGCCTCTAGGTTGAAGGAGCAGAGGGAGCGTCGTAGTGAGAGTGTGGCTAAGAGGAGATCAAAGTTATCCAGTGCTTCTAAACCAGCTGCCACTGCATAGGCTGCTGTCCGATATAGAGATTTGGTAGTTATTCATGGTCACACTTTTTGGTAAAGTATGATATTTTATGATGATAAGCGCGAATGGATTTTGGTATTTTTGATACATTTGAGTTATTGGAGTATTCTCATTTGTAGTGTCACTTGTTGAATTATTTTTGACTTTTTGAAATATGTATCCATTTCATATGGTACCTCCTTACCTGTAGGTATATCCTGCCTTTTATATCATATTTTATGCATTGAGAGTAATAGCTCGGTGACTTGTTTGTTCAAATTACCTTTACCAATACACATATATCAATTTAGTTATTTTAGGGTTTAGGGTAAGATATATCAATTTAGTTATTATATTAAGTTTTTTTGATAAAAATAACATTATTTTTTAATAAAAATAAAAATGTTTAATATGTCAATCTCAATGCATTTCAATGACAACAATTATCTAGATGATTTATTATATGATAAGATGATGTTTGATGATATAAATTTTAATGTAAATTTTTTTTCAATGGTTAATCTTAGTAATTAATATAATTTTGTTGATGTTGTAAATTGAATTTCCAACTGTATCACTCTACCTTGTTTTTTTGATGAAAAATGATATTCATTTCAAATTGATAAAAGTTAAGTTGATTGAAATCAGTACAATAAATTACTAAAACCATTATAATTTATAATTTGGTCGATCGGAAAGATTCTATATCCCTAATTTTTTATACTCTAACCACAAAAATTTAAAATTTATGTTTAGAATATCATAAATTATAAAATTAAAATTTGTGATGTAAGAAAAAATATTTATGTTGAAATTTGAAAAAGAAATAATTATTGTGACGTGAAAATTAAATTATACAAGTCTATAAAATAATTGTGGTCGGTGTGGTTTGTTATATGTTAATCAGTTGAAATTAAAGTGTTTGGAATAACCTTGTTTCAGAAGCTGCAATTTGATGATACTAAATTTGTTGATTCCATGTACAATAGATCGAAGTTGATATGCCGATTTAAATCAAATGAACACTGCAACAAGACGAAAAATAAAAACGCAATACCAAGACGAAGAACAAAGCAACATTGCACTAAGACGACTAAATCACAAAAAAAAAGAAAAAAAAACAGATATATACGAAAAATCATTTATTTAAATAAAGGTAGAGAAAAAAAAAAGGAAAAGAGGTGATTTCATACAAAAAATGATCTTAAACTACAACACCAAACAAAGAGCTTCAAATTATGAAAACTAGTATAGATCAAACAAAATCTGTATTAATAACTTTTATCTTCTTTATGTGTAATATTTAAAGGACCTTTATTTTTTATTTTTTATTTTTATTTTTATTTTGTTTAGTTTTTATTTTTTAAATACATTTTCTTTAAAGACGCTGACATTCCATTAAAATTGCTATTTGACAAATTCATGTATGATTATTATTATAATAATTTTATTTAAATGATAATGAAAAACCAAGAGAATGAGTAAGAAGGGATGAAGATCTAAAAATAAGTTGACAATTAAATTACCTTGTAAAAAGAGTAGTGTATAAGATCTAAAAATAATGTGATATGGCTCAAAACAATTCCATTTGCAGAAGCATATCTTTCAATCGTGAATCTTATTGCTTCTTCCTACAACCATTAAATTCATAAAGCATAAGAAAATGTCGAGAGTCAAGACAATAAAAGGTAAGCATAAAATATAGGATATAGAAGCATAGTACAAAAAATAATGAAGAAAAAAAATGTTTAACAGAACACATGAATAGTAAAAAGAATTGCCACTGTTAAAATAGCATTGCCTTAATAATATGAAGAAAAATCATGTCAATGATTCCATAGCCTCGTAATAATCCATGATTAACGCTGAAAAATCAAACGAACGAGTTATTTTATCTTCTTATGCAACAGAAGAGGAAATCAAAAATGTAGATTCAAGAGAATAAGGATATTAAAGAGGGGATCATAACCCAAATATGAAATCAAAATAGAAATGGAAGAATCAAATCAAAGCTCATCGTAGATCAAATTCAAATTTTCTAAATTTCATGTAGATAGAAACGATGGAGATTAACAACTATGAGAGAAGCTAATAAATTTGAGAATCAAAACATACTGAGAATGATAATCTGAATATAATCGGTAAATCAATCAAATAAAAAGAGAAATTGAAGACAAAATCAAATATATTTACACAATAGGAAATCGAAAAAATGAAAACTAACCTAATTGAAGAAATAGGAAATCGAAGAAAATAAAACTCACTAGTTAATTACAAATCGTAAGCAAGTGTGGGAGATTTAGGAAAAGCTAGAATTTTAAAAAAATTTGTCCATTTTTTTATAAAAAAATCTGCTTTGGTAGGAAAATTCTTAGGAAATGTAACTGTGGAATTTTCCAAAGATTTAAGAAATTAAGATATTACTTTAAGATTTTGCTGCAGAAATATTTTAAGAAAAAACATCCGCAGGTAAAACGGCAGAAAGAGTTAAAGTTTTACTAGATATAATCGGAGGAAAATATACAATAAAATAGAAAATTTCCTAAGGTTTTACATACAGAAATGGAATCTGTAGAAAACGTTTTCAGTAAATTTGCAGAAAAGTCCTTATGTAATACCTCCAAAAAATTTATGTAGGAAAGATTTTTGGAAATATTCGGAAGAGAAAAAAAGGAAAGATTTATTTATTTATTTGAAATTCATTGTAATTAGATATTTGACATTTTTGTGGTCAACTTGGAACTGAAGCGAAATAATTAACACGATGGATTGCCTTTTATTTAGGAATATAATTTAAATTCTCCCTCTCATTTTTTTTTCATAGCTAAAATTTAAATTTCAGGTCTAATATCTCTATTTTTGTAGAGAACTTAAGCCGTTGAATTATAAATTAATTATTTTATAATTTTTTTAACTAATTATTTGTCTTTTAATACTCATTTACCATAATAATTTTTTTTGACGAAATATCATAAAAGTTATGAATAACAATCTTCTATATATATTATACATAAATAATAATATTCATATAACTTTTTAAAGGTATTAAGCTATTTTATTTATTTAAGAAAATTATGTTAATAACTTTCTGAAGATATTTTATTATTTACCAAAAAAATAATAACAAAAAAACTTATATAAAATATAGTTTTTATTTTGAGTTAATAAAAAATAGCTTTGAATCTTCATATATATACATATGACATTTTTATAAGTAACAACATCGAAATATTTTTTTGAAAGGATTAATAAGTAACAAATTTAAATTTAATACATTTTTTAATATTTATGAAGTAATAACAATATATACATATATATGTTATCATATTAAAAAAAGTGGATAGACAGACGCGAAACTTTCCTTCTGAACATAGTATAAATAAAACAAAGTTAGATAATAAACCTTTTATATAGACCTGCCACTTAGCGATTTTAATAACACGATATTTTTTAAAAGATAATTTTATAAATATATTAAAAGATAAATGACTTAAAACAAAGAGAGAAAACATAAAAGATAATTTTGTTAATATTTTAAATGATAAATAATAATTTTTTTCCCAAAGAAAGTCAAAAGGTAAGATACTAAATGTTTTAATATTAAAGGATTTTTTTAACAAAAAAAGAAAAGATATTACACGTAAATCAAATAAGATAAAGTATGAGTAGTCTAATTTTATTTGGTATTTTACTTCAACTACAACTACAACGGCGCTGCTGCGTTTATTTTGGATTCGCAAGAATCGCAACTATGCCTCCTCGTTCACGAGCGATTTTGCCTGAAGATCTAATCACTGAGATCCTTTCTATGCTTTCTGTGAAATCTCTTCTTCGATTCAGGTGTGTGAATAATTCTTGGAACTCTCTCATTTTGAATCCAACTTTTGTGAAATTGCACCTCAAGAGATCATCAAAACAAAATGATCTCTTCACACTACCCACGCATCACATCAAATATTTCCCTGAAGAGTCCCCCGATGGTAGTGACGATGATTTGGAGCACGGTTGTAGTGTTGTTCCCTACTCAATAAGTCGTTTAATTGAAAATCCATCATTCACCCATTTTGAGGATCCTTACTATCATTTGAACGACAAAGGTTGCTCCACTATGGTTGGTACCTGTAATGGATTGATTCTTTTGGCTGATGATTCTGATACTGGTATGTCTCATGAATACTTGTTCAATTTATGGAACCCAGCAACCAAGACAACATCTCCAAACTTTGGCTATTTTCGTGATTCTTATCCAAAAAGTTTTGGCTTCTCGTTTGGTTGTGATAATTCAAGTAACACATATAAAGTGGTGGCGTCTCGTTATATTCGGGATCAATTGACAACTGAGGTGAAAGTTCTCAGTTTGGGCGAAAATGTTTGGAGAAATATGGAAAGTTTCCCTGTTGTTCCTCTTGATTTGAGCAATAAAGACACTTCTGTTTATTTGAATGACACTCTTAATTGGTTGGCTATCCACAATTACTTTGAGTATAAAATTAAGAATCCTGACCATGTTAAGGGTATTTCAGTTAAGCATTTTGTGATTGTTTCGCTTGAACTGGGGACAGAGACATACAACCAATATCTACTGCCACGTGGCATTAATGATAAAGTGCTACCTGCAACTCCAGCTATTAGCTTGTTGGGAGGTTTCCTTTGTTTTTCTTATTCTTACAAGAAAACTGATTTTGTTGTATGGCAGATGAAGAAATTTGGGATTGAAGAGTCTTGGACTCAATTCCTTAAAATTAGCTATCACAATCTTTCCCCAGCGAATGACTATGACGATCCACTGAAGTATCGTCTTATATTATTTCCATTTCTTCTTTCTAAGGATGGTTATACACTGATATTACGTAGTAGTGAAGTGGAAGCATTTCTCTATAATTGGAGAGATAATAAAGTGAAGCGAATAAATATTATTTCAAGTAGAACTATTATTGATGATGATACTATGGATATTGTAGACTGGGGCTTAGCCAAAGGTTATGTTGAAAGCTTAGTTTCAACATTTTGAAAGTAAGTTCCCCTTCCAAGATTTATTTATTTATATTGATGTTATTATGTTTATGTTGTTTTCATAATAATAATAGACTAGAATATGACCTGCGCTTTGCGCGGGTTTAATTTTAAACTTTTTATAAGGTGATATATATATATATATATATATATATATATTAATCTTGTAAATTTTTAAAGTTATAAAAAAAATGCGATAAAAGATATTGTAGAGTGTGTAATTTAATGAGTATTTTTACTGCTAAAAAAAGATAAAAGAACAATGTCTTGTAAAAGTTTAATCATAAAAAAATTAACAATTTTACAACCGTTTCAAGTTAGATTTGAACTTTATTTACAATATCAAATTTGTACCATTTAGCTGATTTTTGATGGTCTATAGACATAAAATATTAACCATGATTTAAAAGATAAATTATATAATTGATAATCGTAAACTCTATTTTTTATTAAAGTATATAAGTTATGTACGAATTTTTAAAATTTTAACATTTTTTCCTACACATATCAAAAAATTTGCGAAATAATGCTCATGGTAAATATATGTATTGATAACTAATAAGAGAAATAAAACACAAATTTTTTTTATTAGATTGACTAATGGTTATTTGTTTTGGTAAATATATGTGACGACACAATAATAAAAAAAATACAAAAGTTGTATATTGACTATTTTTAATGTTTAAATAAATATTTAAAAGTGTTTGAACATTTTATCAACTATATTGGTAACATTTATTAAAATATTGTGTATCAATATTTACTTATTTAATTTGGTTTACACCGGATTTCACGATTTCTACTTTTTATACACTTCAACGTATTATTTTATCAAAATAGTAAGGTTTCATGATTTTGTCCTTAGAAAAAATGTGTCGGGTTGTACAAAAAAAACAATTTACTACTTGAAAAAAGTTAAAAATATACATAACAATATCAATATTTCAAAAAATATATAAATTTTTCTCTAAGTCCATATCAGTAATGGTATAATAAGAAAAAATAGAAAAACAAATTGTTGGCCTAATTATAAATTTTATCTCTCTATTTGATTTAAATATTAATTTTAGTTATCTAATAAGTGACATGTGATAGATTTTGTAGATATTATTAATTTTATTAAAAGATTTTTTTTTTCAGTAATGATATTATATAATAGATATTTATGGAGGAATAACCGTTATCAATAATAATGGATACATGAGTCTCAAATAATTGATATTTATTGTATTGTAATTGGTAACTTATGGCACATGAATAGTTCCACAAAATATGGGGAAAAACTATGAATATTTACTTATTTAATTTGGGTTACAACAAATTTCACGATTTCTACTTTTTATACACTTCAACGTATTATTTTATCAAAATAGTACGATTTCACGATTTTGTCCTTAGAAAAAATGTGTTGGGTTGTACAAAAAAAAAAACAATTTACTAATCGAAAAAAGTAAAAAATATACATAACAATATCAATATTTCAGAAAATATATAAATTTTTCTCTAAGTCCATATAAGGTATAATAAGAAAAAATAGAAAAACAAATTATTGGCCTAAATCTAAATTATATCTCTTTATTTGATTTAAATATTAATTCTAGTTATCTAATAACTGACATGTGATAAATTTAGTAGATATTATAAATTTCATTAAAATATTTTTTTTTCTTCAGTAATGGTACTATATAATATTTAATTTGAAGATATTTATGGAGGAATAACCGTTATCAATAATAATGGAGGACCAATGAATGTCAAATAATTGATATTTATTGTACTGTAATTGGTAACTTATGACACATGAATAGTTCCACAAAATATGGGAAAGATATCCATATTTACTTATTTAATTTGATTTACACCGAATTTCACGATTTCTACTTTTTATGCACTTCAACATATTATCAAAATAGTAAGATTTCACGATTTTTTCCTTAGAAAAAATGTGTTACCGGATTTCACGATTTCTACTTTTTATACACTTCAACGTATTATTTTATCAAAATAGTAAGATTTTACGATTTTGTCCTTAAAAAAAATGTGTTGGGTTGTACAAAAAAAAAAAATTTACTACTTGAAAAAAGTTAAAAATATACATAACAATATCAATATTTCAAAAAATATTACTACTTGAAAAAAGTAAAAAATATACATAACAATATCAATATTTGAGAAAATATTTAAATTTTTCTCTAAGTCCATATTAGTAATGGTATAATAAGAAAAAATAGATTTGAATATGGGGAAAAAGTATTTAGAAAGTGAATAGGGAAACTCTCTATGAAGATGTACACGTTAGCTTTTTAGCTGAGGTGGCAAATATTCGCATACGTGGAGGAAATAGGATGAGGTGGCAGCGGAGTCTGTTTTAAATATATATAATAGATATGGGTTTTCCGCATTGTGATACTGTTTCTTTGCACTGTGAAATTGACCTTTTGCACTAATAATGACCTTTCGCGGTGTTACAATAATGACCTAATAAACCTAGTAAACTTCTAATCTGAATCACTAATTTATGTGCTTTTCATTCAATGACACTATTTATCTTGGCATGGTTAATGATCATTCCACCTCTTGAAACAACTATTTCTCTTTAAGGGTATGGAAAACTATCCTCAAATGTTCGACATGTTCTTCCTTGGTTTTGGAATACACTAAGATTTCATCTATGAATACCACTACAAAGAAATCTAAGTAAGGATTGAAAATCTTATTTGTGTAATCCATAAATACACCTGACACATTAGCCACACCAAACAACATAACCAAATACTCATAATGGCCATAACGGGTTCTAAAGGGGATTGTGACAAAGTTTGAAAAAATATTTATGTTAAAAAAATTTGAAAAAGTATTAATTATTAATTGTGACAAAGTTGTAAAAACCAACATATATAAGTATATAGGAGGAGTGTACAAACTGAAACACCATTTGGCTGGTACACAGTTCAACGTTATTGCATGTAATGTAATGTTGTACCTAATGATATGAAGAAACAAATGTTTGAGCTTGTAAAATCCTTGAACGATAAATCATTGAAGAAATCATAATAGAATGATACAGATAATGAAAAAGTAAAAGGAAAAAGATCATTAGAGGAAGATGAGAATGCTACCCTTGCAAAACTTTTCAAGAGAAATGAAGTAAGTACTCAAGCCACCATCAAAAACATTTTTAAGAAGAATTTGAAAGAAGAAACTTGTCTAGAAATAGCTTCGTTCTTCTACAATAATGTCATAGCCTTTAATGTGGCAAAAAGTGATAAATTTAAAAGGATGTTGAAGATAGATTCAAGACATGGCCTTGGTTTCAAGATTGTCTAGAAATAGCTTTGTTTTTTATACTAAGACAACGACAATAGCCTTTTGTGTATCAGCTTGTGACTTTTTATTGAACCAATGCAAAATTTTTATGTTAAGATTTTTATTTATTTATTTAATTTTATGGTATAATTTTGTCTATTTTGTGGGATCTTAAGATTCCTGTTACGATCCCATGATCTACGCTTTTTCTATATCCCAAAGATCTTTCGTAGAATCTCGAGTTTGACAACCTTACCCTTAAGTTTCCCCTGACATAACAAATGCAAAAAACACATTAAATAGAATCATGTAAAAATTAAATTTAAGTTAACAAAACAATAGTATAAAAAAAACTTAAATTCAAGTTAGAAGAACACCCTAATAAATACCCTTTTTATGGAGCAAAATTTGTTTGGCTTGCCTGAGTTGGTTGTTCAACATCAACCTCTGCATTATGAGGTATATCACCACCAAATTGTTCATCACCATTATCTTTATCACCACCAATTCTATCTGTATTTAGTTGGGGCTGGGAATTTACATGTCCTAGTATTATATCCATACTCCAAACACATCTTACACCTATGTGTAGTGTTTGATCTTTTCCATCTTTTTTGGGTTCCTTCACCTGGTTCCCTTCAGCAAAGTTTTCTTGGCCTTTAGGGCCCACACTTATATGTTGAGGAGGAAAATGTCAAGCTGATCAGTTTTTGGCCACTTATATTGCCCATATATAAGTGTGATGCCTTAATCATAACATTGTATATAAGTCTTTCTATTGTAATGACTATGGACATATTTTAGTGGATCATCTATTTTTTTAGTGATTGCAAAAATTGCATGCCTACTAGGTATTCCCCCCACGAGTCACCTACTTCTTTCATCTCCTCTTGATGCTCTGAAATGATATTTGTGTGGATAAGTATATAATAGTTGTCTCAAAAGTAAAATTATGATCTAACATGTGATTTTGAGGAAACTTTTACATATGAATTTGACTGAATGTATGGAAGTAGATAAATTTTATAAGAAAAAATATTTACGTTAAAAAAATTTGAAAAAGTATTAATTATTAATTGTGACAAAGTTATGAAAACCAAATTATATAAGTCTATAGGATAATTGTAGTCGGTGTGGTTTGATATATGTTAATCAGTTGTGATGAATTTCGACTAGATTTGACATGACATATGTTAACAGATATACTAATTAATATAGATATTGTGGTGTATGTTCGCAATATTATACTTTTTATTCATCCATTAAAATTTTAAAAATTTGGCCACCGCGATGTTTCAGTTCAAGCTCGGCCACTGCTTACAAATGTGGCAAAACCTAAAAATATGATAAAATTAAAGTGTTCGGAATATCCATGCATATGATAAAATTAAAGTGTTCGCAATATCCATGCCTCAGAAGCTGCAATGTTGATGATGCTAAATTCGTTGATTCCATGTACACTAGATCGAAATTGATATGTCGATCTGAATCAAATGAACACTGCAACGAGCTGCAAAATAAAAACGCCATACCAAGATGAAGAACAAAGCAACTTCGCACTTGGACGATTAAATCACAAACAAAATAAAAAAAAATCAGATATAAACGAAAAATCATTTATTTAAATAAAGGTAGAGAAAAAAAAGAGGAAAATAGGTGATTTCAGACCAAAAATGATCTTAAAGTACCTATCTCTAATGGAAGAAGAACATAAGAGGAGACACAACTAGTAATACCTTCTTTAACTCATTTATTTGAGTAAAAAAAAAACTCATTTCATATCATATTTATTTTTATTAATTAATTATAATTTAAATGAGTCAAATTAATTAATATTTTTTTGACAGTGTCTCATTAAGTTATGTTGATTTTATAAAAACTTGGTGAAAGTCATGTACACTTTAATCGAAGTTGAGAATGTGTAGCTCTGTTTTAATAATTTTATTTGTATATATTTTTTAACTGTACCTTTTCATTATTTCACAGTACAATATAATATTATTTTTGTAGAATTATTATTCGAACAATAAGTTTATTATATTGTGGTATATCTTTTTGTCAACAAAATATCATATCGTAAAAATAAATCTAGGGTTAGTGTGCTTTCAACAATCTAGGGTTGTCAGGTTGTGTGGAGAAGACTTTGCTGGTAGAGTCAACATGTTATCATTCCTTAAAAGTCAGAGGTTGTCAAACTGTTTGAGAAAACTGGCTTAGAGGGTCAGGTGCTTTGTAATTCAAGTTTTTGAATAAGTGGATTAAATCCTTCTAAGTGAAGGGAATGGATGTAGCCAACTTAGTGGTGAACCAAAATAAATTACTTGTGTCACTTTACTCCTACACTCCTTAGTTTTGTTATTTCTTATACTCCAAATAAATCATCAAGTTTGAACCAGTGTTAATCAAAAAATGAAAAAGTTATCAACGTAATCAAACACAATTCAATCTCCTTTCTCATGTTTGCACCTTCACTAGATATGGGACAATATGGATCATGGAATGCAGTTGGCCTCCTAGAACTCTGCAACTTTAGAAAGACTAGAACAATCGGCCCAGAAAGCTCCTAACAGCCATGTCACCAGGCTCATCAAGGGACGATCCATCTCCCTTTAGTGATGTTCATATGGAACTTCCAATGGTTGCTCCATAGCACCATTGCAGTTCTCTGTGCTCATTCCACATATTTTGATACCCTCCTTGGATGCTCCTACTACTGATGTTCCAGGATCTGCAGAATTTGCCTATAGAAGTCCATCTGCCACTCCTTTTAGCCACGTGTTAGATCTTTCCCAGTATGTCAAAAAGGAAAACTTTGACCGTCTGGAAGCTAATACTGAGGCGTTCATGGAACAAATAACCAAGAATTAGGTGAACATTCAAACTACCCTAAGTTTAATCTTAGCTAAGCTGACCAACCCAAATCTGTAATTCCCTTTGTTTTTTCCTTTGTGTTTTTGTTTGACTTTTGTACTTTTTTTTTTACTTACGCTTTTTGTCTGATGATAGAAGGAGGATAATATGTTTTGAGAACAATATTATGAAAAATATCATTTTTCATTTCAAATTAATTTCTGTTGCTAACGTTTATAAACTAACTTGTCAGAATATCTCTCATCACTCTTACATTTAAACATGCATATTTTAAGTAGGAGCTTTGTTGTTATATTCTATATTTTTTCCATTAAAATAAAAAATTGTTCACAAAAATAGATGTTTGTCATCATCAAAAAGGGGGGAGATTGTTGGAACCAAGTTGGTTTGAAAAAATACGACCCTTACATATTTTGATGTTAACAAATTATTTTATGGGAACAACTTAAAGCACTAATGTTCTGTTTTAGTGTACATTTTCCAGATCAAGTTATTCATTATGAGTTCACACTGCATCCTCTGATCATTTGGTCTAAGTTAAACAAACACCAAGACTCCACTATGTTCTCCACATTCTAAGTCTAGTGAACGCGTTCTAAATCGTGCCTATGCTGATTTTATCTAATACAAGAAATGCTCTAATTAGTCTGGCTCTAATAATAACAACAAGCATCTGATCTCTCTCCCTTCGATAACCTTGACAAGCAATTGATTATCTGACTCTCATAATTGCATCAAGCATCCGACTCAGTTAATAATTTATGCTTTGATGATAGTTAAGGCATTGATGAAAGTCAACGCTCTGAAAAGATAATGCTCTAAAGAAAACAAAGCTTTGGCGCATCCTCTGCTTATGTCTGAAGGTCTATGCTACATACTCTAATAATAATATCCTATACTCTTTATGTCTCAATATCAAGATTCAGATAATCAATTTCAAGGATATTTTTGACAAGGTTTAATGGCGAATTAATCTCAAAAGATTTAATATGAAACTTCATGATACATGATGATTTCTTGCAATCATGACAACAACCAGAAACCCTAAAGATCTCTAAAAAAAGACATGCAACCCTTATTGAAAAGCACAAACAATAATAAGTGCAATAAGCACAATACAACCGTATTTGCATTCTTGCTCTTAATCTTTTGTCTTGTACACACCCTTTTGGGAGAGTTATTTAGAAAGCCCTTAAACCTATTCTTTTGAAACCTAGCCTAGTAGTGGCTGCATCCTTCAACAGTTGGACTGTACTAAGCTAGAAGGTTAAGAATACTTGAACACTGTTAGTTTGACTAGTAAGTGTGAAGTGGAATTGTTATTCAGTTGGTGAATTAGTGGATTAAATCCATCAGGTTAAATAGACTAGAAGTAGCTACCGTGTTGGTGGTGTACCAAGATAAACTAGGTGTGTCATTTTGTTTCTTTGCTCGTCTGCTTTGTTTTCATCATTTTATTTTAGTCTTGTTAAAACGATTTTAAAATAAAACACAATTCAAACCCTTCGTTTCTTGTGTTTCTCATTCTACAAGCATCTCTCCTCTCTATGGTGGGTAGAATTCAATTGGTGAAAAGTGTCATTCATAGCATGTTGATTTATAGCTTCCACATATATTCTTGGCCGACTTTTATTCTCAAGGATGTAGATAAATGGATTTGGAATTTCATCTAGTCTGGAGATATTGAGCATAGAAAGTTGGTTAATGTTTCCTGGCATAAAATTTTCCATCCTCATAATGAAGGTGGTGATGAAATTAGGTGTTTGTGAAACATTAATAATGTTGCTATTATTAAACTCGCATGGGACTTAGTTATTTCAAGTCAACATCTATTCTTCTTAGAGGTTGGATCTTTTGAAGGCATTGCATATTATATATCATATCGATTCCTCCATTTGGACTGCAATCAAAGCTAAGCTAACTACTATTTACGAGAACATCAAAAGGTAACTTGGCAAAGGTGAAAATATTAACTTCTAGGTCGACACTTGGTTGGACAATCCTTTGATTTGTATTCTTAACATTGATGAGGACATGCAATCTCATTTTCATGCCACTGTTAATCATTTCATTCAAGATGGTCACTAGAAAGTTCCTTCCGTTCTCTTACATATTTACCCTTAATTAGTTGCCTTGTTGGCCAAGGCTACTATTCCTAAATTTGACTATTAGGATAATTTGGTTTGGAGATTAAACAATTTTAGAGTTTTAAGTTTAAGGAAACTTATGTATTCTTTAAGCCTTAAAGGTAACCAATCCCATGGCAAAATCTATTTGGCATTATAACATCCCTCATTCCAAGTCTCTCAGGTTTTGGAGATAGTTGCATAACGGGATGCTTACAAACGACAATTTATTTCTCAAGGTTGTCAAATTGCTTCAAGATGCGAGTTCTGTAATGTGAAATGGAGACTAACACTCATCTCTTTTATCCTAGTCTTTTGCTACTAAGCTCTGGTCTTGGTTAAGCTCTAATTTTCACTATCAAATTTATAGTAGTTCGGTTCAAAATCTTTTTGTCATATGTGACAAAGGTTGGTCTCATCAATGCAGAATGTTATATTGGTCAACATCGTCTTTACTATTGATACTATTTAGTATTGCAGAAATCAAATCTTTTTGTCATATGTGACAAAGGTTGGTCTCATCAATGCAGAATGTTATATTGGTCAGCATCATCTTTACTATTGATATTATTTAGTATTGCAGAAATCAAGGTCGATTTGAAGGCAAGAATTCTGTTTTTCACACTATCATCAACATAATTGTTGCTAATGTATATTTTTTTGGCAATCACACTCCTAGTACAATCTCCAACTCTATTCAATAATTTGATATTCTTTAGTACTTTCAAGTTAGAGCTCATCCTCTTATAGTTACCATCAAGGAAGTGATCTGACGTACCACAAAGTATTGGATTAAATGTGATACTGATGGAGTTGCATCTAGATGTTCTGGTTCTACTGCTTGTGGAGGTATATTTAGCAACAACTCTGTTGCTTCATTGGGTATTACCATTGCACTGCATGTTGAGCTTACGAGAGTTATGGTTGCTATTGAAACAACCTACAAGAATAGGTGCATATTTCTATGGATTGAATCTTATTCGCAATTGACATATCTAGTTTTTAGGAATACTAGTCTTGTTCCTTGGTATATTAGAAATAGATGGCTTAATTATAGTGAGATGGTTAAGAGTATGCGTTTTACTATATCTCATATTTTTAGAGAAGGGAATCGATGTGCGGGCAAGATTTACTTCACATTGTTTACAGTCATTCGTGGGATACTTTTTCTTCTAATATTTATGAAGTTTTTAATAGAAACGAGATTGGTCTTCCTGAATCTTGTTGATGTTTATAGGTGTTTACTACACTCATTTTTCCTTCACTATGGTTTTCATCCCTATGGATTTTCCTAGTAAGGTTTTTAATGAGGCATTATTTTGTATCTCGAAGGATTGTTTTCTTGGGTTACGGTATAGCCTTTCAATCATTTTGTATTTTTTTTCTTATCATTTTTAACAACATTTGAGAGTGTTGTAAATTATAAGTGATTAACTTGGGAGTGTCAACATAATTGCAATGTCAGATTAACAATGTGATATCTTTGCACTCTAGTTTTATTAAAAAAGATGAGAACCCAAATATATGACTTTTTTTATTGTTCCGACCTAATAAATGGTTTATGCAGTTTATTTTAAGATCGTGATATAGTCTATAATATGCAACTATTTTGTTTTATTTAATTAAAAAAATATTTTACATTTACAACTAATCACAAGTAGCCAATACATCAAACTAACTTTCATTTTCAAATTTTTATTTTACGTGGTGTCAATTTACATATTAATGTTTAGAGCATACTTTTACAAAATTTCTTGGGAGTTTTTGCTTCAAACTTAATTTCGATCAACATGCTTAAAACAAGTTGTGCAATTCTAAATTTATGCCTCTTGAATGGTTGTTTTTCCTTTGCAGGTTTTTCTGTACCATAATAGTTTTTGGATTTTAGATTTCCCTTGATTGGCTTGATTATTCTCGAAATTATCATGGGTATTCTTCTTGAATCGTTAGTACAATCAAAACCCCTAAAGAATTATCGTTTTGCGTTGAGTATACTATGAGATCGAATCCGGTCAAGTTAAAGGTCCGCGCGACCCGATTTTCTTCTATACAGGTAACCGAAGATGAGTAACTAAAACGAAACCCACTTGAATGCCACGCGCGTTGGGATATATTTGTTCCATATATTTCGATATTGAAATAATATACACTTATAGCCATATTGAAATATCAAACAAAATTATATTGAACAATATCGGAATATTCTACACCTATCACAAGATTAAGGAATTATTTCAATAGATGTTCATTATAATTTTTGCGGTAAATATTCCTTAGCATTGCACATTTCATTTTTACACTATTGTTGTGCATCATCCTACTAGCTATGACAATGAGTATCTACATGTATGGATAATACTTTTCCATTATCCTATCTATTGTATAAAAATGATAGTTGTATCTATTTATATCATTGCGAATATTTGTTTAATGGGTATTCGTCGGTTTTTAAATATTTGTAGGTATTAGCCGATATCTATTGATATAATTTTAAGAAAAATCATTTATGTACAAAAATATCTTTTTCTTATATTATGAATTTTATACGGTGCAGAGGGCAAATAATATATTATAAAAACTCTTTAAACCTCCAACAACTATACACAGAAAAAATTTTAATTTTCAATTTTTGGCATAATCATTGTTTGAATTCATATTTGTGTTGATTGTACTATGGCCAATTAAAATCATATAATTATGTAATTATTTATGACGAGGATAGTGTACCGTTGAAAATCAAACATTGCTTTTTACTTAAAAAAAAATCTTGTGATATTAAAGACATTGTTTTTCACTAAAAAAGTCTCTTAAAATATTATATTGAAACTTTCGTCTGAAACTTGGCTGTCAACACGACAAAACAATTGTTTTATTCCTTGATTTTATTTTATTTTCCGTTTTGAATTTTTATGGTGTGATTAGCTCTTGTCGGTGACCATAATATATTCAGGTATATGTTTTTAATTTATTCGTTTCTTTTTCATCTGTTAATATATTTTTTTTAATTTATATGACATATAAGTAAATATTTATATTCTAAATTATTAGTTTTTTTTTCAATTGTAGTAGAATCAACCATTTCTATTTGGGTGGAGCTGGAACAAATTTTTATTTCAAGTAGTATCTTACCAACCAAGTTCTATTGTTCTAATATTTATCTTTAATTTTGTTGAATTTGTGTTGATTCTATTTTCATATATATAAATGTCAACTCGAAATTGTGTTGCTTATATTTTCACAAGAAAGATTAACTGGATTAGCTTTATTATCGATTGAAAAATAATTGTTACATGAAATCGATTATAATAATTTGATAAATGATTTTACATCGAAAAAAGTGCGAAAGATAAATTTTAAATAAAATATTAATAATTTATTTATTACCTTTGAAAATGTCCATCTGATAATTTCGCTTTAAGCCTCATAACGTGTTGGGCGGCCCTGAAAAACTATTACAACATATCAATTTTATTAATTTACTATCAAATACGATATTTGTGAGTACAAATATCATTACATCCACATTTTTATCCATTAATTAACTGCAGCCACCGCATACTCGTCACATATTTTATTTGCATATATCCGCATATACATATTTTCTTATCATTAAAACAATTAAATTCCATTGGGTCATTTTTCCATATTGAATTTTTAACCCATTTGAATGTCTACACTATTGAATTTCCATATTGAAATATCAAATAAAATTATATGGCACAATTTCGAATATTCTACACTCCTATCTCATGATTAAGGAATAATTTTAATAGATGTTGATTATAATTCTGCTTATAAATATTCGTTGGCATTGCCATTTCTTTTTTATACTACTGTTGTTCATCATCATCCTATATTTGAATCCTATTACTATTTTAACCTTTATTTTAAAAGACTTACAATTTTTTAATTTGGATTTTTTTTAAATAGGGTCCTGCTGGTTGTGATGTTTTTGTGGAAGATATTACAGATGTGGACACAACAATGGTCAAGATATGAGTCCTCAGGTAAAACTTTAGTGGTTTTTGTTGAATTAGAGTTAAATAAAATTTTATTGCTAATGTTCTACATTCAATTTATAGAAACTCTCTAGCCTTTTACTCACCATTTTCAAATTTACTTATATATTGTGGATTTAGTGTGATTGATGAAGTTAAAACCATATACTTGACACGATACATTTAAAGAGAACTTGTCATTTTGATATTAGAAGTACCATCGAACCAAGTTCATCCAACATTTAAAAGAATCTCAAGATTGATACAAATTAAGATGGTGTTTGTTTTTAGTGTAAATGAGATGTCCTCTGCCCGCAGTCGCTAAGACTAATTACTTGAAAAACGAGTTGATGAATCTTCGACCTTGTGGTTGTTTGATGGTTTTTTGTCATGATATTTGAATTCGTTATGTAAATTTGTTTGATGCTGAGCATGGTTGTTTTTAGAGTGGATTCAGTGTAAGTAATTTTCACTATAATATATGCTATCTCATATTTTCTCCAAAATGAAATCCAATCAAAAAATATATTTTGCATGTTGATTTATTTAGTTAAAAATTTAAACTAGATAGGTAAACTTTTTAAGTTCTATTTTTGCTTATATTTAATTTAGGATGTTGTTAGACAAACCAAAACATTACTTCATTCTCATATTAATTATTCAAATTTTCCTAAAATGGATTTCGATTTTTCTCCAATACTTCTAAAATTTTGTCTACCATTCACATATATTTTAAAATACTTTAATACCAACATCATCAGAAAATACTTCCGAAAATTCACACACAACAAACACATCTTAAATTACTACTTTACCCTTAACTTTCAAGGAAGTGTACATCATGTACACACAAGCATCCTCTCTTAGAAATTGATTCACTTGGTTGGAAGTCACAATGTTCGAATCTAAATCTACCTATGCCCCATCAAAATCTACTATTCTATCAAGATAGTTCAGACGGGCCAAATTGGAAGATAACTAGTCCATTCTAAGAATCATATTGGGTTGAATTTAAGGTCTTTCCCACACAAATAAATTAAACAATCAAAAGTCAAATACACACACTTAAGATATTCACAACACCACTAGTTGGGGTTTCCACAGAAAAAGAAAAATTTAAAGGGGACATTAACAAACTTATATGCTCCACACATCAAAGGTATACAAAATAATGAGTCACACCACAACCAAACAATACAATCAAAGGAATTACACCTTGGATATAGTCATCTGACCCAAATTCTTCTGTATCGCTGATGGCAAATTAAAACTCTTACATTTGATTAGGTTCGTCTGACTTGAGATCTCTAAATTCTTGACAGGGAAGTCTTCTGAAGCTTGGTTTATGCAGGGCTGATATGACCCTTCTAATTGCAATTAAAACAAGTGACTCATGTATCCTTGCAGTCAGTTGTAACATGATCTTTCTTTGCACACTTTCCATTTCTCATAGGACTAGTGGCATCACTATGATCACCGCTATTGTCTCTATTTTTCCAACTAACTGTTCTTAGCCATTGAATTTTTCTTTAGCATTATTCTATTGTCCTTACTATTATTACCCTTCCCAACTAAAAACGTTTCCTGATTGTTATTTTGACGATTCTCATACTTCTCAAGATTTGAATTGTGTTTTATATTTTGAAAATTTATCCTTTAATTATAGAATAAAAATAAACTAATTTGATATATTTTATATCGTTTGAGAAATAAACATAAAAACTAAGATATAAAAGAGATAATGGAAGAAATATAACACTTTATTTTTCCTAGACTTAATTTTATTTGTTATCTAAAGGCTTTGATGTGTGTATATGATCGTTTACTATGGAAAATCTTGTCACCTCCCGGTTGAGCTCGAACATAAAGTATATCGAGCAATAAAGACCCTTAACTTCCATTTGAAGGCTACTGGAGAAAAAAGGAAGCTCCAACTCAATGAACTTGATGAGTTGAGGATGGACGCTTATGAGAATGCTAAACTCTACAAGGAAAGAATTAAGAATTGGCATGATATGCACAAAACTATAAGGGAATTCAAGGAAGGTGACTCCGTGTTACTTTTCAATTCATAATTGAAGTTGTTTCCAGGTCGAATTCAAATACTCAGTTTGGTACAGATTTCTACTCGCAATCTCTTGTTATAGTTTCTTTTGTTCTTGTAATTTTCTTAGCAAATTTATAGTTTCAATAAAATTCAGTTTTCTATTTTTATTCTATTATTTTATAATTTCAATGTTTTTATACTTAAGCTTTGATTCTATTATGATCATTTGTGAGTAGATCTTCGTTGTCTTGGGATTGTAGGATTTTCAATGATGGATCTCTAACAATTTATATTTCTTTCAGTCATGGATATTAATCTTTTAATACAATCTTAGTAAGAATTATGTTCATACTTGGATATCAAATAATATATTAAATAGTGAATTCGATATCTGACCCACAAGATTGGACAAGAGAATCAAATCATGAAAATATATTTTTCGTTCTCTTAAAATCATGAAAGATATCTACTATTTGAAAGAAGACATTTGTTATAAATGTTTATCTAGATTTTAAGAGTTTAACACCCATAACTTAGAGAAGATTAGTTTTATTATATCCATCATTGTAAAAAACTACAATTCCAATGCTTTATTTTTATTGCGAATTTTAATCAAAAATCACTATCAACTATCACTAATTTAGCTAATCATCACAACAAAGAGAGTTTGGTACTCATAACAAAGTTCTTTTGGGAATGATAACTTTTACTACTTGATAATACTGAGCACTTGCGGTCCTATCAATTTCAACTTCACACTTGTTGTCCTCAACATATGTTGACATTTGAATAGCATATACATCATCCATAAATGGCTTAAGGTCAAACATTCAATGACCCACTATCATGTTTCCACCATAGTATAACTGAAGCTTAATCAAAAGTGGGGTCCATTTGCTTTTATAATACTAAACATGAAGCACACTAAAATACCTTATAAAACAAGATTTTTACTATATAAAAGTACCATATACGTAAATACATACAATACGGTAACATACAATACAATATGGCACATTACGCACCCTTACAAATACATACGATATACATAACATCCACCTACAATACAAACAAATAAAAATTGCTAGAAACAGAACATATTCTATTAGAAAAATAATTAATTAGGTTATTATGATTAGTTAACCCTTAGAGTTATTTGTCAATACTCCTTATTTGTAGCTATTCGGTTATGGTTTATTATTATATAAACCCAACTTGTATTCTTTGACTAGTTAAGAGAAATAATAATGAGATTTATTCAGTAATATGGTATCAGTCGCAAAACAAAATTTCCTCCCATACCTTCCGCACATACCTCTTCATTCATCGTTTCTTTTCATCATCACCTTCAACCTATCACAAATTTTTTCTCCCTACCTTCCTCCCAATTTCATCACAAGATGAACATTCCCAACGATCTTTCTGATGTTCCTTTACCACCACCAACATCACCAATCGTTCAAGATCCAACAAGATAAAGGAAACCAATATGTGCTGTTAATTCTACCAATTCTGGTCAAGGGAAAGGAAACCATAATTCAAGTAGGGGTCGTGGTAAAGGTACTCAAAACTCTATGCTTTGTACTCATTGCAAGAAAACAAATCATACCATCGAAAATTGTTATTTTAAACATGGTTTTCCCCTTGGGTATACCTCTAAAAACCAATCCAGCAACACTAACACAATATCTCCTAGTAATGACCCAAAGAGCAATACTAATTCTCCCTCAAATAATCAAGCTGACGATTCCATACATATTTCTAAAGATGGTTACAAATATTTGATTACTCTACTTCAAACATCCAAGAATGAATCAATCAAACAAAACTCTAATGATACAACTCAACATGTTGTTTCTAGTATCTCCAAATCAGGTAACTATTCTTATCTTCTTTCTTTTTGGATTTTAGATTTAGGGGCTTCTGACCATGTTTGCCCCTTTATACAATCTTTTTCAACTATTAAACAAATATCTCCTATTTCAATAAATTTTCTAGATGGAAACACTATCACTGCTCATTTATCTGGAACTGTGTATTTCAATTCATACCTGCATCTCACTGATGTTTTCTATATCCCTCAATTCAAATTTAGTTTAATTTCAATTTTTAAACTAACCAAAACTCTTAATTGTCAATTAGTTTTCTCACATTTGTCTTGTGATATTCAGGATTTACATACAATGAAGATGATTGGGCATGTTGAGTTATTAAACAACATTTACATTCTCAATCTATCCCCCAAAATCATTATTGATAGTAGTACCACTTCTAATGTTGATAATTCTTGTATTACATTTGTTGTTTTGCCTTGTATGATCAATACTTGTATTAATAATGACAATTTTGATATTTGGCATTTTAGGTTAGGCCATCCATCGCGTGTTGTTTACAACAACGCTAAACAATATCGATTACCTTTTAATCATAGTCTTACTACTGCTCATATTTTTGAAATGTTACACATGGATATTTGGGGAACTATAGGCGTTCCTTCTTTGCATGGGCATCATTAATTTCTTACTATTAAAGATGATTACTCTCGACACACTTGGATTAATCTCTTAAAACAAAAATCGGAAACTAGAACATGCATTAAAGATTTTAGAAACATGGTTTCCACCCAATTTTCTGTAAAGATCAAAATAATTAGGTTTGATAATGGGGCTGAATTTTTAACGCCTTCCTTTTATTCCGATCTAGGAATTATACATCAAACTTCATGTGTGGAAACTCCACAACAAAACTCCACTAGTGAACGAAAACATAGACATCTTTTGAATGTCACTAGGGCTTTATTGTTTCATGCTAAATTGCCTAAATTTTTTTGGTCTTATGCTTTGTCTCATGCTGTTTTTCTTATTAATCGATTGCCTACTCCTGTTCTAAATAATTTCACACCTTTTGAAAAATTATACCATAAGCCACCAACCTTTCTTGACATAAAGGTTTTTGGTTGCTTATCTTTTGCCTCAACTCTTCTTCAAAATAGGACCAAGTTAGATCGAAAGGCAAGAAAATGTGTTTTTCTTGGATACAGGTTTGGCACAAAAGGCTATCTATTATTTGATTTACATAATAGGAATATTTTCATTTCTAGACACGTTATTTTTTATGAATATGTCTTTCCTTTTCATAACACAAATTCTGCTCATGCTTCCAATGCTCCTAATGTTTTTAATTCTGAAATATCTATTACAGATCATCCTTTCAGTTTCGTTGATTTACCTCAATCTAATGCAACTGATGGTAACAATATGCATTCTCACGACAATTTTGATACTCAGAACGATACATCTAATTTAGTTGCCATGTCTAATGAATCTGATGTCATTACATATGATCCTACTCATGATAATTCTCAACTTGAAAACCAAGCCATTAGGAAATCTGATAGACTTAAAAATCCTCCATCTTATTTGAATGATTATTACTTGAATAATATTTTGAGAACTGAATGTGTTCCACATGTTATACAATATCCAATCTCTGATGTATTATCTTGCAATGGCATTTCGTCATCTCATAAACATTTCATTGCATCCATATCTACTCATTGTGAACCCACTAATTATAAACAAGCTATTAAAGATTTAGCTTGGATCCATGCCATGAATAATGAATTGGCAGCTTTGGATGAAAATCAGACTTGGGGGATTACTGATTTACCTCCAGGTAAGAAGCCCATTGGGTGTAAATGGGTTTATAAAATAAAGTTTAATTCTGATGAAACACTAGAAAGGTATAAAGCTCGTCTTGTCGCAAAAGGATTTACTCAAATCAAAGGTATATATTTTTTCGATACTTATTCTCCGGTTGCGAAATTAACTACGGTTAAAGTTCTTTTATCTATTGCCTAATCTCAAAACTGGATTTTACAACAACTGGATGTGCATAATGCTTTCTTACATGGAAATTTAAATGAAGAAGTATATATGCAACTTCCCCCTGGTATTTCAACACATTCTCCTAATAAAGTTTGTAAACTTTTAAAATCTTTATATGGTTTAAAACAATCTAGTAGACAATGGTTTGCAAAATTGTCTTCTGCATTAATCTCAAATGGGTTTAGTCAATCTGCCAATGATCATTCTCTGTTCACAATGCAGAAAAATAATTCTTTTACCGTCTTATTAATTTATGTCGATGATTTGATTCTTGCAGGAAATAACATGGATGAAATCAATCATATCAAGATTTTTTTAAACCAGAATTTCAAAATCAAGGATCTGGGCACATTGAAATATTTCCTAGGATTTGAAATAACACGTTCAAAAACCGGAATACACCTTTGTCAGAGAAAATATGCTCTGGACATATTATCCAACACTAGGATTCTGGCAGCAAAGCCCTCCTCCACACCAATGCAGAAACACACCAGGCTGATCAGCACAGATGGCACACCTTTATCCGATCCAACATCATTTCGAAGATTATTGGTCAACTCATTTATCTCACAACAACAAGACTAGATATTAGTTTCACCGTCCAACTACTAAGTCAATTTATGACTAAACCAACCACTAATCATCATGCAGCAGCTCTTTGAGTCTTAAAATATCTCAAATCAGATCCAACCAAAGGCATCATGTTCCCTACAACATCAACACTTCACCTCAAAGCCTTTTCAGATTTTGATTGGGCTACATGTCCAGAAACTCGTAAGTTCATAACAGGTTATTGTATCTTCATTGGGGACTCTTTGATATAATGGAAGTCTAAGAATCAAGCTACTGTATCCAAGTCATCAACCTAAGCCGAATATAGAAGTATGGCCAGCACAGTTTGTGAACTACAATGGCTTTCCTATCTTTTGCAGGATTTCAAGGTTCCAATTATTACTCTAGCTCTTCTTTATTGCGACAGCCAATCCGCTCGCCACATCACCAACAATTATTCTTTCCACGAAAAATCCAAACATATTGAAATCGACTGCCACATTGTGAGAGAGAAACTACAACAACAACTTTTCAAACTTCTGCCTATCACTTCTTCTCAACAGCTTGTTGGTGTTTTCAAAAAATCTTTAGATCCTAATCTTTTTAACACTGTAATAAGCAAGCTAGGAATGATTAGCATACACTCACTAGCTTGTCGGGGGAGATTCAAAAAATAATTAATTAGGTTATTATGATTAGTTAACCCTTCTGATAGAGTTATTTGTCAATACTCCTTATTTGTAGCTATTCGGTTATGGTTTATTATTATATAAACCCAACTTGTATTCTTTGACTAGTTAAGAGAAGTAATAATGAGATTTATTCAGTAAAATACTCAACTTAAGAAACAAAACAAACAAAACCCTACAATACCCACATGTTTTGTAGTGTCTAAAAATGGAAAGAAAAGAATAAGAATCTAACTCTACCCCACCACAACACATGAAAATGGTATAAATCTCACATGAGGGTCCAATCGACAACAAATTGTCATTTTCCTTCTGCTAATGGACCACAAACTGTTGCACTTGCTTTGTAGCTGTCGCACTCCATTTGCAAACTATTGCAAATCATCGATTTTAGTGTTGCATTCTTGTTTTTTAATTTCAGATAATATAATATCACAATAATAATATATTAATAATATACCATTTCGTTGTTTTTTTATTTAATTTATAATTAAAATAATGTCAGTTCAAACAATCAAATGTCATGTCAATTAAAAAGGGACATGTGGCAGTTACACGTCGTCTTCAATCAAGTCAAACTAATAATAAGGACCAATGCTGGAAAAGAAAAGTTTAGAGGGACCATTATTCGATGAAAAATTTTGGGGGACTAAAAATGAATGTTGGTATATTTAGAGGGATCAAAAACTTATTTAACAATTCTTAGTATGTTGATTAGAAGAACTGACTCCCATACTTGTTAGAGCAAATGAATGTTGTGAGTTAGAACTATTGAGGTCTGGGTAACCTGCGCGCAACTCCTAACTTAAAATACCTCGTTCGCGACTAAACCTAGATGTGATATTTTTTTTATGAGACTTTGGTTCAGTCAAACAAAATACAGAAGTTGTGTCATTTGCATGGTTTAATTCTTTCTTTGTTGTGGATAGAGATGGGAAGAAAGGTGGTGTTTCTTTGTTGCGGAAAACATCTATTAACTGTACAATTACAATTTTTTCTCTTAATCTCTTTAATGTGGATATTGAGGACACCATTCAATGGATTGGAGACTTATAAGTAGTAGGAGGAGCGATTCTTGGAATCTGTTGAGGCGATCGTGTGAGCTCTCTCACTTTTTGTGGTATATTATTGGAGATGTTAATTATATTATTGCCCATGAAGAGAAAAATGGTAGAGTGCAAAGAGCGAATTGGCTTATCAATGGTTTCCACTAAGCTGTTAATGATGCAGGTTTAATTGACATTCTTATGGTTGGGTACTTGTTAACTTTGTTCAAACATTTAGCTACAAATAGAGTTGTTGAAGAAAAGTTAGACCAAGCCAAAGCTAATGAGGTTTGGTTACAAAAGTTCTCTCAAGCGTGGAATGAGAATTTGGTTCCATCATCACGTGATCATTATCCTCTCTTAGTCCACTACTAAAAATTTCGCATTTAGTGACCGATTTAGAGATTGAATATTTTCAGTCACACTAGCGACCGAAATAGATATTGTAATTTTGAACCTCAAAACTAAATATTTTTTCGTCACTAAATCGGTCGCTAACGAAATTTAGAGACTGAAATAGCAATTGAATTTTAGCGACCAAAATTTCAGTCGCTAACAGTACTAGAAATTTCGCTTTTAGTGACCAATTTGGAGACCAAATTATTTTGGTCACCTTAAAGACTGAATTAGAGACCAAAATACAAAACTTAGCTACTTAAATTTTAGTGACTGAAAAATCGGTCTCTATTATTTATATTTTCTTTTTAATTAAAATTGGTTGACAAACTGTTATCTTTTATGATTGAAAATCTTTATAGTTCCCTCTCCAATTTTTACTAAAATAAAATTCCCTCTAATTAAAAAACAAGCAAAAATTCGTTTCAAGCAAAATAAAGTTCCTTCTCCATTTTTCACTAAAATAAAGTTCCCTCTCTAAACTCTAATACGTGAAACAAACCCTAAACTCTCAAAAATTCATTTCATCCGTTCCATCACCATTCCACCACCGCTTCTCCGTTTCATCACCGTTCCACCACCGCTTCTCCGTTTCATCACCGTCCATCATCACTTCTCCGTTTCATCACCGTCCACCACCGCTTCTCCGTTTCATCACCGCTTCTCCATCACTTACCTCACAAAATCCATCGTTTTACGCTTTGCTTCGGCGAAATAGAAATACATAGCCACCACCCATAATCGATCGACTCAGTTGATGCTTGAAGTAAAGAGCCCCTTTTTCGTCTCCCTGCCACTCGCAAAAACGTCCCTTTTTTCGTGTTCTGCTGACTCCGAGGGAAAGTATGATGCTGTAATTGTTGATTCCTCTTATCCTGTGGACGAGTCATTTGAATTCAAAATGGTTTGTTCAATATATTCAGTAAATAATGCATATTATTGGAATTAGAACTGAATAGAGCATATGTTATTTTGAAAATGAAAAAAAAATTGTGTTTTGAGGAGGAACTATAATTTCTCACCCTTTTAGAAATTGCTAAACTTGACCTGAACTCTTATTTCTCAATCTAATACACTGTTACATATCAGGGTTGTTCTGTACTCTGCGTTTATCCCTCATTTATGAGAAAATTTCAGTGATGATTTAGGTTGTTTCGTTGGCTGGTATGATTGACTTATCTGGGTTACATACAATTTTGACTTGAGTTTTATTGAAAAGCTTCTTTTCTTTTGTATTGTTTTGTTTGTTGGTATAATGATTCAGTATCTATGTGTGCATCTATATTACAAGATCACTTTTTTGATTTAGGAACTGATAAAAGGTAGCAACATAACTTATATGTAATATTCAAAAACATGATAAAAATTTGAGAAGAGGATTAATTAATTGTTGGCTAAGGCTAAAATATTATAATGAATAATGTTTTTGATTATTCAAAAACTGTGAATTATTCACTTTTTGAGCTGCTGTTTTTTTCTTCTTCATCTTCCTTTATTTGCTAAAGATAAGACGATTTAGGCCACTTAATTTAGGCCCATGTGTATAGTTAGTAGTAATGAAACTAGGTAAATCTATTATAAAATTTAGTTAAAAACAGAGCAAATTAATTTTTAGACCAAAAGGAACTGCAATGTAAATTTTATTTTAGTTGTCATTTTCAATAACTTGCTAAATAGTTGACCCCTTTAGTTAAGACCAGAGAGTTCAGGCCATTAAAAGAAACATATAATAAATTACACTGACCAACCTAATCTTTGTCCATATCACATTAGTTTAATCCCCCTCTAATGGAAAAGGCAGACAAGAGGGGAGGTGCCTTTACTCCAATAAATATTTCATCTCTGGACATGCTATATACTTAAATTGTGACCTCAATACACAAGATTGTAGACTTGTAATAGAACTTCAAGCTCTTAACCTACAATTGTAAAGTTCTTCCAACAAACAGATGGGGTAACATTAACTTTCAGAAGGAATACTCAAACCAAAGATAACTACTGAAGTTATTAAAGGACTTGTATTCAATATACTTAATAGATTATTAATAGAAAATAATGAAGAAAGCTGACCATCACTGTTAAATGATTTCAATTTCAAAAAGGCTGAATAGGAAAATTGCAAATTAACTAAAGCATTAGATAGGAATGCTTCCTATATAATTCAAATTACATGACAAGTATGATGGTTCATTCTTTTTTTTGGATTATGCTTCATTCTCTGTGTTTTTTGCTGTGATATAATCATTTTGAACTTACTTAACTAAAGGGGGTTAAGAAATTCTGAGTATTCGATATTTGGAAAGGGGGTTAAGGGGGTTCTGAGTATTCGATTTATTGGAAAGGGGGTTAAGGGGGAAATTCTGAATATTCTAACTAAAGGAGGTTAGACCTAATCATTTTGAACTTACTTAACTAAATGAGGTTAATAAAATCTGTAGACCTATTTAATCTAACGAATGTTATACATAGTCTTTTGTTTAGCAGCTTCCAAATTAATAGTGGTGTGTCTTCGGCCCTTGTCATGGGGTGTAGGAATCAATAATGCATGCTTAGATATTGGCTTTTCCATGTAATCAATCTGAAACATCAAAATGAATGAAAAGAAAATAGTACAATGATTTTTTGGTTTGGTTGAATGTGAAACATATTTGAAACATTGAATGCAAATTACATACTTTGCTTATGTCTCACGGCTGTTTTTAAAATATAGTATTTGTAAATTAATTTAGAAGAAAAAAAATTACTTTTTTTTGAACAATTTTTCATTTTTAATGCGTTAATTATCAATTTTGTTTCTTGAATATACTATTACTATTATTACTTAACTTCATGAATGTCCATTTTCTATCTTGGTACTTCCAATATTTCAACCCCTTACTTAGAAGATCTGATTACCTCTGCTATTAATTCTGCTGTTAATTTATGCTGTTCATTTTGCTGTTAATTCTGCTGATCAATCTGTTTACTTATGCTGCTAAACTGAAACACCATGTAATGATTCTGTTTGCCTCTGCTGTTAATTCATGTTGTTTACCTCTGCTATAAGTTATTTGTTCATTTATTTAATTTTAGTTTTTGGCTTCTTACTCAGTCTGTTTACCTCTGCTGTTAATTTCTAATTTTCTAATTTTTTTGATTATGCTTTATTCTGTATAGACATTTTGTAATTCTAGAATAGCAAGGAGGCTGAGCAATTTCCCTGTACAAGATATAAGGTTGAGTATTCAATTTTCCTGTAATGTGTGTGCTTTGATGTGTGTAACTTCTATTAATTTTTAAAGAAATACATGCACTAATCAAATTGGAAACAATGTGTGTGTAGTTCAATGTTTGTGTTGTTGTTTAACTTTTACACAATATAATTATGTTGTGTAAATTTCAATTTTGTTTTGGCAATTAATTCTTGTAATTTTGTTTTGTAAATTTCATTTCTATTGTGCAAATTAATATTACAAGTTTACAAGTTTTTAATGTTGAGTTTTTATTATGTTGTTAGACGGAATTGAACGGCATCCCTCCTAGCCATTCAGATTTGTTTCTCTACACACATAAACATGACAAGGATAAAATTTGGGTTGATAAAAGATCGGAATATGTTCATGTAAGAGCTTTCAACTTTAAAGTGTATATTATTATTTTTTTTTATTTTGGTTTTATTCTATTTTAGTGTGTTTTAAAATATTAATTAGCGTTATATTTATGTTGACAGGAAAAATTTAAACGTAGGTTGGAAGAATTGACCCAAGAAACAACTTCACAAGGAACACCCCCACCAAATGAATTAGATGTGTGGTGTGAGGTTGCAGGAATAAAAAGAGGACGAGTATATGGTCTCAGAATGGAATCTACTGTATTATTAGGGAGACCATATTATCGTGGGTCATGTTCTTCATCAACAGAGTGGGTAGTACAAAGGCATGAATTTGAAGAAATGAGAAATGAAAGAGATCAACTTCGAGAGGAATTGGCTAATACAAACAGAGCAGTTGAGCGCAACAACCACTTGATAAAACAACTGATTAATAGCTTGAACTTTAAACTCATGCCATATACTAGAGATCAAATTCATGAAGATGAGATTGGTGATAATGATGATAAGATTGGTGATCATGATGCTGGTGATTTTGATGATGAAATTGGTGATGAAGATGCTCGTGATCATGATGATGAAGAGTTAGATGGATAGTGATAAGCAAAATTATAAACAAATTAAATTAAAGAAAGAAATCATAAACAAAACCATCAATTGATATATATAAAATTGAAAAAAAAAATGGATTTAAGTTAAGTAGATTTGTATTAACACATTTAAATATAGTAACTTATTTTATTTATTTCATAATTGCAATTTGTTAATTTATTTTTGTTTTAATAATAAGTTGATGGTACTCATACATTCACCTTTCTCACTATCAAATTGGTGATACAAACAAAAATCAAATCAATCTTTATCAGGATATTTTTCATTTTCTTTTCGGATGAGGACATTCTTTCTTGATGTTGGTTGATGAACTTCTGATACTATGGTTCCTGATACTGAGTATATTTTTCATTTTCTTTTTGGACGAGGATAATGTTACATTATTTTTGTTGGGTTAAATTTGTTTTCTATTGTTGATGTTAGATTCTGTTAAATTCTCAGAGCATGGATGAAATCGTGTTGGGTTAAATTTAATTCTAGGAGCATGCATGCAATCTTGATGTTGGGTTAAATACATGTGTTAATATACAAATACTTTTTATCATAATAAATAAATAATTATATAATTTATAAAAAAAGGTGTGCCCATAAATTTCGCTATAATATATTATATGCTGTATAACTTAAACCAATGAGCTACGTATAGAAAGTGTAAAGAAAATATTATAATTAATGATTAAAAGTAAAATGATTAAAAACTTATTTAACTGTGTTCAAATTTACTACCACTTTATATTTTTAACATATTTATAATATTCATTCTCACATAACACATAATTTCAAAAGAGTCATATTTAATACATGAAATATGATGGGGATGAATTTTCATGATACATGTCAAATTAAAATAATCGTAAAAAATAACCTTCGTTGTATGTATGTCATATGAATTATATTAAAACAATATAAAATATACACAATTTATTTATGTTTTATTTAATATATCTTTAATTAAAATTCGTAACTTTTAAATTTCTAATTTAAAAGTAAACTTTAAAATGGTAGATTAATTTAAAACTTAAATTCTCGATTAGGTTTCAAGAAATCTCATATTTGATCTTTAGTTTTATATCAACACCATAATATGCAAAAGAATTAAAATATATATATATATATATATATATATATATATATATATATATATATATATAAATGTTGTTTATAAATTATTGCTAGTACTTTGGAGGTGAGGCTAACAAGCTGCCTTCTTCGAGTGGTCGTAGTAAAAAAGCAACATTTAGCTTTATTAAAGAAAGAGTGTGGAAAAGAAATAATTCTTGGAGTAGTAAATTCCTCTCTAAAGTTGATAAACAAATTCTTATTAAATTTGTGTCGCAAGAAATCTCATTTTATATTATGTATATCTTCCTACTTCCTCCTATTACCAGGGATGAGATTGAGAAGATGATGAACTTGTTTGGGATGGGTAAAAGTGGTAACCAAACCAAATGTATTTGTTGTCTCTCTAGGAATAGACTTACCATGCACAAGCACGATGGTGGAACGAGGTTCAAAAAGTGTTTTTTACTTTGAAATGTTAAGCAAGCAAGGGCGGAAGTCTATGAATAACCTAAGTTAGACCACAAACCCCAACTATGTTTGGAACAACATTTGGAATACTTGATAGTTACTCCAAGAAGGGAGTAGGGGTGTATCAGAGAAGGGACCAATAGAATGGTGTATCGAAGAAGGAACTTACAAGCAAGGAAAGAGATCATACACATCCCATGGAAAACATATGGGCGATTTTAAAGAGCATACAAGTCACATATCTGAGTATGGAACTAGACATATTAGGAGAAGAATTTATTTTAACAAGGGTTAGAAACTGATGATTTAAAATAATAGGTGTTAAGACTTAGCTACTAAGCAAACTTACTAAGTAAACTTAGTAACCAAGTAAGATTTCTTAGCCAAGAAGTAAGTTTCTTAACCATGAAGGAAGTTGCTTAGCCATGAAGTAACTTGGCCATTAAGAAACTTACTCATGAAGCAAGTGATCTAAATCACCTATAAATAAAGGTGATGGATGAAGAGTGAAATTCATTCCAACCAGAAGAGAATCCAAACATTGAGAAAATTTCAAGAAAGCTAGAAAGATTTCTGGTAGTGACATTCTTGGGTGTAATTGGGTTTTGGGTAGTGAGAGATTGTGAGTATTTGTAAACACATTGTGTAAATTTTCCTTTTTCAATATAAAGGTCTGCAGCAGCCCAGAGACGTAGGCAGATTTAGCCGAACTCCGTTATCAATTCTGTGTGTTATTATTCCACAATTTTACTTTCACTTTAATCTGACCACGGGAAATTTTGCATAGTTTCCTAACAACTGGTATCAGAGCTCTAGTTTAGAGCACGATCCTAAGGAAGTCATATTTAAGTGAGAGTAATGGCTGTAGACGAAGGAAAAGTGAAAATTGAAAAGTTCGACGGTGCGGACTTTGGTTTTTGGAAGATGCAAATTGAGGATTATTTGTATCAGAAAAACCTGTATCAAGCTTTCGCAGGAAAGAAACCTGCCCAAATGAAGGAAGATGATTGGAAACTTCTCGACAGGCAAGCTCTTGGTGTTATCCGATTAACGTTATCTCGTAATGTTGCTTTTAACATTGCAAAGGAAAAGACCACAATAAGTCTTATGTAGGCTATTTCTAGCATGTATGAAAAGCCGTCAACCTCAAATAAAGTTCATTTGATGAGGAGGTTATTTAAGTTACGGATGACAGAAGACGGAGTTGCAGCGCAACATCTCAATGAACTCAACATCATCACAACCCAATTAAGTTCGGTTGGAATCAACTTTGAAGATGAGGTACGAGCATTAATACTTTTCTCTTCCCTACTAGAGAGTTGGAATGCTACTGTCACGGCTGTGAGTAGCTCGTCAGGAAACAAAAGATTGAAATTTGATGATGTTCATGATCTGGTTCTCAATGAAGTGATCCGACGAAGAGAGTTGGGTTAATTGTCATCCTCTTCATTATTACATACAGAGTCAAGAGGAAGAAATTCAACTAGAGGAAATGGACGCAGTAAATCAAAGGATAGGCGGTCCAAATCTTAAAATCATCAAAATTCTAATAACTCGAAATCTATCGAGTGTTGGAATTGTGGAAAGACTGGGCACTACAAAAATCAATGCAAAAGTCAACCAAAGAATCAGGAGAAGAAGGATGAGGCAAATGTTGTTTCCACATTTGGAGAAACTGATGCACTAATATGCTCTTTGGAGAGCAAGGAAAAGTCTTGGGTATTAGACTCTGGAGCATCATTTCATGCTACTTCGTAGAAAAAATTCTTTGAGGATTATGTCTGCGGCAACCTTAGTAAAGTTTACCTTGGTAATGAACAATCTTGTGATGTTGTGGACAAAGGTGCAGTGAAGATTAAGTTGAATGGGTCTGTATGGGGATTGAAAAATATCAGACATATTCTCGACCTGACAAAGAACTTAATCTCAGTGGGCCAATTAGCCAATGACGGCTACACAACAGTTTTCCACAGTGATGATTGGAAGATTTCAAAAGGTGCAATGACGATTGCTCACGGCAAAAAGAGTGGCACTCTTTACAAGACAGTAGGAGCATGTCATTTGATTGCAATTGCAGCAAATGAAAATAGCAATCTATGGCATCAGAGACTAGGCCATATGAGTGAGAAAGGGATGAAGATTATGCACTTAAATGGAAAACTTCCAAATCTTCAGTCAATAGAAATTGCTATTTGTGAAGATTGTATACTTGGAAACCAAAGAAAAAGAAACTTGAGTTGGTCCGCTCAGATGTTTGGGGTCCATCAACTGTCTCATCCATTGGTAGGAAACAATACTTCGTGACTTTCATTGATGATCAATCTAGAAAGGTATGGATATACTTTCTAAGACATAAGTCTGAAGTATTTGAGGCTTTCAAGAAGTGGAAGGCCATGGTAGAAAATGAGACAAGATTAAAGATCAAAAAGCTCAGAACTGACAATGGTGGTGAATATGAAGACACCAGATTCAAGAAGTTTTTCTATGAGCATGGGATTAGAATGGAGAGAACCGTGCCAAGTACGCCTCAACACAACGGTGTAGCTGAGCGTATGAATCAAACATTGACTGAAAGAGCTAGAAGTTTGCGTATGCAGTCAGGCCTACCAAAGCAATTCTGGGCAGAAGTAGTCAACACAGCAGCTTACTTGATTAATCGAGGTCCATCAGAGCCATTGGAGCATAGAATCCCAGAAGAGGATGGAGCGGAAAAGAGGTAAAACTCTCACATTTTAGAGTTTTCGGTTGCGTAGCTTATGTGCATATTAGAGTTTTCGGTTGCGTAGCTTATGGAGAGCATTCTACTCCAGCTCCTTCGTTGAGAAGGTCTTCTCAAACTCATATGCCTAATAGGAGGTATATGGACTACATGTTGTTGACAAATGGAGGAGAGCCTGAAGACTATGCAGAGGCATGTCAGACCGTAGATGCAAGCAAGTGGGAGCTTGCCATGAAAGATGAGATGAAGTCTTTAATCTCTAATCAAACATGGGAACTAGCTGAGTTACACATGGGAAAGAAGGCACTTCACAATAAATGGGTGTATCGAGTTAAGGAGGATCACGATGGCTCCAAAAGATACAAAGCCCGACTAGTGGTCAAAGGATTCCAACAAAAGGAAGGAGTTGACTACAATGAGATTTTTGCTCCATTTGTGAAGCTCCATACTATTAGGTCAATATTAAGTATTGTTGCCAGTGAAGAACTCTTTCTTGAGCAGTTGGACGTGAAGACTGTGTTTCTTCATGGAGACTTAAATGAGGAGACATACATGCACCAACCTGAAGGATTCCCAGAAAAAGGGAAGGAGAGTAAGGTGGGCAGACTAAAGAAGAGCTTGTTTGGTCTGAAACAAGCTCCAAGACAGTGGTACAAGAAGTTTGAAAGCTTTATGCACAAGGAAGATTTCCAGAAGTGCAACGCCGACCACTGTTGCTTCTTCAAGAGATATAAGTCCAGTTATATCATTTTGCTACTTTATGTTGATGATATGTTAGTAGCAGGTTCAGATATGGACGAGATCAGAAGCTTGAAAATGCAGTTGTCAAAAGAATTTGACATGAAGGACTTGGGTACTGAAAGTATGATCCTTGGAATGCAAATCACGAGAGATAAGCAAAAGAGAATTTTGCAGTTATCTCAAGAAGCGTACATCAATCGTGTTTTGCAAAGATTCAACATGGGTAACGCCAAACCGGTTAGCACACATTTGGCAAGTCACTTTCGCCTAACCAAGGAACAATCACCTCAGACAGAGGAAGAAAGAGAATTGATGGCTAAGATTCCATATGCTTCAGCCATTGGAAGTTTGATGTACGCAATGGTCTGTACGAGGCCAGATATTGGCCATGCAGTGGGAGTTGTTAGCAGGTTTATGTCAAATCCAGGTAAAGCTCATTGGGAAGCAGTAAAATGGATTTTGAGATATCTACGAGCCACCACAAAAAAGTGTTTATACTTTTGTAAAGGAGAAATGAAAGTACAAGGCAACATAGATGTAGACTTTGAAGGTGAGGTCGATCACCGAAGAAGTACCACTGGTTATACATTCACTGTTGGTACTACAGCAGTTAGTTGGATGTCGCGGATACAAAAGATTGTTGCGTTATCCACAACAGAGGCTGAGTACGTAGCAGTAACAGAAGCTAGCAAAGAGATGATATGGCTTCAAGGGTTATTAACAGAGTTGGGTTTCATCCAAGGGCAAAGTGCTTTGTATAGTGACAGTCAGAGCGCAATACATCTGGCAAAGAATTCAGCATTTCATTCAAGAACAAAGCACATTGATCTTCGTTATCACTTCATCAGATCTCTGCTTAAAGGTGATGGATGAAGAGTGAAATTCAGAGAATCCAAACATTGAGAGAATTTCAAGAAAGCTAGAAAGATTTCTAGTAGTGACATTATTGGGTGTAATTGAGTTTTTGGTAGTGAGAGATTGTGAGTGTTTGTAAACACTTTGTGTAAATTTCCCTTTTTCAATATAAAGGTCTGCAGTAGCCCAGAGACGTATGTAGATTTAGCCGAACTCCGTTATCAATTTTGTGTGTTATTATTCCACAATTTTACTTTCACTTTAATCAGACCACGGGAAATTTTGCGTAGTTTCCTAACAATAGGGACCTCCCTCAACCAAGCTCTAAGAGGTTTTGAAAAACAAGTTTGAAATTGTAATAGTTACAATACAAGATATGTTAATCTTGGTAGATACATTTGTGTTTTAATAACAAAAGTTTTCATGTCTTCCACCTATATTCCTAAAACACTATTTGTCATGGCATGCAAGTATTAAAGCATTAGGAAATATCTAAACATGTTCAAACAAGTAGAGTAAACCAAATTTGCCAACGGTATATCTACAATCTACATATCGCATTTCAAATTCCATTATGCATGCTTCTTAGTTTGAAAGTTGCACAATCACGTAAACCTAAAAAGAGGTACTAAGAATGGAACCATATAATCAAGTCTCCTGCTACCAAGTCCCAACAAGCTAATGAATGGAACCATATAACCAAATTGTGAGTTTAATTAGTAGACTTGTAAACCAACCTCGAGTTTATCATAAATTTTCAATACTATTTTTCTTTTCTTAAAAAATAGTTTATCAAAACATTCAACTTACTAATGAAAGAGGTTTAGAGAGAGTAAGGTTGAATCATAAAGAACTGAAACGCGATAATTAAAAGAGAACAGTGAGACACAACTATTTTTATACTAGTTCACAACAAATTGTTGTCACCTCTAGTCCTCCTCTTACAGAGAGATTTTGCCTCAGTATAGTTGAAGGCTTAACCCACTATTTCCATTAAATAGTTGAACAAGTATACTTTACTCTACCTCTTAAGGCTTTGATTATTTTTCTATAGCCTATCGAGGCTTTCGTTCTCAGAATCGTTCTTCAATATCCTAGCTTACTGCCATTGAGGTTTATGAGGATTGTTGTACCTTTTCAGGTACCTCTTTGAGAATGAGAGGGTTGTGCCACTATCGGGCTGATTTACAACATTTTTAGTTTGTGTCTAAATTGACACAAAGTATGTTTCAAGGATTCTAACTCTCATTGAGAGGATGTTACATCAATTCAAGTAACTCTCTAATGAGAGGATTTTTCATTGATGTTTTTTGATGTGTCCGTTTCTTTTCCAAAGCTACACTTTCTATTCTATATTGTTCTCTCTTCTTTGTTGAAAGAACCATTATATCTTAAATAGAAAGAGGAAATGTTCGTTGAGATGTTTCTGTTAGAGGTCCTTTAGGGTATGACCTTTGTACTTTAGGGTTACACATGTGTACTTCATTTTGCAGAAAGACAGCTTGTATCTTCATGGATTTCAACAATTGAACCATTGAAGATAAATCTATTCATTGAGCTCAGAACTGACTCCTATAAATTAATCCTTAAAATATGTATGTTAATAAGAGGAAATAGCGGGTACGAGATCAATGAGTAAACAGTCAGAGTATTGTCTTATAGACCATCAGAGCAAGTTATTAGAGGATGCAGATTATTAGATAAAACCAATTTTGGGTGATTATCAAAGTATGCACACAAATAAAGGATACATTGATTAGAGGATGTCTTATAGATCATCATATCATTAACTTTTGTCACAACATTGACTTTTCTAGAGGCATTGACTTTATCAGAGGATACATAAAAGTTCAGAGTCAGACGCTTGATGAGATTATTAGAGGTTGAGGCAGTCACTTGCTCGTCACGCTTGTCAAAGATAGAGGCAGATTAATTCTTGTTACGCTTATGTATCAAAGGAAGAGGAACATAATCCAGTTGCGTTTATCATAGGCAACCGAGGTACTATGTTGATCGCATCCCAGAGTTAACTAAAACTTGTGACAACACGGGCGCGTGTAACTAGACTTTACGTTGTCAAGCTGAAGTAAAGTCTTGATTGTTTTTGCCTTCGTCTAGTCATCAGAAGGTAGACCTTATATAGAGAGACATGTTTTGCTGTGCTTGTTTTTGCAATATTTCTTTTACATTTTGCTCCAATAGAAGATCACTAAAGTACTTGTAATCTAGGCTACTTTGAATAATTATTAACATAATTTTTGCATTTAATCTACACACTTAGCATATATATAGTTAGGGTATTGTTGTTTTTTATTTATATGTATTTTTTATCATCAAAATATCAACCAGATAATTATATTTAAAAATACTTTTGCACTAATAGAATATCACCTTATACTTCATAACCCAATTTAGTCAAAAAAAATTTAAATTTCTAAAACAATCTTTTGGGGAAGCAGGTGATGATATAGGAGATACAAACATGCAATAATTTAATTTATCATATGTATGGTCAAGATTGTCAAAAGATAACACTATTTTACGACTATAGAAAACCTTTTCTGCAACCGTACGCACAATACAATCCATAGATGAAACATTTAGGTACTTAAACAAACCAATATAATATTCTTATTGATATCCTACCATTTAACATTTGATTCAAACATACAAAGAAATCTTGCACACAATCTAGAACTCAACTTTAGGAATACAAATAATCCAACTTCATTTTGAAAATCTCATTATTTTTTCACGTATGTAAACTTAATATAGATTCAAACGATCAAGATACAAATGTGCATAGATTATTGGTCTTGTAGAAAATAATTCCTAAGCATAAATAAAAAGGTATTAATAGAAACCTCACAATGAAATTCATGTCTACTAGAGCCTCTCAAATGCATGACACAAAATAAAAATGAAAAAATAAATAATTTCAAATCAAATATATGCATATAATGAATACACAATCACACATATTAACAATTTATAACAATTCATGTATATATACCTATACAATTATACAATGCATTACATACCAAAATTTTCAAAAAAACTCAATTATAAATAGTTTAAAATTCATAATATTGTCATGCATGTACAACTTTTCCCTCACACTCCTTTTAGAAAAGCCTATTTTATGCAAAACCCTTTATTTTCTTCTTCAAAATCCCAAAATGGAATTTTCTCAACCAAGATTTCTCAAAATCCCATTTCCAATCCAACATGCACATGTTAGACGCTTAAAAAAACATAAAGAACTCACAAACAAGTTATTTGAATTCAATCATTTATCAATCAAAACATACACTCAATCAAGATAAAAATAACATATAGTATACATCCATTGCAACCCAACAAGATCCACTTCAATACCTATGATATTACTATACCTAATATTTTAGATCCAAAGATAACCCTCACAATAATTAACTACCATTACTTACTTCCCTCTTTACTAACAACACAATTAGTTTATCTTAAATAACAATATTAGTACTAATAACTCATTCTTAGACTTTCTAACTTAGTTATTAAGGAGTTCGCTCATTAATGTCCTAATCTTCTAACATGCCAGAGAACTAAGATGAATACATGTATTAACCTTTAAAAAATTGAAAATGTCTCAAACAATAATTAGTCCACAAGTAATTCAAATACACTTTGACTACTATTGACATAAAATAGAATAATAGCAAAGAAAAAAATGTAAATGAAAAATATGAAATCATAATTTAAGACACAGTTAATAGCTGACAGAGTTATCACATATCATCTAATATGATGAGAGCACACACAATTCTAACATTCACAAACACTCCAAAACAAACAAGCACATGATAAACCAGTAACTATGTTTTACAAAATTATCAATACATACATTAACTATGCATCAACAGGTATATTTAAATAGCACAACGTTACTAAATCTCAAAAAATTTAATAAAACTATTTTCTTTTTACAAAATTTATAAGAAAAACTTGTTGGAAAAATTATCCTTTCAAAAGTTTCATAATGCATATGATTACTTAATCAACAAGAGCGTTAATGGCCTAACAATCTCACTGTAGACAATAGTTCCCTTCCATTCCTTGAACAACCTATTGAGGGGGTCATCCTCAATACTTTACTCAAGGTACTTCTAGGAATAATCATTCTACATATACACTATGGACTGCCATTTTTAACCAGATAACTTCTAAACACTTGACTTGCAGTCTGATACTGAATCGACCTGCTCTGATACCAATTTGTAACCCCCTAACTTCAAATAAGATATTAAAACAAAATATAATTAACTTTTCATATTTTAAAAGTTTTTTAATTAAAATAAATTGTGAGGTTTGAAAATTTTAGAACTTGATTGAAATAAAATAAGATAAAAACCCATGTTTGGAAATACAAAGTAATCAATTTTTAAATACGTAATGCCTTAATCTATTACAATATATTAAAACAGCCTCGACCCCAAGCTTTGGCCATGACACATGAGCATTCTATATGCTACATAATCACAATTGTGCCACCTCCAACTATATTCTGAGTTGTCAACTTAAAAATAATTCTATAATTTTCTCTCTAATATATGTTTCTCCAAATCAATTTTATGATAATTATTTTTTTTCTTTCATTTTTACCGTTTAATGCATTTTTTAAGTAAGTACACGCTTCCAATTATTCCAAACATAATATTAACTATATATACTTAATTCCAAACATCTTATGCATTTACTAGTTATTGATTTTTTGACTTTCTTTAATCTCCTAACATTCTCTTTTATTTTCACAAGCCCACCCCCATCCTCTGAACCTCCAATTACATCAACTTCAAAAAAAAAATCTGATTATATCTTCTTTTTGAATCTGCATTTGATTCAACCAATATTGCATATATATATATATATATATAATCAACTTAATTAACAAACAAAATTCAGCTAAATTATTGTTGTTGGAGGACAAGTGCCCTTATCTTCATCTCCTTTTTTGTTTAATATTTGTGTTTGATTTGAAACTTTTTGTCTAATATTTAAGTATTTCATTTGAAATATTTGTATTGTAGATTTTCTCTGTAATATTCTTGACACTTAATATTTTGGAATCTATAAAAACTAGAATTGAGGGAAATACTCAAGATTAGATATGCTAGCTCAAATAAAAGAAAATAGGACATTTACAATGTCAAAAAAAATCATTAGTCTTTAATTATGTAGTTGTTAACTCTACTACTTTCTCAGAAGTTTGGATGATTAAGAAAAATGAAAATAAAGAGTTGAGACAAAAGTTCTTGGAGAAAAGAAAAGTATAGGATAACATTCTATATGCCAAATAATTACAATTGTGCCATCTCTAGATATTAAAAATCATAATTAAACTTATGCACAAACAATCTAATGAAGTTTAAATTAAATTAAATATAAAATATTGAAACACAATCATTTAAATTAGCAAGCCTTTGCAAAAAAAAAATAACAGCAAAGGATATAATTTTAAAAAATAAAAATATTAAATTATACATTAAATATTTTCAAAGTAAAATGTAATTTGTATTCATTTTTTCTTATTAGTGCTCCGATACATATTTTATTCCTCTAATACAAAAAAAAAAAATTATTTCATCGAAATCAGACATAGTTTCAATTAACGGCAAAAATAATCAAAATCAAGTAGTGATGTTTTATCATTTCCAATATTATTCCGTATTTTTATCGTAAAAAATAGTACTTTGAGTTTGTTCATTATATACACTATCCAAAAAGAATAATTAAATCAAAATATTTTTGAAAGAAATGTGGCATAACACCTCTAATTAAGAATTAGTTATCGGAAATTTAACTGGAAATGAAACGTGAAACATAAATAAAAGAAATAGTAGTTCATTCAATTAGTAAAAAAAGATTAAAGAAATAATAGTACTCATGATAAAAATTAAAACAAAAATAAAAATAATTATCACATAAAAACCAATGCTTACAAATATATCTCAAATCAATGTTTGCAAAATATATATTCTATTTTTTATTAGAAGAAATTATTCAATAATGATTAAATGTTTAAATCAAAACAACGTGTATACAAACAATCACTCATCTTTTTTTAATAATATTTTTAGAGTGAAAATCACTTATATTTTATTTAAATCTTTTTAATTGTGCATACAAACAATCACTCATATTTTTTTAATCATATATTTTAGAGTGAAAATCACTCATTTTATTACAAACTTTTCAATTGTTTCTATTCCATTTATTCTTTTGTTATATAACTACTATTCTGATAAACTAAGAAACTTACAAATACTAAAAAAAAAAATTGATCAGATTGATACATTTATATACCGTAAATAATACCCTTTTAAATTTTTTAAAAATTTACATTGAAAGAAAATTTTACAAATTACACTCGCGCATCGTGGGTTATATTCTAGTTCAATGTACTACAAAGATACATATACATAGAGAATTTAGCAGAGTAAAATAAAAATATTTTAAATCTAAGACTCTGACTGTACTTTAGTATCGCGACTACACTTTACATTAAAAAGCTGAGGAACAATTCACATATACTTTTCAGTTCTTCAATGCTAATACCTAGAAAACCCCACCTCAACTATATATGAGTTATAAAAACTCAGTAACATAGAAATTATATAAATTTAAAGATGTTTTTCAGCCATGTCGGTGTGTTAAGCATGGAAAAATCGTCTCATCAGTAACTCTTAAACTCGCCCCATAATAGAGTTAAACTCGTATTTCAGTTATTAAGATGAATTATATACTTAAATATATATATATATATATATATATATATATATATATATATAAATTTAAAAATTTATATAATAATGATCTTTGAAAATCCGTATACTAATCACTCAAGCGTGAGTCACTTGAAAGATACTAACCAATAGTAGGTAGGTCAGACGTCATGACCACAAGAAACATCCTACTTGTTCTTCCCTTACTTATTTCTCTTCTTTGTGAAGGAGTTCAATCTACTCATCGTAAAATATTTATATTTCTCATTTACTGAATAAATCTGTCAAAATATGTATATCATTCATCATAATATTTTTATTTATTAACTTATTTTTATGACTAAGTATTAATATATATGTATATAATTGTATATTTATACATGCAAATGTGCAAATACAAAAATAAAATTGTTCTTTCAATCCACATATCACACCAAGTTCATACAAAATACAACATCAAATAATTGGAGTAATTGACAATTATTCTAAGTTCCAAATTAGAGTACTAGATATTAGGTAGCTAAAACAAAACAAAAATAGTTAAATAAACCATTTAAACTTTAGTTCCTAACTAGATAAAATTCTCTAAGAGAAGTTCAGATTCAGTAAACCAATATAAAATAGAAAGGAAACCTTTCTCAAAATAGGGCAAATTTGCTAAGCGAGAAATTGGTATTTACTATGTTACAATGACACTAATAACAGATTTTTTTGGGTGGGAGAAAACCAAATTGAATTGTAGTCATCAAGCATAGAAAGGCTGGAATATTATAATTTGCATTCAAAAATAGAAAATCATCTCATTATAGTTGTCATAAGCTAGAGAGACTGGATTTTTATTCTCCACTATATATAGTATGATAAATTAGTTCTTTTTTCTTACTCAATAGTTGTGGTTTTCTTATCGATTGAGTTCTCCTAAAATTCTTTCATAGGACCCAAAATATGGAGTCATCTTTGAGATTTATTTTGACAGTTTTGTCTATTGTTGTTTTGATTTCCAATTTCTCCGCTAAGGCACAAGGTTAGCCTTGCTTTTCGTTTTTTTATTTTTATTTTTTTTTATAGTTTTCTTCATCAAAATAAATAATATATTTAGTTTCTAACATATGAAATTTTTTTTTTTTAAACTTCATTTTATATACAGAAGTTAGATTTATAAGTTTATTAAAGTTTTACTATAAATGAAAATTGTTAACAATTTTTTGAACCAACTCAATATATGAAATTTGTTTTAGATTATACTAGCTAGTAAGAATTAATAAAAAAAATATTTCCATTACTTATTTTTCAATAATTGCAGATGACCTTCCCAAAAAGAAATTATCCCTTCGACGTGACTTATTTGCTGGTTCTGAATTTGCTTCAGGACAGGTACTCATAATTAAATAAACAAGATAATTAATACTCTTTTCGTCTCAAATTCGCATATCATTGTATACAGATGAAAAAAATTATAAATAAAAAAGTGAATTGTGATTTTAACAAATTATTATTTTATATTTACTAATGTATTAAATTATTCTTATCAACCAATGGTGTAATATTATTAACGTAGTATGATTGCTGAACATTTTAGATCGGACCGATTTCATTCGACATAAATTCCACATTATCGGAATTTCTAAATACTTCAAAATTTAACCGTGCATCATTTCCATCTGACTTTATTTTTGGTGCTGGATCTTCTGCCATGCAGGTACCTTCAAATAATATATATAAGTTAATTTATTTATCTTGAATGGAATAAAATAATTCATCACTAATAACATGTTTCAATTCATGAATTTAGATTGAAGGAGCTGCTCATGAAGGAGGAAGAGGGCTAGGAATATGGGATAATAGAGTTGAACAGAACAAAGGTTAATATAATATGCATATACTTGATCAAAATTATTTGGTTTTTTTTTCCTGAAATTTTATTTTATACTATTTATCTCATTATATGATGTCTATATATATATATATATATATATATTTTAACTTCATGAAAAATATTTATCATTTTTTAGGATATTTTAGACTATTATTATCTTATTACATATATACATAACGTGTAATAAACAATTAAGGGTATTATTGATGGAAAAATATTTTATATAATATTCGACTTTAAAAAATGACAGGAAATGATTTTTAAAAATATTCTAAAATATTGTTAGACACTTAAAAAAAGAAACTGATTTAGTACTTTATATACTATTTCATTTTATTTCATCTGTGACATTATTTATTTACTTTGTTTGGTTTCTTCTTTAACATCTTATAGCAAGGTTTATCGATGGTGATAAATTTTCTACAGTGATAGAACATTACAAGCGATACAAGGTGTGAATAGCGACAAATTATCATCTCATATATCTTTTTTCGCATTCTCTTATATGTACCATTGTACTAATATATATTGTGTTTTAATTTTGAATTTATTAAATTTAATTTTTTATTTGATTTTGTAGGAGGACGTACTACATTTGAAGACACTTGGAGTAAATTCTTATAGATTTTCCATCTCATGGAGTAGAGTTCTTCCCGGTAATTTTTTGAACCAAAATAATCTAATTAGTATAACTAAAAGTACCTAAAAAGAAATAATATTTTTTAGTAAAGAGAGATCATCTCTCAAATAGATCTCACTTGTTTTCCCAACAATAAATACTTTATTTTATCAAAAACATCTAAATATTTAGTTACACAAAAGACAGTTAACTATTATTGTGTATTTAGCATCTCATCAATATTTCTTTTTTTTAGGATAATTAATATTTTCTTATCTTCCTTATTAAAAATATTTCTATTTAGCCTTTTATGTAATTAAATCATAAATATAATATTCTTTATCAAAATAATAATAATAATAATAATAATAATAATAATAATAATAATAATAATAATAATAATAATAATAAAAGTAATACTATATATGCCTTGTTAGCCATATTTAACAATAACACTTATCTTTGTTTTTATTTTCAACAACCAAATATAGATGGGACCTTGAAAGGAGGGATAAATCAAGAAGGTATCAAATTCTACAGCAATTTGATCGATGAATTACTTGCAAATGGTATGAATTGAAGCAACTATATTCATTTGCATTTCCATGAAAGCTTTGTTTAAAATATATGTAACATAATTAATTAGTTGACAATTTTTCATTTTTTAATTTACTTTATAGGTATTGAGCCTTTTGTGACTATCATGCACTTTGACTATCCACTAGCACTTCAAGAAAAGCTCAGTGGCTTCTTGAATCGCAGCATTGTGTAATTAATTAACTTTCAATATCATCTCATTTATATATTATTTTTTTCAAGAATTTGATTTATCTTTGAAGTCAATTAACCTATGTTTGGATAAACACTTTGCTAAACACTTATAGCATAAACACTTATCATACAAGTGCTTACACACACATATATATATATATATATTAAAGATTTCTATAATAAAAAATAAAATAAAGTAATTTTTTTTCATATAAACTATAAGTTATATTTAAAAACTATCTTGGAGTGCTTGCATAAATATATTGAAAATAATTTATGCACGTGTCTTAAATTATTTCCATAAGCTAGGTTAAAAATCTCACATTAATTACTTAAATATAAAAGCAAATAAATTTCAGGAATCATTACAAGGATTATTGTGAACTTCTATTCAAAACATATGGAGATAGAGTGAAGCATTGGACAACAATCAATGAAGCAGAAGTCACAGCTATCTTCACTTACATGCATAGCTTTGATAATACCGCTGCTGAACAATGCCAAGAAACAAGATTATGTACACAAGCATATATAGTCCTTCATAACTTCCTCATTTGTCATGCTACAGCAGCAAAGTTATACAGAGAGAAATTTCAAGTATGTTTTATATATTTTGTCTTCATTACAAATATAGTGACACAATGAAATGACTCTAAATATAGGTAAATTTGATTACTTTTTTAAAGATTAGGTAATCTCGCTATACTGTCATGTTCTAGTCTTTCGAATAAGGGCGTGTTTGTTACAGATTGTTTTTAAAAAATAGACTCTGCAACTTATGTTGGACTCACATACTTCATGGACTCAAATTTAACTATATCAAGAGGATGTTTAGACAAAAAAATGATGATTACACATAATTAAGTCTAATAAACAAACTTGACACAGATAATGATCAAAATTAAAATAGCTTCCTTGTATTATAAAACTGAACCAAATAATGTTAGGATAATTTTAAATTCCATCAAACATTTGATGCAGACAAAACAAGGTGGAAAAATCGGGCTTGTTCTATCATCTCAAATTTATGTTCCCTTTAGTTCAAAACCGGAGGATGTGGCTGCTAATCAAAGACTAATGGATTTCTATATGGGATGGTTAGTTCCCAATTAACTTACCTTTTTGTGCTTTTATAAATACTAGTTCAATATTCTACAACTTAGTTAAAACATAAACATACATAACAACATTGAGTTTTGGTACTTTTGACAAAATAGGATTTTAGAGCCCGTGTTCTTTGGAGATTATCCAAAAATTATGAGAAAGCTAGTGGGAAATAGGTTACCCAATTTCACCGAAGAAGAGAAAAAAATGATCAAAGGAAGCACAGACTTTATTGGAATCAATTATTATAGTTCTCACTTTGCTAGACATGAATCAAATAGAACCAATATTAATGGTGCTGACAATTTTGATGCCTCGGCTGTATCAGAAGGTATTTAAGTTAATTTCGCTCAAACTACGTTCTAGTTATTGGATATATACACAAGTGAAAAATAAAATTCTACAATCATATCATTTCACTAACTCTTGTTCGTTCTGTCACAATTGTAGAGACTAATTCAGAAGGAAAACTCCTAGGACACAAGGTAAGATAGTAATGATTACAAGAATGTGAATTGGATTCCCTCTTGTAATTATGTCACACCGTTACAACTTTCAGTCGTTCAATTTAGATCGACAGTTAAGATCGTTTCACGCAATTAAATTGACTTTGTGAATTAGATCATCTGATTTAAAATTAACGACTGATATTAACTATTGTGTTTACTCAGTACTCAGATAAGCACGATCCAATAATATTATAGGTTAAGAGATGCGTCTTATGTTTTTTTTCTCATTGACAATTTTGTTTAATGTTTGTAACTTTTAGGATCTTTATGGTTTAAGCTATGTCTATCCCAAAGGACTATATGACCTTTTAATTTACCTTAAGAACAAGTATCAAAATCCCAACATCTACATCACTGAAAATGGTAGGTGAAATCTATGATGTATTTGTTTTCACATTTATAATATTATAACCAATATCTATAATTTTTGCCAAAGAAATATTAATCGATCTGTATTTCTTATAATTCCCTTTCATATAGGTATTGCTTCTTTCCAAATTCCAAATCCATTGAAGGACCAACACCGAATCATTTACATTGCAGCACATTTAAGAGCTATCAAATTTGCAATTGAGTATGTAGTCTATCCTTATCATATCACTAGGACATATATGAAACATCTATTTTTAGAATTAAAACTTTTCCTTTACTTATTAATATTTTATTTTATAATATGAAATTGATTTTACTAGAAGAAACTAATCTTCAATGTTTCCATTAATAGCAATGGGTCAAATGTTCGTGGTTACTTCATTTGGGCGGCATTTGATACGTTTGAATTTCAATCCGGATATTCTGGACATTGGGGCTTTATCATGTTGATTTTAATGATAATCTCAAGCGTATACCAAAAGCCTTTGCTGAATGGTATAGAAAATTTCTAATACCAGAGTGTGGACAATAAAACACTCAACAAAAACATAGAGAAAGAGAAAAGGGATTGCATTGAAATTTAAGTATTTTGTTTATATTTTTCTTTAAATGGTTGTACATTTTTACTTCCAATTTTTTATGTTCAATTTGATTTGTGTAACGCAAACAAGATTAAATTAGGGAGAGAAATTTATAGATGAAAAATGTGAAATCTCTCTCTATATTGACGAGATGATTAACTATGGGGATATTAAATAAGCTAAGATGCATATTTTGTTAATGGAAGAACAACATGATCTTGTCTTAATCATTTTATTTATTTTTGATAGCTCGTTCGTAAAATATAAATAAAACTTTCTCATTTAATAAAATCAACAACTAATTATTGACGTTGATTAGTTAAAAAATATTTGTTAATCGATGACATTGGTTTGATTGTATGAGTTCATAATATTATCTTTAGTTTAGTGGCATATTTGAAAAAATATCAACGTTTTTTTTTCCTACAAAAAGTAAAGTGTGTAATAAATGTAGGCAACAATCTATACTATCATTAAAAGCGACCAAATGTGATATTCTCCGAATGACCATTTTCTCTCATAATGAAACCATAGGCAACATAATAATAAACCCTAAACCATAAATTGTACAATATTTTACTATATATACCTACAATATTCATACTACAATTATTATTATTATTATTATTCTATTTGTAGGACTTCTCAGAATACTAATGATTTTAAAATCAAGTAAGCTTTCATTGAAATAATATGTCTATTTTTCTCTTCCCATAAGTTCATGTTTACTTGCTCTCTATTTTCGTATTATCTTACATCGACATTTCTTCGTTTTTTGCATTTTCTACTTTTTTCAGTCACTAAGTTATAGTAAACTCATCTAAAATCATGGAAGTTATAAATGACAAAAACATAGCACTAGTGAATATTGTTTCTTCATCAAAGGTTCAAATCAAAGGTATATGTTTTTATACTTGCACGGATAGGTTGTCTGTTATACATATATGATATTAAATTTTAAATTTAGAATAAAACTTTATATAAATTTTAATCCACAAACATTATCATCAAATTAAATGATATTATAATATACTAAATGACCTCATACAATATTTTTAAATAATTATTATTCATTAAAAAAAATATAACTTGAATAATCAAATTATGAATGGTAAAAAGTTAAAATTTCATATATAGTATGATATTGAGAGAAATAGGACGTAAAATATTTTATTCAATCACAATTGGTTCATTATGCCCTAATAAAATAAGTGTTTATAACTACCGGAGTTTAATGCAAGTGGTTGGTGTACAGAGTGCCCTGGACACCGAGTTCTATTCCAATGAATAAAAAGAATTTTATATTTTAAAATCAAAAAATGATTTAATAATAATATATGACATACGAAAATAGCTAGTTCAACAAACCGGGGTTTACTATTTTTTAATTATATATATATATATATAATTAAAAAATAGTAATTCTATAAAATTTCTTTTTATCAAAATATTTTTAAGATATTTATAAAAGCTTTTGCTATATCCATTGTATAAATAGTATTTTACCAAATAAATTGTATATTTGAAATACATTAATCACACCACCTAATAAGACAAATAAATATTATGAGATTAAATAATGTAATCACAAACGATTATTTAAAAGATTGCGTTATATAATATTTATTTGTTATTAAAATTTATGAGTTTTAAGAT
>JBBPBQ010020321.1:20945817-20965346 GCA_037974755.1 Cicer yamashitae | reverse complement strand
GAGATTATTTATTTATAACTATAGAAGTAATCGAATTCTCTATATATTATGACTGAGTATGAAAATATTTGTAAGACCCTTAATTTTTTAAATTCTAATTTATGCAATTTTAGTGTATTTTATGTTGAATTGTTGAGGCATTTAGCCCAATTTTATTTTATTTTGTGAATTAAGTACGAAAAACATATTTTATTAGAGTTAATAATATGCTTAATATATATATATATATATATTGAGACCCGATTAAAATTATTTGTCGAAGAATAATTTAATTATGTTACGAAGAATTTAATATTGGGCAGATTTTTTTAAAAATGTCACTTGTTGTTGAAAAATTCATTTGTCAATTGGGTTGCGACGAGATTAGATATTTTTATTAAAGTAGTTTGAGAAGTGAGTGATGTGATGAGTATAATGATGATTTTAGTATTATATCTAAATATTTAATAATATATATATATATATATGAACGAAGAGGGGAAGGAAAAAGCATTTTTTCCTGTAGCTGGTCTCCCTCCTTTTCTCTTTCTTCTTTCTTCTGTTTCGAAAAAAAAAAAAGTATTGGTAGTTTTGAAAACAAAAACAAAACACAAACCTCCATTTTTCTTCTAGATCTGAGCTTCCATTCAAGAATGTCAGGAGGAAAAGTTGCTCCACTCTACACTACGGTGTTTGTGAGCTAATTTATTTAAGGTGAGACATTTACTTCCTCCTCCTTTTTCCTAAATTCGTAAACTTTATACAGTGGGGGGGTATGAGTGAAATTTTTGAGTTCTTAACAAATCTTTGTTGTTGTGTTGTTGTGTTGTTGTTGTTGTTGTTGTTGTTGTTGTTGTGGTTGTTGTTGATTTTGTTAGTAATGCTTAAAAACAAAATTGATTTTTGATGTATTTGAGTTACGTAATGAGTTATTTTCAAATAAATGAGTTTGAACTGAATTTGAAATTTTACAAAAAAAAATTAGAGTTATTAAAGAGTTTGAGCAAAAAAGTTAGATTGAAATTAAAATGTTTAGAGTTAAAAATGTTACTCTTTTAATTACTCTTGGACTGAGTTTAAAAAGAAAAAGTTTAGAGTACTTTATTAACTCAAATATTTTGTGCTTTAAAAATCGAGTGTGTGTATGTTTAATTTGGAAAATATTCGTTTTATTTAGTTTTAACTAAATAATGTAGATTATTTGGTTTGAAAAGTTTGGTGTGTGAAAAAGATATAATTTTGGGAAGGAAAACAAGTATTTTTATACTAGTTCACAATAAATTATATCTACGTCTAGTCCCCTTTACAAAGAGATTTTGCCTCGGTATAGTCCAAGACTTAATCCACTATTAAACAATAGCATACAAATATTATTTATTCTACCTCATCAGACTTTGAGTATTCTTCCTCTGCCTCTTCAGGCTATCACCACTAGAAATCTTTCAAGTCTTAACAACATTCTAGCCAACTGCAATTAAGGTTCACACGTATTCTTACACCTATTCAAGTTACTCTTATGGATGAAAGAGTTGTTTCCACTATCGAGCTGATTACACCAATTCCAGTTTGTATCTGAATTGACACAAAATCTGTCTTTTGGATTCTAACTCTTATTGAGAGAATGTTACATTTCAAATCCTATATCAATTCATCTGTATAAAATAACTTGATTGATTTACATCAATTCTAATAACTCTTTACCGAAAGGAATTTTCATTAATTCTTTTTATGTGGTCTTGGTTTTTTAAGAAAAACTTCTTAGAACATTGCCTTTTTCCTTATTATTGACCGAACATTATTTTTGAAATGTTTTTATTTAAATACTAAAGAATATATTCATTGGAAATAGTGTTGTTGGAGATCTTGACACAAATCCATAATACATTGAGTCGTTAAAATATTTGTACCATTCATAGTACTATTCTAGGTTGTTGTTGTACTACATGAACAATTTTACTATGCTAACTAGAGGATATACATCATTCTTTGTGTTCTAGATGCATGTCATTAGAGGAATAAAATTCTTCTTCTCAAAATCTTGTCTTCACATGAATACTAACAACAAGTCAATCTTCAAAGTTGACTTGTTGACTAGAGGCATTAACTTTTCCAGAAGATTTTTGTATTAGAGGAAGCATTTCTTCATAGAAAATCCAAAGTCATTTTTATCTTCAGAGGACTCGACTTTTATCATAGGCATCTTTTAGAGCTTTCTTAATGGAGTTAGAGGATCAACAAAATGAAGCTGCTGGAAAACACAAGAAATGGGAGGTTTAAATTGTGTTTTGACATTTCAGAAAAGATACTTTGATTGGTTAACAGAAAATGTATATTCTTTATCAAATCATTCAAATATGATTAAAACACTTTTATAGACAAAGAGATGGAGGAAACACATACATTTTTATACTACTTCACAATATATTGTTGCTACATCTAGTCCTCCCTTTACGGAGAGATTTTGCCTCAATGCAGTCGAGGACTTAATCCACTATTTTAATAATAGCATACAAGTATTGTTTACTCTGTCTCTTTAGGATTTGAGTATTCTTCTCTAGCCTCTTCATGCTATCACCGTTAGAACCTTTCTTAAACATTTTGGCAGTTTGTCGTTGTAAGTGTTGTTGTACCTCTTCTGGTATCTCTTAGGGGTGAGAAAATTGTTGTCACTATCATGCTAATTTACATCAGTTCTAGTTCGTGTCTGAATTGACACAGAGTCTATTTATGGGATTCTAACTCGTATTAGGAGAATGTTACATATCAAGTCCTATATCAGTACAAGTGTATGAAAATACTTTGGTTGATTTATATCAATTCTAATAACTCTATTGAGAGGATATTTCATTCATACCTTTCTTTTGATGTGTTCATGGTTTTTTCATAATTTTTTCTTAACACATTGTCTTTTTTATTCTCTCTCACACATTTTATTAACGGAACGAGCTCTTCTTAAATAAAAAGAAAAAGTGTTCGTTTAGAATGTTACCATTGGAGGTCTTCAATCACCATTTAATGCAGACCAATCTTTAAGATGTATCCATATATATCTTCATGATTGATTCTGCATATCTTCAATTGAAGAAGGCAGATCTCAGAGGATGTTACTAATAAAGGATGTCAAAGACTTTCAAACAATTAACAGATTCAACATTTTGACCAGCGGATAAACCTATTTGTCTTCTTAAGACCGTTGACTATTCAACATTGACTTTTTCATAGCTTGTTATTTTAGAGGGATTACTTCCATCAGAGCATTGACTATCTTGAGTGTTGTCTTTTTATGAGAGCTAGATAATGTTTGTCAAAGTTATCAGAGGTAGAAGATCACTTTGGTTGACATACTTATCAGATGCAGATAATTATTTTGCTAGACATACTTATTAGAGGCAGAACATAAAGATTGTTGCTTGTATTAGCTAATTCATCTAAGACAAGTTTGAGAGTGCGTTCATTAGAGTAAGACACATGTAAAGTAGTTTCTTCATAGTAACTGTGATCTTTATTTAGAAGATTCTCTTTTCTTTCTTCATTAAAGGATCTAGCTTATACTAGAACAATGACTTGTATTCCTCTTTCCTTTAATGTTTTGACTCAGACTATGATGAGGACATAGAAAGCATAACAAAGGAAGGAAGCATAAAGGATGCTCTAAATAACTTGATAGCCACTTTATTTGAAGCAAGTCCAACTCATGAAGAATTGAAGCCCAAGATAGTAAATTTCTTAATCCAAATTGAAGAAGTTAAGGAATGAAGGTTGCATCTTTGTTTTATCAAATTGTAAAAACTTGAGTTGGGCCAAATTTAGAGAACTTGTAATGTGTTGCCACTATAAAAGACAAACCCCTAGCTTATGCAAAATAGATTTTGAACATATTGTTATTTTGTGAGGCTTTGATCTCTAGAGTTCTTGAAAGAATTCCTTTTGAACTTATCAAGGTTGTTGATCCTTGTGACATTCTTTTCGGCTTATCAATCCTTAGATTGTGACGCCATTATGTTCTTGGTTCATCTTCTGAATTATAATCCCCAATTTCCTTTACATTAAACTCTAATACACAAATTTTACTAATTTATGTGTTCAGTAACTTGCACTCATGTCTCGCGTTTTACATTGTCTTTTTCGGTGATTCAAAAGGCTAACCTGCATTTCAAAACGTCTTCTTTCACCTAGTATTGGAATTGTCTAATTCTGAGTTTCGTAGCTTCAGTTATCGCATTCTCCAACAAAAGGTGATTTTGACTCTAATCTGTAAGATTCCAACCTAGAACGACCCTTAAAGGGACTCATGACAAAGAGGATCATATCATTTGGCATCAGAGCTTATCTCTAGATTTGGAATTGAGTAAAATTCTGTTTATGCATTTTTTTTAAAACATAAATTGCTAGTTGTGTTACTTTTGTTTGAATTGATGTCCTTACTTTCTTAATTTGAGTGTTGCTGCTACGTTAAAAAACAATACAAAAAAAAAATACAAAAAAAATTCTTGTGTTGTTAAAAGTATTGCACACTACCTGTTTGGCAAAACTCCTAAGAGTATTTTTCAACACATTACTACTGTTTTATGTTACTTTAAGTCCTTCTAACCAATTTCAGTTCAACAATCTTGAGGTTTTCGCTGATTCAATTAAGAACTTGAAGAGGGAAATTAAGTGGAAAAAGCCAAGAAAGATACATTATAGAAAAAGTCTAAATTGAGTGAAACACGAGTGATAAATTCAAGAGTGTAAACATGTGAGCTATGTGGTGAGCTTGTTTTCTTTTACTTTTGTTTGGTTGTTGTTTAAAAAATGGCAGGAATAGGTGGTGATGATAGCCCTCCTCAAGGGGGAAACAATAGATTGTTAGTGGTGGCTATAACTACTCAAGTGCAAAGGATGTTGAAGGAGCATACTGAAGATATACATGTCAGAATTGAGCAGTTAGAAAATCAAGAAAATCACGGTGATGTTTGAGATAAAAGGAGGAGAAAAGAAACTGAGGGTGGTGGTAGAGGAGCTAGAATAGAGGGAGTGAAGCCTAAAATACCATTGTTCAAAGGAAATAGTGACATGGAGGCTTACCTCAAGTCGGAGATGAAAATTGAACAACCTTTTTCATACAATAATTACCCAAAAGAGAATAAGGTAAAGGTGGTAGCCATAGAATTTACATATTATACACTCATTTGGTGGGACCAAATAAAAGAGTGAGGTATGAAGAACCATTGGTGGATAGTTGGGTGGAAATGAAGAGGTTAATGCGAAAGAGATTTGTTCCTTCTTAATATCATAGAGACCTTCACAATAAGTTTTAAAGGCTCACACAAGGTAGCAAAAGTGTGGATGCTCATTATAAGGAGATGGATGTGTGCTTAATTAGAGCCAATATTAGTGAAGATAGGAAAGCTACTATGGCACGTTTCTTACAAGGGTTGTATAGTCATATAAGTGATGTTGTGGAATTACAAAATTATGTGGAGTTGGAGGACTTAGTGCATCAAGCTACTAAGGTAGAACAACAATTAAAGAGAAAGGGTGTCATGAGAAATAACTCTTCTAACTTTAAGTCCTCTAGTTGGAAGGATAGAAATAAGAAGGAGGGAAGTACTTCATCAAACACATCCACGGTTGCACCTCAGATAACTTAAAATAAATCCAATGATGATCATAGAAAACAAAAAGTTGTGAGATGAAATGTTTCAAATGTTTGGGAAGAGGTAACATAGCTTCTGAATGTCCAACTAAGAATACCATGTTGCTTAAGTAGAATGGAGATATTACTAGTGGATCGTCTTTTGAATCTGCTACATCTAGTGATGAAGAGAATGAGGAAGAAGTTGCTGAAGGAGGAGACTTGTTCGTGGTTAAAAGAATGTTGGGCAGCCAATCAAGAGACTTGGATGACACTCAAAGGAAGAATATTTTTCATACTCGATGTCTCATCTAAGGTAAGTTATATTCTCTAATTATAGATGGAGGAAGCTGCACTAATATTGCTAGTGCAAGAATGGTTTCAAAAATGAATTTGGTGACTAAACCCCACCCAAAACCATACCAACTTCAATGGCTTAGTAAGGAAAGTAAACATATTGTGAGTGATCAGATGGAGGTGAATTTTTCTATAGGGAAGTATGAGGATACAAGTATATGTGATGTAGTTCCAAATGAGGCTTGTTATTTACTTTTCGCAAGGCCATGGCAATACGATAAGAAAAGCAATCATGATGGTTATACAAATAAGTTCTCTTTTGTACATAAAGAATGCAAAATAACTCTTGCTCCTTTGTCTCCAAGAGTGGTTGGTGAGGATGAATCCAAAACGAAAGAGAAAAAGAAAGTGAAAAGAAAGAGAGAAAAGAAAAGAAGAAAAAAAAGTCATAAGAAAGAGGGAAAAGAAAAGGAGAGTGAAAAGAAAGAGAAAAAAAAACACAAAATTTGTTCATCAAAGAAAAAAGGTGAAAAAGGCTATCTTTTGAGCAAGGATATTGACTTAAGGGTTGCGGGTCTTACTAATTATTTTCCTAGTGAAGTTGTTTCTTTGTTGCAGGATTTTGAAGATGCAATTCCCAAATAGGTTCATCAAGGCCTACCACCTATAAGAGCTATAAAACATCAAATTGATCTCATTCCAGAAGTTTCATTGCCCAACAAGACAGTATATAAGGCTAATCCCTAGGAGACCAAAGGCAATTTGAAGACTTGATGCAAAGAGGATGGGTGCTAAAGAGCCTAAGTCTATGTTGAAGGTGCGCAAACATGAGAAGAGGGGTTGAATTGTGTTTGTCTAATTTGGAAACTCTTTTCTTAATTCTAATTCTAATTCTGGTTTGGTGATTTAAATGTTTGGACTAATCAGAGGCAACAATAAATAGAAAGAGCGAAGGTAAAAATAGCACACCAGATTTTATTCTGGTTCACCACCAACTTGGTAGCTACTTCAAGTCCCCTCACACAGAAGGATTTATCCAATAATTCAAAACTTGAATTACAATAGCACCTGACCCTACAAGTTAGTCTTCTCAAAACAACCTGAACCTACAAACTTTTTCAGGCAAACTACACCTTGAGCCTACAATTCAAGTCTTCTCTGCAAAACCTGAGATCCACAAATTGTTAGAGACAAACTACCCACTTGACCCTATAAGTCAAGTCTTCTCAACACCACATGAGATCCACAGTTTGCTTAAGGCACACTAAAGCCACTCTCGGGCTAGGTTACAGTGAGTTGGAAATCGATTCGGTTTTACTCCTACTGAACAAATTTAATACAATGATTTTCCCACACTACAACACTTAGAGTATTTTACTTTGAACGAGTGCATTGGTAGAATTTAAAACCGTAAACTTTGAATACTTAGAAAATTTGAGCTCTTGAGTTTTTTTTAAATAACTTTGGTCTTTAGGATTTCTGAGTTTGTTGTTCGTTGTGTGCCTGCTCTTCTTCAGCCTTGATCCACTATTTATAGATGAAATTGGGGTTCATGAATTTATTGTTGTGTTTCTTAATCGTATATCAAATTCACCTTAGTCAATAGAGATTTCTTCCAAATATAATCATGATTAATTTGATCTTGATAATTTGATTGTTAGTCAATCTTTATTTCCCAATCTGATTTGAGCAATTTTTCTATAAATATATTGTGTGCATTTTTTTAGATTACGTTTACAAATTGATTCACTTGAGTCATCCTTCATATGTTTGATTGGATCTAGGCAGGAACAAAATATGGGCTTGTTTTTGAACCTTCAGAAGTAAGGATACGGCTATGTCCAATTCAATATGATTCTCAATCTATTATAGCCTTTGACCTTCCATCAGAGATGTTGACTATTCTCCATCAAAATCATTGACTTAACTGTTGGAGTCAGATGTTGTGTTGCTTGAATAATTATAGTCACAGGCAAATGCAAAGTTGTGTGACTTAGAATTAGTGCTAAGGGGAACTTCACCTTTGTTGCATTATCATAGTTAGTGTAACTTTAGAGTGTGTTGTGTATCAGAGGCAGCACTCTGGAACGAGTCGTAGTCTTCATAGTCAACAGAATATATGCTTTAGATGTAGACTTGAATAGTGGCTTCAAACTTCAGAATATATGCTCAAAAATATTGTTTATTAGAGACATGCTGAAGTTAGTGTTCATTAGAGGCATGCTGAAAATATTGTTCATCAGAGGCATGCTAAAGTTACTATTCATTAGAGGCGTGTTGAGGTTACTGTTTCTTAGAAGCACCCTAAAGTTATTGTTCATTAGAGGCATGCTAAAGTTACTGTTCATTAGAGAATCCTACAGTTACTCTTCATCAAGGTCATCCTACAGATACTGTCAAATTTAGATGGATAATCGGATTCAAATTTTTTCCACCAGAATCAAATACAACAATGATTCTTCTGTACCCATGCACCCATTCATCTTCTTCTCCGGCGATAACATAATAGTTACCGAAGAGATTCAAGAACAGCGGCTTTTGGTTCTTGAAGAGATTCAGAAACATGTCTCTATTTGCTGCATGAATCTTCTTCTTCGCCGAAGCTTTCATTATCACAGTCAGAAAAAGCAAATTTCTTCATCTTAGTAATTCAGTTGAAGATAATTTCATATTGAAAATAAGCTTGATAGTTTGATCCGAGAGAAACATTTAAACTTAAATAACTAACTAATTCGAACCAACTGGCAAACCAAATTATCTAATTGTTAGTGCAAAAATGGTTTTAGCTACAATTCTCTAGTTGATGTTTTGATAATAACAAAACAAATAAATAAAAACAATTGTCCCATAACTAATTTGTTAAGTGTGTAGATTAAGTTAGAAGACAAATATTTATATTAATGACAATCTATTTTAAGTTAGCATAAATTATGAGTAAATTAGAGATAATAATCAGAGTGTTTTAATACAAAAAATATTATCACTTAATAAACAAGTAATTATGTTTACTAATAGAGTAAGTCATATTATAGTAATAAGAAGCATTGCATTAAATATCTGATAATCTACACTCTAAGTCAAAGTGTTAAAGACAGAAGAAATACAAGTCAATGATTGACTCTCTGATCACAAAGGAAAATAATACTACAATGACTATTTGCCTCTGACTAAAGACCCTTGTTGATCATCTAACTCAAAGATTAAAAGAAGAAAGCTCTAAATGAAGTAACTGATACAGTCAATATTCTAGTACAAGTTAAATCTTCTGATGAACAAGGAAATAAAATTAACTAATCAAGTGCATTGTGACTCTAAAGAATCTGTCGAAGTTGTGTCTGACTTTATTAAATGTGTTCTCAACGCACCTTTGTTGAATCTGATTACAAACTCACTATGATGATTATGCGTCTGTTAATTTTGGTAAACCAGTTGACCATCTGGTCAACACTTCAAGTCAAACACTCTAATAAGAAGTCAACATTTTGCTCATCATAATGGACTTATCCTCTGACGGAAAAAGCGTATGACATCCTCTAAAAGTGTCATCCTCTGATATATGTCTTCTTAAATCAAGATACAATGAATTAATTATGAAGATATACCTGGATATGTCTTAAAGGCTAATTTGTCTTAAATGTTGATTCAAGATCTCTAACGATAAGATTCTCAATTGATACATTTCTCAGTATTTAAGTAGAAACCGATCAATATGAAAAAGTGACTGAGAGAACGAAAAAGGCAATGTGTTAAGAAGAATTTCTATAAAAGCCTAGAACACATCAAGAGGAAAGAATGAATCAAAAATCCTCTTAGTAGAGAGTTACTAGAATTGATGTAAATAAGTCAAAGTGTTTCATACACTTGAATTTATATAGGACTTGAAATGTAATATTCTCTTAGTGGGAGTTAGAATCTTAGAAACAAACTGTGTCAATTTAGACACAAACTGGAACTGATGTAAATCAGCCCAATAATGGTAACAACTCTTTCATCCATAAGTGGTATCTAAAGAGGTGTAAAAATACTTATGTACATCAACTACAGCTTGCTAGAAAGTTGAGAAGGATGCTAACAGTAATTTCTTGAAGAAGCATAAGAAAAATACCCAAAGTCTGAAGAGGCGGAGTAAATAATACTTGTATGTTATTATTTTAATAGTAGATTACGTCATCGATTGTACTGAGACAAAATATTTATATTAGGGGAGGACTAGATGTAGCAACAATCTCTTGTGAATTAGTATAAAAATCCTTGTGTCCATTTTCTCGCTATTATTTTAATCTAAGTTCTTTATGGTTCAACTTTTTCTTACTTAAATTGTTTTATAATCATAAGTTGAATTATTTGATAAAAAAGAATATCTTTGATTAAAAAACTCAAATAATTTTTAGAAATGACAAAACACAATTCAACTCCTTTTTTCTTGTGTTTTCCAGCTTCTTCACTAACTAACTAATCTCCTAAACAAGTAACTATAAAATATCTAATCTTAATATATCGGTTGTTGTAGTTATTCATTGTTGAATCCTAGTTTGTGTCTTGGCTTGATGGATGCAGTTCAGGCACTGCAGTGAAACAAGAAAAGGATGTAAGGGGGAGTTGTTTCGTAGATGGGCGTGGACAAAAGGTTGTTCCTTTTATTTTTGTGTTATGATGTAGAACTAATGTGTAGTAGCAGTTCGTCCCATGGTGTGGTTCTATTATTTGTTGCTAGTTTAGGTGCAACAATATGCAGGTTTTGGCCTTATGCACGAGGGTGCCTTATATCAAATATAATAGCTTGGTACTTGATTTGGATTTAGCACTTAACTAGAATTGATTGTTGATTTGGTGCATATCTTAGTACTAGGATGTCAATATGGAGGGGCTATGAACTGATGTATATAGTCTTAAAACGCATTTTGTGTTGTTATCTTTTAATAATATAACTTCCTTTGTTGTTTCAAAAAAAATCATCCTTCTTTATAAAATTCAGTTACTGCTAAATTACAGCTAGCAACAATGGAACCTACTTCAATGCAATTAGTTACCTCCTGGAAATCGATCATTCGACCAACCTGTTTAGTCATTTCTTCACATCATAATTTCACAGACATTTTCACACTGCATTGAAATCGAACACCTCTTCCATCTCTCCTAGATTCACAATGTTTCTTATAACTTCATTTTTCGAGAACACCCATCAATGTGCATCTAATCCCAATTAGTCCTAAACATCTTATGTCCTAAAATAGGAATATTGTTCACGCCACAAAATATACAACGCAGTTTGCAAACCAAACAAATAATTGATAATACACACTCTTTTGTGATTTAATAGGAAACCATCTCTAAGCCAACAATTTTATTTGTTCTATAATGGTAACTATGTTTGAGTACTCCTTCAAAATTACCCAAACTCAAGAAAACCAAATAATGTTAATATTTTCCTCCAATATACTTCCATCTTTGTTCAAACTTTTGAACTTTTGAAGACTAGCAGTGATGTTATTATGTAACACTTCTTTCGCTCCTAGGCATTTGACTCTATTGCTTTACATATTTGCCATAACAAGACATTCCAAGAATACATGTGTTGCATTCTCAATCTGATCGTACAACCCAATGCCAAACATGTTCTATATCCTAATTAACTGCCTCTCAATTTCCTATCAATACAACATAGGCAACCTTAACTGAATAAAATCTCGATGATGAATTTGTCTCTCGATTTTCTATCAATTCAACATAGGCAACCTTATTTGTTCTTCCACACAAGCAAATAAACATCTTCTGCAACTCTTCATCCACCCTCCTTCTTCATCTTTCTTAGTTATCTACTATGGTTGCAGTCTTAATATTTGGGAACTCAAATAACTTACCGAAGTGGACTTTTAATGGTTCTTTGCCAATTCAAGGATCTGACCAAACTAAACAATGTTTCCTATTACCCCACCCTTCGAGCTATTGCGTCATAAAATCAATTCATTTGAAACCCACTAAAACCCTTCTCCATAGTTGTGAGTATTTATTTCCATTTTCATAAATTATGAACTATTGTTGATTAAGAGTCTTATAAATTTGAATTAGGTCTAACTCAATTTATACAAAATTGACTTGTAAGGTGAGGATTACCCACTTATAAACATGATCATTCTTCACATTTTTTCTTTATTTTTAATATTTAAATATCTTATTTATCTTTAGTCATTAGTTAACTTTAAGAGTTATTTAATATAGTTTGTCCATTTTAGTTCTTGAGTTTAATGTCGTGCTTATGTTCTTATTTCCTCGATTAAGTAAAGATTTTTCGTAGTTTTGCATTGTTAGGTTGTTTTAGTGCAATGCTGAATTTTGGTGAGAAATTAACACGACCTATGTGGAGTATTTCAACCATATCTGGAGTTGTGGATGCCCAAATAGAGTCAAAACAGCTGCAAATTAAAGTTAAGATCCATATCTACAAATTTTATGAAGATACAAAAGCTAAATTTGAGTCAAAAGAGGTGATAACTGCAGTAGAATTCAGACCTCAAATGGTGTGCGCTGGAGTGCAAATTCCTGCGTCTAGAGCACATTTATGCAGTTTTTAACAATATTTTTTTGTCCCAAGAGCACTAGAGTGCACGACACGCTGCAGAATATATAAAAATGAAATTTTCTCACTTTTTATGGATCTTTTTAGCTATTTTGAAGTATGGAGGCTTGTGCCCTAACAGAGAAACTACAAGGAGACTGTTCTAACACCATTGAAGGAGTTTTATCAAGGACCATTCATGAATAATTCTTGTAATTCTTCTTTAATCTCTATCTTTTATTCCTTTGTTATGAATAATTGAACCTTCTTTGTTAAGGATGAGTAGAACTTGATGAAACCCTTGAATATGTGACTTGATTTATGATTATTTGAATGAGTTTATTTAATTATTTTTCTTATCTATGTGCTTAATGTTTATTATTGTTTGATCACCTTTAAACTATTTTACGATTCATATTTTGAAACGGAAGTGGACTTTATGAATGCTTGAGATAAGAAATTCATGACTTTGTAATATAAGAATAGATGCAGACGCGTGAAACCAATTGAGATATTTGCAAGGGCAATAGATCAGTACGAGAATTCTTGAACATTTAAGCTTAATTCTAATCTTAAATCCACTAAAGAATGAGGGGTTACTTTGGAATTAAAGGTTCTGCCACTAAAGAATTAGGGCAAGAATAGTAAAGAGAATTCGATAATAATTCAATAAAGAAACGTGGTCATTAGGATCAAACTAGAAACCAAGAATGGATTCAAAGTGAAACTTATCTCTGACATTTTTCTCATTATAAAAGTTCTATATTGTTACTCTTATTACTTTGACAATAATTCAATCAATCGAGAAACTTTTTGTTCAATTTTAATAATTAAATATAATTCGATAATATAACACAATCCTTGAGTTCGACACTCGGCCTTGCCATTTTATTATTACTTGCAATGATTCAATATACTTGTTGAATCACTATCAAAACACATTGTCAAACATTATCTCATTCAATGTTGGACTTTTAACACACACCCTCACTCCCAAGACTTGACATGTATGTCCTAAATTAAGCTTAAGTCATACATGTAGTTTATGACTTTCAACTTAAGATTAAATATAACTAAAGTCTTACACAATGGCAGAATCTTTTGTTAGGTTTATTGAGTCGTTCATGTAGAGCAAGAGTTCATGGAAAAAGTTTGAAGTCTCACCTTAGTATACAACTTTCTTTGAAGTCTTCATTCACATGTGAGACTTCTTTGTAATTTATGAAAAACAATAAAATGTTAACTTTCAAATTTTATGTGCTGACTTACTAAAAAAAAAGGTAAACTCTCGCATGTTATGTGCAAATTGTACTTACACTAGATTGGTAAATATATAGTTAAACTACACTAATGAAGTAAAAAAGTTGTCATCCTCCCACCTTATATAGACTTTAAAACTTTGTATCATAGCTCACTATCACTAATTTTCAACTTCCATGGACATTTTCCCAACAAGCTAAATTGAAAGCCCTAAAATTCTTTATCCCTAGTTCTCATTTTCCCATTTAACTAAGTTTACCCTTCTCATATCCCCAAAGAAATTGTTTAAAAAGACATAAGTTTAGGTATAATATATGACTGAGCTAAGAAGAAGTAAATTGGGAGAGCAAAAAAGAATAATTTTAACAACACCAATCTTTCCCTCATTGAGAGATGTCGGCTCTTCCATGTCGACAATCTTCTTTTCACCACTTCAACCATCAAGCACCATGTCTCTAATTTCCTCGTATGCATCCCTATAGTAATTTCAAATACACAAAAGGGATTGTTCCTAACTTGCAATATAAGCAATCAAACGCCTCCGCCAACCACCTTTGCGAAACATCCCCAAGTACACTTATAAAAAAAATTGATTTTTAATTTTGAAGCCACTTCAAACAACGCTATTATGAATTTAATAATATTGATATTGTTCCAATTTTTGGTCCTTGCAAGTAATGTATCATCAACACACTATAAGTGTGATCTTTGAATTTCCCCGCTCCTACAATAAAATCTTCAAAGTGGCCCATAGCTACCGGTTTCTATCATCAAATTTAAACCTTCTACTACAATAAAACAAAAAACAGGATATGTGATCCTCTTGCCTCAAACTCTTGACAACCTTAATTAATTAAAATTAATATTATTATTTTATTGTTTTCTAAAAATTAATTAATTAAAAAAAAACACATTTCGCTGATTAGTACATGCAATGTCACCATTTAATGGTCACATGATATTTTTTAACGAAATTATCAAAAAATGGCGTTTTGTGCAAACAAACTATAACTTAGAGATTAATATTGCAAATGGAATTAACTTAAAGGACTAAGTCGAAAAGAAAAAAACATAAAGGACGGGATCTGAATTAAACTTAAAGGGCTAAAAGTTTATTTTAACCTAATATTCTTTTGTTTCTTTTGCTTCCTTTGTTGCTCGTATGTTGTTAGGATTTAATTCAAAATTTATAAAAGGAGACTAACTGTAAAATTACTTCACCGATAATCAACTTAAGTCTATTTGCAAGAGTTTTAAATGAACTTTATACATGCACTTAATAAGTGAAATTGGGTGAAAATCCTTAATTTTCAGTTGTGTATCGTTTTATATCTATACTTATACTTTGTTCAATTTCAACCACTTTTATCCATTGAATGCATTGGTTATTGGCGCGCACGGTTTTTACACCTAATAGAAAAAAGGTAACGGCACAACTGGATTAGCATTTATGTTCAATTTTTTTTAATTACATTTAGCTAATTTCACTCATTTTATTTAAAATCAAACCAAACAACCAGTAAGTTTTAGCTTTTTATTGTTTGTTCAAAAGCTTCTATCTCAAATATAAAAAATAAAAATAAAAAAATCAAAGTGGCCCATGAGTCTGGGCCAGCTAAGATTAAGCCCATTCTGTTTTACGGTGGATGAAAAAACAGGGAATCATTACCCATTCATATATATACCAAATTACCAATTCTATACCTTACTTCTCCTCAGTGCGTCGTTGCTTATTCACATCTCACGAACACCGTTTCAATTCAAGCAGGTATGCAACATCAGTGCCATTTCTATTTGTTTATATATTGTTTTATTATTTGAGGTTGATTATGTAGTGCTATAATTTTTCTTTTTATGATGCTGTTGTGTTAAACCTTATTTTATTTTATTTTTATTTTTTTCTCTTTTGATTCGCAAAAAAACATAACATATGGTAGTTTTGTATGTGCGTATTATAAGAAAATCATGTTGAAGAAAAATGTGAAATTTTAAACTGAATTATGGAACTTAAGATTTGATTTTTAATTTTTCTAGATTACTTTTTTTTGTGTGAAATACTGACATATATTGAAGTGAAACTAATTTCTGGAAATGCCGTTTGTTTGGTGTTTTGGTTTTTCGCCTACTTGATTTTTATACAAAACTAGGGTAGAGCCTTGTGTGTTTTAGTTATTCAAAACTGAAATAATATTTCAGCAATTTATTTTATTTATTTGCTGATATTTCAACATTGTTCTAGCTTTTCTGATATCTTGTGTGTCCAGGAGTTAGTGTTCTCATTTTTTTATTATTATACTTCCTCTAGACTCAAATATAAGCAAATAATAGTCATATTTAGTGGACCAAAATATAAGCAAAATTAACTAACTTTACACTATTTAATGCTATTATTCTCAAAATATCCTTCAATGTAATAAGTTCCCTACAGAATTAAATGAAGAGAAGGGGTAGTTTAGGAAATATAATTAGTATTTTGAATCAAGAAAATAAAATGGAAGTAACCACTATTCTCAATCTATGTTCAATTTGTTACTTTTACTTATAATTGAGTCAAGAGCGAGTAATTTTAAATGTTATAAGGATGTTTTCTATTTAGATCTCAACTTTTTTGTTTCTTGTGTTTTTTTCATACCTTTGTTTTATGTAGTTGATTAGGATTTTATATGTATTTTATAGAGAGAAGATGGCTGTTCCTCTGCTAACGAAGAAAATTGTGAAGAAGCGTGTCAAGCACTTCAAGAGACCTCAAAGTGACAGGAAAGTTTCTGTTAAGGTAATGTGGAAAAAAGATTAGTTGCTTATATGTTAGAGATTTCCAGTTTGTGTTTTTTCTATTTGTAAATTATTGGGTACGTGTTTTATCAAATGACTTAAGTGCGTGTTTGGAAATCAGTTGGAGAATCCTCAAAGATATGTTTGAGCTTTCTTAAACAGATTCCTAAATACACTATGTTTGGATAAACAGTTTATACAAGTGCTTATCATGTAAGTGTTTATGTATAAGTTATTTATGTAACCAAAGATAAGCTATGGAGAGCTTATGAAAATAACCTAAAAACAACTTATGGACATGTCATGAGTTGTTTCCATAAGCTCTCTCAAACAGCCTCGCAAGTTCTTATATTAGTAAATAAGCTCAAATAAATCAATCCAAATAGACAAATACTTGTAGATTGAATGTTGTAACTTTTTTAGGGTAAGTTGAAATGCTTTTAAATACTCTTTTAGCCCATTTTTCCGCTAACATAATGTAATATCCAGATATCGGACTAAAGTTAGTGCTGTGTTCCCAGTAATTTTCTTAGAGCTTTATAAAGTTAAAAACTTTTGAACTATTTGAATGTATATTTTATATTCAAGCATAAAATGTGCTTGATCATGTCAGATAAATATGGTAAGGTGAAGCTTTGCTTTGCCAATTCCTATAGTATAATCTACTACTTCTAATGGAAATTGTGTCATTTCCATATTTGTCAGTGCTTTATATTTAACTTGTGCAGTGATCATATTTTTCTATGTACCAATTTTTCTGTTCATTTCGCAAAACAAAAACATGTTTTCTGATGCTCCTACATACTACTATTGATACCTATCATCTATTATTTATGACTTTCATTTTATTTGCTGTTCTGTATATGCTGGTTGAATCTTTGTGCAAATTGATTCCACAGGTTATAATATTTTGACCTTATTATTGTTTTGGTATGCAGCCAAGCTGGCGCAGGCCAAAGGGTATTGATTCACGTGTAAGGAGAAAGTTCAAAGGATGTACTTTGATGCCAAACATTGGTTACGGTTCAGACAAGAAGACTCGCCACTATCTTCCTAATGGATTCAAGAAGTTTGTCGTCCACAATGTCAAAGATCTGGAACTTCTGATGATGCACAACAGGTATCTGGGTATAGTGTGCATTTTTTTCTCAATTTTTCATTGGCCCTTAGGCCCTGTTTGGATAAACAATTAAATTAAGTATTTATAGTACAAACACTTGTTATATAAGTTTTTATTTCGATATAACTAGAGAAAGTGAATTTAAACTGTTTTCATCTAAACTTTAAGTTGTTTTCATAAGCTATCATGGAGAGGTTACAGAAATAAGCTTAAAACAACTTATGGACATGTCATAAGTTATTTCCATAAGATCTCTCAAGCAGTCTCACAAGTACTTATGCTAGTAGATAAGCTCAAATAAGTCAATCCAAATAAACCAAGTAGATACATCCTAACTTTGTTTATTTACATGAAAAAACATCAGGACCTATTGTGCTGAGATAGCACACAATCTGTCAACCAGGAAAAGAAAGGAGATTGTTGAACGTGCAGCACAATTGGATGTTGTTGTCACCAACAAGTTGGCTAGGTTGCGCAGCCAAGAGGACGAGTGATTGCTTTTTCTATATAACAAATTTATTTTGCTTTGGTTGTTTATGGTATGAAGTATGAACATGTCAGAAAATCCTTCTCGGAATTGTTGTCTGATGGATTATTGTGTTTGAATCTAGTGCTTTAGTATTCAGTATTAACTACTTAAGTTATAATTTGTTTCAAGTGGTTTGACACATTCGTATTAATAGTCATCTTATGCTTTCTTCCCATATTCTTGCTATCTGATGAAATATTGCAATGTTGATTGGTTTTTGTGCCGTTTTTTTGACTAGTGATTTTGATATCATGCTATCTTTTTAAAAGTCATTGTGATATTAATGGATTCTTTGCTGCAAACCTGAAGATAATCTGGTTCTTACACAACCCAGCCCTTGAAATAATTTATCACTCAATCTTATATTCCACCTACAAAATATGCATTTTTGGGTTCACATTTGATGATAATTGACTATGTAGTTTGAGAAGTCGATTATAGATATATGTGGCTTCGACATTCTTGTACATTGTAGTTGGCTGATTCTAGTAATGAATACTGAAATTGAATTTGCATCTGTATGCTAGCTTCTCCATATATAGTTGTAAAAGGAATGCTAATAGACAATGTCCACATATGATTCCTATGATGTATACATAAAATTGCCTGAACTTGAGTAGATTTTGGATTGTATACCATCTGTTATCTTTTATGCACCACTCTGGCACACTTAACACAATCTTACAATATAAAGTTTGGAAAATATACTTGTATGTTTGATGGGGTAATTGGAAATTGTAGAGAGATTAGAATTTTAGGCAATTTAAATGCTCCAATTGAATTATCTTTATTTTTAATTTTTATGAAGTTTAAAAGTTTTGGGATAAAAGTAGAGAAAAAATATTGTATCATTGTAAAACAATTTTACATGAATAGTTAATAAGAACTATAGAATTTTATCTCTATACAATCAGCACTTCATGTTGATTGTTAGTGTGAAATTATTTATTCATGTTGAATGAGATGGTAAAAGACTCTTCCAATTTATTCAAAGGTCTTATGAGATGGTAAAAGTTATTTTTGCTATTCGAGGAATAATATCTAGTCACTTTGTATGAAGAAAATATATGGACTAGTTTGCAATTTTTTTTTTTTTAAATTTAGGGAACCATATTAAAAAAAATTGAATTTTTTATGGATTGGTGTACAAATTTTTGAAAAATTGGTAAAATATATTACCAATTAATAAAACAAAGTAAAATAAAAATATGAAATAATGTGCAAATATTTTAAATGTAGTGACTGATTTGCATAATTTAAAAGAAATATGAGAATTAATTTGTGATTCATATTTTATAGAGTAAAAGAAAGAATGTAAAATTTCTAATATTTTGTGGTATATTTTTTGGAAGCAAAATATATATATATATATATATAGAGAGAGAGAGAAAATTTATTT
>JBBPBQ010020321.1:20905908-20945597 GCA_037974755.1 Cicer yamashitae | reverse complement strand
ATTATCTTCTAAAGTTACACTATCTAAAAGATTCTCTTATTCAACACAATTTTAAAAAGAATTTGAATAATTGAAACAAAGAAACAGTATATATATATATATATATATATATATATAAAAGAAAATTTAATTGTTTGATTTTAACAAAGAAACAGTTATATAACAAAATATAAAAAAACTCCACTTGTCTTTAATTTTCAATAATATTTGTCTAGTTTAAATTTTTAAATTTTATATGCATGTACATATTCAATATATTTAATATTTTTTTAAAATATTAAAAATTATAATCTTCTTTCTATAAAAAATATGATTTTAATTTTTTTAATATATAATAATTATTATTTTATTATATTAATTATAATTAATATGACTTTTAAATTGATTATCTTATATATATGAATGGGTGCGGGTGCGAGCGGAGAAACCCGAACTCCAATGTAGACTAAAATGATGGTTTAAATTTCACTATCGATAAGAAACAGGTGCGGATGCGGGTTTTCCCCGACTAGTCGAGTGTGGGGGTGTGGGAGGCGAAATCCGCCCCCGCTCCGCTCCTTTGCCATGTCTAATGTCATTCATTTATCTTTAGATCTTTATTAATAATTTATCTTAGAGTCTTTCTAGATCTTCTTTTACCCCTGTCGATTTGACTATCTTTGATATCTACTCTTCTTACAATGAAATATACAAGTTTTTTCTCCACATACCCAAACCACCTAAATTGATATTTTATCATGATTTCTACAATAGATGTTACCTCAACTCTTTCTTTAATGTTAATATTCTTAATCTTATGTTGTCTAATTTTTTCACACATTCAACACAACATTCACATCCGTCATTTCAACTATTCCACTTAAATTCTATGATTTACATCTCTTTTTTATTTGTCCTTCACTATGTACTACCAAGATTTTCAAATGTGTAATTTTTAGTATAATATGTTATTTTTGAGTTTCGAAAAACTATTTAAAAATCACAATTTATGTCACCGAAGATATTACTGGGTTGAGTCGCGGACTAGGTCGCTCTCTTTAAGACGTTTCGCAGCACTGCCCAAATAGTGCAAGACAGACTATCAACCACGAAGTCCCCAAGATAAAAAAGCTCAGATTCACTATATCGGAATTCTACTGCACCGTAGAAATCCGTTCTAGAATTACACCCTCAATATGGAGGTTAAAGCCACTCTTAATATGACATTTAAAGTCACTCGCAATATAGTACTACGACCACTCATAAATCAAATGGGTACTACGACCACTCATAAATCAAATGGACTACGACAAAAAACCACTCTAAAAGATTACGGCACACAAAACCACTACAAAAGACTACAGCACAAAACCCGCTCATAGTGGTATTAGGACCACTAAAAATCGACGGGATTACGGCATAAAAACCGCTCTAAAAGGATAGTGGTATTAGGACCACTGAAAAATCGAAGGGACAACGGCATAACAACCGCTCAAAAAATCGAAGGGACAACGGCATAACAATTGCTCAAAAAATCGAAGAGACAACGGCATAACAACTGCTCTAAAAATCGAAGGGACAACGGCATAACAACCGCTCTAAAAACGAAGGGACAACGACATAACAACCGCTCTAAAAACGAAGGGACTACGGCATTACAACCGCTCTAAAAATAGGACTACAAAGAGAAATGGGAGAAGTGGCTCAGAAATAAGTCGAGTAGAATAGAAAAGGGAGAAAAGAGAACGTTGGGAAATGCATCTAACTTTAGTGTACTTTTCACAATAGTTTAAAACTCATTATATAGTGATGGAAGCAAACTTACATATGATATCTAACTAATGTGGGACTTTAGTATTTGTAGACTTGAAAACTACTCAATAAATGAGATTTGTCCAACATGGAACTTCAACAATTTTTAAATTTAGATAATAACATATTATCTTCCAACATAATATGATCTTCAACTTTCACATATAGAAGTGTTTCACCTTTTGCTAATTAAATTTGCACTCCATATAATTATATGATTTGCTTCTAATTAGGAGGAATCCATATGCTTTTAAACTAGTCTCAAAATCTCTAACTTCTTCTTTAATTTCTTTAACATATTGGAATTAAACAAAAATCTTTTATATTTATGGAAAAATAATTTTACATGCTAATTATATTTTAAAATAAAAAGAATAAAATCTTTTTTTAAAAAAGCACGTTTTAATCAAATCAGATTGTTCAGTTACGCAACATTACATTTCCTTCTTCTACTAATCTCGTGTTGTTGGTTTTCTGATTATAGCCTCTTTCTAGAATTTGAACTTTGAACGTAATTTTACCTATTAAAAATCACACGTAATCCTCCATCTTTCAATGAGTTGTCCATAACTTAAATCACCCTACATCCGCAACACACCTAATCAACACAACACACGCAATAAATACCATCCACGTCATCAAAATTCCACGCGTCAATTAAACATTTTCAGGTCCACTATCTTAGCATAGAAAGCGTTACACAGGATTATAACACCATCATATTTATAAAAGCTCCATTCTATTTCCAACAACAGAGAACGTGAAAACGGTTTCGGAGTTCGGGTCGACCCGAGGTACGAGGTTACCTCCGCCATGAGTTACAGCGGCGAAACATGGGACTTCCGAAACCTTAAGGTAATATCAGCCGTGGGACGCGGCGCAAAAGGCGTTGTGTTCCTTGCGAGAACCTACGGATCATCGAAAGAGGAATGGATGGCTTTGAAAGTTATATCTAAAGAACTTCTTCAGAAGAAAAATAATAACCAAACAGGTCAATGCAAAAGGGTCACGTTTGAGCAACAAATACTACGTCGTTTTGATCATCCCCTTTTGCCACGATTAAAAGGTGTTTTTGAAACTGAGAAGCTTATTGGATTCGCCATTGATTATTGTCATGGTGGAAATTTGCATTCTCTTAGAAAGAAACAGCCTCAGAAGATATTCTCTGAAGAAATTATTAGGTACTAACTTTTTTCTCTCACCAAATAAATGTTGGAAATTTTCGAAATGAAAAAACTTTTTTTTTTTTTTGCTTAGATTCATCAATTTTAAATATGTTTTCTATAATTCAAATGATTCTAGAAAATGGGTGTTGCTTAAAATTCATATTAATCTTCCAGAATTATAATTTTTTTTGCTTCATCATTTTCTCGTGCATGGTGGAATCTTAAAATGTGAAAAAAAATTCTCTGGGTTTTTGTGGTTTAGTTTTTTCTATAGTTTTTTTTTTTCCAATAACAAACAATCATGATTTGAGAAATGGGTTGTGTTTAAAATTTTGATTTACTTGCGTTTAAGAACGGTGAAAAATTAAGTTCAAATTTTCCTTCTTTTTTGGGACTACGTGTATCACGGTGCCTCAAATGGAATGTTTATTTAGTCTGATACATAATATTTTAATTATGTTCAATTAATTTAGTTTTTTAAATAATGTTTTAATTACATTCAATTAATTTATTTTTTAAAATAACCACAGATATATGTATAACATTGTTTCATAGCTGGACAACAATGATGAATTTCTGTTCGATTTGATGTGATTTATTTTTGTGTGTGAAGGTTTTACGCTGTGGAATTGGTGTTAGCATTGGAGTATTTACACAATTTAGGAGTAGTTTATAGAGATTTGAAACCAGAGAACATCATGATTCAACAAACGGGTCATATAATGCTTGTAGATTTCGACCTATCCAAGAAACTTAACCCAAAATCACTGAGTTGCAACTCGTCACCAGGTTCCAACTCGCCAAATGTAACAGATAAGAAGAAGAGATGGTTAGTGCGGTTTTATCATTCTTTTCATTGCCATTCTAGATTACCAAGTTTCGACTCGGAGAGTCAACTCGATCCAAACTCGGTGTGTAAAAGGAGCGAGTCAGACTCGGTTGAGAAGTCAAACTCGTTCGTGGGAACCGAGGATTACGTGGCACCTGAGGTTATTTTAGGAAATGGACATAACTTTAGCGTTGATTGGTGGTCACTCGGCGTTGTATTGTATGAGTTATTTTACGGAACGACGCCGTTTAGTAGTCCTAATAGAAAGGAAACGTTTCACCAGATTTTGACAAAGGAGCCTGAACAAAATAGTGAAACGACGCCGTTGAAGGATTTGATCACGAAGTTGCTTGAGAAAGATCCTGACCGTAGGATTCGGGTTACTGAAATAAAGGGTCATGATTTTTTTAAAGCTGTGAATTGGAACACGGTGTTGCAAATAGCACGTCCACCGTATATTCCGCATAATGAAGTTGAGGATAAAAATGGGTTTTCAAGAAAAGATGTTGAGTCGTTTGTTTATGGAATATTTTTTCCAAAGAATAATAATAATGGTGAAATAGAGAAAAATAAAGAGGAGGTGAGAAAAACAGATAGAAAAGAGAAGGAAGGTAATAGCAATGACAATGGTAAGAAGAATGTGTGGGTTGAGAAGTTAAGTCGGAATCAAACTAAGAATGACAATTTTTTGATTTTTTGATTCCATTTTTTAAATTCTTTTATTTTTCCTTCATTGTAAATGTCATTTCTATTTTAATATTTATAAAAAAAAATACACTTTGTTTTGGCATTATTCATTTGGTTGTTTTGTGCTTAATTAGGACATTTTTAACGGAGATATTCAAATGGTTGCTTAATTTACTTTTTGTTGACTCAAATTGTCACATAAGACTCAATCAACTTATAAATTTACTTTTTGTATAGAATTAATATAATTTAATTTATTATCTAAGTCATGAAAATAAAAATAACTATTAACGTCTACTTATAAAAAATAATGTATGTGATAGTTGGAGTTTAAAATATTTTTAAATGTTGACTATAGTTCATATTAGAATTTTTCGAGTAAAATATATAAAAGTTACAACTTGGTCTATTTCTTCTCGTGCAAAAACTAATGCAAAACCCCAATTCCATCAAACATAGTCACTTTTTTGGGTCTTAACCTATCTATTTATATTAAATTTTCTCGTTCACAATATAGAAATGTTGCAACGTGGTCTATTTCTTCTCATGCAAAAATTATGCAAAACCACAATTCTATCAAACATTGTCACATTTTTTTTAACTTAACTCCTATAGTTTTCTGGGAAATAGAGTCTTAACAATCTAGTATTCGTTTAAGAGATACATAAAATCTAACAAAAAAATACTTACAATTATGAGTCGAACTCGAATTTTCCTGAAATGGAACTCGTCTAACCACTTTAGGGAAATCATGTAGTTCAACAAACAAACAAGTCACATTAAATTAAGTTTATCATATAATTAAACTAATACGTATTTATAATTTAATTGTAAGTGATGATTTAATTATAACAAATTAATTAATTAAACTTATGATTAAATTATATATCAGTTTTTAGTTTGCGAGTATTTTTGTCTTTTAAAAATATTAATACTTTTCTCTTCTCAATTTTTATTCAACCAATCAAATAGAGACTTTTTTCTCTTCTATTTATGTGATTTTTCCCTTATACCAAATAATAACATATTCTAAATATGGACCAAATCTACCATGAAATAATATTTTGAAAAATCTTTAAAACTCTGGCGACCACATATGTCATATTTTAGAAGTAGATGTTAATGATCATCTTCAATTCTATGATTGAGATAATGACTTAAATAATTCTAGTTCAATAAAAACATAGGCAAAACAAATATGTATTTCGTATTGAATCAATAACAATCAACTCATCATCTTATCATGAAGACGATGATTGTCATGAACTATTACTTTAGAAAACTATTGTAAATCATCGTTAGAATTTTCAATGATTTTTAAATATTAATCCATAGTAGATCATTTATGAAAATGGTGCAACGTAGAACTTGCCACAAATAATATATAAATATATTAAATTTCTCATATTTTATCTCTTCTTACACTCTTTCTCACTTCTTTCTTTTTTATCAATTTATTCTCACAACCAAATAGTTATTATCAATAACTTTATATCATTAAAATTTTAACAACATTCAATTACTAAGTGGAGATGATAAAAAAAATGAGATGATAATGATTGGATAGTGATTGTTCTTAATAATAACTCACTTATTTCAGTCCTCATATGAGATCAGGGATGAAATATAATTTTTGATTAGTGGGCACATTTATATATTTGTTCTAGACCATGCAAATCCCAATCCGTCTTATCACACCGATCTGACCCAATATCATAATTTGCAAAGGGCAATTAGAGTTCCTAATCCTCAACGACTAAACCTAGTTGTAACGTCCCCAAGGTCGTTATCCTGGCCAATTCGCCTACATTAATAACTATTTAATGTCTTTGTTCCCCTCTGCATTGGAACTCAAGTCTATAAAATAGTGCCTCTAGCACCTGAAAAGGGACACGCACTTTCTTATCCTGATACCTCTTACTCTCCTCGAATCAATACATACTTCAGTGTTAGAGTGTTTACGGATACCACTGTAGTCCAAATTATCATCCAATCCACGTAGCCAACCGTCCTCCTCGATCTAGATCAAATCATTGGTGTCGTCTGTGCGGATTTAAGGTTTCCTTGCTTTGCTAAAAACCTAGTCCGTATCTTTCCGATGGCTAGCAACAAACATAACAACAACAGAAAATGTTAACGCCACTGTTCAACAACCGGAGGATGGGGCCACAACATCTTCATCCCAAGAGCTCTCAGTTAGCTATGACGGGCATGACGTGGACGTCGACCTTGCGGTGATTCATAATGGAGGAGCAACTCTCGATGAGCTTATCACTTTGATTCGGGAACAATCTCGAATGATCCTGAAACAGATTCATTGTCTCATCCTTGTGGATAACCGACAACTAGGGGTGTTCATATCCAAACCAAGAAAAAAAATCGCAAACCGACCCAAAAAACTGAAAACCGCACAAAACCGAAAATTATTGGATGAGTTTGGATCTTCTTTTATGAAAACTGCTCATATCGGATCATATTTCAGATTCATTTTTAAAACCCAAACTAAATCACATTTATAAATTTTCATACATTTTTTTTTTGTTAGTATGAGGTATTGCATTAAACTATTATTTGTTCGTTTCAATTAATTTTTAATAATACTTATTTGTTTAAGTTGAAATATTTTTATTACTATTTCATATAATTCAAACATAATTGATCTATGTTATTCCGTAATATTAATTTTCAGTATATAATATTTTGTTTCAAACTTGTTATATTGATGTAATTTTATAATATTACTATTAAAATAATGGAAATGCTAACAAGTACCCCAAAGGAATTTGTTAAGAGATCAAAAGAGGAAATATATTTTTGGAAGTTGTGCATTTAATCCATTGATATTTTAAAAAGTGATCTTTTGTATATATAAATTTTTGTTTGTTTCCTTTTTTGATTGCTTAACAAGTGCCCTTAATGCACTTGCTAGCATGGCTCTTAAAATAATATATTACAAATTGTAATTTGGATCAACCGAAAACTAATCCAATTTAAACCGCATTAACTTGGATCGGATCAGAACTTTTTTTTAGTTGTCATCCAAACCGAACCCTACCGCGAATATTTTAATCTTTGGACCAGATGAGCTTTTTTCCCCAAAACTGATCTAAACCGCACCACGAACACCCACACCGATAGTAAACCGCCTCCATCGTGATAACATCCCAGGAGACACAAGAATTCACTAAAGGTTTAGTGGGACGACATTGTCACGACACTCCGTATAGAAGGCGAGGGAGAAGGAGTGATCGACTCTGGAACGTCGGAGGTGTTTCCCACGGGAGTCACCAAATAGAGGACACCACATAAGGTCCTATGAGGACTCCCCGTTCGTGGAGGTACGACTGCATTGACATCATTCATGATCTAGGTGACGTTCCATTTCATCCCCAACCTGTGAGACTCGTCGGGAACCACATAGATCTCACGAATCTCGGGGACCCTTCATAGCAAGGATCAAGAATTCAAGGATATCAAAGGCGTTGGAGAAATCCTCACACATGGACTCATACGATGGGACCACTTACCCCGACGAACACATCAAAAACTTGGTCACCATCCTCGATTACCATGGAGTGGAAATACCCATCAAATGTCATCTCTTCGCACTCACGTTGAAGAAACACGCAAAGAGCTAATTAAGGGTTTACCTCCAAACCCCAAGGAATTATTGTCTAGGGAAGAGATGAACCCATTCATAACTACATTGAACACTTCAACAAAGAAGTCGTGTTCGTTAAAAAAGCGAACGACAACATGAAGATGTACCTAGTAAAGGAAGGTCTTCTCGAAGGAATTCGTTTCGCTGACGACATTGGGTTGATGCCTAGGACCTTGAACGAATTTCTGGCCCAAGCCCAAACCTGAAGGTGCAAACACGAGAAGGGGGTTAAATTGTGTTTGACAAAGTTGATAACTTTTTGCTATTTTGATGAAGGCAGGTTGGTTTTTAGGAATTACTTATATAAGAAACAATCGGGTTCAGAGGTAGCAAACAATGAAAGCATAAATAATTAGACACATAGATTTATCCTGGTTTACCACTAACTTGGCTACATCTAGTCCCCTTATTCAGAAGGCTTTAATCCACTAATTCAAATACCTTGAATTATAAAGCACCTGATCCTCCAAACCAGTCTTCCCAAACAGTATGACAACCCCAGATTGAAGAAAGAACTAAACCACTATCGAATTGGATACAAAATATTGGAACTTTAAGCGTTTGCTTCTAACAAAGCTGATAATAATAATAACTCTCACACTCTAAGAAAAAAAACACTTAGAAAATATTTCTAACTTGAACAAGTGTTTCTCTCTTTGAACTCGAAGATGAATTTGAAATTTTGAGTTTATGAGTTCTTCTACTCTTTTATGATTTTCGATGATCTTCTTCTTCAACCTTGAGTAGCTATTTATAGATAAAATTAGGGATTCAATTTAGTCCTTGTTTAATTATGAATTGTATCTTCATTCATAGCATGGTCAACAATGATCTTATTCAAAAATAATTCTGAACAAGATGTTTTTTGATAATATGTTCTTTAGCCAATTCTTTATTTCTGAACTCAATATGAGCAGTTCTTTTAGATTGATTATGTTTGTATTTTGTTCAGATTGCGTTTGTAAATTCTTCATATTAATTATGTTCATATTTTATTGTATATAAATCTTGATCAAATCTTGACCATATCTTCTTTTTAACTTGGTCAAAGATTTTCTTCAATTATAAATCTGAATCAAATCTTATTTTAGATTTTCTTCAATTATAAATTTGAATCAAATCTTATTTTAGATTTTCTTCATTTATAAATCTAAATCAAATCTTATTTTAGATTTTCTTCAATTATAAATCTGAATCAAATCTTATTTTACATTTTCTTCAATTATAAATCTGAATCAAATCTTATTTTACATTTTCTTCAATTATAAATCTGAATCAAATCTTATTTTTAGATTTTTTTTCAAAAACAAGAATCTTCTTTCATACTCTGTAAAGTCAAATATATTGTTCTCATTAAATACTTTTGTTATCATCAAAACTCTAAGTATAAAACCGACTTGGTTTCAACAAAACCTACATTCAAAACAAAGAGGAAATCTACAGTCAAAAGGTGCGAATGGGCAAATTAGATAGGGACAACAAGACCATACCTACTGACACATTCCAACGATCTCTTGTTGAACGTAAGTGGGAAGAAAATCCGCAAAAAGATTCGACAAATCGAGGGAGCCAACCTGTTCAATACCTTGCCTATAGCTTTCTCAACGCCTCTAGGGAACACATATTGGCCGAGTGCGCCAACTCGAAATTTAAGAAAGGGGGATCCAATTCCCTTGACAGGTCCTTCTAAGGTCAGGGGTCAACAAAAGCAAGTACTGCTGCTTCCACAAGTGCAATGGGCATAACATGATTAGCAATTATCCAGTATCGGTTCTAATCGAGAGAAAACTAGAGGACATGACATCCAAAAACCCTCACAACATCACAATTAGCAAGGAGGGGTCCCGACTCCCTTTATGTTTTTACGATAAATAAATCATTAGGGGGATACCAAACTCCCAAATCCCACTGATAGTACGAGTATACATGGCCAACTTTGAAGTTTGCAGGGTCCTAATTGATCAAAAGAGTTCATGCGACATCTCGTACTAAGGGTTGTTCGACACACTTCGTCTCACCAAAGACAATATGCTACCATATGTAGGACCCGATTTACAAGGCTTCAATGGATCGACAATCACTTCTTGGGAGTATGTCAAGTTACTTGTAACTTTCAGAGAAGACAAATCTAAGAAAACTGTCAAGATCCAATTCTTTGCAAGTCGATCTACAACTACATTATCGATCATCGAACCATGGCAAAGTTAGGTGCAGTCTCTTCAATTATCCCCTTGAAGCTCAAGTACCACCTGAAATCTAAAGAAGGAGTTATTATGGACGCAGGCATCGAAGCAACAAGAAGATGTTTCATAGCTAACCTCAAAAGTTGGGAAAAATGCACGAAATATGGATAGTCAGACAAAAAGGGAAGCCAAGTCCTCACTGTCACCAATCCGCGAGACTAACGAGTTGCAGATAGAAGACGATCTCGCGTCTATTCGCAAGCCAATTAAAAGGCCAACACCGGCCAAATAATTTACCTTGATCCCGATAGGAGACATCTTGAGAAGAACCATAAAAGTTAGGCTAGATGTGCCTAATGAAGCCAGGGACCAGTTGGTCACTTGCTTGAAAGAGTATGTCGACATCATTGCATCGACTGCTAACAAGATGCTCGACATAGATCCTAAAGTTGCTTGTCACAAGCTAACTATGCACCCCATATGCTTGACCAATTGTCCAGCGCCGTCGCAAACAAACTCTGGAGAAGGCTGAAACCGCTAAAAGGGTTGTTTCTAACTTACTCGCTGCAAATTTTATTTCTGAGGCTAAGTATACCACTATGCTCTCCAATGTTGTACTCTTTAAAAAATATAATAATAAATGGCCTCTTTGTGTTGACTATAGTGATCTCAATAAAGTCTGTCACAGAGACGCGTATCCCCTTCCCAATATTGATACCTTAGTCGACAAGTCATTTAGGTTCAAATTAATTTCGTTTATGGACGGTTATTCGGGATACAAGAAGAAGAAGAAGAAGAAGATGAGTTCGACATCCAAATCCTCCATTCAACCTCCATTTTAGATTTGAAAAGGTAAAAGAGAGAAACACTATACCACTAAATAATGGGCACAACAGAGCAACAGAGCATTGCTGGTAGCCACCACAATGTGAATTGAGAATCCTCTAACTTACGATTGCCCATAATAAAAAGATACACTTCCTAAAATAATCCACAATCGAAATAGGAATGCAACATTCCCCAAAAAACGTCACAAAATAGAAAAACTCAAAAAAGCAAGAAATAAGGTAAAGAAAAATGGTAGGGCGACTTACTGAGTGCGTAATAGAGCTTAAAGGTCGTGAAGATAATGAAAGTAGGCGACGAACACCACTGATACAGACGAACACCACTGACAAAGAGAAAAGGAAGATGATGGAGACAAAAAGGCCCCCTCAAAATTATGAAACAACCCCTTATATACCCAAAATAATCAAATAGTGGAAATTCAAAAGGCACAAATCTATGAATCAAACCTCGAAACAATGCAATGTAGCATTAGGTACTCAAATGCCTACTCCATAGGGTGGCACATGCCAAGAAAGAATCCAAGAGACGTCATATCACGTCATTTCGCCAATCCCTTAAATCCTTTCAACTGGAATAATAAACCACCAACAATCAATCCTTGGAAACAAAATGAGCTTCCTAGGTCGACAAAGAACCAGTTAATATGGCATCTTCTACTATACTGGCTACAAAGCTAGTGGAACATGCTAAACACATTGGGTAAACGTTGTGGATGAAAACTAAGGATCACATTCCCTGTCGATAACAAGTCTTTAGGCCACAACTAAAACCGAGCACAACTTAACAATCAAGACGACTTTGACATGTCGGTTATAAAAACCAATCAAACATATATGTTGGAGAACCTTTCAATACGACTTCTCAAGTCATAGCCTCATCTTCCAACAACGACTTGGGGGGCAACTGTTCCGGACCGAGTAGAGCCCAATCTGTCTTCTCACACTAACCCGATCCAATATCGTAACCTGCAAAGGACAACTAGGGTTCCCAACCCTCAAACAACTAAACCTAGTTGTAACAGCCCCAAGGTCATTATCCTGTCGAATCCGCCCACATTAATGACCATGCACTGTTTTTGTCCCCTTTCGCGTTGGTACTCAAGTCTATATAAACAGTGCCTCAGACACCTGAAAAGGGACACACACACTTTCTTATCATGATATCTCTTACTCTTCTCGAATCAATACATACTTGGGCGTTAGAGTGTTAACAGGTACTACCCTGTCGTCGGGATCCAAATCTTCATCCAATCCACGAAGCCAACTGTCCTCCTCGATCTAGATCGAATCAATATTACTCATCCTTCCTAAAATAACAATCACATTTGACCATTTCACACAAATTGTTGTATAGTTAATTTATTTTCAAACATTTGTAAAAGTATATGTCTCATACCAAAAAACAAGTATATATCTATATATATTATCAAATAATCATTTAATAATTAATATCCTATAAGAATATACATTTGATTCTTCACAAAATTCATTGAAAATAAACTATTTTCATTAGTTGTGGCTGTCATTCTCAAAATCAAAGTTAATTGCATAAGTAAATACACTATTAGATACGCAATATATTTCATAAATCATTAATTTAATATTTTTATGAAAAATATAAAATTCTGCAATAAGTTAGTCCATATATATTATCCAAATTTTAAACTAAATATATTAATTTTATGTAATTCATTTTTGTTATATTTTGAGATGGAATATTACTTAAAAGGTAAAAAATAGTGCTCCATGTGAGATAAAATAACCCATTAGAGATGCTAGTAATAACAACTATTTAATGACCATAGTCCATTCGCTCCTACACCACCCTCAAACGTGGATAAGATAGAAGATAAATATAATCCTTGTGTTATACAGCAGCCAGCAGCAACATTAAAAAAAACAAAAACGTGGTCGTTGCATTTTCCTCCCTCTCTCGTGCTTCCATTTCAAACCCCCCCCATGACGAACAACCACGAAATGCACCTCCCCATTATTACTATCTCTCTCCTCTCTTTCAAAACTCTCTCTTTCTAATTTCCAACCTACCATACGAAGATGTCCGTTGAAGCAACCAGAAGGGTTACCGTTTTATGTTCCCATCTCAACCCGACCCGTTTAACTTCGGATCCACGCTCTTCCTCCCTTTCGGGTTCGGTTTGCTCCGAAACCCGATTAGATGATACTCAAAATCAGAATTCGTTACACGATTGTGTCTTTTGCAACATTATTCGTGGTCAATCACCTGCTCTCAAGGTTTTTTTTTCTTTTTCTTTTCATTATTATATTTATTTTTGTTTAAGCTTAAACCTGTTTGCTGTTCCTTTTTTTTTTGAGTGAACAGTTATTTTTAGTGAGTAAATAATGATAAGAAGATTGTTGAGATTAATATGATCCTCCAAATCAAAGGATAATTTTTCACAATAAAATGGATGAAAAGTTTTTTTTTTTTGTGTACTACCTTGATTTTTAATTAATTTGAAGCTAAATTATTTCAGTCAATGATATGAAATTGTCATTTAAGTGGATTTCGCTTCTTTAAAGTGAAAAGTTCTCACTTTTGAGGATAAAGTAAGGTATCATGATGAGGAATGAGAAAGTCAAACTCTGATATTATTTTAGAATATATATTGTGTGAACTATTGATATTTTTCATCAATTGTTAAGGTTTATTGTTTTACTGCCTACAATTCACTTTAGAAGAGTAAGAATCAATTTTAGGTGTGTGCAAACCAATTACTCCAACTTCTTGGGTATGATAAGATAGGAAATGGTATCACTGATGTGTGGTTAAATACATTATTAGTAACAATAAGTGAGTATATAGATTCATTAGGTTGTCAAAAATGTGGTCAAAGAAGAAGGTTGGTCTACATGGTAAGGGTTCTGCTCGTCCCATTAGAATCTAGGTTTGAATTATGCTGCGGATGTGAAGACTTTGTTGGTGGGTTAAATGTAACTATTGGTAATTGTAACTTGTAAGCGCTCTTTGAGCTTTTGGTCTTTTCCCTGACCCGAAAGAACCCCCAAGACTCATCTCACCTAAACTTCTATTTGTCAAAAAAAAAAATGTTGTCAAAAATGTGAATTGATGGCATTGGTTAATCACTTCGTTTCTTGGAAAAGTAATCATGTGGCCTAATGTCTAAGACGTATAAATGCTAAGCATTTGCAAATGTCTTCCTTGGTGAAACGGAATACTATGCTTCTAAATTGGAAAGTGTGGAATATTGTGTTTATCTAGGACTGGTAATTAGCTTCGTAGCACTGACTCGTCTAATTGAAGGCATGTCTGATCAGGTGTCCGACATATGTCAGTGTCTGACATCGACACAACTTCGATGCGTGTCAATATCTGTCATCGACACAACACCGACACATGTAGTTACATCCAATTACTTTCATTTTTGAAATTATTGTCGGTGTCAAAGTGTTGGTGTTGGTGTCGTGTGACAATGTTTGTGTCAATGTTTCATAGGTTATTAGTAGTGTTTCAAATTTGGTTGATGGGAGTTTCATCTTGATTCTTGAAGCTGCATTTTGTTTGATAAATGAATCTGAAAAAGAGGGTGAGGGAGTGTCATTGAATTGGGATTAGTGATACTTTGTTTCCAGAACTTAAACTTTTTGCAGCTATTGGTTTAGGGCTTACAGGTTTTGTGCATATTAACAGAATTTATATATGGAATTTTGTTGTTTAAAAGTACAAAAAAGTGAAATACTGATTAAAGCGGAAGTTTTGTGAGCCCTAAACAATCAACTAGTTTTTTCCATTGTTGTGTTTGATGTATTTACTAGTTCAATTCAAGTAGCGGAATCGTCCGTTTGCAAATGTTAGGAAAGGCAGCAGTAGTTCTATAACACCAGGCTGCCCTTCGCTTCAATGCTTAGGCATACAAAGTTATTTGAAATGTGAATCATGCTCTTTGAAATCCTTCCAAACATGTTTACATTTTCAACCATTGTGCTCAACATAAATTTTGTTGTTATTAATCTTTATTAGTTATACTTAGCCGACCCTACCATGTGACATAAGGTTTGGTTGCTGTTGTTATACTCATTACTAATTATTGATCTACAATCCAACCAAGTTTTGTCTTGACCTTGACTCTTTTTAATATCTTGTCACTCTAACAGCTTTATGAAGATGACATGTGCCTATGCATATTGGATACAAATCCGTTGAGTCATGGGTAAGGTATCATACGTCCTAGTTTCAATTCCACACGTTTAATGTTGTGTTATTTCACAAAATTGGCTGCTCTTGTACAATTGTCTATACATGGAGTATGTCAGAAGTATGCATTTGAATTTTTATCTATTGTGATTTGTAGCAATGAATATAGAATATAATTGTATAAGTAATGTTTGATACCTCTAATTTTTCTTCCCATGTTCTGTAACGTTTGAGAACACATCTAAGAAATAGTTTAAGTTATAAATATATATTTTTCAAATATTTCAAATGGTTCATTGGTAAAAAAAATTAAATTTGTTGAACCTCTAATATTATTAACTAAAAATGAGCAGGGAGAGTGAAAAATTTTAGATTGAGAAACCGTCTAATGCAGTTATGGTTTCATGACTACGTTTCTAAGTAACAAAAAATTAACATGAGAATAGTGTTAACCACAAAGAGAGTTAGAATGGCTTCAAATGTGCACAATCCCTTTTGTTTGCAACCTTACAAAACACTAGTGTTATAATAGATAGCTGTTCTAAGGGGGATAAAGTAAGATAACAAGAAGATTTAAAGGAAGAAGGTAAAGGGTTTAAGCATACTAGCATAGAGGGGTAATTTTTTAGTTAATTACAAAAATACCACTCAGCCTTTTTTTTTTGCTATGTTATACCTTGAAACATGATATTGTTTATATTCAAGTTAATGTGGAACAGAAGAGAAGGGAAAATGATGTAAAGTTTTGTTTAAGAACATCAAAATATCCATTATTCCATTTTGAATGAATTGGTTAAATATTGGATAATTACCTAGTTTGTCGTTGGCATATTGTCTGATTCAGAAATCATGCCTACAAGTTGACAATCCAATTTCAATTCATTTTTTCAACTATTCTGCATGCCATTGTATATCTATCTACATCTCACTTCTGCATTTTGTTTACCAGGCACTCTCTCATTATCCCGAAATCTCACTTCCCTTCATTGGATGCTACTCCTCCATCAGTAAGTAATTTTCAATAGGTACAAGGAGATTGGGTCTCTTTTTGCTCTCACATTTTTACCGGCTATACTGATTTTATTTTTAAGTTGATAAATCCTTTTTCCATAAGGAAAATTCATTTACAAAGGTTTTTTGTGTTAGATTTGTCTAAAGTAAAACAAACACCTTAAATTACAAGACACAGGAAATGCATGAATAGGGTATGATGACCTTATAAAACACATGTTGGAGACTCATAAGTCATAACCCCTCGTTCCTTTGGTTCCTTTCAATGCCTTCAAGCTTGAAAACTCTGCTAAATTTGTTGCTCAATGACGTGTAAAACCGAAAGATACACAAAATTGTGTGCTTGTGATTTTAACCAATTTAAATTTATTAGTTGTACATGCGAGACAATGGTCCTCTTTATTTGCCTAGGCTGATTGACTTATGGTACAGGTGGTAGGTGCAATGTGTTCCAAAGTGCCCTTCATTAGCAATGCAATCATGAAGGCTACTGGCTGCAGTATGTAGTTCCATACTCATACTCATTACATTATCTTACCTTTGCTTTGCTTTGCCTTGTCTTGTTTTTGTATATCACTCATTTGGGGAACTCTGCTGGTAGATATCCGACAGATACCTCGCAATGCCTTTTCTAGCAATAATGATGAAAAGTTATTAACTTCTGTGTGTGTGTGTGTATATATATATATATATATATTGTTTGGACTTAGATATAGGAGAGTTAGTTAGGTAGAAATAGAAGTAGTTTATTGGTTGAGATTGTTACAGGAATAATTAGGTGTTTGTTAGACTGCAATGTTATTAGTAGGTAGTTAGGGACCTTTTGCCCTATAAATAAAGGTTCCATCCCTTATAGAAGTATCTTTTGCAAATCAGAATTTTCTTAATGGGTATTCTGGTTGAAGGGTGCTTTCGCCCATGAGGAGTGTATTCGCTCCTGTGTATCTTGTTCTTGGAGAGATTCTCTCCTATTATTTTTTATCTTTTTCTAAATACTAGTGCTCTTCCTCTAAATCCTTGGAATCCAATTCTTGGTTTCCTAACATATATATAACTAGATTCTTTTCATAATGTAGTTCGTATGGATCATTCGTAGTATAACCATTTTCATGCAGCAGTGTTGTGAACTAGCAGCTATAGAGGCGTTATAGTGTAACAGAGTTTGAACAGCTCTTGTTTCAAAATATGCTATTTAGTACAAAATATTGTCACATTGAGGCTATAGTGGTAATATAGTATTATGGCGTAGCAAATTTGAACAAACTACTATTTTCTGTTATCGACAATTGACAACACTGTCATGCAGTGTATCAAACTTTTGTTTGGAGAAAATTATCATCACCCTGCGCATTGTCATTTTTGTATTATTTACTTTCATATGACATAATATCTTACACCATAGTGTTTCATCAGATGTTTGAATTCTGCAGATTCATTCAACCTGTTGATTAATAATGGAGAAGCTGCTGGCCAAGTAATATTTCATGTAAGATTTTGTATTTTCTCTACTATTACTAGTAATTTTGTGGAATTATATATTTACTTCACAAATTGTGAAATTTGATTTATTTTACTATATAAAACATGTTCATTTCAGACTCATATCCACATAATACCCCGTAAAGCATACGATTGCTTGTGGACTTCTGAGGTAATGTTTCATTTCCATCTCATGTTTTATCTAATATACATATTATTATTATTATTATGGAAATGGATTCCCTGCATTAACCACGTCACACAGTTTTCAATCTCGACTGTCCAATCTAAATCAATGACAGAGATTCTGAGTCATCTGATTTCAAATTAACGGCGGAAATTGTTTACTGTGTGTTTCTTTTACAGCAGCGCATCATGATCCTATTATTATGCACTGTGAGTACTAATTGATAATAAAATCCCTTGTTTATATAGAGTTTGCTAAGGCGTCCCCTTAATTTAGATGATGAGAAAGTTTCTAAGCTTGCAGCTTGTATTCAAGAACAGTTGTTGGTATCAGACATTTGCCAAGATAGTAAGAATGAAGATTTTTGTTCAAGTAAAAGTTAGTGGCATTATTCATCTGTTGTAACATTATTATTTTCATTTTGAGGAATGATACAAGCACTTGATATTTTGTGCATACATCAATTCTCGTGTATGTGTATGTGTACGTGTACAGTCAATTTTTGTGTGTGAGGGATTACTAGAGGTGAGATTTCAATAATTATTTGTTGATATTTCTATGCACAGAAGTGTGATATCAGATTATCCAAATTTGTGATTTTCTCTCTGCACTCTCAATTATCAATCAATTTCGCCCGGTTATTTTCTTTATTTGTTTCTTCTGGAGTAAATTTACCCAAAATTATTATTTACTATTTGATCCACTTTCAATTCTTCGTTCTTGAATACATGATCATTCATGGTTTTCCATATTATCCAAATACAAGCTAATCATATATTTTTTTTTATTCAACCTCCCAATTCACATTGACACGTCAAAATAAAACAAGAATAAATACTTAATTTGGTCAATGAAAAAAAAAATCTCAAAACTCAAGTTGGTCTATATGAGATACAAAGTCTACTTTTAATCTTCGAGAAATTTCAATTGTGACACATTAAATTGCTTACTTGGCAGTTGAGGCTGCTAACCATTGCTTGCGTGGTATTTGATGATCAAAGAGGGAAAAATCAGTCCATATCTCAAGCGGCCTACATTTCCAAGACCTTTATTAACCTCCATTGACAACTTTTTTTATCTGCAATGTGTGAAAAAGTAAATCCATCGGTGCAAGTGCAAAAGCTTCTTTAATTCAAGGAGGAAGAAGAAAGATAAGGATTTAAAATCTGACTCTAAGACATTACTTTTTTGTTTCATTTCAATCTCATGGTAGAAAGAAACAAGTAGATGTTCGTAAGACTTAATTCAACTAAAAATGTCAACTTTGTTAAGCTGAATATTTTCTGTAATTATTTGGGTTCAAATTTGGGATCTCCTCTTTGCGTGCGTAAGTTTTTAGGTGGTATTTGTCACGCCATCTAAAAAAATAAGTAGATATGAGAACCACTCTTGTCAATCTTAATATGAACTCGTCTTTACTGAGTATAAGTTAACTATGTGACTCATATCTCATGTGAATTCAAATCTCATGTCAATTTGAATGAAGGCTTTGTTGATAGGTAATCTTTTGAGTACTCATATAAGTTATCTGTAGGACCCACTGCAATATGTACACTAAATTTAAAACTAGACAACTTAACTGTTGGGTTATTGTGCAAAGGCAGCATTTATGCATACAATAAAGGCATACGCTTCATAACCTTGACTTTAGCCAGAGCAGACACTCCATTGACTTGGAATCATGTAGCTAATCAGTTAGCACAAATATAATAATACTCCACATGTCAGCTACTTATTGAGCTAATCAGAGAACTTAAATCCATTCATATACAAACTTGAATATTATTAACACTTAGATAAAAACTATTATAATAGAAGTTCGTGATTGTTGTCACAAGGGGAACTGTTGCTAATGGTCATAAAATATTAGTCAAGGCCATGCCTAAACTTCAAATACAAATGATCGTCTACACAAACATTTGATGAAATACTATTTGACATTCTTCAAAAAATTAATTCCAAAGTAAGTGTGAGATATTTCCAAAATATTGGATAATATATGTATCCATAATTGGTTATAATTGACTTATTATTGTTGTTGGTTTAGTGGTTGTGTTCTTTGTGTGTCACAACAAGGTCCCGAGTTCGATGGTTTCGAACCCGGATCCCTGCGCGAAAAAAGGCGCTGCTTAACCACTAGGCCATCGTAACAGTTTAATCAATTGTTGAACGTTATATGTATATATACCGTTTCGCAAAACAGGGCAGAACCAAGAATTACACCTCTTTCTCAAGTGACATTATTTTTCTATAAATAGTGTCACTTTTGACAGAATGAAAATACGAATTTTAAGAGATTGCCATCCACTTTTCTCACCCATTCTTATATTCTAAGTCATCTTATTCTTCTCTAATGCATGAGTGAAGAATAGGAAACATTATTTTGTAACATACTGTTGAAAGATACTCTTGGTGTGATAGTGCAAATCATATCAAGGTTTCCAAAGTACCCTGAAGGAGATCGCTGGTTATCTCATTTGCATCCGATGGGTGGGGGCGATTCGAACCTAAAGGCTAGTGTGACAACACGCTTTGGAATTTGCTACCGATACTCTTCATCAACAACTTCACGATTAAAGTCTTGCAGCAATTGACACCAACAGATCCAACAGTAAGATCCATCATTACACTCTTTACTAACTATTTAACAACTGTATCTCTCTACATATGACATCTATCATCAATTTTTGGTTTCATTTTCTGTCATTAACCCATTATAGAACTCTTGTTACATGATTAGGTGGACAGTGAGTTTAACAGATATACAGTGTATGACCGTGATATTAACGAAAACTATATTTTTAAATTTCAACAAAACCACAATGCTACCATGATTTCGTTGTACTTACTGTGATTCCAAAGATGCAATCAATGATCCACATTGGCCATTCACACCTTAACACGCACCATCTTCACAATCTCAAGACTGTCCTATAGAATCTAGACTCATCTTCCACATGTCCCAACACCAAATATTTTTCTACAGCAAAGCATGGCAAGACAAAAAAAGGAACAAAATCAATACTAGAACAATCTTCTTTGGAAGGCAACATGTAAAAAGTTTACCTTTTAGTTTCAAAATATTTCACATTAAAATTTCACATGCTTAAAAAGATTAGAGGGAAGAAGCCCTAGTCTCGAATTTAGCAAAACAACACCCATTGCAAGCATGGATTTTGACAGAGACAATTTCTCTGAATAGTTGAAAGTTTTGCTTCAGCTTCTTCTCTGCGACATTAAAGGCCTAAATTACCAACAAATATCTGTCATGCAAATATGTAAATTATTAATAAATATTTTCCATGCAAAAGTATGTAAGATTATCATAGGAAATGGAAATCACAAAAATGTTAGGTCTATCTATATGACTTACAGTATTATTATTTGTATCATAGTGTGGTGGAGCTGCATTCATTGAGGTAGTGAATGCTGGGATTGTACAAATTGCTTCCAAGGAGATCCATGGATAATTATCCCTTCTAAGCTGTACTAAATCAAAATAGCAGAATACTAAAACAAATTAAAGTTTCAACTTCCAAACAATGTTTTCGACCGAGGAAGGTTGTAGACGTATAATCATGAATTGTATATTCAGATCATTAGCATAATTCAATGTTAAGGGTACACATGACATATGTTTGGTTGAGACAATACACAAGTAAAATTAGCATACATTGTTTGGATATTACATGATGGATGGGAGATTAATAAACAAGCTAGTCCCATTCCCACCCTATACTCCAAAATTGTGGGGAGAAAAATTGAGTCATTATTAGATGGAATGGAATTGAGTTGATTCTACAAGTTCCATCAACAAATTTTAAATAATCTAGTGTTCAGATGTCAGCTCACTATTCAGTTTCCATATGTTCATGTAAGGAATCCAAGAGATCAAATTAGCCGATATGAAGAGTCATGAATCAGGACAACCTTGCTTTTCACACGAGGCTCCATCCAGGTTCTTTCTTCATCCCAGTTTTGTTCAAGGAACTTCTAATTTTTGTGACTTCTTCCCACTGTCCTCCATCTGCACAAATGTTTGAAAAAGACACATAAGCACCAACATCACTTGGTTCCAATTCCATTACTTTTTTTGCCGCTAACTTCCCGAGCTCAAAATCGCCATGGACCTTACAAGCAGCAAGCAAAGTTCCCCATATTAAAGCATCGGGTTCAACAGGCATGTTGTTAATGAAACTTTCGGCTTCTCTTAGTCTACCCGATCGACTGAGAAGATCAACAATACAAGCGTAATGACGATGACTCGGCGTGATATTGTAGTCTTCAAGCATTGAATTAAGATAGAAGAAGGCTTCTTCAACGAGGCCACTACGGCTACAAGCCGATAAAATCCCAACAAAAGTTACTGCATCAGGTTGGATTCCTTCACTTTTCATAAGTTCATATGCAGATAAAGCCTCTGCACCTTTACCATGTTGAGCATAGCTCACTATGATGGATGTCCAACCTATAAGGTCAGGCGTCTCAACATCATCAAACGCTTTACGGCAATCTTCAATACTTCCACATTTTGAGTACATTGTCACCAGCGAACTTCCAACCGATACATTGCCTTGTAACCCCACCTTTTCAACGTAGGCGTGCAATTGAGTTCCAATGTCTGATCGACACAAAAGTGAAGCAGTCCCAAGAATGGATGAAATTGTGAAAGCATCAACTGTTACATCATTTAGGAGCATATCATGGAATAGTGAAAACGACTCTTCGATTAAACCCTTTTGAGCATACGCCGAGACCAAGGAAGAGCAAGCAAATGCATCCTTATAGAGAAGCATATCAAACACCTTACTTGCCAAACTCAAGCTTCCACACTTAGAATACATGTTTACAAGGGCACCACCAACAACTGTGTTAGTTCCTAGTCCTAAACAAAAAGCATACCCATGAATTTCTCTACCTCTCTGCAAGAAACCAAGATCAGCACACGCAGTTAGAGTCGAGATTAATGTAATGCGATCAGGTACAATTTCTTGATATAGCATTTCTTTAAATAGTCGAAGAGCTCGATCTGGATATCCATGCTCTGCAAAACCAGATATCATGGAGGCCCATGAGACATTATCCTTGACAAGAACTAGCCGAAAAACTTCATAAGATTCCTCTAAACAACCACATTTTGAGTACATTGTAAAAAGCGAACAGCCTACAGAAGCGTCAGCGACTAAACCAGATTTCAAAATGTAACCATGCACCTGTGACCCTAAATTTAAGCAGTTCATAATACTTAACAAACTACAAATACAATACTCATCAGGTTTCACTCCTTCTCCTAACATTATAGTGAGTAACTCAATTGCCCTTCTAGAATTTTGGTTCTGAGCACAAGAAGACAGCATGGACGCCCAAATGCCACAATCCTTCGTATTATTTGTCTCGCTGAAGGCTAACTCAGATAGTCCAACTTCTCCTATTTTCGCATACATGTTGATTAAAGTAGCCCTGACCTTAACATCCAATATCAACCCTAATTTTAATACCAAGGAATGAACTTGTTCCGCCTCCTCGATCATCCCAGGTTTAGCACATGCAGAAAGTACACTAGTAACAGTATAGGTATTTATCTCCATCCCTATTTGTCTCATTTCTTTGAAAAGATTTAGTGCAAAAATACTATTATCCTCTTGCAGAAACCCAGAAATTATAGCAGTCCAAGAAACCACATTACGGACTTGCATTCGGGAGAATTGTCTATAAGCTTCGCTCATACATCCAAATTTTGCATACAAGTCAACGATAGCGGTCTCCACAAAGACATCCATTGCACCACATTTGATTGCCCGCCCGTGAACTCCTTTCCCTATCTGCATCTCTTTAAGCGCACAACACGCTGTTAAGATGCTTGGAAATGTGTAACTATTCGGCATCCAAGACGCACAACACATTTGACGAAACAGCTTCAAAGCAACCTGGTTTTCACCATTTTTAACTGCCAAAGAAATAATTGCATTCCAACTTGCCACATTATCACATGAAGCAGCATCATTAAAAAATCTTAAAGCCTCCCTAAAGTTGCAGTTTTTGCAAAACATATCCACCATTCGAGTCTGAACATAACCACTTGAAAGAAAACCATTTTTCACAACAAGTGAAAAAACTTGCATACCAAACAATGGAGCCTGCAAAGCTACACAAGCCGAAAGAACACTCCCATAACTAAACTCATCAGGCTCAAAACCAAACAAATGCATCCTACAAAACATCTCCAACGACTTCAAAAACATCGAATTATGATTGTAACCAGATATCACAACATTCCAAGAAACAATATTTGGAACAGCAATTGTATCAAACAGCTTGTGAGCAACAACCATGTCAGCAGATTTACAATAGAAATCAATCAAAGAGTTGACGAAGAAGATATCACATTGTAAATCATGAGTTTTAAGCAAATGGGCATGCAAGATTTTTGTGTTCCTAGCATTGAGCTTCCCTGAAAACTTGAAATCACGCAATATCACATAAGGGTTGGAAAAAGTGTAGTTGTGTTCATGTTTAATGGGTGAAACGTGTGGGTTTGGAAGATAAGCGAGGGAAGAGGTGAATCTGAATGCAAGTTGTAAAGTTTTTGTATTGATTAGTGAGTTTAGAAGGAATAAACGAAGTGGAAACAATGTGAGAGTCATGTTGAGTGTGATGATTGATATATGATAATGTACATTATTATTCATGCAATTCAACGGGAACGGGAAAATCAACAATGGGTGAAATAGTTTTTGATGGAAGCTATGATTAAGGTTCAAGTGTTGTGGTTAGTGGCATAAAACATTGAGTTTATAGGTAGTAAAAATAAATAGAAATCGGTAAGATGAAGGCAGAGTAGTAGAGTAAGAGTACTACACTTGCTCATGTAATCGCGGGCAGCAACTTCCGAGATAAAAAACAAATTCATGATTAGATGCTTGCAAAGGAGTCCAATTTAAACAAAAAATAGTCACATTTTGGTCGATTGAAAATTAAATTTAAGTGCGGTCTTGAGCTATCAATATATATGCACTCATATTTTTTTATTTTACGGATAATCACTCGTATTTGTATCAGTATCTATAATGTACATTTTTACCCTACTTAACACAAATATTTTTGCAGATATATAATAGATATGGATCTAATTATTATTTCTAGTGGTTCATTTTCAACCCATTTATTTAAATAAGCCTAGCTAAAAGCTTAAACTCGATTTCTTACAAATAGTTAAGTTTGAGTTTGATTCTTTAATTTAAATAAGTCTAACTAATTTTTTTTTATAATGGCTAACTAAAAATTATTAAATTATTCTTAACTATTGCATATACTCAAATTTTATCTTTAATTGAAATAATTTATAACTAAACTTTATTTGTCGTTTACTGAAATTCTGTCTACATGACCTAAATCATTTTTCATGAAAATCAGAGGTTGAGATAAAAAAAATAAAAATTAACTTACTCTTTTTAGTTCCTTAATTTATTTTTTTAATTTTAATTTAGTCTTCTAATTATTTATTCATTCTGTTTTGCCCCCTTAACTATACATCTGAATGTCAAAAAAACGTTAGTTTGTCATCTCACTCATCTTCAAAGGCATAAAACCAAAAATTTATTATATCCTTCAATCTAAAAACTCAAAAAAAATCATCAAATCTATGATTTTAAACTCATAACCTTTCAAATCTATAACTTACAAATTCAAAACCATTTCAAATCAGAAAACTCCTAAACCAAAAACACAAGAAACTATTTATTGTCAAAATCTATTATCTCTCTTTGGTCTAACACTTTTACAAAATCTAAAAAGTTTTCTATTTTCACAACATCACTACCTCAATCTCTTGCCTTCAAAGTTTACCAAGCTAAAACACAATTTCACTTTCGAATAACTTAGTTTCTTCTTTTTTTGATCCATCTCAATTTGTAATCACTCCCCGTACATGTGTTCATATTCAATTTAAGCAAGATTGGATTATTAACATAGTTCATTCAACAAATTGAGCACTTTTTGACATTTTATGTGAAAATGAGATTTTGATTATTGTCATGCTTGCATTCTTATTTTGTTTGTTAATTCACATATAGATTCTAAACAAAAAAAATGGATTTTGGGATTTTTTATTTTTCTAAGTTTGAAAGGTTGTGGATTTGAAATTGTAAGTTATGGATTTGAAGGTCATAGTTTTGAAAGTCACATATTTAATGAATGAATTTTTGAGTTTTTAAATTGAAGGAGATCATAAATTTCTAAGTTATGGGTTTGAAGATGATTGAGATGACAAAACTTAATTTTTTTTTTTACAGAGATGACCAATTTGCGTAACAGAATAGTTAAGAGATCAAAACGAAATGAAAAATAATTAGTGAACTAAAGTTAAACTAAAAAATAAGTTAACGGACTAAAAGAGTAATTTAGCCAAAAACAATTATTGCATCGTAATCCAATAATAATAAATAAATAAACAAGAATTCATAATTTTTCACTATTTTTTTTGTTGCAACTATAACTTCTTTTTGTTTTTTGTCTTTAAAAGATATGGTAAATACTACCATAAACTTTTACAAAATGTTCAATCTAATAATATCGACAAGTGAGCTAGGATTTAAGGACACTTGAAAACTCAGAAGTCTCAATATGATTTTGCATATTTTAATAATATAAAAAAATGCTAATAAAACTCATACTACTTTAGTAATAAATATAAGAAAATATTGATCAATAAAAGTTGATGTAATTTGTCTAAAATTAAAACCAAATACATCAACTTTCTTTAACTCGTTTTTACTTATATTTTTGACCTAAAGATTTTGCAGAATAATTTCTTTCAAAATATTCACTTAGAATTTGGAAATACTCAAAGAGAAGACAACTCAAAACAAGGTGCTTCCACTTCAAAAAATAAATAAATAAGAAAACAAGGTGCTTTAGGTTTTGGCATAAGGTTTTTTGTATGTGCTAACAAGTTATAACTTTTTTTAGTCAGCAGTATAATGGTATATTTAATCAAGCTATTCATGAGCCCACGTTGAACTCAAAAGGCTCGAGTTTGACTCATTTAAATAATTAAAGTAAATCTCAAATTTGGATTTGTTTATTTAATTTAACAAACAAACTTGATTGAACATATCTGGTGGTGCTCATTTCAATGTAGACATCCTAGTTCGGAGGCAGGATGAAAATATCTCATCCCCTGCCCACATAGATTTATGGACCAATTTATGTCATAATCAAGTCAGATTATTTTTATAAAAAAAAAATATTAATACAAAGATTAAGATATATACCACTATCAGGCCCATTGATTTAAGTAAATATAAATAGATTATTATTATTAAATTGTATATTTTGTGTTAAATTATTAATATGATAACTTTTTATGTAATTTAAGTATATAATTTATATTAATTTTTTACATATTTACACGTATCAATATAAAATATAGGTTAAATAGATATCATATAAAATTAGTTCTAAAATGTCTTGATCTTTAAAATAGAATTTAATTTCTTATATAGGATAAATTACTTGTTTGACGATGTCAATATAGAATTTGTTTTTAACTAAACTAACAAATTATATTAGACTTTAAAAAAGATTAGACTCAAACTAAAAATAAATCTATAATAAATAAGAAGTCAAATTTAAATCTTATTTTTTTTATTAGACTAAACATAAATCTTGTAAAGTCTTACTCGGCGCATGCTTGCTAAATTTTAAATAAATTTCGAAATTTATAGTATATAATATTTTTGTTGATATATATATATATATAGAAAAGCACACAGTATATATATGTATATATATAGAAAAACACACAGTTTATTAAACTAAAGGTGGTTGGAAGGAGAGACCTCCCTATAGGTGGTACCGATAAGTGTTTTGACAAAAATTAGTCATTAACAAAGTCAATAAGTATTTTGTATTAATGACGTGTTTACCAAGACATTAATTATTTAATGAAGAGTTAACTTTTAAAATTTTGTTAAACTTCATTGATTTTATGTACTTAATTAGAACTTTCATGCTCAGCTATTGACTTAGGTCATACTCGCCATGCCACAATTTATAATTGGTGCAAGATAGAATTTTAATAGAGCAATCATAAATACAAATCATAATCATAGTTGTCTTCGAGAATAGAAGAATGTGAGAGAATCATTGTCATCTTATTAATGAATCAATGGCTAGCACAAGTTAACACTGATTTAATGGATAGTCGGTTTATATATTTATCAGATAAGAGTATTGATTTTTTGACAGAATACTTAGTAGAATGGTTCAATCTATCACAAATCATCATTTATATAATACAATCTAAATAAATAATATTCATTTATTTATAATTAAGTGCAATTCCAATTTAATAGTTGATAAAATAATTTATTTTTTAATTATTAATTAAAGTTAATCTATAAATAAAATCCAACAATTGTCCTACCTAAATAACCTCTAATCAATTATCAAAATATAAGAATTATGGAAACTAGAATATCAACCATTTATAGCCAAAATAATCTTTTTTTCCTTGATACAAGCATTTACGTTATTCGTTATTTTTACACAAGCAATTATCCTCTTTTGATAAACCATTGCATGAATTCATTTATTTTGAAAAAATAATGGTTGTGAGAAAACCGAAAAAAAAGAAAAACATTTTAACTAAGTGATTGGCCTCAAGTGGTCAAAGAGCGAATCTTAATTGAAATAATTTTTAATTAAATATTAGATTTTATTTATTTTTCGGCTTGGATTACTAGAGTTCGTTTCCCTTGAGAACCAAATAATTAAAACAAAAACAAAAAATATTTGTAAAATGCGTGATTTGTGAAGATAATACTATTGTTGTTGGGTCACCTAAGACCCATTTTTCTTTTAGTGTGTATCAAACTAAATGGATACATATTTGTTTAGTGAACTAGTTTTTATAGTTGACCTTGTTGCAATCTTACATTTTACAATCTTACGATCTTGCTACCTCCTCCTAATCCAACATAATTAGTGTAGGATCTTCCAATCCTAATTGTTATCTTAGTTGTTGCGATCTTGTTTTCCTCTCTAGATTTTTGTCAAGATCAAGATCTTGACAACATTGATATTAATTAGTGTTATAGTTGAAAAAAATAATTAAATTTATATTAAAAATTAAAAGAATTATTTATTTTGTGCTAAACTGATTTTACAAATAAATCACTTATTATGAGAAGAAGACAGCATGCACATTGATGGACTACAATGGCATTTGATTCCTTTGATTGAAGAGCAATAGACTATGTTCTAGATACCTTAATTGTACAACTATGAACTTTTTCAAACTCAAATTTAGACACAGTGCACATGAGTTAAAGTTTGACTTTAGAGTTTAGTATCATTTTTGTTTGCAACTGTTTAGTTTTCTCGTGGAATAGTCAACTTCCTCTATTTGGTGTTCTGTTCTATAGGTTTAGGGCAATGACATTCAACCCTTTGCCCTCTTATGACTCCCAATTCCTATTGCTCATAGTTAAAAGTGTGTTGTTACATTAACAAATAAAATATCTCTAAGACGTAGTCTAAGTGGTTGAGCTGAGACACTTAAGGAGGTTGAGAAGGAACACTGTAGTTCAAAATCTAACTACTAACTTAACATCTTAATAATTAACATTTGCCTATAAAAATCAATGAACGAATTATTCAATCAAAATAAGTCATAGGTACGAAACAATGTTAAAAACTCTTGATTTAGAACTTTATCACTCACAAAATTATGAAACTATTTATTTGGTGTGAATTTTCCCCATAACATTAGTAAAGAATGTGATTTAGCTTTGTACAAGTTGATATTACTTAAGCAGGTGTAGAGCTATAAGGTTTTCACATAATGTATATTAAACTATAAGGTTTTCACTAAACTTGTATATTTTCTATCATAATATTCTTGTACATAACATAAAAAATGTAAAAGTGACTATGTCAAAAATGTAAATACAATATTTAATGAACTTTATAGCTTCACATTATTCAGTAACTGAAAAGTTAAGATGAGAATAACTTGATTGAGAGAAAAGAATGTACATAATTGCTTATAGATTTTCACCTTCAACAATAACTTAAAAAAATACATAGATGAATAAATATACCTTGAGAGAAAGAGACATTATGCAGTGTGTGTGATATTAACAACCCTATTCAATCTCTCAAGAATTCCACTAGCTTTTCTCTTAGCCCTTGATGTTCCATTCTTAGCAAGTTCAGATATTGTTCTATAGCTACTCTCCTCTTCTTTTATATCCTTCAACTTAGATCTATCATAAAGACAAATAGTTTGAAGGATTGCTACACAATTCTCCTTATTTCGCTCGCACGAGCTCTCTCGCATGACGCTTAGCAAACAAGGAACGGCTCCAAGCTCTGCCATTTCAAGGACGGCCTTCTGATGAGTCGATAATAGCGCAAGTATAGCTAGCAATTCATCGACATGTACTCGGTTCTTCATCTTCATCATAATCACTCTAATCGCACCTTCTTTCACGGCTCTTGCCTTGTTGTCGTGCATCATACATAATGTGAAAATTGCTGATGCAACATCCTTCATGGCTAAAGGATGTCCTTCTTCTAACAGGCTGATCAGTGGTTTTAACGCGTTCGATTTGCCTATAAGTTCTTTGTTTGAGTCTAGAGCCGAAAGCGTGAAAAGGGTCGCTGCAGAATTAGCTCTTGTTTCGATTGTTCCGCTTCTCAACGCCTTCATAAGAAGCGGAATCACCATTGGCGTTTCGGCTACTATCTTCTTGTTGTTGTCATGAATTGAGATATTGAGAAGTGTTGTGATAACATCTTCTTGAAGATCATGGTTAATAGAATTACTACTACTATTACCAATTGAATTTCCTTCACAAATTGGCTTAAGCAATTGAGGAATTGCATTTTCAAAATCACAAAAAAGTACTCTAAAACAAGGGTGCTTCTTTGTCAATAATCTAAGTTCTTTTGCAGCTGATTTTTTATCAGAAAGTGTTGATGACATTTTCTCAAGCAAACATAAAAAGTGATTCTTGTCACTTTCTTTAGCACCTTCATCACTTATATAGCTTATAACATTGCACAATTCAATTCCTTGATTTTTAGACCATTTTTCTATCATTTCTCTTATAAGGTTATTTGGAGTAAGGAAAGTGTGTGAGAGAACTTGATGAGTTTGAGGGCATGTCCTATTTCCAGCATTCAACCATTTTTGAATAAAAAATCTATCATATGTCTGCATAATAATTTAAACCAAAAAAACTATCATGTATTAAATATAAAGGTAAATGTTAAATAAAATATCCAATTTGTTTCAAGTAATTATTGATTCAATCAAAACAAATATGAAAGCATCAATGCACACAAAAAAGAGTGAGACATAAAAAAGAAAAGGTAGTTTAGGTGGGGATCAATGTAGAAATTGGGAAAAAGATAAAAAAAAAAATAAAAAAAAAATAAAAAAAAAAATAAAAAAAAAAAAAAGTTAAGAACATTATAATTTAACTATTCCCTTTTGAGAAAATCAGTCAAAAGTTTAACACAAAGAATCAATTATCACCACCACTCACTCATGAGTGACTCAAGAACAAAGAATACTTATATGCTTTTTTATTTATTTCCCACTCTTTCTCTTTCCATCAATATACAAACATATATTAATCATTAAAATACTAACAATTTTCATTTTATTTTTTTCAATATAAATGCAGAAAAGCTAACATAGTAAATAAAGGGAAGACAAAACAAAAATTACTTGAGATTGAATAAGAGAAAGCTGCAATTCCATAAAATGTAATGATTTATCTTCATATACACAGTTTTTTAAAAACTAATAAGAACTATATTATTATTAAGATCATTGTATAGAAATATACATTTCTAAGGTTCTGGATGAGGAAAGAACTGAATATATTCCTTTTCTATCTTTACCACACATTTATGGCCACCTAACATAGAATAATAGTACAAAAAATTCCAGCTAAAGAGATAGACAAAAAGCCAAAACCAGAATCAAAATCTTCCTTTTAATTAAATTAAATTAAATTAAACTAAAATTAAAATTAAAAAAATCGATCCATTTCTATTAGGAACATTTTATCCCTTATTTCCCAGATATTTATTTACATAAAAGAATAAAACAAAATCAAACAAGTAACATGCCAGTTATAATTTAATTTTTTTTTTCTTTCTATTTCCAATTTTCAATTTCAAACATTTTCTAAGCATCCAAAAACATTAAAAATCAAAACTAATTAACACACCAAATTTCTGACACTAACCTGACCAGAAGCAACAATGACAGGATCTCTCATCAATTCATTGGAAAGTGGACATTTAAATTCATCTGGAAAATGAACAACATTTTTGTTTATCTTCAAACACATTGAAGATTTCTTTCTAATTTTCAACTCCTTAAGAACACAAAGACTCTCTTTTGCTTTATCAATGGCTTCAATGCTTATATCTTCATCATCAACAATGGAATTCACAAGCCTTTGTAACTCCTTCTTTAACTCTAAGGTTTTCTTTAACATCACTTCTGGATCAGAATCTAATACTCCTGGTTTTGCCATCTTATGATCCAAAAATGGATCAGAGGTAAAAGATTGAATTTTCAAATAACCCCAGAAAAATAAAATATTCAATTTTGTTCTGAGAATGGAGAACCAGAGAATTTCAGTGGAAACACTCTGTTACATCTTCTCACACACACACACTTTCTCTCTCTCTTAGTAACAATGAAATGTTAAGAGAAAAAGAAAACATTATATCATAAAGACACAAACTTATTACTTCAACCTTAGTTTTTCTCTCACTAGACTTTGTTGTTTATATTCACTATGTCACAAATAACCATCTTATTTGACTATTTCACCGATTAAATAAAAGAGAATGGTAACTTTATTAAATTATTTTTATTAATTATTAATATATTTTAATTATTATAAATATAAAATAATAAATTGAGTATTAATTAAAAAAATTAAAATTTTATTGAAAATTAGTAATAATTTTTTAAAAATTAATTAATTTTACAAAGAGACGGTTATCGTAAGAAACAAAGTATAGAATAAAATATAAATATCTCACTTCAGTGATTTTAGCATAATTGATCAAGAAGTTATTCACCCCAAAATTAGTGAGAGAGAAAGAAAAAAGTTATATTCCTTTTGGTCTTATGCTCCAAGTTTCACATGAGCCATTGGTTAATTTTACTTGGTTTCTTATTTAAAATGATGATAATGAACATTAGATATTTAGATATGTAGCTTGGTTTCTACTTCTAGAATGAGATTATTAAATAGTTAACGAATTCACCCTTTGAATGCTACTTTTTATACAATAGAACATAGATAAAATGATTAATATATATTTTGGCCATTAAATAGTATATGTTTATTGAATAGAGAGTAATAATAGACTTTAAAAACATAGTGTAAATCAGTTTTATAAACGAAATCTAATCAAGTCTATTGTTTAATTACCTCGTCTCTTTCTTATAAGTATAGTTTGAACTTGATGGTATAAAGTGACAATATTAAATTTTTATTGAATGGTAATATAAAATTAATTTAAATAAATATTTCATATAAAAATAATTTATGTAATACACTTGTCATAGAAAAAAAATTATTTATGTTTACTTGTTTTCCAAGTTCAATATAACATTAACGGTTACTTTTTCAATACCACCCTTAATTATTTATTTTATAGAAAAAAAGTAAAATAAGAGAATAATAAATAATTAAAGATGTTATAGAAAAAACATAAATAATTTTACAAAAAATAATAAAATTTATTAATTTTCTTAATTATGTATGTAAATAACATTAAAACGATAACTATAAAAAGAAACCAAAGAAATAGTGATTATTATCATGAGTAATTTATTTAATGATTGTAAACATATACAAGTAAACTTTATAGTTCCATAAAAAAAGGTAAACTCTATAGTTAATGGTTAGGAAAATATTCCAATAATATATGTCTACATCAGTTTTTTTTTTTATAGAAAAATATTATCTTTCTAATTAAATTTTTTTTTGTCTAAAAAGAGATGGTAAATTCCATCACAATTAATTTACATAACTGCGAGAATTCAGGTTCAAACTCGAAATAAGACGTCTAACGTAACAATATCGATATTTGCTAGTTGAATTAAGATTTAAGGACTTTTAATTTAGATTTTTAACTATGTGTCTATAGGAAATGAAGTGTAATATAAAGTATTACTTCTTTTATAGTTCTTTTTTTTAGAAAAGATTATATATATCAAGATAAAACATTCAACTTAATAATATCGATATTTGTTAGTTGAATTAAAATTTAATAGTGAATTAAATGACTTAACGATCAATTTAAGGTGAGTTAAAGAATTTAATGACCAGTTTCTTCACTTGAGTTGGATCCTCTGTCTCATTTTTGTATATGATATATGTTAGATTTTTGTTAATATATATATAGATAAGCATTTGGTAAGTTTAAAGTCTTTCTTACCTACTTATAAAAAAAAAAAAAAGATATTTCTTACTTTGGATAAAGAGATTTACATTTAAATTCCTCCAAGGATATTAGTGAAACTTGAACTCATAATCTCTAAATTCAAAATTTATCTTTTTATCATTAGACCAAATCTTAAAATTATAGAAGTCAATATTTTCTTTCTTTTTTGTTTAACCAAAACATTTATGGCAGTAAATAATATAATTGTATTTATTTATCGGAAGTTTTTACATTACATTTATAAATTAAAGTGTTTTGGTAAATTTGTTCTATAAATCAATAAATTAACGATCATTTTTATGAATCAAACAATTATTTTTATGAAAGATCATTTCATTGTTTATAAACATTATAATAATTTTTTACATTTTATCGTAAAAAATATTCGATATATACTATTATGAATAAATAAATAAATTTAATTTTGCTAACACTTTTGGTAGATAATATTTAGTTATTATAATTTTTTTAATGATAGAAATTAGTTTTTTTTTAAATTTATTTAACTATTAATTTAAAAACTAAATACATGTCAAATTGACATTTGTACCATAGAATTTCGCTTATTTATTTACACAATTTTATTTTGATAGTATAATATTAATTAGTAGGTATTAAATCTCGATACGGATATGGCCATACAACTATCAATAAAGATTCAACTATATTTAACTAAATAATTGGGTTCAAATGGTTAATGAATTTCAGGTAGGGACAAATCGCTTGAGAGAATTTAAATTCAGATCTTAGCTGAAATAATTTTTTGTCATAATTTACTTTACTTTCCGACTAAACTCGAGATTATTAGAACCCTATTATCCCGAGAATAAAAAGGTTAAAAAAAATTGAATTGTATTTCTTTAAGTTACAAAGTTAATTAAACAATTAGTATTGTACCAATACTTAAAAGATAATTAAATATTTATGCAATTTTTTTAAAATTAATGTATAGTTATTTTTTTTGGTTAACATTAATTTTTATTTTTACTAATAAAAACGATATTCATTCATTAAAATAGATATAAATCACATCAATTGAATATATTACAATTCAAAGTCATTAAAACTAAAAAAGATTTATCTGCAAATAAACTCAGAACATCTAAGTTAATAGCATAAAATAGAAAAATGTCTACAAATGTGACAGAGCCTACAAATGTGATAAAATTGAGGTGTTCGAAATATTCATGTCTCATGAGTTGTAACGTTTTCTCCAAAATCAGTGATTGAATTTGCATTTGATTGAAGTTGATTTGTCAATATGAACGAAAGAACACAACAACTAAACGAAAAGTCAAAATATGGCACCAAGACGACAAACAAACATAACGTTGCTCAAAGACGACAAACCACGAAAAAAACACGAAATGAAAACTACATATATGTGAAAATCACTTATTAAGATAAAAGAGAATTAAAAAAATGATTTAGATAAGTAACTTCATACCAAAAATTGGCCCTAAACCACTATCTTTTTGATGAAAAAATAGATACGGATCAAAAGAAAGGAAAAGAGAAAGCAAAGGTTGCGGCTAGGTTATAATCATTACAACTTCTACGGTACTATAAAAAAAATAGAGTGTATCAATACTATTAAAATTTTAACCAATATTTAATTAGTTTCTTATAAAGTCATCCACGTTAGTATTCATATATTACATATTAAAAGTTGTCTAAATCAATAGTACCAATAAATTTGTCTATTGATTTTAGTTCCCAACAATTATATAAATTATTTTTATAATTAAAAATCATAACAAAATAACCTAGTTGATTTATAGATATCAAAATATTATTTTTTATGAAAGATATGATATTTTCTTTTGATAATATACCATAGTATTTTGTTTTTTATGCAAATTAAATAGCTAAGAATTAGGTTATAATGTCGGTAATAAAGGATGTTTAGTCTCATTCAGCAAGCAGCACTGTGGAAGAAGAATCCAAAACATGCATATGAAGATGGTAGCATGTCAATTGAGTTAACCCATATCTTGATTGGAAGTATAATTTTCTTATGAAAAGAAAAACAAATTAAAAATAGAGAATAGAACTATAGAAAAGAAAATACCTGATCGTATTATTGTATTGGATTGCTGACAAGTAAGGGAAGTGGGTACTGGCCAGCATGACAGATACGTGATAGTTCATCCACCTATTTTTTTCATTTTGTAAAAATATGAAAAGAGAAAAATTATAAACACCACTTAGAACAATATATAATTTGTCAAAAAAAAATTATATATATATATATATAAATAAATTAAATTAAATTGGTATTTGTTTCTTTTGTCTATAAATAAAGTGACAAGCACAATTTGAAATCCATATATACAATATATATTGTGAGATTCTAAATTAGAATTAAAAAAAATATATTGAATTTTATAATATTGAGATTAGTCAATTAAATTAAGTTTTATTGATAAATTGATATTTGTATAATGAGAAGGAAAGTGTGTTGTGTAGTGTAGCGAGAGTGAGGGGAGAAGGTGGGTCCCACATGGTCAATTCTGCACGCAATCACGGACTCCACGTACTTAACAGCTGGCATAACGCGTGGGTAAAATAAAACTTGCTTTGTACTCGTCTCCGCCACCGGGATCTTCTCTGCTACATGCGTGACCATTGTAAATGGATGTTATATGCTCCAATGATTAAATTAAATTGTATTTAAGTACTTTTATTCTATCTTATTCATAATTTTGGGTTTTCAGTCTTAAAATTTATAATTTTGGTCCTCCAAATTTTCATATTTTATGCATTTTCTCAACTATATTTTTTCTTAGATATGCAGTTGGAGTTAAGATATAACAAAATTAGTTGACTCAACTGAGAGCTACTTGAATAAATCAATTCAATATTTAGGTGAGTTACAGCGAATCACTTATATGAATTTATGTGAATTTGAATGTCGGATGCGGGTAAAAAAATAGATTTACGGTTACTAAAACTCAACTGTTTTTAAACTCTAGTTATGAAAATTTAAATTTTTGTGTGTGAATCTCTCAGTCTCACTTAGCTATCACACCACCACTATGGTATGAGTTGTTTGATAAAAACATACTTACACATTGATAAATAATATTGAAAATTTAATATATTTTTTAAAAAAATAATTTGAAAATAAAATAAACAAAAAATTAAAGAAAATGAACATTCCAATAAAAAGTTCATCACCAAAATCAACCTACTTGCAAACTTGCACTAACTAAAATATACCTAAATCGATGCAAAAATCAGTCAGAATTGAGCCTATAAATTGTAGACTCGGATTTAAACGGTTTAACAAAATTGGACCTAAATCTATCCACACCAGACTGATGCTTAGCTTTAGTTAGGCTAAATTTGAATTGTGTCAAGTGTGATATTATGTGAAATTAAGTTGATGATATGATTGCCTCAAAAACAAAGTTGATTGATATGTTATTGTCTAATAGGTAATGCGGGTGGATACTTTGTTTTGGTTGGATTCTTGATGGGATGGCGGACCTTTATGTAGCAGGGTTAGACGCTTGTTTGGGGTGGTGTGTGATAAATATATATATATATATATATATTGGTGGCATATATGTTTCAATCAGGGTGGGATGTCGAGGGTGATGAGTGGGGATGACGTCGTAATCTGTTTCTCTGGGAGAAGGAGTTGATGGTAGAGTGTGTATTTGTTTGCTAACGTTCACTTGCAGGATCATGTGAATGATTTTTTGCTTTGGAAAATTTATTTTGTTGGTGTGTACTCTATGAAAGATGTTTATCTTGGTTTGATACATAACTCAAATGTAGATCCTTCTCCCTTTGGTCACATTATTTGGAACAAGATGGTGTCGCGTAAAGTGTCTCTACTAGCTTGGAGATTGTTACACAATCGGTTACCTACGAAAGATAACTTGTTGAAGAGAGACATCCTAGATAGCTCTACCAACTTATCTATGGATGGTTGTGGGTTTGAAGAAACTGTTTGACATCTATTTTTTTATTGTCCCTCGTTTGGTTTGGTATGAAAAAGTATTCTTATTTGGTTATACACTCAAGGCCCTTTTCTAATTTACTGTTGGGCCACACACAACAATTTGGTGGGTTAGGTGTAATTGGTAGAAAATTCGTCGTTTTTTCAATCTCATATGGCTAGCATACATCTGGACTATTTGGAAAATGAGGAATTATATTATCTTAGATGTGAAAAATGTAAAATTATCGAGGTGACGGAACGCTCTAAGCTTCTTTGATGGCGTTGGCTCATATTTAAAGGAAACATGCGTGAGTATGATTTTCAATCAACGGTGGTCAAATTTGATTCAATATTTGAGTTAGTTTTTCAGTGGTTTGATCTAGAGTTTTTTGTTTCCATGTTTTTTGTGATGGCTATGTTGTTTGGGTGCCACATGTATTTGTATGTCGGCGAAAATATGTAACTCTTTTATATTTGTGATGGCTATGTTGTCTTGGCACATTTTGTGCTTAGAATTTTCTCTTTTTATTAATATATCATTTGGTTGCTTAAAAAAAGTTACACTTTTTCTAAGAACTCTTTTTTCTATCATCAAAGTTTATGTTTTAAATACTCCTTGCAATCTACAATAATTTTTGGATTTTAAAAAAAAATTAGCCAACAAAGATAATCATTTTTAGAGATGGTTTACTTTATGAAAATATTTCATATTTTTATTTTTTAAAATTGTATAAATTTCACTCGTTAATAAAGAGGAAAAAGACTTTTGAGTAATATAAAATAATGACGTGATTTTACATGATTAGTTGTTGAGTAATATATCCAACTAAACTCAAAGATACGAGTGTGTTCACAAAAAAATTGATTTATTCAATTCTTTTTATTGTTTTATTTTATTTAGAGTGAAGATTCATTTTAATTCATAAGAAAAATCATGAAACACATTTTAGTCCATATGAATCCCTATCTTCTTTCTACTTTGTTTGGTTGATGAAAAAAAAGTGTGAAAATAGAAAAAATGAACAGAAAATAAGTTAACTATTTAGTAGTTTGATATAAGAGAATATGAAAAGAAATTATGATAGAAAAAGTGTGTATTTATAAACTGACATAAATATCCTTAAGAAAAAAAATTAGATATGATCAAAAGAATAAAAATAAAAATTTTATTATGATCAGTAAAAAATTATAAAATATAAAAAAAAAGAATAAAAATATAAAATAAATTCC
>JBBPBQ010020321.1:20838427-20905329 GCA_037974755.1 Cicer yamashitae | reverse complement strand
TTAATCAAACAAAGTGTAAAGAAAGTAGTGACTATGTTATTCTTATTTAATTTTTTCAATGACAACAAATTATCTTTATTTTTCTAAAAAACTAAATTGGATCTCACTATTTTTTTTCAGAGACTCAGGATATGTTTGTTACAAATTATAAAAAAATGTGATTTTGTTACTGAATAATTTAGAGATTATTGTTTGGAAATTTTTAAGAAGAAAAAATAGTCATTTTATGTTTGTTTGTTGTAGTGAAAATTCTTTTTTTTTTTTAAAAAAAATATCTATTACAATTTTATTTAGAAGTTACTAAATACAACTTGTTATTTAAACAATTTTTAGATTTTCATTTTTTTTAAAAAGCTCTAACAAATGGATGAAAATTTTCAAAAGTAATTATATTTTTAAAACAAAAATGGTTATTTTAAAACAAATGTAAAAAACACACCATAAAATAATGTTTTATTATTTTATTTATTATTTATCTGCGTAAGATAGGAGTAGAAATAAGTCAGATTGTTGGTAAGGATAGAAATAAGCCAGATTGATCGATAGAGGCATATGTCCTAGTCTACAACAGATTCATATTAAATTAAACATTTTTTTATATAAGTTAAACCAATAATTTTTTAAAAGCCTATTTAAATAAAAATGTTAGGTTAAGGCCACCAAAAAAGCTTCGATCGACTTACTTAATTAAATATATTATTACTATTATTTATTTGTGTTAAATTATAAATTTGCTGACATTTTATGTAATCTAAAAATATCGCTCTAGATGAATGATTGAAATATTCAAATAAATTATTTAAAAAAAAATTAAAATATAATATAATATAATACTGAATATTAAAATAAAACTTAAACTGGTTATTATGTTAACTTGTTTTTTTATTTACAAAATTCTAATATTTACAAATTTCTAACGGCGAATGACGTAGTTTTCAATAAAATAACTATAATTTTAAACAAATTTTTAAACCTTATTGGAATTTGAAAAAGACTAAGTCAGATTTTAAAATTGAAGCATTTGAGAGATCAAATTTAAACCTAATATTTTCAAAGTATTCCAAGTTGAAACCTTGTAAAACTTAATCTGTGTAACCTATTTCTACCTCTAGTAGCGGGGTCGTAGTTAGCTGCATCCGCTTCTATAATTAGCCTGTAGTTAGCTGCATCCGCTTCTATGATTAGCTTCTGCTCTGCCGTCGCACTTTGCCGCATTATTCGAGTTTGTACACGTAAGGTGCTTGTTACCGACACGTGGTGCGTCCGTGTCATCTCCCACATTAATTTTAAGAAGGAGAAACATATGGGTCCCATCAATAATTTTAACGAGTAACGGAAAACGGTGGTCTAAATTTAAGCAGCTAAGAACCGGGTTCAATGAACCGATTGGGTTCGGCATTGTGTGTAGTGTGTTGTTTTACTAGATGCCGCTGCATGCATGGGCAGGGATGTGGAAATTCTTCTTGTGAATGTGATTTACTTTTTTTTTCTTTCTTCCGTTTCATTCATACATTCTTAAACATCATTTTATTAAATTGTCCATGACTCCATATAATTTACTATTTTTTTAATAAAATGTAATATTTTAGAATTTTTTTAAAACATTTAATATTTCATTTTTCTATTAAGTCCTTATTATACACACTATTTTGCTGAATTATGATTCGAAGAGGAAATTTCAATGACAACCGAAGATGTTTAACATTGTCGGAGACAACATAGCAATTATCAATGGAGTGTACTGAAGTTGCTAGAAAACATAAGAAAGATGAATTTGAATTGTGTTTTGCCATTTTAGAAAATTATTTGAGTTGTTTAACCAAAAAGATAAATTCTTTATCAAATCATTCAACTTATGATTATAAACATTTTTAATTAAAAATTTTTTTTTTGACCGAGTAAAAATAAATTTGAATCATAAAGAATTTAAATTGAAATAACAAAGAGAGAGAAATGACACAAATATTTTTATACTAGTTCACAATAGATTGTTGTTAGATCTAGTCCTCCCCTTATCAAATAGATCTTCCTTCTGTAAGTTGATGACTTAAATTACTATTTAAATAGTAGCATACAAGTATTATTTACTCTACCTCTTCAAACTTTGAGTATTTTTCCTATGTCTTTTCAGGTAGTTACTATTAACATCCTTATCAACTTTCTAACAAGCTGCCGTTGAGATTAATAAGTATTTTTATACGTCTTCTGATACCTCTCATGGATGAAAGAGTTCTTGCTACTATCAGACTAATTTACATCACTTCCAATTTGTGTCTGAATTGACAGAAAGTCTGTTGTTATGATTTTAACTCTCGTTGAGAGAATATTACATTTCAAGTTCTATATCAAATCAAGTGTATGAAATACTTTGATTTATTTACATCAATTCTAATAACTCTCTACTGAGAGAATTTTACATTCACTCTTTTCTTTTGATGTGTTCTATGTTTTTACGAAAACTCTTCTTAACACATTGTCTTTTTCATTCTTTCGGTCAGTTTTTTTTCTTCTTATTGATCAGTTTCTACTTAAATAAAGTAGAAATGTATCTGTTAAGAATGTTACCGTTGGAGATCTTGAATCAACATTTAAGGCAAATCAACCTTTAAGACACATCCATATATATCTTCATGATTAATTTAGTGTATCTTGATTTAAGAAGACATATCTTAGAGGATGACACTATCAAAGAATATTATGCGCTTCTTAAGTCAAATGATAAGTCCACTATGATGAGTAGAGGATGTTATGTTGACTTCTTATCAAAGTGTTGACTTCATCATAGTGTTGACTTGAAGCGTTGACCAGACGATCAATTGTTTTACTATAATTATCATATAAAAAATAATTAGAGTGCACTTGTAATCAGATTCAACAGATGCGCGTTGAAAGTGCACTTAACAGAGTGAGACACAACTTCAACGTATTCTTCACAATTACGGTGCACTTGATTAGTTAATTCTTTTTCTTTTCATTATAGGATTTAACTTGTACTAGAACATTTGACTTAATCAGATGCTTTATTCAGAGATGTTTTCATTTGATATTTGAGTTAGAGGATCAACAAAGGTCTTTATTGTTATATTATGACTTACTCTATTAGTAAACATAATTACTTGTTTATTAGGTGATATTATTCTTTGTGTTAAAAACTCCTAAATTATTATCTCTAATTTACTCATAATTTATGCTACCTTAAAATAGATAGTTATTAATATAATTTTTTTTTCTTCTAACATAATTTTCACACTTAGCAAATACAGCTACGGGGATAATTATTCTTATTTGTTTGTTTTGTTATCAACAAAATATGAACTAGATGATTGTAGCTAAAACCACTTTTCTACTAGCTGTACTTGCAAACATCAAAACGTCCAAATCAACGAGACTTGGAGGGAGTCACTACAAGAAATAAAAAGAGTTTGCGACAGTTAAAAAGGATATTTGCGACGGTTGTATCCGCCGCAATTGCACACTTGCGACGGTTTTATAATTGTCGTAGATTCGTGCGTCGCGAGGCTATTTTGCGACGGTTCTAAAAACTGTCATTCCATCCGCTTCAAGTAATATTTGCGACTGTTCAAACCGTCGTTAAACGTGGCTGTTGTTTTTTTTTTCCTACTGAGTGTTGCGATAGTTAGCAACTGCCTCTAAGTTACGTCGACATGACTTTCTTTCATATTTGTGAAGTGATACATGTCTTTATTGATGTGATTCGAAAAAATTGTATTTTCTCTCATTTGCCACACAAACCTTATGTTCTTAGGCTTTCCAATTTCCTTAGGAATGCTTGAGTGAACTATGGAGTTTCTACCAAGGCATTTTCAAGACTATTGGATTCCTTAGCTTGATCTAAACCTTTTGTCTCCCTTACCCAAGCAGTGCCTTTAAATATTCTAGGTTGTCGTTTTTATTCATATTTTTACGTTTCTTGACATTTTTCTCTCCTGCACATTTGAGTAGTGAAGTTTCTCCAACACAATCTTTACTACTCCCAGAGGTGGTTTAGTGTTTTAGCAATCATATATTTTCCCAAGTTGTTCCCATACTTCCCCTTATCTTTTATAGCATTTTTCTAGAACTTCTATGAGTTTTCTAGGTGTTGGGAATTATTATCCCACTGTAAGTGGTGGATTGCAATTGTGCCTCCATTGGTGGCCTCTGCTCCACCATATGTGTTGGAAAAAACCAATTGTTTCCCTCTAGTTTGGCCTTCAATAATGGCCCTAGAACAATTGGTTTTTGAGGGCGTTGTCATACGACCACTAAAGAGTAGCGATTGAGCTATTTTATGGTAACGTTGGAAGGGTGTTTTCGCCGTTATTTTACTCATGAAGGTGGAGTGGCGGATTGTCGAGGTAGGTTTTAGACTCGCTTTTCTTCCTCTAAGATGTGTAGGGACATTGAGATTGTGAAGAAGGTAAAGTGTCTTTGCAGTGATCTGTAAGTGCCCCCAGATAGGGGTGTACATGAGTTGGGTTGAGTCGTTTTTTGCCAAATTTGATACCCAAACTGATCAATTTTATTTGGGTTGGGTTCGCGGGTAGTAAAGAAAAATATATTTTTATTTATTTAAAAAAATGTAATTACATTTAAATACTTGAACATCTAAAAAATAATAAAATTATATCGTAACATATCATTCAATGCTTAAAATATATCCACAAACCAAACAAAACACTTAAATTAGCAACAAGTCTTCAATTACATAGTCCAACAACTAAATTTTAACTATACAGTAATAGTAATAAAGAAATAAATATATATGCCACATCAATAGGTTGAGTTCATGGGTTCAAAATGTTAAATTTGCTACCCGAACCGAACATAATTGAGTTTTAATGGGTTGGTTCGGATAAGACCCGAACTTGAATGGGTTGAATCAAAATTTGAGTTGGATTGGTTTGGGTGACCAAATTCGTGGATTAACCCGTACCCATGAACACCTCTATCCCATATGTCAAAGATTACCCTTGGGTTTTCAAGGAACCCCTTAGGATAAAATCCATTTATTTTGGACCATAGGGGGAGATGATGTTTTGTGGAGCCTATAGGGTTGTGGAGTCGTATAAGAATTGGCATACCAACCTTTTTGATGAAGATTGGAGAGTACGTAGCATGTATGGGTCTTGTACAGTTCCCATGTACAAAACACTCTTTAAAGACATGAGAAATTGGTTCCTGTTTATTAAGTTTGAGACGAAGGTTATGAATAACCTGTATGTGACACATTCACAATTGCATCCGAACAATTGGGCATATATTCACGTGTTTCATCTATTGAGCCGACATAATGGGGATGCCGATTATCCCTTCATTTTTCAATATTTTTACAGTCAAAAGAAAACAAACCATTTTGGTTGTAACTCAATTGAGAGAGTTGTTACTTATATTTGTCTTGTAAGACATCATCTTATATAACGTAAAATGTGAGCTAGTAACATGACAAGTAATGTTAATGTGGATTTCTTAGGTAATTTAAAACTATAAATAGTAGTTGTAAAATTATTTTCAACACACTAAATTAATTAAATAAATATTTACTTTATTACTTTTCTTTATTGATTTTATCATTTATTTTTCTTATGCAATCATGCTTTAACACTTGAAATTTTTTGAAGTAATATAAAAATCCGCAATAGAGAAACATAATCTCCTTCTTAAAGTAATTGGTGATCAAAAGGGAAATATGATAAAAACTACGAGTTAACTAACTAATCGACTAAGCAAACGACTAATCAACAAAGTAACAAATTTGCAAGGTGACAACACAAATGTAGTTGAGATGTAGAGAATTTAAAAGAACATAGGCATAAATTGACATTATTGAAGTGGAAACGGATATGATGGGCATTTTACTTAAACGGGGAAATGGTGAGCAAAGTTTCTAAGGTGGTATCCCAAATCAAAGGACCACTGAATTAGACAATGGACTTTAATATCCTAAAGTACAAGAAAGGTGCTTGCCAATGCCAAGCGTTGGAGGGTGGGGTACACAAATATTGAAAAAGACTATATGTCACTCACCCATTTCTCTCAAGATTGTATAAATTTTGACAGAGAATTCAATGGAGTCATGAAATCTGAGTTGAAGGGCTTTTTTTGGCATGCAAAAGGTCCAAAAATAAAGTCATCCTATTGTTTAATTGATGTCAGTATTTCCACCCACCTAAATTAATTTACCGTGTAATTTATACGAAGGAGTATATATCATTTTTTTTACGTCGGATCTAACCACGTTTCAATTGAATTAAGATTTCAGAGCTATATCACTTTTTTTTTAATCAATATATATCACTCTCAAATTTGTAATACTTTAAAATGTATTTATGATAATATTTAACATTCAATTATTAGTAAGAATAAATTAATACAAAATTTATATTTTTTTTAATTAATCAATATTGTTAGTAATTAATTTTTATTTTTTTTAGAAGAAAAAATTAAACCTATAATATTATTATCTTCCAATTCTTCTATACCACCAAACAATTTTATGATTCTTTAATTACTAATTTATTTAATCCTAATAAAAAATAATCTAAAGTAACACTCACCGTCAAATGAGAAAGTAAAACTTTTTTAATTTATAAAAATCTAGAGTAACACTTCGTCTTTATATGATCTCAAATCGACGAAGATGCCAACAAGTTGTGCCCTTTTTGTTATGTCGGCAGGGTTTACTATTTTGTTTTTTTAATGGCGGGAGTTTACTAGTGATAAACAATTTGTGCCCTTTTTATAATACTAATGCCTTAATATATGTTATTCATGTTGTATCAGAAAAAATTACTATAATATTTTTATGAGATTATAAATTATGTATTGATAGTATAAAGTTGTTTTATACTATCATTTAATTACAGTTCGTTATAATATCAAATAATTAAGTAATTACTATTGATTAAAAAATTTATAATAAAATATAACAAATTAAATAGTTAAAGTTGAATGAGAATGTAAATGCCTTTTTCACTTTATTTTTATTTTTATTTTAAATATTAAATATTTCTTTCTAATCCTTTTTTGTCTCTTACTCATTGGTTTTTTTTTTCTCTTCTGAATAGTAATTATTGTTATGTGAGAAGTTAGAAAAAAAGATTTAAAGATGTTTTTGGTAAAAAAAAGGCTAGACCAAATATCCATATCCCATCATTATTAGTATAGATAACTAAGGTGCATATGAGTACACTACTTTCCGATCAGAAAAGATAATAAAAGTTACCAAATTTATGCAATTGTTTTAAAAAAATCAATTGCACATTTGAACGATGAGAAATGATAATAACGTAAATTTAAAATAATTTATAAAGGATAAATTTTTAAAAAAATTATTATACTAAAATTTAATATTTTTTATACAAATACTAGCATGCTCTGATTTTTTAATTGTGTTAATAAATTTATGTAATTTACTATTTTTTTTTGTAATTCTAATTATGTTTTACATGTTATTTATGTGTTTGATGTTAGAGCATTAGATAATGCGCAACAGATATTTGATTCGAGTTGATAGATAAAATGATACACTAGTTTGCATAGAATTTTGGTAGAAGAAGAAAAATTGATTTTCAGAAACAAAGACAGTCTTAGATCAATCTTAACAGAAAAAATAAATTCTTCACACTCTGTTATTCACATTACAAGGTGTTATTTATATACATATTACACAATTGCTGCAAGGCTAGTTATTCATACCAAACTTAACTAACTAACTAACAATATGTAACAACCTTCTAATATTGGTTAATAGGACAATTATGAATTAAATCTCAACACTTCCCCTTAATTCATAACTGTTGAACACTTATAACACCAAGTTTCTTTTGCAAAAACTCAAATCTGTCAAGTTTTAGAGCCTTTGTAAAGCCATCTGCTAGTTGCACTTCAGTTGGGCAATATTGCACCTCAATCACTCCATTCTTCACTTGCTCTCTAATGAAATGGAACCTTGTATCAATGTGTTTACTTCTGCCATGTGAGATTGGATTTTTAGCAAGGCTAATTGCTGACTTGTTATCAATTCTGAGTATAAGAGGCTTCATCACTTCACATCTTAGTTCCTTCATCACTGAATCCAACCATATTGCTTGACAAGTTGCAAATGTTCTAGCAATATATTCTGCCTCGCAAGATGAAAGTGCAGTCACTGGTTGCTTCTTTGTACACCAAGATATAGCTGCTTCATTGAACTTGAAAACATAGCCAGATGTACTCCTTCTATCTGTGATGTCTCCACACCAATCACTATCCGAGTATCCAATGAGTTCACTTCCTTCACCTTGGCTGCCATTAGGGAATAGCAGACCAAACTCCTTTGTGCCTTTTATATACCTAAGTATCCTTTTAGCAGCTATCAAGTAAGTCTTCCTTGGATCATGCATGAATTTGCTAATTACACTGACTGAGTAGCAGATGTCAGGCCTGCTGTTGCACAGATATCGCAGTGAGCCAACCATTTGTCTGAACAGTGTTGGATCGACCCTTTCTTCCTCACTGCACTCATCAATTTTTGAGTTTGCCTCTGATGGATTTGAGACTGAATTACAGCTATTCATCTCAAATTTTTCAAGCAGTTCACCTACATACTTCTGCTGATGCATAACTGTTCATGTTTTCATCTTCAGAAATTCCATTCCTAGGAAGAATGAGAGTTCACCTAGATCAGTCATTTCGAATTCAGATTTCAGCTTGTTTTTCACCTTTTCAATCTCTGATGCTTTGCTTCCAGTAATGAGCAAATCATCCACATATAAGCAGATTATCATGGTTTCTTCTTCACTTGACCTCTGCACATATACACCAAACTCTACTGCACACTTTGTGAAGCCTATCTGAATTAGGAACTGATCGATCCTCTTGTTCCAGGCTCTAGGGGCCTGCTTCAAACCATACAAAGCTTTATGGAGTCTATACACCATGTTTTCCTTGCCTTGTACTTCAAAGCCAAGAGGCTGTGACACAAACACAATCTCTTCAAGTGGACCATTTAGAAAGGCTGATTTTACATCTAAATGATAGAGTGACCACCTTCTCTTGCAAGCTAGAGCGACTACTAATCTTATAGTTTCAAGCCTTGCAACTGGAGCAAACACTTCATTGTAATCAATACCATGTTTTTGTAAGAATCCTCTAGCCACCAGCCTGGCCTTATGTTTTGAAATTTTCCCATCAGGATTTAATTTCAGTTTGAAGACCTACTTCATATTTATTTTCTTTTTCTTATCTGGCAAGTTAACTAGCTCCCATGTTTGATTATTCTCAATTGATTGGAGTTCTTCCATCATAGCTTTCTTCCATACATCTATCTTCAATGCTTCTTTATAATTGAGAGGTTCAGAGTCTGCTAACAATGCAAAGTGAATGATATCACCTTCATCATTTACTGCATTATCAGGAATTAATTCACAATCATTCAGCCTGCTTGGAACTTGTCTGATTCTTTAAGGTCTCACTGTTGCTGCCACTTCTTCTGGTTCATCTAATCATTATTAATCACTTCTTCAATATCCGATTCATCACTAGAATCAGGATAAATACAGCTTTGTTGATTCTCTTTGCTGTATACTGGTTCCTCTTCCCATTTCCACTTCTCAGCCTCATTCACAATTACATCCCTGCTGATATGCACCTTTTGAGTTACAAGATTATAAAGCTTATAGGCACCTGTAGGATGATAGCCTATAAGTATCATAATTTCACTCTTATCTTCAAGCTTGCTTCTCCTCACATCTGGTACATGTTTATAGCACAATGAGCCAAAAACATTGAAATGCTTCACACTAGGCTTTCTTCCATACCAAGCTTCCTCTGGAACCTTCAAATTTAGCTTCTTTGTAGGGAATTTATTTAGGATATAAGCAGCTGCAGTGATTGCTTCACCCCAGAAATTGTGTGGTAGGTTTTTCTGCTTGATCATGCTTCTTGCCATATTCAATAGAGTTCTGTTTCTTCTCTCAGCAAGTCCATTGTGCTGAGGTGTATATGGAGCTGTCACTTCATGCACAATACCTTGATTGACACAGAAATCTTCAAATTCTTTTGAGGTGTATTCTCCTCCACCATCAGTTCTCAAGATCTTAATAGATTGGTCACTTTCTTTTTCAATTAAGTTCTTGAATTTCTTGAATACCTCTAAGGCCTCACTCTTAAGCTTGATTGTATACAGCCACATCATTCTTGTAAATTCATCTACAAATGTGATGAAGTATCTGCTTCCCCCCAATGAAGATACTTCAAATGGACCACATATATCAGAGTGGACTACTTGCAGTGCTGCACTGGCTCTTTTAGGTGCTTCAGACACAAATGGGAGCCTACTTTGCTTACTTTTCACACATACTTCACAAATAGCTTTTCTGACTTGCAGCTTTGGCAAACCATATATCAGTTCTTTGGAATTCAAATCACTAAGACTTCTAAAGTTTAGGTGACCATACCTCTTGTGCCATAAGCCTTCAACATCTTCACTAACTGCTACAGATAGACACATCATCTTCTCACTTGAGATGTTGCATCTGTAGGTTCTATTTTTTGACATGTTTGATTTGAGCACCAGGTTCTTCTTTGCATCAAACAATTTCAAGGAGTCACCATCCATAGTCACTGAGAATCCCTTCTCCACTAATTGACCAATGCTCATGAGATTACACTTCATCTCAAGAACATACATCACATCTGCAATAATGATTCTTCTGCCATCATTGCTTTTGATGACTATGTTTCCACTACCTTCAGCCATAAGGTTTCTACTGTCAGCCAGTTTGATGTTTGTTTTCTTGCTAGTATCAAAGCTTGTCAACCATTCTTTATGTGACATCATGTGGTTTGAGCATCCAGAGTCAAGAAACCACTCTTTATTCATAACCTTATCATCACTGGTAGTAGCCATCATCAACACTGTACTGGAATCATCTCCATGAGCCAGATTTGCTTCTTCATCAGCCTTTTGATCTTTCTTGAACCAACACTCATCAGCAAAGTGCCCATATTTCTCACAGTTGAAGCATTGCACCTTACTTTTGTCAAAATCCATCTTCTTGTTCTGACTTTTGCCAAAGCCTCCTTTCCTTGAAGATTCAGCTTTGTCTTCACTCTTGTTCTTACCATTGTTGGACCAATTTGCTCTTCTCTTTCCCTTTTTCTTGAAATCCTTCTGATTTCCCTCCTTCTTGGTCGTTTGAACTTGAAATTCTTGTTGAACTAATCTTTTAGAACTTCTATCAAACACCAGGAGCTCATGTGCTTCCAATGAATTTTGCAGCTTTTCAATTTTCATAGTTTTCACATCCTTTGCTTCTTGAATAGCTACAACTATAAAATCGAATTTTGTACTTAAAGATCTCATCACTTTTTCTACTACCATCTGATCTGTAATGTTCTCCCCACAAGTTCTCATTTGATTGACTATGGCTGTTAATTTTGAGAAGTAATCACTTACTTTCTGATCTGTTTCCATCTGCATCATCTCATACTTTCTTCTATAGGATTGTAGCTTCACTTGCTTCACCTTTTCTCCACCAGTGTGATAGTTTTCTAATATGTCCCATGCTTCTTTGGATCTTGTTGCTTTAGAAATCTTCTCAAAGTGCTGATTGTCAACATTCTGCTGAATATAGAATAAAGCTTTGCAGTCTTTCTTCTTGGCCTCCTTGAATGCAGTCCTCTGTGCATCAGTTGGATTCCCCACCAAATCCTCATAGCCATCCTGTACAATTTCACTCACTTCTTGTGCTCCAAACAAATATTTCATCAAAGCGCTCCATCGATCCCAATTCTTGCCATCAAGAACCAGAATATTTGATCCAAAACCATTGCTATTCATTTTTTCTATCAAGAATCTATCACTCAGTGTTTCCCTTGATTGTTCCCCTCACTTTTCACTCGTGTTTCCCTTGATTTTTACCCAGCTCTAGATGCCAATTGTTAGAGCATTAGATAATGCGCAACAGATATTTGATTCGAGTTGATAGACAAAATGATACACTAGTTTGCATAGAATTTTGGTAGAAGAAGAAAAATTAATTTTCAGAAACGAAGACAGTCTTAGATCAATCTTAACAGAAAAAATGAATTCTTCACACTCTGTTATTCACATTACAAGGTGTTATTTATATACATATTACACAATTGCTGCAAGGCTAGTTATTCATACCAAACTTAACTAACTAACTAACAATATGTAACAACCTTCTAATATTGGTTAATAGGACAGTTATGAATTAAATCTCAACATTTGATACATTAATGTAGTAGAATTTGTAATGTACATAAATATATGCACATAAAAGTAAAATTGTAAGTTGTTAGAAAAAAAAAATGTTATTACTTGTCGATGATATTGATTATGAAATAATTAGTTAATTAAACATTTTATAAAATGATTAAAACTAACTTAGGAATTAAAAATAGGTTATATGAAAAAATATCTCTGTTATAATATATTTGTTACAAAAATAAACTCATCTCATTTCATTAATGTATGTAGTTACCTCGTTTTCTCGTCTCTAAGTAAATTCAAACACGAAAATTTTGAAGCAAATGATGAAATAGATATCGACAATCACTAAGAATCCCTCCAAGTTCTGAGTGACAAAATGGAAGCTATCCATTACCAATTTAGTGTCCAATTCAAAAATCCACATTTAGCTTTGACAACGACAGTGTCTTGAGGCTAGTTAGCAGGATAAAACTTTAAAGAAGGTTAAAATTAAAAGAAAATAAAGTTAAACCAAAACTAAGAATCCTTTTATATAGTATATATGTGCATATATTTGAAATATTTAATTATTTAATTAAATAAAGAAGAATAAAACTATAAATAAATCAAATGGAGAATAAAATACGAAGGAAAACGTAACACATAAATTTGCTAATCTCTTTATATATGATGTACATTATTATTTGATCAAAACAACTACTTTTGTTTTTTTTATTATAACAATTACTATCGTTTAGACAATATAATCATTATTTTGTATAATTATTTTTTAAGGAACTCTTTCGGATAATAATAACATAAACTAGTCAAATAGGTCGTAAAAAATCTTTTGAGTGTTCATTTAAACTCACGTTTATTTTGCCAGAATTGTGGTTAGACCGTTTCTTCTATTATCTATCAAGTCTCAATTTCAATTTACATTTCTATTTATACAAGTGTTCACTTTTTATGATTTGAAATTATTCCAATAAAATTCATATTTGTAACTTCATTTTCATTTTTCTCGTCAAGTGAAATTTAAGAGTAAGAACTAAAATTTTTGTCTTCTCCTTTTCCGATTCTCAAGTTTGATCTTGGTGCGGAGATTATATTTGTAGTTTTAGAATTATGTACGATGGTTATGGTATCTAAGTATTCCTTTAATGCACAAGCATGATATATTAATAATTTTTTTCTATAAAATTTTAAAGTTTTGTTTTTTATTTCTATAAATTTTTTTTTTTTACTTTTAATTCCTGCAATATTTTTCAATACTCATTTTAATTCCTATAACAGCTTTTAGGTTGACGTCACACACTAAACTTCATCTATAACATATAACATATATGCGTTGTCGCAGTGCCAAATATGAACAAAGAAGGAGTACGTAAGTCATCGATTAAAATCATGTTAATGGTACAATAAACATAAATACCAACACACACTAACATTAAATATCATTGTAACATCATATAATAATATCATGACATATTCTCAATTACTACTAAATCTAATCATGCCATATATTCACAATTACTGCTTAAATCTACTCATGGCATATTATTATGTTTGCATTTATCATCTAAGTCTAGTCATCACACTATATTTTATTGGCAATTAATTTATTTAACAAAGATATCATATGGCTACATAACATGAAGAATAATATGGTATCAAGAATTTATGTAGAAATCATAAAATACAATAATAGTTGTACTTCATCAACTTTTAATTAAAACATATATCATTTTCTCATATATTAATTACTCAACATAACTTCTAATTTGTATATTCACACAACATCAATTTCTTATGATATGCAAACAGGAATGCAGTACCACATCTCCGAGTGCCTAGGCTCCTGTTGCAATTTTCGATACCTTATACTATTGTTAATGTTATATTATATATTTGTTGCTCTGCCTTTCTTTAATTCATATTAGTGCATTTAGTTTGCCTAATAAAAACCATGATGCTTACTTTTATCATAGGTTTTCTAATACTAATAGAGACGTAACTTTTTTTTATGAAAAGACATGACTTTATTTTAATATAATAATTTTGGGAAAGTTACATCATATGAACCGATTTGATTTTAGTAACAACTAGTTGAAAACCTGTGCATCTTTACGGGTAATGCAATTAATTAGCTTAAATTATATTAAAAGAAAAAACTTTGAATATATGTGATATATAGTGGAATAAACACTAAATAACGGTTTCAACTAATATAATGTGAATTTGGCACATACAACAACAAAATGCATCTTATAAATAAAATAGTACGAAAGATATAGTATTTAGATAAATTCAAATTTTATAAATCACGACATAAAATTAGAAACTACTGAAAGAATATCCCAGTTTCTTTTAATAAAAAATTTTGATAGACAGAAGGGCCAATTTTTTGTAATTTACCTTTAACTAATTAACTTTCAAAAGTCCATATTTTTTAAATACATTGCATACCTTTTAACTAATCAATAATAATATAATACAAATTTACATGAGAACTAAGACTCCAAATCCTAAATTGAGGGAAAATCATTATTATAGAGTAAAATCCAAAATCATTATTTTCTGAGAACTGTCATAGGCATAAATCAGAAGTTATCCACATCGTATAACATCATATCATCATTTAACTTTAATTCATTATTAGTTACACTGTAATTCACACATCGTAATTCATTATATCATAAATACAATTTACATAATCATTTTATATTTGTATCAGTTAATCATCGGTCAATCACATTAAGAAGTGGCTTCAGTGAAGAAGTGATTGTGGTAGCTCTATAAGCCATTGAAGTTGTTGGTGTATTAGCAAACAGATAGTAGCTCATTGGGTATGTAATGACACATGGATAGACTACTTTACCTTTGCTTTACTCATTTATTGTTCACAAATTATTAAAGTGGGAACCTTTGTTCCTATTATTGATTATTTTTTTAACAAAATATTCTCTTAAGTACTTTTTGTAAGAGTTGAGATAAAATTTAGTCAACAAAAATTAAAATATTTAGTTTATATTATAAATTAGATAAATTAATTTTTATTGACCTAGTTTAGTTTAATTGTTTCTTATAAAAAAGATAAGTGGGATATTATATTAATGCATTACGATCTTGGAAATAGCCAAGAATAAAAATAAAGTGGTTATAATTTTATTTTTTTATTTCCGTTAAATCATTCATCCACTAATATCCCTCCTAACTCTTCTTGAGATCATGATTCTCACTCTTTTTCATTATTTGACATCTTCAGTAAGGAATTGTTGGGCTACACGACACAAATAAATAGAGAAATGGCTCCATCTCAAGAGTTGAGCTAGTTATGAAATTACTTTACCCCTCTAACATGAAATGGGTAGTTTGTTTTCATAATTGTTTAAACCCTCCAATTTTTAGAGAAAAAAAATTCTAAAATCCAAAGTTATTTGTTATCTAAGTAAAGTTTGACAAATGATTATTTCAGTTAGAGTTTAAATTTGAATACTACCCATATAATTCGAGCTTAAATTTGGTATTAACCACTTGTGTCTAAACATTACTCTCTCCGTCTTAAAATAATTGAGTCATTTGTTTATTTCATACATATTAAGAAAAATGTATAAATGTAAGAGAAATAAAATATCACTTTTATTAAATTATCTTTGTTAAATATTGATGCATTATCAATGTCATAAATGTATAGTAAAAAATAATGCATTGGAAATGATGCAAATGGTATTAATTAAATGTTACAATTGAAAGAAAAAAAGGTATTATAAATTGAAAGAGTCATTTATTTTGGGACAAATTTTTTTTACTAATGGATAAATTATTTTGAGAAGAAGATAATATATTTTTATTTTCATATTTAAACCTGTTTTATATATATATATATATATATATACAAATGCTAATGATTAGTATATATATTAGAAGGGAAAAATGGTAGTAGCAAAGACCGAACTCTAGACCTCTTGCATTGATGTCTCTAACCAAACCACCATTGAAGTACTCCCTCAAGAATTTCATATTTTCACCATTGCTTGAATTACTTTTTTTTTTGTTCAAATTACATCCTTTAACATTTATATATAATATTGAAGAATTTTTTCAAAGAACAGTGCATATTGGGCGCAGGTTGCTCCCAAACATTTCCTTATGATAAATCATTTAAATCTAACCATGTTTAATGATGTTAAAGAAGCAATCTCGTGTGCATAAGACATTCATTGATTGATACTACATAGTTAAGTGTGTTTGGAAACATTGATCTTTAGTTCATATTGACTTTTGACCATTCAAAATTTAGTCAAACAACATTAAAAGCAAATTGTGCGCTTAAGCTTGAGAGGTGATTTTGAATCAATAATTAAAAATCGACTTTATTCATTTACTTGAATTCTATTGTTTTCATTAGTAGAGAAAATGTCTAAGTAATTGTTTGGACCGGCGTTGACATTGCAAATCTCAAATCCCAATGTAAGTTAAACATGATATTCACAAAGCTACAATGTAAAAAGCTTCTTTGCAGCCGTGCTATTTCACCGCAACTTCACACAAAAATTCAATGCCGATCCAAACAAACACTAAATTGATCATAAGACCTATATGGTCTCTGAAAAATGAAAAATGCCATAAAAAGTCTTAAATGTTAATCAAATTAATCCATCCATAGCCGCGAGGACATTTGCGTGCCCATTCAAAAGATAGGACTCTCGAAATTATATCATACATTTTGTAGAGGACAATGCAAAGTAGATCACACTTGATGAAAAATCAATGATTATGAAGTTCAAACAACGATTTACTAATTTATCAAATTGTAAAAACTAACTCTTCAATAGTTTTTTCGCCATCCTATGCTGCATAGTCTTAGTTGAGTAGAAGGATTAGGATTTGAAATGGAAGAAAAACAAATCAGTCCAACTTCGGTTTCAATGCTGGTCTTTTGGAATGTCAAGGTCTTTAAACACTGGACTGTCAACTCCAACTCCCATTGCGTTTAGTCCGTTATCGACATATATAACAGCGCCTGTGATTGCAGATGCTAAGGGCGATGCCAAGAAAGCGGCAGTGTTGCCTACCTCCTCTGTTACAAATACTCTCAAGTGTAAGTAATTGCGGACAAAAAATGCAGCAAATGTTCATTTCAGAAATCATGAATCTCAAGGGTAATATTATATTACCTGCATGTAGTTCTTTCTGTAGTGGTGCATTGGTAAATGAATAATCAATCATCATGTCAATGAAACCAATTGCTTTCGCAGCACGGCTTCCGAGTGGACCTGGTCATTGGGGACATTTTAAGTCAACATGTTTGTCAACGTAAACTGAATTCATTACAACAAAAACAACCAACGGAAAAAGAGAGGGTAGTGTTAGGCAATCGACAACCAATGTAAAACGTAATCGAATTTCTATAGCATGGATCAAATACGTAATAATATATTGAATTCATTGACAAGCAAAAGTCCAACTTGGAGGAGAAAAATTAATAACACACTACAGTTTGACCTATAGTTTTTTTGGATCTCCCTTTATCTCTAACTATTTGATTGTCCTGTTTGGTTTAATCTTCCTACTGATGCTTCTACAAGTCTTTTCCATACATGCTCAAACCATATACTACAATATTCTATGATTTTCTCTCTATTATGGAAGCTATCCTAATTTTCTCTCTAATGATTGTATTTTCTATTCCTATATTGACTTGTGTAACCAATCATACATAGTAACATTCTCATCTCTGGGATGAAATTTCCTTTAAGCTTGAGTTATATTCTTATCGCATATTACACTTGAAATATTCCTCCATTTCATCCACCCTACTTGAATCCCATAATCAATATCTCTCTATCTCCCTATCACTTTAAGGCTCTTGTTAGGTAACACCCATTTATGAGCTTATAGTTTATAGCGTTTTTTTGATAAGCTACTTCAATTAGCTTATGAGCTTAAAACTTATCATTTTTTCTTCCAATTTTACCCTTATTGTTTTAACTAAATTCCTTTTTTACTTCTTATAATTTATTTATTTATTAACTATTATAATTTATAATAAAACTAATTAGCTATAATTGGAATATGAAAGGTCTCGTCTCCTTTATAAGAACAGCAACATGACTTCCTCCCCCATTTACCTTCTATGCTATCTTTTTTCATGATAATATGTTATCTATATATGTAATATGCAGGTTATTTCACTATTACAATATTGATATATATGTGTTGAATATAATTTGAAATAAATTTTAGTGAATAAAAATTAATTTAATAATAATATATATAAAATATATTAGATTAATCAATTTTAAATTAACAACAACAAAAATTTAAATTACTTACTTTAAAATATTTAAACATTAATTGATATAAATTGTATTATTGATTAAAAATGTCCTTTTATGTCATTTTACAATTTTAGCTAATTGAACGGTTAATTTTACCAAACACTTCAATCAGTTATCGGTTATAAGCTAGCTTATCAGCTAAATTTTATCAAACAGGGGCTAAATGAAGGATCCAAGTAGAAGGTGTTCACGAGTACGAGTCAACCAGCGAAGCCGGTCATCAAAGGTACTTAAAACGTGAGACTTGTGGTATTGTATTTTCTACAATTTTCATCACTGCATTAAAAATTGTTCATCCTTGGCTAAACTTGCATTCCACATAATCCAGTTTAGTTCCACTTAGACGGAAACCATTTATTTCAAGACTTGTCACCATATCTCTAACTTGGTATCACATGCTCATGGATATATTGCAAGTGAAAGAAAAGGAAAGCAGACAAAATCATTGACTAAATAAGTTGATAAGCCATCAGTACCTGCAGATATAGTATTGACTCTGATTCTTTTCTTTCTACCAGCTTCAAAAGCAAGCACCTGATAAATATAATTTAAAAAATCCAAAGGAGAAGGGGATGGAGGTTAGGATCATGAAAGTACCGAAAACAACATTTATGTGCGTCAATAACAGACCTAGATTCTCTGCAGTAAGAAAAGCATGCATTTACACGCAGTAAGCGATTTCAATCGTTAATCTGAGATCAGATGACTCAAATTACACAATAATAAAATCGGTTTTAAACAATATCGGCCATTAATTTGAGATAGAAAGGTTGATATCCAAAACTGTGCGACGCAGTTACTGCACCAAATCCAAATCCGTAAATATCATAGTTTTTAAAAAGAAAAAAGTAAACTCACTCTTGTATCACTTTCCAAAGCAGCTTTAGCAGAACTCATACCCCCACCATATCTGCATATCAGGCAGTTCAAAACTTGTCAATAATTTTTTTATCAAAATACAAAATGTTGAGCCTTTAGCATATCATACACACCCGGGAATAATCCTCTCTGAAGCAATATATGTTAGAGAGATCGAAGATCCACCTATAACCAAAACAAATGGTGAGAACAATATATTGAAGGATGAAGAATCAAAATGTCGACCCTCTTAGGTAATGAACTTGCCTTGGTTCATGATTGGAAGAAAATGTTTTAGCAAAGAAATATAAGAGTAACTAGACGCCGATATGGCAGCTAGATATCCTTTCCGAGATGTCTCAGACAATAGTTTGCTGACCTATAAGATTCAATTTGTTTGTTAAGACTCAAGACAAAAGTTAGCAAAAAATCTATTGTTGTAATATGATACCTCTGGTCCATTAGCAAGTGAGTGCACGAGTATGTCAATAGTGCCAAAATCGTTCTTGACAGATTCAACAACTTCCTATAAGAAAATACAAATGCACAGCAGAGTTATGAGAACTAGCCTTATTCAAACACAAGCTGAGACATGAATCATAGAGTAACAACAACAATAACAAGCAAGACTTTCCGAACAGGTGGAGTAGGCTATAAAGATCAATCGACATCATAAGGCCATGTTGTGTGTATTACTATTTGGTCCAAAGATTACCTCCAATGTCTCTAACTATTGAAGTATCCTCTGTACTAATGCTTTTATAGGTCTTCTTCAAACATACACAAACCATTTCTCTACCACGCGAACTACACAGGTTTTATCTCTAATGATTATATTTCCTTTTCTTATGTCATTCAGTCATCCATCATAACATTCTCATCTCTATAAAACTAAGTTTACTTTCTTGTTGACCTTTCACCACTTGACATTAAATTAAATTCTTTACATTACAACATTTTTGGTCTTATAGTTGTGTGATAAAATTTTCGTTCAGGTTTGAGGGGTATATTTCAATTGCATGTCACACTGAAATCATAGAGTAGATGCTACTCAGTTTTTTATATACTTAGTGAGCTTAAGTTTTGTCTGCTAACAGAAAATGTTTCAAAAAGCATTATCTAGAATTCTTTCACTCGTGAAAAATTATATAATAAAAATTAGAAGAAAAAAATCAAGTAATCAAATGAAATAATTAGATGAATTGAAGCTTTCATCTTCAGGCTTGATCGGAGAAACGTGGAAAATGGAAATCCCTCTAGCTTGTAGACATTTACATCATCTAAGGAATTTATGAGACTATTCATGTACATTACTGAAGAAATTATAAAAGCTTTAAGTGATAGAATCATATGTAGAGCAGAAATCAGATATGCATTCCAAACTGTACAAGAAAAGTAGAATATACACCAGTTGAACGTTAACTTCATGTTATAAGGCCTATTTTATTGGAATTTGTAAATTGTTTTTGGTAACTTACAATGTAAATCTAGAATAACTTTTCAAGCATATTTAGCTAAAATTATCAGCTCAAATAAAAATATGAGAAAAGAAGATGTTATTGTTAAAACATCTTAAGTTCTTAACACATGACGGATTTCTTAATATTCATGATACAAAATAAACAGCTATCGGCAGAAAATAAACAAGCAGAAAAGACTCATAATACATTCAAAGTTAATTATAAATTGAATCAAAAATCTATTTTTAGAACAAAATTGAAACTCATTTCGCAAAAGAGAGATTGAAAGTGTATTGTAAATTTGTAACTGTAGAGAAGTATAGATAACAGAGTGATCGATCTATACCTGGACAGTCCAATTTGAAGCTCCAGCATAGCGCTTATTAGCTTTGACCTACAAAATTTTCACAAAAAAACATAGATGACGATATGTTTTGTGGATTGTTTTTATATCTTTAGATAAAATATATGAACATCTCCCTTACATCTTCCGGGACATCTTCGGGACTGTCATAGACTGCATCCAAGGGATACACTTTAGTAATCTTCATCAATGAACCATCTTGTAACCTGAAAAAAATGGAGTTACATGTTAACAACATACTTAAATATTACATTTAATGACAAAGGAAAATCAATACAGAGCAATGTTTAAAAGTTCTACTTGCGTGATTCGTCAAATTTTCCACGCCGTAAACTGGACTCAAATATGTTTAGAGCCTACATGAAAATGTTCAAAGTTAGTCCCTGACTGCTTGTATAAATCATTGCACTAATATAATGATGTTCAAACAGACAACATTGGAACTCGGGCAAATAGTCATAAATTTGTGAGGCACAGTGACAATAGTTCATGAATGTATCGACATTACCAAAAACATACCTAAATGTGTTTTTTGCTAGTGAGTTTAGTTCTAGAATGTGTCTTAGGTTAGTCAATTTGATCCTTAAAATTACTAAAAAAAGAGACACTTGGAGATGTGTTTGTAATTTCGACATGTTCAGTCTTTCAGAGATTATAATGACAACGCCTTAAACATTTAGGGACCAAAATGACGATTTATTCTTGGATCTCTGTAATATTTACTTACAGGTACCCATGTGCCGACAAGAATTTCAGCTCCTGCTTCTGCAAGAGATTTTGCTATTGCCCAACCATATCCATTGTCATCAGCCACACCAGCAATGAATGCCCTTTTACCTGCACATAACATTACTTTCAGTGGGGTGCTACTTTGTTCTTATGATATGGTTACTAAATACTATGTGCCATACCATTAATCGTGTTTTGTGTCAAATCAATGATAACAATAGACATTGTTAAAAGTAAAATGCATTAGAAATAACTTCTGTGTCAAATATGTAAAATAGATACAAGGGATTCGCGGAAAAAGAAGGTAAACCTCTCAAATCAATTGGCAATCCTGTAACTTGCTTGTCTGAACTAGACTCAGACATCGCCTTTGTTACAATTTTGTCAAATTTTAAGCTACATGATGTTGACGCCTTCTGGAAGGGTTTCACCGATGCAACATGACAAACACTTCCAAGTTTATCACATGAGCCAACCTTAATCCTGCCTCCAAGAACTGCAGGACCTAAATTTGAAAACTTTTGTGATGAGCCGATCCTAGGTCTTGACATTGCCATCGAAATATTAGAAACTGTTGTTGTTGCCATTTCGGATGAATGTAATCTGAGAGTAGAATGCCTTAATCTGCACAAAAAACTAACATTAAAAACAGAAAACTATAATAAATTGAGAAATTATCAAATCTTTTTCACTACTCCAAACCCTTTATTGAACACACTTAATATAAATCTCAGATGATAAATTAGGACTCCTTCATAAAAAGTTTCAAATGGTCACCACTTGAAAATTTCCCTGTTTATCCCAAAATATTTGATTTCAGAATTTGCCTCCAACTTTACATCTAGCATTCTTTTAACTATAATTATCACAACATAAACCTTGATGTTATACTAATAGCTTAGATTCATAAACTTATCTAATATTACGAATTTCAAAGGGATCAAAATGCATCTAATTTTAATTGATTCACTTATTATTCAATGTTTACTACATTAATTCACATATATTTCCAGAGAATTCATTTATAAGAAAACAAACAAACAAAAAACCTCAAACCAATTAAAAGCATCTAAAAAATACAAAAGCTATTTACTACATTAGTCCCAGGTTCCAACAAAAGCTTATCTTTTTTCATACTAACCGCAAAGAAATAAGAAAAACATGAAAAAACCTTCAATTTAAATAATTAGATCCAAATAAAAATTCTACCTTTTGATCGTATTAAAAGTGTTTAAATCAAAATAAGCCTTTATGCACACAGATTAAAGCTATGTTTCACAATAGAACCAACATTTACATAATTTCATTACAGAAACCAAACAAATGAGAACGAGAAGAAGAACATAGGAAGTGTGAGTGTTGTTGTTACCTTTTGCAACAAAGGGGATCAATGTGGAGAGAGAGAGAGAGAGAGAGAGATGAGAGGGTTCCAAGTGAAGAGGCAAAAGTGTGTATTAGATGGAGAAGTAGAACAAAAAACCTTGGGATTGTGTCGATGGAAACAATGTTGTTGTGTTTTTATGTTGAGTTGTTCAGAGTAGTTGGAGCTTTGGAAGTGTCGAAGAATAATAATAATGCTACAAGCCCTGAGAGTTGTTTTAATTTGGGTGTTTTGGAAGTTGTTATTTTCATCACCCATAACAAAAAATAATATTAAAAGGATTTAAATTTGTTTTTATCAGTTTTATTTTTTTATTAATTTAATCAAAAAGTAATTTATATAGTACTAGTTTAAAAATTACATTTTTCGTTTTATCAAATTTCCAATGAGTCGAAACAAAAATTGCACAAGGCTCTAATCATAGTGTATTTCAAATACTACAATAAAATATTCAATTATTTTATCTTGTTAATGTTAAGCAATATTAATATATTATTCCTTGTTATGGTTCCTCGCACACTTTGCCTCATCCCAAATTCGCAGTATGTTGCATATCACTAGAGCATCGCCCTCGTTGCCATAAATATAGGTATAACATGTTTTTCATGTTATTCTCTGAATCTTACCATGAGTGTCATTTTTGTAAAAAAAATTATCTTAAAATGGATATTATTTTCAAGTTTTAATGTAATTTTAATTATTTTTTTTATACTACTCTTTAATAATTATTATGTGCATAATTTATAAAATATTTATTTTATTTTATATTAATAATAGTGAAAAGTTCACCAATAAATAAGATAGATAGTTTGACAAAATGAGTTATATCTTTCTTCTAATTATTATATTTCTCAATACGTGTGTAAAAATCTTAAATGATATTCATTATAAGACATAGAAAAAATACCTTACAATCTAATATAATATAAACTTAAGAGATTTCGTTGCCACTTAAAAAAAATTATTTTATATATATTATAAATTATTTTCTTGCCTCTATTATCTAAAATTTTTGGATGGTCTGATTTTAATTTAAAGTCTTTCATATACTAAAGCAATATAACCAAAGGGGTGTATATCATTATTTATTACTTTTTGAGTTCGACACTTTTTTCAATCATCTTTCTATCACTTTTGCTGATAACATTTCTATATTGATAAGAAAGCTCACACTACACCCTTTCTTCTTTTCTTTCTTTTTTCATTTTTATTCTACATTCTACATATTCTTCTTATTTATTCTTCTTTCATCTTTTTCATTTTCTCTCTATTTTGAGAAACCATAATTGAAAGGGAGTATATTTTCTCTCTTCCTATCTTTGAATATTTTTTTACAACTACCAAGGAGAGTGGGTTCACCGAAGCATGTACAGTAGTGATTGGGAAGTTTTAGCCCCGACTAACGATAAACGTGTATGCTCAGAGTACCTTATGGTCTCTATTCCCATATACAAGGTCATACTCAAAGATATAGGATTTCAGTTGCCTTTTACCAACTTTGAGAAGAATGTGTTTCAGCACCTCAACCTGTGTCCTTCCCAAATTCATCCAAATTATCTCGCCTACTTGAAAGTTTTCCAATAGGTTTGTGGTTACATGGACGCGAATGTAACAATGAGTCTATTTTTTTAATCTTTGGTCTTCTTTGGAATGAAGACACCACTATGCAGAATTTGGTCTCTTTCAAGCAACCTAAGCATTTATTCGCTCCTTTTATGGATTCTCTTTGTGGTTTCAAGGATAGGTGCAATTTTGCCCATCCTTTAACTGAGAAGGCTACGAATGGAGTAGTAGTCTGCGAGCAGGTGTTGGACAATGAAGGTGCCCCTATTATCAACAAGGCGGGGGATATCATGGAAACTGTCATCCCTTTGCTCCATTTCTTCTAGTCAAATAGACATTTCCATCAGAACAGGAAGGACATGGTTACAAAACTGAAGGACTTGAGTGTTCCTGAAACCTCATACCGCAATGCCCTTTGTTGTTTTGTTAGCTCTCTGAAGACAAAACGTATCAACCCTGATGTCAACGTCTCTCTCGAACAGAGATTTATTGAAACTCGAGAGTTGGTGACCTGTCGCTCTCAAAGGGAGGTTGATACTTGTCTTCATATGTTTTTTCTCGTATGTGCTTGTTTTTAGCGCTAATTTAACGACATACTTATTTATGATTTACTCTTGTTTGTAGGAAAAATGAAGGCTTTGTAGATGGCAATTGTGCTAGGGGAGAATAGGAGAAAGAAGAAGGGGTCTTCTTCAGCCATTGCGTAGGCTACCCTGGTTCAAGTGATTTAGCCTAAAAAGGAGGACGTCATCATCATAAATCCTCAACAAATGAAGATGACTCAAGAAGTTGATGAGTTAGAGGAACTTTTTGCAGGTGAACTTAATACCTGACACAAGCATTCAAGGTCTACCGTCGATGCTAATGATCTGAGGGTTGCTGAAATGGGCCTCGCTTTCTTCTCTATTGTTTGGGTGAATGTTGGCTCATCAAACCTTGATGTTCAACCTCCGATTTAGCAATTTTATGGGACTTAGATTCTGTTGGTCATAAGAAAGCGCTATTGGCCGACGTGCCAGCGGACCTCTAAGTGTTGTCATTGGCTCACACAATGGTGATTCTTTCAAGGTAGTTGTGTTTGTAACGTCGTCAATGAAATCGAGTTCGTTATGTTGCTCATCCTTATTTGTTTGAGGGTTCAGTGGGTATGCGGCTCTTCAACTCAATTCTCCAAGCTCGATAGGGACAACTACCTCGATTTTGTATGTTAGTTGGAACGAGGTTTCACCTGTGGTGGAATAGGGGTGTTGTTCGGTAGGCCTACAAGACCGCGGGGAGCTCATCACTCCATCTCTCGTTGGCGTCGTTCAACCTTCATTTTGACCCTCAAAGGATGACGCGGTTGACGGCCTCTGCTTGTCCATTCGTTTGAGGATGCTAAACAGATGTGAAACGTTGTTTTATTATAAGTTCTATGAGGAGTTCTCAAAAAATAATTGTTGGTGAACTGTGTATTGTTCTCTGTTATGAAGACTTGGGGAATGCCAAATATGGTTAGTATTTTTTTCTTAAAAAAATTTGTTACGTTTACTACTGTGACTTTTGTTAGTGGTCCTACTTCGATCCATTTGGTGAAATAATCGACAGCTGTGAGTAGGAATTTTAATTGTCCTTGTGCCAGTGGAAAATGGTCGAGTATATCCATTCTCCACCACACGAAGGGCCATGGTGAGGTGATTTTGGTGAGCTCGACTGGCAGCGTTAAGTAGTGGTCTCCACGACCCTAACATTTATCGCATCTCTAGACGTATGTTTTGGCATCTTCTTGGATGGTTGGCTAGTAGTATTCGGCATGTAAGACTCTTTTGGCAAGGTTTCTACCTCCTAGGTGGAGCCCACACATGCCTTCGTGCATTTCTCTGAGACATAGTCAACAAAGATGGTCCACTTAATCCTTGGATCGAATGACAATAGGGTGATTTATGCGATGAAATCAGCGATGGCTTAGGCTTTTATGGATTTCCCCGTATCGAAGGTGATATCCAACTCCAAGAGTTCTAACGACCATTTCGTCATTCTTCTCGCAAGATCTGGTCTATGGAGGATTTGGTGAATCGGTTGATTCGTCTTGATCACGACTGTATGAGCCAAAACATATTGTCTAAGCCCTCTTACTGCGACAAATAATGCTAAAGAGACTTTCTTCAATTGTTGATATCTTAGCTCGAGCCTTTTAGTGCCTTGTTGGTGAAATAGACGAGTTTTTGTCCTTCGATCGTTTCTCGGATTAAATATGCGCTTACGGCTTTCGACGAAACAACCAGGTAAAGATAATGTTTTTCTTTAACGATCGATCCACATAGAATTGGTGGTTGTGAAAGGATTTCTTTTAGTTGAGTTAAGGTGGTGTCGCTGTTGTTTGTCCACTGGAAGGCCACTTCTTTCCTTAACAACTTGTAAAAAGTGAGCGTGTATTGTGCGAATTTTGCTTTGAATCTTGATAGAGTCGTAAGTATGTTGCTGAGGACTTGGATTTTTATTTTGGAGTCTGATATCAGCACAGTTGGGTATCTCATTAGTAGTCCGTGCGAAGATATCGACATACTCTTTGAGGCAATCAGCTAGCTTTCCCTTGACCTTATTAGGTACATCTACTTCGATTCGTATGGCCCTTCTCGGATTGTCTCATATCGCGATAAGGGAAAATTATCCAACTGAATTAGGCCTCTTCATTGACTTTCTAGTAGCAGCGGGGCTGTCTTCTACCTGAAACTCGTCAAGCCTCGCATCAAGTTCAATAACTGGGTTGGTGATGGCGAGGACTTGGCTTCCTTTCTTGTTCGGTTTTGCATATTTCGTACGTATTTCTTGACTTTTGAGGGAGGCCACGAAGCATCTTTTAGCTGCATCTATGTTTGCATGCCTAATAGCTACATCTTTGGTTCTGAAGTGGTACTTAAGCTTAAGATGGACGGTTGAAGAGATTGCGCCTAACTTAGCCATGGTTGGACGACCGATTATGCAATTATAGATTGACTCGCAACTGATAATTATGAATTGGGTCTTGATAGTCTTTCGGAAGTTGTTTTCTCAGAAAGTTATGAGTAACTCGACATATCCCCAAGGGGTGTTGTTTGATTTGTTGAAACTTTGTAAATCATGTCCTCCAAATTTAAAAGGTGGCCATGTACGCCCGTAAAGAGATAATGAAGGTCGAGATCCCTCCTTGCTAACTATGATTCTATGCGCATTTTTGGATGCCATGTCCTCTAGATTTCTCTTGACGGGGGAAATATTGGAGAAATTAGCATTCAAGCATCCTCCTAATATGAAGAGGGCGGTGGAAAAGTTCTCCCACGAGCTAAAATCATGATTGATGGGCATCATCATTGGGAAAGTCATGTTGTGAAGAATTTCTCTTGTGATGGACATGACAATCAGAAATCCTTGTGGATCGTCTTCGCCTTTGTGGATGACGCTATCTAGCGTGTTGTTGGCAAGGCATGGGGACTCTAGTTTTCTCCTTTATGGGGAAGAGTTGCGTCCTCGATTGGTGTATTGCCTCCATTTTCCCTTTTGGATGAGAAGTTCGATAACATCCTTCAGGTGGATGCAATCATCGGTGTTGTGCCCATTGCACTTGTGGAAGCGACAATACTTAAATTATGTGTTGGCGCACTCAACCAATATGTGTTCGCTATATGCGTTGAGAGGGGTATATGAGAGGTATCGACCACACCGACTTTTGGTTTGTCAAATCTTTTCGTGGTTTTTCTTCCCGCTTGTGTTCGATTGGAGATCGTCAGGTGGTATCAACAGTTATGTTCTTGTTGTCCTTGTCAGACCTGCCCCTACATATCTTCTAGGCGTGGATTTCATCTTCATTCTTGATGTAAGTTTGACCCTGGGCAAGGAATTTGTTCAGGGTCCTAGGCTTCTTCAACCCAGTGGTGGAAAACTGACTATTTATTCTAGGCATAAGGTGTAAATATAAAATTTTAAAGTGTTCAATATACAAAATTAAAGATATCAATGTAAATGTTAGGGTATATTATATAAAAAAAAAATTGGGACCCTCCCTAATTGGGGGCATGTGACAATGTTCTGGTTGCACGTCTTAATCGACAGTCCTGTCTAAGGTAATAAAGTGTTCTAACTAGTCTACAAAGTTGATTTCCTGATGATACCTTCGATGTTTAGGTTTAAGAGTAACCCAAACCATATTTATTTTGCCTATTTGCGGTCTCTGAAAATATAATTTAAATGTAGGTGTGTGTGTGTGTGATACTCCAATTTGAGAGTGTGATATAATCTACTTATGAGGACATGAAATTAAAAATATTTTGTTATTGAAAGACTTAAAAAACAGTATCAATTTTATTTTTATTTATTCAAACCTCATAATTTATTTATTATATATTTTCATTCAATATTATAAATCTATAAAATATTTTAAAATCTTGAAAATTCTTATATTATAAATACATTAAAATTCTAATTATAAAATCTTAATTAAAATAGTCTTTTAAAATTTTATTGACTCCTTGACGGATGCATGCATTCAAGCACTCATTATTTAGCAATGCCCATAACAAAAATTCTAAAATGCACTAGATATATTGCATTTATCCTAAATGATAAATCACCTTTGAAATATAATCCTCCAATACAAATGTACTCATTTCACAATATCAAATACACTTTTCTAATAAACAATTTATTAATTAATATTATTAATTTATTTTGAGAAATAAATAAATCACAGTAGGACACATTTTGTTATGTTATTTTAGCAATATCTATTGATATTTGTCAAAATTAAACATGAATGTTTGACATCAAACTTGAGTAAAGATATCAACAAGAGCAACGCCATACCAGAGAGTCTCTTCCGCTCTCATCCTCTGGAAAAATTTCATAATACTAAAAAATACCATAAAATCAAAGTTATGCTAATTAATAATTGTTGTATAATATTTTTGGTCTCTAAGTCAAATCTTTTATTCAAATGTTCAATGTGACCATGTAAAGAAGAGTAGAATTGTTAAAATGGATAAGACATATTAAAATGGGTATTTGTTTGATCTACATATTAGTATAAATTGAACTTTAAAATAGGAAATTAAAAAATGAAGAAGTCTTTTTATTTAGTTCATATTTTTTTTAGTATTTATTATTATTAGACTGACTTAAACAAATGAATTATATCCTCAAGTATTTATTATTCCATAACCTCAATTATATCCAAATCCAATTAAAAGATAACATTAAGACACAATATTTATCCAAGAGGTAACATTAAGACACAGTAACGTGTTGAAGGTTTTATTACAAACTCAAAAATCCTATGTTAAAGTTGCTCCAAAAAAATCATGTATTAAAAAGGATCTAATCTCATTAAACAATATTACAAAATTCTAATGCTTTTTTTTTTTCTAATATAATAACAAATCAGAATTATAATTGGGTAAAAAAAAAAAACCCGTGTTTCCCATCATCTCGTACGAACAGTAATCGAACCTCCCCGTCTAGTTTCCATAACCACGTCATCAAAACCCAACAACCTACAACTAACCGCCGCGTCGTGTCCTTTCTCTCTCAAAAACGCCGCCACGCTTCGCCGGAAAATCGAAACATTTCGCTCTTTCAAAAACGAGAAGTTTTCGAAAGCCTCCGTAACATGCTCGAGAAGCATGTTCCTGTAAGAGTCAGCATTCTTCGTGAACACAGCATTTAAACGTTTCAAATCAGACGAGTCAGCGAATGAGTCGACTCGGTCCGAGTCCAACTCGTTAGGTGCCGAATCATCATTATTACCGTTGGTGTGTTCTTCGAGGAAGCTATGCACGAGGTCAGATAGGGAGAGGGAGTCGCCGTCGCTATCGCTGGAATAAACACTTCCGGTGTTAAAGGATGTGAGTTTCTGGCTATTGGTGACAACGAGCCGAGCTCTGGCATCGTCGTCGAAGATGTCAGTGACTCGTTTGTTTCTAGAGATAATTGCCATGATAAGGAGAATTTTGAAAAGAGAAATAATAAAGAAATGGTGAGAGATTGAGATTGTGTTATGGGAGAGAGAATGGTGGTGGTTTTGAAGGGAGATGAAAGTGTGGGAATATGGTGGAGAATATTCGTGGAAAAGTGATTAGTGGTAATTTCACCGTGTGTCTTCATTATTATTTTAACGAATATCTGTTATTGCAGACGAGTTTCAAAAACTAATCTGTTATCCAGATGCTAGGCATATCCGGGATAAAAAGTATAAACTCGGTGACTATTCGGGTCGGGTATTTGAATGAACAGAATCCGGAGGGAATATTATTTTACGTAATTGTAAAAGAAAGGTTCATGGTTTCAATTTTTTTATTTATTATATTAACTACTGCAAAAATTAAGAATGATATCTTCCAACATCATTCATTAAAAATGAATCTAGTCTATGCTAAGATTATTTTAAACTTAATTCTGTCAACGTGACATTCTACAAGATTATGTTTTCTATGCTTTTTTACAATAAATACAATTATTTCAACATCAAATATTTTTTCTATATATCACATGATTTTATCTTTTAATATTAATTTTGAATAAAATATCATTTGTTTAAATCAATAAACGTGTTTATTTGAATTCATTTATAGATATTTTAAATCTGAAATAATACACATTTAGAATAAATCTAATTAAAAAAAAATGTTGCTTTAATGAAATGGTTAAAGCATATACCATGGTTGATTCTTTTAGTGTAAGATATACGAAATTGGAAAGAGAAATTAAATTAAATAACTTTATGTTAAAGCATTTCTTTGTATTAGAACAAAAAAAAAAACCATTTTTTTATATTCCTTTAATATACCAAAATAGGTGAAATACCTTATACGGTCACTTAACTTAATTTCAGTCATTTATCTTTATAACCTCCATAAAGTGTTTAATCCATGTTTTCTTATTAGGGTTAATTAAATTCTATTTCAAAACCTTACTCTTGATCAAAGAGTTATAAATAAAGTTAATTTGGTTAAAAATGTAATGCGATAAACTAGTCTCGATCTTTGTACTTTCAGAGAAAACCAAAGAGTTTTAATCTTTCTAGAGTTCATTAACCGCCACATCAAATAATGTTTTTCATGCCCAAGGGAAGTTTCCAATGTTGTTGTGAGTAAGATTCGATACAAGCCAATCATAAGTACAAAGGTTATAAAATTTACTCCAAAATTCAAACTTAATAACTCTATTACAAAATAGTTGGAGATCTTCACAATCCTTCACAACGTGCTGACATAATTCGTTGAAGACCTTGCATATATGACATCTCTTAGCATTTATCAAGAGTTTCTTGTGTCATCTTTCAAAACGTTGTCCTAACTCTAGCTGGGTTATGCTAGTTCCAAACCTCCTTGTACAATATTATTGGGTCAACATTGGTCTCATGGTTTATGAGATTATTATAGGCTTACTTGAGAGTAAATTGGCTGTCAGTGGTTAGCAGACATGTGGATAAATCTGAAGAAATATCGGTTGAAGGCTTCAAGGGTTGAATTTTCTCACAACTTGACTTAGGCATAATTTTTTGTAGTTTACTCCAATTCCAAATTTGTACCATTGGTATAGCTCAATACAAAAAACTCAATTTCTCCAATTGGAATGACTTGAGGTGTTGAGTCAACAAACTTTCCACAACTTGGTATCTAGTGATCCTTCCAAAATTTTGTAGAATGACCATCACAAATAACCCGTTAGACATTACTTTCGGTATTGAGCCACACTTTACAAATATGTCTCTGTCCAAAACCAGTTTCCAGACAAGTTTGGTCATATATGCCTGATTAAGGACTTTTAGATTCTTGAAGCCAAGTCCACCTTCTTGCTTTGACTTGCAAATTGTTTCCCAAGATATCAAATGGCATGTTCTATGTTCAATTGTATTACCCCAGATGAAGTTGCGACATGATGTCTCAACTTCGTCACAAATAGAACTAAGAATTCACATGGTTTGCACCATATAAGTAGGAATGCTAGATAGAGATGATTGAGGAAGAGTGACTTTGCCTACAATATCTATCCAACATAAAGAAGAATAAATCTTTTGAGACTCATTGATGGGTTAGAGGAACACCAAGGTTTGTAGTTGGGTCAATCCTCAGACTTTGACTTAAAGAAGTCGCCTCCCTAGTTGAAATCATTATTTTATTTAAAATTACTTTTATATCTTAAATTGATAATTAAAAATTCTAAATTGAAACAATAATCACACAAAGAAGCAACAACAACAATAATAGAGAGAAATAAACTTGTATTAGTTGCACAACAAGAGAGAGAAGATTGAGAGCTGAGAGACAAACGAGCGAGCGACGGGCGACTAAGGATCGAGAGATGAGCTAGCGTGCAAGCGATGATGGCTGAGGGGCTTGAGAGGGACGACAATTGATGGACGAGAGACGAGCTAGCGTGCGAGCGACGACGACCGAGGAAGAAAAGAAGACGATTGAGGAAGAAGAAAAGATTGAGGGTAAGAAGCAAGGATTTTATGAAAATAACAAAATGAAGATAACAAAATAATGAAATTGCCCCTTAGTCAAAGTCAATAAAGAATATGTATGTACGATATATACTATACAATATTTGTGTTAGTATTTGTATCTAAAATTGTATTTAAATATCATTTCTCAAATAAAAATAATCGAACAATGTGTTGAGAGGTATGCGAAACTCCAATGTGGGTCCTAACAATAAATAATGTTGATAATAATGTTTTACTAAAAATATGATTCAACATGTGCAAGTCTCCATCCTCTAGAGTTCATTTGGACGTAATTGTTCTAAGAGTCATTTTGTTGTATCAAGTGGCAATTTATTTTTCCTAATTTATTTGTATTACTTGTGTATTGATATGTGTCACTTTGTTTTGCCTAAGCAACTTTTAGCACACTTAGTGCTCTAATTAATGCATTTGGGTTATTAAAAAATAATTAATTGGAGACCTACTCTTTCCTGATACACATCCAATGAACAAGAATACGTTTCTTATCCTTATGTGATGTAGTGATTTGTAAGGTATGTTTGGTTGAAAGGAGAAATAGAGAAGAGAGAAAAATGTGAGAAGAGAGAAAAATGAATGTGACAACTAACAAGAAAGAATTAAGAGAAAAGTATAATAAATTTGGTACACTTTGCAAAAGTTGTAGTGTAAATTTTATAAAATTAAGGTAGTTTATCATGATTTTCATAATCCTACTGCAAAATCAAACATGCAAATGATATAACATTGAATATAAAAGAAAGAGAAGAGAGAAATAGAAGAAATAGTCTTGATCTAAAGATTTTCATCCTGTTGTTTTTTGTTTAAAAAAATCTCATATTTTATAAAAAAAAACATAAAAAATTTCAAACATCTCATATTTTATACAAAAAAGAATGAAGTTTTAAATAGTTTATTTTTTATTTCACTACACTTCTAATTTATATTTTATTTTAAAAAAAATTACCATGATACACGCGTACACTAAATGTTGAGAACAAATGTATCACGGGATGAAAAGAAAAAATAAGCAATTTTTATTTTTTTTTATTTTTTTAGTAATACAAGAAGGTGTTTTCAACTCAATTATATACGAAGGGAACTCTGATTTTAAATTGCAGTCTACAATATTGTAGATTTTGAAATCTTCACAATGATATTATAACTGTAAAAATTTGCGTCGAAATTTTAATCGCAATCGTAACTATAATTTAAAACTACGAAGAGAACCATCATGTCTTGTGGATATTTTTTATAACAACTTTTTTTATTAAAAAGAGTATAAAAAATACTCTAATCTTTACCTAGAAAAAGTAGATTTTATCTGGCCTCATTATGTCTTGTGAATAGTTGTTGTCACTATTCACTTTGGACTTGGTTTCATGAATTTAGTACGTACTATACTTTGTGGGTAAAAACAGGGTAAATTTCAGTGAATATTTTTCTATTTATAGATTTTGAGTCTTAGAAGTTTTGGCATGGGTTTTGCATATATCTTTTTTATAGATAAATCATCATTTTAATTTTTGAAAGTGTAAGGCGTTATCACTTTGGTTCTTAACTTGACAAAAAATGTAAATTAGTCATCGAATCGTCAAAATAGTTCTTGAAAGATATAACATATTATCATAATAGTCCAGGAAAGGAACAACTTATTGTTAAAATAGTCTCTAATCATTATAACGTTAATGACTAAACTGACGGACTATTTGATAATTCGAGAACTAGTTAATTTGAATTTTTTGACTGAGTTAGGGACCAAAATAACAGCGTCTTGCACTTTCAATGACTAAAATAATGGTTTACTCAGTTTTTTATAAATAAATTTCATTAAACTAAATAAAATGATACTCACAACCCATTAAACTAAATACATGAAATCAAATAAATATACACAATAATGAGTTGTTCCACCAAATAAAGTACACTACACATTTTGTTTATCGGATTATAATCATAGTTTTAAATTGCAGTTTGCAACAACAATTGTAATTACAGTTCCAATGTTGCTGATTTTAAAGTGTTTGCAACGGTATCGTAGTTGGAATTTAGCCTGCATTTTTCCATAATATAGATTTACACAGTAACCGCAATAGCGACCACAATTGCAATTTAAAATTTAGTCACCCTTATATTTTCGTTAAAAACACTTGAAAACGCCTTAAATTTAGAGATATGATATTTAAACACAATTTTAGACACAAATATAGTATATTGTGTACTACAAACATAATCTTTATTGACTTTGACTAAGGGGCAATTTAGTTATTTTGATATCTTCATTTTGTTATTTTCATAAAACACTTTCTTCTTACCTTCAATCTTGTCTTCTTCTCTTCCTCCTTCTCTTCTTCCTCATCTCATTTTCCATTCTTCCTCAACCGTCGTCCCTCTCAAGCCCTTTAGCCGTCGTCGCTCACATGCTCGCACACTAGCTCGTCTCTTAGCCCTCAACCGTCGTCCCTCTCAAGCCCCTCAGTCGTCGTTGCTCGCATGCTTGCACACTAGATCAGACATCAGTCGCTCGTTCCTCAGCCATGTTCTCTCTCGTCGCTCGCTCGTCCATCTCTCGGCTCTTAGTTTTCTCTCTCTTGGTGTGCGACATATACAGGTTGTTGAGTTTTCTCATTGTAAGTTTACTTCTCTCTATCATTGTTGTTGCTTCTCTGTGTGATTGTTGTTTGTTTTAATTTAGTGTTTTTAACTATCAATTTGGGGTTCCTTTTTTGCTTCTTCAATTAGTGTTTTTGTTTATTCAATTTAGAGATATTTAAACACAATTTTAGACACAAATATAGTATATTGTGTACTACAAACATAATCTTTATTGACTTTGACTAAGGGGCAATTTAGTTATTTTGATATCTTCATTTTGTTATTTTCATAAAACACTTTCTTCTTACCTTCAATCTTGTCTTCTTCTCTTCCTCCTTCTCTTCTTCCTCATCTCATTTTCCATTCTTCCTCAACCGTCGTCCCTCTCAAGCCCTTTAGCCGTCGTCGCTCACATGCTCGCACACTAGCTCGTCTCTTAGCCCTCAACCGTCGTCCCTCTCAAGCCCCTCAGTCGTCGTTGCTCGCATGCTTGCACACTAGATCGGACATCAGTCGCTCGTTCCTCAGCCATGTTCTCTCTCGTCGCTCGCTCGTCCATCTCTCAGCTCTTAGTTTTCTCTCTCTTGGTGTGCGACATATACAGGTTGTTGAGTTTTCTCATTGTAAGTTTACTTCTCTCTATCATTGTTGTTGCTTCTCTGTGTGATTGTTGTTTGTTTTAATTTAGTGTTTTTAACTATCAATTTGGGGTTCCTTTTTTGCTTCTTCAATTAGGGTTTTTGTTTATTCAATTTAGTATTTTTTATTTTTGAAAAGTACATGTGTTTATATCTTTTGTGATTGTTTCTTATACTTATGGCGATTATTGGTATACTTCTGATTCAAGTACATTTGCTTCTGTTTTCAACTTAGACAAATTTAGTATCCTAAATGAGCTTTTATTTCAATGATAATATTTTGGTGTTTATTTTTTCATTTTACTTTGTTTAGTGACTTATTTTATTTTATAACCAACTTTCACGTGCTATATTTTTTTCTACAGTTGTGATGTTTTAAGACATGGCATCGACAAATTAAAAATGTAAGGAATTTAGTAATTGTATTTCCATTGTTGCATTTTATTTATCAATGTTAACCACATATTCATACTTTTCAAATACGTGTGACACCTGTATGTTTATCAAATATGTTGCTTGACGTCAACTATCATTTGTCATATGCCAACGAACTCAAATGCACAACAAAATCTACATCGGGTGTACCCACTCAAACCTGTTCTGATTTGAACAGAAAAAACCCGCTTCGATTAGATGTGGGTGCGGGTGCGGGTTTTCTCTGAAATTAAAAATCGAGAGCATGGATGAGATTGAGGGTGTTGATATTCACCCTGCACCCACATCATTAGTAATATTATTATCATTTTAAAATTTTAAATACATGTACATATTAAATATATTAAATTTTTTTAAATATTAAAAATTATAATCTTCTCTCTATAAAAAATATGATTTTAATATTTTATTATTGTATAATAATAATTATTTTATTATATTAATTATAATTAATATGAATTTTAAATATTATTTTATATATATGAATGGTGTGAGTGTGTGCGGGGAAACTCAAACTCCGTCGCAGACAGAGAAATGAGAACTAAATTTCACACATGATAAAAAACGAAGACGAATGCAGATTTTCCCTGACTAGTCGGATGCGGGATGGGGAAAGTAAAATACGCCTCCACTCGATTGCCATGTTTACATCTAAGTAGGGATATTTTAATTTTCCATTCAATTCAAGATTCGGAATTTATGTGGATACACACTTTTCTTCATTTTCTCTTCCTTAGTTCTTCTTGTAAGTATATACATCTTAATCTTAATCTTAATATTAATTCTCTCATTAATTACTTGTTTGATATAATAATAATTACTTGAGAGTATTTGGTGTGGCAGCTCGATCTAGCAACATCAGGGAAAGGGGGAATTAGACCTTTTATTGGTTTAAATCACTACGCGAAAAAACGCATATTACAGCGCTTTTTTTAAGCCATTTACAGCGCTTTTTCAAAAAAAAAAAGCGCTGTAGTTAGCAGCGCTGTAAAAGGATACAACAGCGCTTTTGTTTGAAAAAAAAGCGCTGTAAAAGGTAGACAAATTGCGTGCTTGTTATGCACCTTTTACAGCGCTTATTCACAAAAGCGCTGTAAAAGGTGCACTTATATAGTTGAATATTATGCACTATTATGACCCTATTACAGCGCTTCTTCACTATATTTTCAAATGCACAAATATTCACAACATGCAATCAGTTCATAATTACATATTCACAACAGCTACATATAACTACATATTCACACAACTACCTATTCATATAACTATCTATTGATTCACTATATTTTCATACAACTACTCATATTCACAACCTAGTATATACACAAACAGCACAGAACTACCATGTCCCTTGCAGCTTGCCATTTCCCAGCAAATCAAATAATATTCATTTCAAGCACATACTGACACCAGTCTTCCTTTATCTCTGTTAGTTCTTCTTCAGAATACGATGGACTGGAATTGTCAAAGTACTGATATAAAAATTGAACATAAATAAGTTAGAATCAAATATAAACATAGTTTATATATGAAAATCAAATAATTAAAATACCGTACCGTTTCTGGGATTATAATTTGATTCTTATCAACAATCTCCTTCATGAATCGCAATACATAGTACCCATAGTCGATGTTATTAGTTTGACGAGGGCACTATAAAATAAAACATATAAGTCAATAATTATTTAATTGTGCATTGATTGTAAGTGAAATTTAAAAGCATATATTTTAAACCTTTATTGGAATCCATGTGATGTTATTTGACTTTAGCTTCGACACTGTCGCACCTCTTTGAGCTCGAAAAACTTGTAAAGCACTATCGAATAAATGAATGTGATTATTATAGCATTAACAAACACATTATTTATATATATATATATATAAATGTAAAAAATAAATGAATATTACTTACGTGTTGAACAAAGCCTTTATCTCGGGACGATTGTTGTAATGGCCGTGAATGAGATCTAGGTAGTATATAACTTCAAAGGTCGCATTGATTGCAATTAGCACCCAATGTGCCCTACAACAACAAAAATTTAGTTTACACAAATAATAAATTAAGATCTCATAAAATAAAAAAGATATAAATATAGAATATATAATTACGTACCCTGAATTATATGGTGCAAGGAATAACTTATCCTTCTCTTTATTTCCTAATAGTATATCTAAAACGTATTTATTTACATTCGCTGGATCGTGTTTAAGCATCGATATCTTATGCGGAGACAAGAATGAAAATTTATTTGACAATCTGCGCGCGCACACGAACTTCTCATACAAAAACCTTCAATAAAAATTTCAAATTAGATTAATTACCAATAAATTAAATTAATTACAAATAAATGCGATGAAAAGTAATTTTTACCTCATGTAAATGCTCATAACAGTAGCACTCAGCTCCTTATGGTCGAGAAGTTCGTATATGTGCTCTTTTTCAAAAAATTCTTCATACGCGTCTCCGAATAGATCTTTATCCATGCTTATTATTCGTGAATCGTCGCTGCCCATATTTTTTTTTGCCTGTATGTCAAGACACGACCCATATGGAGCAAGTCCTGGCTGACTTATTTTAGGAGCAGGAGCAGCAACTGATTTTACACGATCCAGTTTTTTAGCAGCAACAACTTTGGTCGCTTTATTACCCTCCAGCTTTTGCAGTTTGCCAGTTTTATTACCCTCCAATTTTTTAGGTTTGCTGGCTTTATTTTTGCCACGAACATCCGGTCGTGGTGCGGCAGCTGGCTTGCTGGCTTGCTGTGCAGGTGGTTTATTAGATTGAATCTGAAAAAATGAGGTTAATCAAATTGTTAGTTTATTAAATCAGAAAAAATGACAAACTTTACAGAATAAATGTTACAAACCTTTTCGGGTGATGTGACTGTTTCATTTCTGGGAATCTTCTTATCATTCCCTTTATTAGACTTTATTTGAATCTAAATAAATGTGAAATTAAAGTTAACATTGGAAAAAATTCAGCAATTAAATATAATCAATTAAACATACATTTCAATTAATTAAACATATCTTGTCAAGGGCAACAATATGTTTGGGCCATGCCACGTAGCTGCCAATTGCTTCGCCCAAATAATTCAGATCTGCATCGTTGTCCGGTACAGGCAACGGTGCTGTTGGTTCCAAAACAATAACTGGCGATACTTTGACATGGCCCGCAGGGATTGGTGTGTTGTGCAATACCTCGCCCGGAGCATTGCACAATGTTCCCTTTCCGACCTTCCGATGAGTGGGGGAGGATAAGTATAGCACGCATGGAGTGACCCCCTAAAATCAATGGTTAATACATAAGTATGTGAAAAAATTAACTTTAATGAATTTCTTATTTTATTAAGTAATTAATTACCTCAGGAAGACTGTTGAGACCAACGTTGCAACTTGCGTTTTCACTCTCAATGTGAATTTCACGTTGGGGCTGGTCCATAAGTTGGTTGTTTTTATTTTTCTTCACCAAGAGGGCCACTTGCTCGGTTAATACTCTAATCTTCTCTAATACTTCCTCGTTAGATGGATTTTGGCGCTTCTCTTGTGAAAAATAACTTATAGGAGTTACGCCAAATCCTTTCCCCCTCACGCGGCCAGAATATTCAGGAACATTAAACACTTTACCTAATATGTCCCTGCAACTTTCCTTGTTGTCCTCTTGATTTTCCGATTCAAGATTCGCCTAAAATACACATAGGATTAAAAAGATAAGTTAAATAACATTTTTAAAATACGTACAATATTAGAAAATATTAAAGTGATAAATATACTTACACAAAGTTCTATTACTTTTTGTACATTTTCATTATCAACCACTCCGTCTTTATTTACACGAGCTTCCTTCCACAATACATGACGACCCAACGGTTGATCGGATTGGGTGTCTTGTAGCTATTATCGTTAAGATCATAAACAAAATATTAGTTAGATAGTATAGTTTATAATATACCACATTAATTAAATAAAAGTGATGAGGAATAACTTACAAGTTTTTGCTCTAGACGAGCATATCCCATACGAGATTTCTTGTATGTGTGGGGAATAATTTTTGCCCTCTCGCGATTTGCCTTACTAATATTCTAAATAAAAAAAAAAAAAACAATCTAGTAAAAATTTAAAATACGCTATGAATATGAATAATAAAACAAAAATGCTAATAAATTAATCACTTACAACAAATGCGGGGTCGGAACATTTTGATACGAATGCGCTCCATTCCTCACTTGATATATAATGTTTATATATTTTTGGAGCTTCCGCATTCGTATTTCTTTCACGGTCTTTTAAATAGCAATTAGAGAGGTGAGATCTAAAGCACCGGTGTATTTTCCCGGCAACTCTGAGCACATAGCTCTTTCTCACCTCATCAAGAACAAAAGCTGACTGCAAACCAAATAAATATATAGTTTGAGTAAAATACTTCAAAGTAGTATGTAAAAATTTATAAGTAATAGGGTGGAGTAAAAAAATTACCTGTATATCAGCCCACAATACATCTTTGGCATCCTTCAATGCCTTATCTCTCCAATCATCTATTGTGATTGGTATATTTTGACGAACAACAGCTCCAATATAACTAACAAACATGGAACTATTGGGGTCAATAGGTTGACCACTCTCATTCCATCCAACCTAATAAACTCATATAGTAAGTACCTCAAATTATAAATAGCAAACAATTTAAACAGCAAACAAACTATCGTATAAACAGCAGAAACAGAAAACAACAAACAAAGTATACCTCAAATTTTTGCCCAGTACTTCTTGCTTTAATAACATTTTTCATTATTGTTGCACCACGTTTGACTTCATTTTCGTAAGTCTTAGTGTTGCCAACTTCTTCATTTTGACAATCTAACTCCTTGTTAGTATCCATTTATCTACAAAATTCAGTTCAACATCAACATGCAGTTCAGTTCAGTTCAACATCAACATGCAGTTCAGTCTAAGTACGTAGCAAAATAAGTTAACATGCATTTTAGTGAAACAAAAAACTAATAAACACAATACCTGAAATAACTCTTTTAAATGCTTAGGGTTACGGGTTCAAAGACGAACGGCGCAGGTTTACGGGTTTCGCGAAAACGAGGATGAAAACTGATCGTAGGGTTACGAGTTTCGCGAAAACGAGGATGAAAACGGTATTTACTTGATGTTTATGATGTTCGCAGACGATCGTAGGTGTAGGATGAGAGTAAGCAATGAGGAAGAAACAAGGAAAACTGAAACTGATCGTAGGGTTCGTAGGGTTCGCAATGAGAAGGAGAAGGAGAAGGAAACTGAAAAATTTACGTAATGAACATGAAGCTGATGAGGTTTACTGTTATATATAAAGACCTATTACAGCGCTTTTCCAAAAAGCGCTGTAATAGGTCTCATCATTTTATTTTTTAAAAGCCTACTACAGCGCTTTTTATAAGCCTTTTAAAGCGCTTGTGAAAAAGCGCTGTAAAAGACCTCCTTAATTTATTTTTTTAAAACCCTATTACAACGCTTGTTTAGAGAAGCGCTGTAATAGGGTTTATATATGAAAGTCCAAAGGTTGTGTGAACCTTTTACAGCGCTTATGTAGAAAGCGCTGTAAAAGACCTCCTTATATTTATTTTTTTAAAACCCTATTACAGCGCTTGTTTAGATAAGCGTTGTAATAGGGTTTATATATGAAAGTCCAAAGGTTGTGTGAACCTTTTACAGCGCTTATGTAGAAAGCCATGTAAAAGACCTCGTAGGGTTTGGACAACGTATTAAATTTGTTTTAAATTTGTTTTTATTTACTTAAAGTGAATGTTTTTTATTTAAAACGAATGATTTTACAGCGCTTGTTCAGAAAGCGCTCTAATAGGTCCTATAATAATGTGAAAGGGCAAGCCTATTACAGCGCTTGTGTAAAAAGCGATGTAATAGGTCATTTGATTATAAAAAAGCGCAAGGATTTTACAGCGCTTACACAATAAGCGCTGTAAAAGCTATGTAACATAAGGTGGGAGCGCTACATTTTACAGCGCTTGTGTTTACAGCGCTCACAAAGCACTGTAAAAGGCTATGTGAGAGCGCTTGATTTTACAGCGCTTTCTAAAAAAGCGCTGTAAAAGGCTATGTGCAAGCGTATGTGACCCTATATGACCCTACAACAGCGCTTTTTTTACAGCGCTTGTCAAAAAAGCGCTGTTGTATCCTCCGTTATTTTTAAAAAAATTATACAACAGCGCTTGTATTTAATAAGCGCTGTAAAAGACGCGCTATAAAATGTCATTTTTGGCGTAGTGAATGCACTTTTTGCTTGTTTTGGAGTTACACATGCTTTTGTCCAAGGTGGCTTTTATGTGTCCTGAGTTCATTCAGGTTGGTCTTCCAATTAAATTATATTTTGTGTTGTTTCTATTTTGGAAATTATTGTATACAGTCCAATTAAAATTTTATATTTCTATGTAAAATTGATGTTATGCAGTCCTTTATTGGTGGTATAACTGCATCTGGAGCTGTGGCTTATGGTTTCGGACTTTCCACCAAATACAATTTATAACAAATGACTATGTTTATTTAAAAAAAAAAAGTTTGACTATCTTAATTTGATCACAATAAACCATATAACAATAATTGAATTTTGTAAAATCTTGGAGTTATGAAATTCTGTTTAATTCTTTAATATAAACTTTATTACTTTTCACTTTACTTTGGAGTGCTAAGCTTAGCCATCTCTACACTCTTTCAGCTTTTCCAAGTTATCTATAGTAAAATACTACCGTTCAAAGGCAGTCTCAGAAGAAGCAAAAACTTACATTCAAAATGTTGAGACAAACCAACAAGTAATTTTTTGTTACTTTAACTTATGTGAAATCGATTATATACGTTAATTTATTGAAGCATTGTCATTGTAAATACATTCACACTATCAACTGTACTATCAACTGTTTAGGATCGGTTCAATAAATCTAGAGGTTTAAAATAAAATTTAAAAAATTTTTTTAAAATTAATAATAATAATTTTGATGTCTTTTAAGTTAATTATTTTTATAATATTAAAAAATTGATGAATATAATATTGACCAACTTATTGATCATACATTCAGATAGGAGTGTACATGGGTGCGGGTCGATCCGCCAACCCGATCACCCAACCCAATTTTTACCCGTACTCGGCCACTTTTGGGTCCAACCCGTTGAAAACCCACTTATATTTGGTTCAGGTAATGGGTTTAACAATTTGAACCCGTCGACCCGTAGACCCGACCCGTAGACCCGACCCGGTAACTAGTTATATTTTTTTTTTTAAATTTTGTTTGGTAGTCCAGAGTCCAATAGAATTTCAGATATTATTAATAATTGATTTTTATATGAATGCTGATCCAAGTTGTTTATGCGTCTAGCCTAAATACTTAATTTTTCTCACAATTTAGCGTTTAATTTGTTTTGGCCTTGTAATCTCGTATATGCCTACTCATAAAATTCGTATCTAATTTTTGAATCGTCTATTTCAAAAGAGCAATTTAATTTTTAAGTTAAATACTATTTATTTAAATGTTATATTTTATTATAGTTTTACATCATAAAGGTATGAACGGAAAGTTTATGCTTATAATGAATTTAGTTTAAATTTTTTACATTTGTTAAATACAAATTTTTTTAGTTAAATACTATTCATTTGAGTTAAATACTATTTATGAACAAAAATGATTCTTGTACAAAAGCTTAGGATGAATTTAGTTTAAATTTTTTATATTTAAATCTATTAAACACTTTTTTTAGTATTTTATTTGAAAATAGTAAGTACTCTAACTATAAATAAATGAAACACTACTACTAAAAAATTATGGTAGCTTAGTAAACTAAAATGGTTGGTGGATTATGTGTAATGATGAAGGTAATGTGGTGGACCAAGTAGCAATGCTAGCTGTTTTGTTCTCACTTTTATTATTAATATTTGTTTTTGCAGATTCTCAATTATTCCCTTCAAGACTTTGATTTTTGTACTTGAAGTTGACATTGCTCAGAATTGATCAATTTTTATATTTTATTGATATACTGTTGTTGAATTTATTTATGTATTTGAAGATTGTTAAATTTTTTTTTTTTTTGTGAGAGGTTGATGAGTTTTTTTAAAGAATTGAATGATATGATTGAAATTTTATAGTTTTTGAGACATTTAAGTATTAAATATATTTTCCCGTAAAATACAAAACAGGTTATTATTTATGAATAACCCGTCAACCAAACCCAACCCAATCCGTTCTTGATCGGGTCGGTTCGGGTTAAATAAAAAAATATGGGTTTAGAACTTAACTCAACCCAAAGATAATCGATCGGGTCGGGTATCGGGTTTTGTCAAAACCAGCCCAACCCAACCTACGTACACCCCTACATTCAGATGATTAAGTAATTTGTTTATTAATTAGTATCAAAATTAGAGAGTAAAATTTATACTTTAAAAACTAAAAATATTAATAATAAAAAAATTAATACATATAATTAAATCAAAAATATAAATTTAAGACCTAAAAATATTTGAGGCCCTGAACGGCACATTTGCCTATATGGCCATGCAACCGCTCAAAATTTTCATATATTATTAAAAATATTTTGCAGAATCAAAATATGTTATATATTTATATTATTTCCTTCTTTAGTTATTATATTGTTTCCTTCTTTAGTTATTATGTTTTAAGTAACGTTTTATTGTCAATAACCTAGAATTATATTAGAATCCCTATAATTAATTTAGGATTCTATTTATTTCTCTATTAAAGAGATAAATTTCTCATAACATAATTATTCTTCTCCTATTATTTTCAACTAAATTTTCTTTAATCATAACTTCTTTAAAATTTGTTGGGATACGTGTTTAATTTCCTTCCTATGTGAATGCAAAAATAAATTAAAGAACAGAGTCTGAATAATCACATCAAAATTTTTTTATGTAGAAAACATTCTCAAGAAAAACTATAGAACTTTGTCAAATAAAATGTCTCCACTATAGAAAAGTAGAATTACAAAGCTCTCTTGATTCAAAAAGATTACTCTCGATCTCATTTAACTCGATCTCTCTTGATACAAAGGAAACAAGACTCTATAACAGAGGATTCCTAGGACTCACTTTCTTAGTTTCACTTGGCTCTTGGATGGGATAATGAAAATCCCTCACAAATCATCCTATTTAAAAGAGAAACTCCAAGAGATAATGGATATTTAATAGAGTCTTCTTCATGTTTTCCTATGTTGAATGTGTAGTCTCAAGACTCAAATGAGAAATTTCAAGACCTTGGAATACTCATCTTCCTTTTCTATGCATTGAAATTATCGTGATGACTTTATCATATTGAAACGACAATATAGAAGGGAATATCAACAAAAGTAGATCACAGATAAGATGATTAGTGTTTAGTTGAGAATATAAGTTATTTTATCCCGACGTTGCTTCAAAATTAAACTCATTTTAAGCCAAATATATGTTTTCAATATGCTAAAAGATTCTGAACTTTTGATTATAGGTAGGATTTGTTGCTAATTAACAAGAAATGTTAAGCCATAAGAAGCTATTTATTCAAAACATTGATTATTTTGCAAGTGTATTTATGACATATGTATTAACCCTATCTATCATGCCTGGATTCTTGTATAAAGATACTGGAATACACAAGCTAGGAACATGGTATGTATTTATCAATTCAATTCCCTATCTTTTGATGAATCCAAGTTCCAAAGTGCAATATGACAACAAACAATTTGTGAATATGTCTAGGTATCCACTTGTTTTCATGACAATGTACAACATCATGGATCTAATATCATCATATATTCCCCTCATCAAATGTTTGAAGTTGGAATCTAGAAAAGGCTTACTAGTTACAATTCTTTCAAGATTCTTGTTGGTCCCTGCATTTTACTTCACAGCAAAATATGGTGACCAAGGTTGGATGATCTTACTTGTATCTTACTTAGGACTAACCAATGGCTATCTCACTGTTTGTGTATACACAAATGTACCTAAAGGATATAAGGTTAGTATCTTTTTTAACACTCATATTCAATATAGATAGATTTATTATTCATAATATATAATTGTGCTAGATGAGTATTATATGAAACTACACATGACACACTTTATGATTTTGTAGGGTTCTAAACAAAATGCATTGGATAATATGCTTGAATTGTGGCTTCTAAGTGGTGTATTTGTTGGAGTTGCTCTTGGTTGGTTGTGGCTAATTGGAAAGTCTGTCCCAAATATACAATATGATTTTGTATGATGCATTTCCTAATTTTATTTTATTTTTGGTGAAAATAACTGTGTTGAATGAGAAGAAAATATTGAGAGACATGTTGAATAACTCGTGTGTTTCAACTACACAACGGAAGTTCTTTATATAGACTTTAGGTGATAAATACACATAATGAAAGGAATACTTACAGATGATAGAAATACTTACAGACTTTCTATTTATTTACATACTAATATTATATTTTCAACACTCCCTCTCAAGCTGGAGCATATAAACCAAATGCACTCAACTTGTTACATATATAATTAATTCTAGGATCTCGCAATGACTTTGTAAAAACATATGTCAATTGATCATTAGAATTGACAAAGCTGGTGATGATAACGTATGATTCGATCTTTTCTATGACAAAATGGCAATCTATCTCAATATGTTTGGTCCTCTCATGAAAAATAAGCTTTGAGGCAATGTGCAATCCAGCTTGATTATCACATATTATTGTCATTGGGATGGCCTATTCAAATTGAAGTTCTTTTAGTAAATGTTTCAACCAGATGAGTTCACATGTTACTAGTGCGTTGACCCTGTATTATGCCTTCACGCTGGATCTTGCAACAATATTTTGTTAGTTGCTCTTCCAAGATATTAAATTTCCTCTGACAAGTACACAATACCCAGACATGATAATGTATCAATACGCGAGCCTTCCCAATCAGAATATGAGTAACCAACGATTTGAGTATCTCCTCTATCTTCATAAATGAGACCTTTTCCAGGTGCACTTTTGATATATTTAAGAATCTGGATTACAACATCCATATGTTCTTGGCAAGGATAATTTAAGAACTGGCTTACCACACTGATAGCGAAGGAAATATCAAGACGTTTGTGATACAATCCATTCAATCAATCATTTTCTTGAAGCTCAAATTTATTTATGAAACAGCACAATTTTTCTTAAAATACCTCTTTTGTGACTGTGTCATAAACTGCTTCTTTCAATGCATACTTGATATTTTTATATTCACTATATTGACTGAAGATTTTATTTATTTATTATATGCCATAAACATCATCTATGATGAGTTGTAGGGAAGACTAACTCAATGGCATTTTCCATAGCATTGCATTGGTTAGTCACAATACCCAAAAAGATCTTTCCTAGCATACAACGAAGCCATGATTTGAAAAGCCATATAAATGAATTTGTGTCTTATCCTGACAACAACCCACATCTAAGTAATGTTGTTTGACCATGGCGATTCACACCAACAAACAAAACAAAAGACATGTTATACTTATTAGTCGAATATTTTGTGTCAAAAGTCACGACATCTCCAAAGTATTCATAAGCAGCTCTACTTCTTGCATAAGCCCAAAACACATTCCTTATGTGAAAATCGTCATCCAAATTTATGCCATAGAAGAAATCTGAATTTTGTTCCCTTATTTAGCAGAAATAGCTTATCAAGGTAGTTCCATCACACTCTTTTCCTATTGCACATCGTTCGTTGTTAACATAATTCCTCACGTCTCTTTCACAAAAATGGTATGTTTTCATGCCCTCGTGCATCTTTAACAAGAGATTAAAAAGTCTTGTTGATCTTCACTCCTGTATCATCATTGATTTGTATTCTTTTCATCACATGCAAATTCATCTTTTTATTAGCTTTGAACAACCTTGCCTTTGTAGGATTCGTCCTGTGAGTATGATCAGATTCAAATTTTCTAATGTACCACAATCCATCTTCTTCCAACTTAATAACAATCTTGGCGGGACAATTATTTACATTAGTTGGGAGTGTTTTTAACTTACACTTAAGTAGTAGAGCTCCCCATCTTGCCTTTTTCTTGAAAATCTAATCTTCCACCCAAAACCCTTTCTTGAAGCATACTTTTCATCAAATGATTTGACTTCATCGAAGCAAGAAAAGCACATACCCGTTGCAGGTTCCCAACAACATGCGCCATCATCATCATCATCATCATCAAGTTTGTCAACTCTGATACCTTCGTCCTCAATAGTACCAAAATCCATGAAGTTCCAATTGATGGTTCAATTGCCACATAAAAACTACAAAAAATAACTCAATCGAGTCATTAACCACCATATGCACTTTAGTAACCAACAATAAGCATACAATTAACCACATAATATGAAATGTGTTAGACCTACCAACAATTTAGACAATGATGAAACTTAACAATTCAAACCTGGTTATTATCATTGATTAATAGTGATAAAACTGGTTGATTAATAGTTCAGAACCCTAATAATTAGACATAAATAATTCATTAGCCACCTATTGTACTTCATTAACCAATAATGTTTACACTATTAATCAGAAACAAAAATCCCGAAAGACCCATAAAGACTCCGAATTAGCACACAATTAACCACATAATATGAAATGTGTTAGACTTACCAACAATTTAGACAGTGATGAAACTTAACAATTCAAATCTGGTTAACATCATTGATTAACAATGATGAAACTTAATATTTAGACATAAATAATTAACATGATTAACAGTTCACAACCCTAATATTTAGATAGAAACAATTCATTAACCACCTCTTGTACTTTATTAACCAATAACGTTTACACTATTAACCAACAAAAAATACCCCAAAAAAATGTGAATTAACCCAAAATGACCCAGAAAAACGTGTATGAACTCAAAAAAAACAAAGATCCAGACCTAAGAAAAACAATGTAGTAAAACAATAATCAAATCATGATACAACAAAAATAATTGCAATTTGTCTCAATACTAGTGTCTAAAAAAACAACACCTTAAAGTGAACAACTCAAAGTAAACAAGACAAACAAACAACCCTATCAATAAAAATGAAAGACAAAATTTAAAACTCAAGATTGTGGGAAAAAAAGGAAATGAGAAGTTACCTTGCAAGGGAGAAGATAAGGTTGCTCAAATTACTTCATTTTTGATTTTTTTTTTCCTATTCTTCTTCATCTTCCTTCGAAATTATGATGTTTCTCTCTAATCCAAGGTTTACGCAAAACCAAAATCAAATAAGTAAATAAAAGAAAAAAATGAGGAATTAAGGAAGAAAAGGAAGATGAGTGTGTGATGTTTGTTTTTGTAAATGAAGACAAAGAATGGAGAAAGTGACATAAGAGAGATTGGGGGAAAGTGAAAGAAAAGGGATTGTCAACTCTCGTTAGAATTTTCAATGATTTTTAAATATTAATCTACAATGTACCACTTATAAAAATAATGCACCAAAGAACTCACTCCTATTTTTTAGATAGATATTTAACCAACATTTTAAAAGTAGTATAATATATTATTTGTAAAAATGTAGTATAATATTTGTTTGTTTATTAAAAATAACATTATGTTCTAAAATATGAATAAATTAATGCCGTTTGCATCAAGAAAAATACTTTTTCAATAAAAAAAAGTCATGAAAAAAAGAGGCTTTTGCATATGTTACATGTTTTTCATTAGCATATAGATTCATTTTCTAAATAAAAAAACAAACACAATTTATTCAAAAAGGAATATTCAAAAAAGTAAAGTTTGTCAAGAGAGTCAAAAGATAATTATAAAATAGTCTATCTCATGAAAGACTTCCAGTCGACCATGTAGTAGCCAATTAAATGACCATAAATCTCGATTGAAATATAAAAACATTTTATATGTATAATATTATATGTTTCATAATTAGATTAATATTATAATTTTTTTTTCTTTTTCATAAATATTATTTTGTTGCTGAAAAAAATTACAATTTCTTAAAAAAAAAATCTTAATTACTAACATAATAAACCACAATAAAAAAATAACTACAATAAAAAAGATAACATTTTATCAATATTTTTAAAAAATAATTACATTTTAATTTGAGTGAAAAAATACATATTAAATTTTATAATATAAATATTTTAATAAAAAAATTTTTGACAAACCTTACTAACATTAACCTCTACAATTAATATTATAACCAATTTAAAAAATAATATATTTGACATTCTAAAATAAAATATTAACGTTTTAAAAGTATTTTATAATTATTTAATATTTTTTAATACTAAGTATATAAAATATTAATTTATATTTAAAATGCATTACATACTAACATGGGATAGAGTAATGTGTGACTTAAAAGTTACGAACAAATAGCAACGCTGCCGCAATCAATACAATAACATCACTATCAAGAGAAAAAATCACTATCACTATCAATAACAATAACATGGCAATCAATACAATAACATCACTATCACTATCAATAACATCGCAATCAATACAATAACATAAAGTAAACACTTGTCGAAACTCAAGAGAGAAAAAAGAAATCAATTTAATGCAAAACTTAGAAACATTTTTAAATAAAAGCCGAAAAATAATATTTGTAGAGAGAAGATATTGGGAAAATTTAGAGAGAAAGTAGAGAAAAAATTTAAATAAAAGTTAGAAGAAAGAAATGAGAGGGAAAATGGTGAAGTGATGTATAGTTAGAAAAGAGGGCATTGGCTTTATTTGATGTATGTGGCAGCCTATGACATTAGAAAGGACAATGCGTTTTGTGGTGGTCTTTGACGTTAATAAGTTGCAACAATAAGAATTTTGTAACGGTATATGCCATTTCAAATTAGTCAAACCCGTTGTGAGAATGTAAGCCACCACAAAACAAATAAATTTTCCTACAACATTTTGTAACCGTTTTTGACGATAAGAAATTATAAAGATCAATATATGTGAATAATTTGATAAAAATTATTTATCAGTATAATTTAGAAAAAATAGATTATAAGGTCTTTTATATTTCATGAAAGTAACAGTCTGATCTTTTTTTTTATAACACTTAGGTCCTTTAAGTTTAGTTTAGTTTCTGCTTATATCCTTTAACTTTTTATTTTTACAATTTAGCCATTTAAGTTTATTTTGTTTTCACCATTAACATTTAAGTTATATTAAATTACGCATGCAGTCCATTAAATTTGACCATTTTCTTGAATAACTATTAAGATATAATTCAAACAGCGCAATTAGTTGACTATCTAATTTACTTTATAAGCGAATGAAGTTAATGATATTGATTATGTGGATAGACCTTTATTACCAAGTTTTTATTGGCTATATATGTGTCTAAATGGTTCTAGAAAAATTAAGAAATATAGACCGTTTATAAAATTTGGTAAGTGTAATGATTAGTACGAGGGACTTATTGTTGCAACATTTGCTAGAGTTTCTAATGATAAGATATTTTCAATTGCACTAGTCTTTGTTTAAGGTGAGACAAATGATGCCTTTGTAATTATTTAAATATTTTTTATTTTAAAATTATTAATAATTCAATTGTACTTGGATTTTTTTTAAAAACATCATTTTAATTTTTTGTCAAAAAAAAGATAGAAATTGAAACAAGACTATTTAATTTATCATGTGAATTCGTAGATTTCAAGATTTAAAAAAAAAATCAAATTTTAAAAATAACTTTTTCCACGAAATGCAAAAGTTGAATGAATAATTAATATTATTCTATAAGATGTGTATACATTGTGAAAATAACTAAATATCTTCAAGTAACTCAATAGTATATAGTTTCATCTTAATTCAATTGCTCAAACATATCTAACAACTTATAATTCTTCAAACAAAATTTCACAATCAAGATTAGAAAAATTATCACATTTTTACAAGTTTCAAGATGTTTATATCATATTTTAATTTAAGCTACTATGAAAGGATGATTTAATCCTTAATACTAGGCAAAATTGAAAATATTCTCAAATACAATGAGCTAATTATATTCTCAAATCTTCTATTAAGTAGACAATTGTTAACTTTTTATTTGAATATAACTTTAATTATATATTTTTGTATCTTGATAATTATATATCCTAAGTAATATTACTGGAGTAAACAAAGTTTTGGTGCCCTTCAAAAATTGGGGTCTTGGGCGGTCGCTCATCTCAATCACTCTCAGAGCCACCACTAAACTTAAATGATTAAATAAAAAAAGTTAAAATTCAAAAGAGGCTAAATTTAAGAGTGTGTTTAGTTGGAACTAGATGGAGGGGAAGGGGACGTGAGGTAATATTTTTAGATTTTCGTGTTTTGTTCAATTTTTAGGAGGGGAGAGGAGAAGCTCTATATAACTAAAATACTATTAAAAATCCATCTCCTCTCCTAGAACCAAACACAAAATCATTAAAAATCATTCACCTCCCCTGTCTCTTTTTTGAAACCAAACATATCTTCACTTTCCCTCTGTCCCATCTCATTCCCTCCGTTAAAATTGTTTCTCTTCACTTTGTTGAACCAAACACACTCTAAAGTAACTTTGTGTCATAAAAAAAATCATAAAAAATCAAACTGTTATTTTCGTAAAATATAAAAAGTATTGAGATGTATTTTCTCTATAATTCAATATGAAAAATATTTATTAGTGTATTAAATTTTGGACAAGCAAAAACAATAATTGGGCACAACATACACGTGAAAGACGTATAATATATATTTGACAGTTGACGGATATGACATATCTACCAACCAAGGTTCTAAAAACTAGATCGGATTGAACGATTCAACTGGTTGAATCAGAAACCGAAGTTATATCCGATCCAATTGGTCTCAAAACCCGGCCAGTACAAAAATCGGAGAACCGCCACCAAAATCGGACAAAACCGGTGATAGACCTGTTTATTATCGTTCATCTTGAAAATCTCATCACATGAAAGACGTTAACTTCATAAATAAAATGTATAATTACATTTCTCTACCACCATTCCGCTTGCGACAAATCAATTTCTAATTCTCACTAGATCTAGTTGTCCGGCCATAACATCTAAAACCACATAGATTAAATAACCTCACATGGCTCAAGCTCACAATCGTTAATCTGTATAAAGTATAAACTATTCATGAATTTGTATGTATATAATATATTAGGATTTTTTTTAATATTAATTAATATATTATATTAAAAGGTTGAAAATTATTATTTAATTATATTTCAGTTAGACTCTCATTGAACTCCGATTGAACTTTTGAATCTTGAATTGGTGACTCGATTGATTTAATGATCCATCTGATTGTTCGAACATTACTACTAACTATAAAGTTTAAAAAAAAAAATTAACACCTTTAAAAGTATTTGCACATTTATAATCTTTTAACATTCCATCTATATAATGAAAATTTTACTAACTTAAGAATTAATAAACTTTATGATTGAAATGAAATTGAGTCATAAAAAATGACTGAAATGAAATAAATATTTACAACTTTTCGGGATAATTTATGTTTCCTTCAGAACTTATAATTATTGAGGCTATGTTTCCTTCGGAACTTATAATTATTGAGGCTCAACTTTGTATAATATTTGAGCTAAGTGAAAGATAAAAATGAGTCATACCTTAATACATGATAAAGTAAGACTTATATGATCATAATAGAATAGTATCGAGCTTGTACAACCTTTTTGGCCACTCCAAACAACTCATTATAAATATATTTAATATTTAAAAAAAACAATTATTTATCAATTATTTATGAATTTAATTTTATATACCGATAGTGTTAAACTGTTTTAAACATATTTTTAATAGACATCACTATGTAAATATCTTTGACTAAGTGGTTTACGAACTTATTTTATGATATCTAAGTAGGGATGATAACAAAATCCCATCCAAATCCGTCTTAATTTAGACGAAAAAATTCGTTTTGATTGAATGTGGTGCGAATGTGGATTTTTTCTGAATTTAAAACTCGGAGGCGGGGTTGAGTTGTTGATATATATTCACCCTACACCCGCCCTTTTAGTAATATTATTTTCATTTTTAAATTTTATATACATATACATATATATATTAAATATATTTAATATTATATTAAAAATTATAATCTTATCTATAAAAAATACGATTTTAATAATTTTTAATTTTAGTATTGTATAATAATTACTATTTTATTATATTAATTATAATTAACATAAATTTTAAATTTATTATTTTATATATATGAATAATGCGGGTGCGTGCGTGGAAACCTAAACTCTATCGCAGACGAAAATGAATATTAAATTTCACACCTGATAAAAAACGAGGACAAAAAATGAATTTTCGTCGACTAGTCGGATGTGAAGATGAAGAAAGCAAAATTTGTCTCCATCTAATTATCATACCTATATTTAAATAGTGATATTTAATTAGACGTGTGTGAAAAAACAATAATACTATCAATATATAATTTTTTAAAGTATTCGGCAGTGGTCAACACACTAGTTGGGGACAAAGTAGTAAAAAAAATATAGAAAGGCAAAAGGAGCAAAGTAGTAAAAAAAATATAGAAAGGCAAAAGGAGCAAAGTAGTACTGCTATAAATTAATTTCAAATACTAATGAATATTAATAATAGCTTATTATTGAACGTTTGATCGGTTTTGATTTGTCTGATTTTATTGAAATTCCCTTTTCAAGTTAGGAAGAGTCGACATACGGTACGGGACATACGGTGCCAATTAAGCAACTGCAAATTAAGGAAGACTTAAATTAAATGCGACAAGTGTAATTTGAAATTGGGATATTTATGAGTTGTATTAAAAATATTTAAAGCATTGAATATCAAATGGAGGAATAGAGGACTTATATCGTATCATGTAATTTATATATTTTATGTACATTTCACATTGATATGATATAAGATAAATATTATACTTCAAATGATAAAATTATTTTGTGAAACAATAACATATTTTTCTAAATTAGTTTATAATATTAAATAATTAATTAAATAATTTTATAAAATAATTTTATAAAATAATTTTATAAAATAATTGACACTATTAAATATATAATTTTAATTTAAACAAACGAAAATTAATTAAATAATTTGATTTTATATATATATTGTGTTTAAATAACAAAAATATTCTTTAAAAAAGTTATATTTAATGTTAAAAAATTGAAATTAATACTCATATTTTTGTAATTTTTAATAATAATTTTATTTTTGAATATTCCATATCAATTGATTTTTAATAAACAAAAATAGTTAAAGAGGGTCGAAAATACATAAAAAAGATTCTAATTAAATTTTGTTTCAATACATTCTTTTCAATTTTGAATATAAACAAAAAAAAAATTGATGATTTTCATCTAAAATAACTCAAATCATTTTATGAGTTTAAAAGATTTAGAAAACCAAACTTAAAATTGAAACCTCATAGCTTATCAAAAAGGCTCCAAGAAAAAATTCTAACAATAAAACTCATTTGGACTCCTCTTTCCCACTCTCTCCATAGGCAACTCCTTCTCAGTCTCAGCCCTTGTATCTTGTAAGCTTCTAATCTTTTTCTGCTTTCTTTTTCAAAGTGTAATTGAAGATCTCTCATTCTTCAAATTGGTTCTAAAACAAATTTCTTGATAGTTGAATCACTAAAAAAAATGATTTTTAAACACATTTTTAAAAAAATTCATGAAAATTTAGTTTTAAAACAGTCACACTAAAAATCAGTTTTCAAATCCAGTTCAAAAATAAAAATTCGTTTCGAAATATTAAATCAGTTTGAAATTACATACCGCTATAGAACTAGTTCAAGAAACTAATTCAAAAATTAACTGATTTTTACTGAAGTAGATTTTAGAGATTGAACCAAACTATCAATGTCAAACATTTAATTTGATTTATGGACGATTCATATATATATTCGACTGTGTACTAATTAAATAAGATAAAAAAACACCACAATCAAACCACATATATAGTTCGGTATCCTCTTTCAAAAACCCTACTTCAAGAGTACTGCTCTTTATGTTAGAAGGTTCCAATTTTTCATAAAATATACTAGATTGATTTTACTTTTTTATTAAAGAAAAAGAGTTAATATGATTTTTAATTGTGTACGTTCTTTCCCAATTTTTTTTATCTCTTAATTCAATTTACATTGAAGTATCTCGTGTAGAATGAATGTTTTATGAAAGGACTAAAAATTTCATAATTAATCCATTCTTGTTGTGACAGAGCATCGATCAGTATGACTATTTTTGTTGAAAGTGTGGGACCAGGAAACATGGAGGTATAGTATGAATTATTATTATTATTATTATTATTATTATTATTATTATTATTATTATTATTGTTATTTTAATCCTTAACATTTCTTTTCCTACAAGCAGGGGAAATTGAAAGGGATGTTTATATGTTTCATTCTGGGAATTGGATGCCTTATTGCATTGAACAATATGTGGACAATGGGAGATTACTACTACAAAGTCTTCCCTGTAAGAATCTCATTATTTTTACATTTATGAAATTACATGTCATGTTAATTATTGGTCTAGCTAACAAAAGTATCTCTGAATGAATTAGAGCTACCATCCTTTGCTAGTATTCACTCTCACCTATCAACCATTCACACTTACAACCACATTCATATTGGCTCACTATGAGTCAAGGATCAATTCAAGGATTCGGAATTTATGTGGATACACACTTTTCTTCATTTTCTCTTCCTTAGTTCTTCTTGTAAGTATATACATCTTAATCTTAATTCCGTCATTAATTACTTGTTTGATATAATAATAATTACTTGAGAGTATTTGGTGTGGCAGCTGGATCTAGCAACATCAGGGAAAGGGGGAATTAGACCTTTCATTGGTTTAAATGCACTTTTTGCTTGTTTTGGAGTTACACATGCTTTTGTCCAAGGTGGTGTCTCTGGAGAATTGGCTTTTATGTGTCCTGAGTTCATTCAGGTTGGTCTTCCAATTAAATTATATTTTTTCTTGTTTCTATTTTGGAAATTATTGTATACAGTCCAATTAAAATTTTATATTTCTTTGTAAAATTAATGTTATGCAGTCTTTTATTGGTGGTATAACTGCATCTGGAGCTGTTGCTTGTTGTTTGAGACTTTTCACCAAATACAATTTTGAGAAATATGACAATGGCCTTCGCAAAGGAGCTTGTATGTTATTCTTTATTCTTTACTAATGCACACATATTCTTTATTAATTTTGTTCAATTCTTTAATATATATAAACTTTATTATTCTTCACTTTACTTTGCAGTGTTAAGCTTAGCCATCTCTACATTCTTTCAGCTTTTGAGCCTTATCTTGTATGAATTTTACTTTTCAAAGTTATCCATAGTAAAATACTACCGTGCAACGGCAGCCTCGGAAGGAGTAAAAACCGACATTCAAAATGTTGAGACAAACCAACAAGTAATTTTTTGTTACTTTTAACTTATGTCAAATTGATTATATACATTAATTTATTGAAGCATTGTCATTGTAAATATATTCACACTATCAACCATTTAGGATCTGTCCAATAAATTTAGAGGTTTAAAATAAAATTTGAAATGAAATTATTTAAAATTAATAATGATAACATTTGAGGTTGTCTAATTATTTTTAGAATATTAAAAAAATGACGGATATAATATCAATACTGAATACATTCACACAATTGAGTAATTTTTTTATTAATTAGTATCAAAATTAGAGAGTAAAATTTATCCTTTAAAGACTAAAAATATTAATAGTAAAATAATTAATACATATAATTAAATTAAAAATATAAATTTAAGGCCTTTGAGACTCAAAAAACGACAACCTCACTTGCCTGTCATTGGACCAGCCATGCCACCGCTCATAATTTTCATATATTGTTAAAAATGTGTTGCAGAATTAAAATATGTTATACATTTATATTATTTCCTTCTTTAGTTATTATATTGTTTCCTTCTTTAGGTATTATATTTTAGGTAGCCTTCTATTTCTTTCTCTATTAAAGAGAGAAATTCTTGTACATTTCAAAACATAATTATTCTTCTCCTATTCTTTTCAACTAAATGTTTATTTAATCATAACTTCCTTAAAAGTTGTTGAGAAATGTGTGTATAATTTCTTTTCCCGGTGAACGCAAAATAGGCACTAAGTAAATGCAAAAATTAATTAAAGAAGAAAGTCGAAGAATCATACCGAAAATTTTTATGTAGAAAAACCTTCTCAAGAAAAATTACGAGATTTAAGCTAATAAAATATCTCTACTATAAAAAAAAATTGGATTATAAAGCTCTCTCGATACAAGATGATTAGTCTCAGTCTCACTTAATGAAGGAAACATCGGTTCACATTTTGTATTTGTGTCCAATACACAGTATTGTATTTGTGTCTCATTTTGTATCAAATTGTGTTCCAATAACATTACTAAAAAAAAACTGAAAATATTCGTAGTGTTTAAAAAATTCTTGCGGACTTTGGAGTGGTTGTGGCCACCCTATGTCCTAATGAAGCTCTACTCCTACGTATGACTCACTTTTTTACTATCACTTGGCTCTTGGATGGGATAGTGAAAATCCCTCACAAATCATCCTATTTAAAGGAGAAACTCCAAGAGATAATGGATATTTAATAGAGTCTTCTTCGTGTTTTCCGATGTTGAATGTGTAGTCTCAAGGCTCAAATGAGAAATTTCAAGACCTTGGAATACTCATCTTCCTTTTCTATGCATTGGAAGTATTGTGATGACTTTATCATATTGAACCGACAATTTAGAAGGGAATATCAACAAAAGTATATCACAAATAAGACAATTAGTGTTCAGTTGAGAACATAAATTATTTTATCCCGACATTGCTTCAAAATTAAACTCATGTTAAGCCAAATATGTGTTTTCAATATGCTAAAAGATTCTGAATTTTTGATTATAGGCTGGATTTGTTGCTAATCAACAAGAAAGGTTAAGCCATAAGAAGCTATTTATTCAAAACATTGATTATTTTGCAAGTGTATTTATGACATATGTATTAACCCTATCTATCATACCTGGATTCTTGTATGAAGATACTGGAATACACAAGCTAGGAGCATGGTATGTATTTATCAATTCAATTCCCTATCTTTTGATGTATCCAAGTTCCAAAGTGCAATATGACAATAAACAATTTGTGAATACGTTTAGGTATCCATTAGTTTTGATGACAATGTACAACATCATGGATCTAATATCATCATATATTCCCCTCATCAAATGTTTGAAGTTGGAATCTAGAAAAGGCTTACTAGTTACAACTCTTTCAAGATTCTTGTTGGTCCCTGTATTTTACTTCACAGCAAAATATGGTGCCCAAGGTTGGATGATCTTTCTTGTATCTTACTTAGGACTAACTAATGGCTATCTCACTGTTTGTGTATACACAGTGGTACCTAAAGGATACAAGGTTAGTATCTTTTTTAACACTCATATTCAATAGAGAGATTTATCATTCATAATATACAATTGTGCTAGATGAATATTATATGAAACTATACATGACACACTTTATGATTTTGTAGGGTTCTGAACAAAATGCATTAGGTAATATGCTTGCATTGTGGCTTCAAAGTGGTGTATTTGTTGGAGTTGCTCTTGGTTGGTTGTGGCTAATTGGAAAGTCTGCCCCGAATATACAATAGGATTTTCTATGATGCATTTCCTAATTTTACTTTTTTTGGTGAAAATAATTGTGTTGAATGAGAAGAAAATATTGAGAGACATGTTGAATAACTTGTGTGTTTCAACTACACAGCGGAAGTTCTTTATATAGACTTTATGTGATAAATACACATAATGACATGAATACTTACAAACGATAGGACTACTTACAGACGATAGGAATACTTACAAACTTTCTATTTATTTACATACTAATATTTTATTTTCAACACTGCCCCTCAAGCTGGAGCATATAAATCAAATGTGCCCAGCTTGTTACATATATAACTAATTCTAGGACTTCGCAATGACTTTGTAAAAACATTTTCCAACTAATGATTAGAATTGACAAAGCTAGTGATGATGTCATCTAATTCGATCTTTTCTCTAACAAAATGACAGACTATCTCAATATGCTTGGTTCTCTCATGAAAAATAGGATTTGAGGCAATGTGCAATGCAACTTGATTATCACATATTAGTGTTATTGGGCTAGCCTCTTCAAAGTGAATTTCTTTTAGTAACTGTTGCAACCATGAGTTCACATGTTACTATGCCCTGTATTGTGCCTCAATGCTGGATCTTGCAACAACATTTTTTTTCTTGCTCTTTCAAGATATTAAATTTCCTCCGACAAGTACATAATACCCAGACATGGATCGTCCATCAATGGGTGAGCTTCCCCAATCAACATTTGAGTAACCAACTATCTGAGTATGTCCTCTATCTTCATAAATGAGACTTTTTCCAGGTGCACTTTTGATGTATTTAAGAATCTGGATTATAACATCCATATGTTCTTGACAAGGATAATTTAAGAACTAGGTTACCACACTGATAGCGAAGGAAATGTCAGGACGAGTAACTGTGAGATAGTTTAATTTTCAAACCAATCTCATATATCTTCCTGAATCTAATAGAGGCTCCCCCTGATTAAGTAGGAGTTTGATATTTGGATCCATAGGAGTATCAACTGACTGACATTTAATAGACTTGTTTCTTCAAGAATATCCATAACATATTTTCTTTGTGAAATTACAAGGCCATCTTTGGATTGGGCTATCTCAGTACCCAAAAAATAACGGAGTTTTCCGAGGTCTTTAGTCTAAAACTGATTTGAAAGACGTTGTTTCAATTGGAGTATTCCTTGTTGATCACTACTAGTTATGACAATGTCATCCACATAAACAATAAGATAGATGCACCCTTGGGCTGAGTGACGATAAAATACAGAGTGACCGGTTTCACTACGAATCATACCAAACTCTTATACTACCAAGTTGAATATGCCAAATCAAGCTCTAAGAGACTGTTTAAGACCATATAGGAACCTGTGTAGCTGACAAACCATGGTGGAAGACTCCCCTTGAGCAACAAACCCTGGTGTTTGCTCCATACAAACTTCCTCTTCAAGATCACCGTGCAAAAAAACATTTTTAATGTCAAATTGATGGAGAAACCAATGTCGAATTGCTGCAATAGAGAAAAACAATCTAACCCAAAAATCTGAGTATATATCTTGGCTACCAAGCGAGTCTTAAATCAATTAATCTTACCATCAGTGCCAACCTTCACCTATAGAGCCAACGACAACCAACTAAAGACTTCCCTTGAGGTAAAGGGACCAGTTCCCAAGTACCACTGCTTTGTAGAGCACACATCTCATAAAGCGTTGTTTGCCTCCAGTCAGGGTGGGATAATGCTTCACCTAGAGATTTAAGAATAGAAACATAAGACAAAGAAAACAAGCAAGTGTAATGCAAGGGAGAAAGACGATGATAACACAAATCAATATAATGAGGAGATGGATTACGTGTTGTGCCAATATCCTTACGAAGAGCAATGGAAATGTCATGCTCAGGTGGCAGGGCCGGATCTGGTGGTGGCATCGAAGGAGAGTCTGTAATGGGAATAGGACAGACACAACAGAAGGTGGGCGACAATGATGATATGTTTGTAGTGGTCGTGCAGGATGAGGGGCAGACTCGATAGGTTTGATAAGAATAAGAGTGGACAGAATAGGGATAACTACCTGATGAGGTTCGAGATTAATGTCCTGATGGGGCTCAGTAGCTATATAGGTTGGTTCAAAATATGGTACATACTTGAAAAAGGTAACATCAGTTGATGCAACGTATCAATGTAGTGTAGAAGAATAACAACGATAGCCCTTTTGGGACCGATGATATCCGAGAAAGACACACTTGAGTGATTGAGCTGACAGTTTGTCCAACCAGGAGATAAATTGTTAACAAAACACGTGGACCCAAATACACGAGGTTGTAGTGGGTTAAAAGGGATATGGGGAAAGAGAACAGAATGAGGGATATTGCCATCAAGGACAGAAGATGACATACGATTGATAAGATAACATGTTGTTAAGACTGATCCCCCCCAAAAATGGAATGGAACATTACAATGGAGAAGTAAGGTTCGTGTGATTTCAATGAGATGTCGATTTTTGCGTTCAACTACCTCATTCTGTAAGGGTGTATGAGGAAATGACGTTTGGTGTAGAATGCCATTAGAAGCCATAAAATTTTGAAATTGATGGGATAAATATTCCCGAGCATTATAACTTCTTAAAGTACGAATGGAAACACCAAATTGAGTTTTAATTTCTTGATAAAATTGCTCAAAAAATGGAAAAGTGTTCAGATATATTTTTCATTAAAAATAATCACGTACGACGAGAGTAATCATCAATAAAAGTAACAAAATACTTAGACTCTAAAGTAGACAAAGAACATGAAGGACCCCAAACGTCAAAGTGAACTAAAGCAAAGGGGGACAAAACCTTTTTATTGACCCGATCAGGAAAATGATTACGAGTGTATTTCCCTAACTGACACGACTCACAATGTTAAGTGGACAACTTAGACAAACTAGGCACCAGTTCTTGAAGTTTGGTAAGACTTGGGTGGCCTAGTTGAGCATGGATAGTATGAGGGGAATCTGTGGCAGAACATGTTTTAGATGATGGAGAAAGGTAATAGAGGCCTTGAGACTCACATCCGACGCCAATCGTCCGTCCCAAACTCCAGTTCTGCAGGTCAACATTATCATTAGTGAAAGTAATAATACATTCATGGGACTGAATCAATCGAATAACTGAGAGTAAATGAAAAGGGCATCCAAGTACATCGAGAACATATGCAAGTGAAATGGAAGGGAGAATTTGGACAGTGCCAACCTCTTGAGATTGAGTTTGAGAGCCATTGACAGAAGTTATAGTAGGTAAAAAACCAGATGTAGAGAGAGAATAAAAGAGACCTTTATTACCAGTGACATGATGAGACGCACCAAAATCAAGAACCCAAGGGCTGAGAGAAGATGAATGAGGTAAACAGACGAATTACCAGTGTATGCAACCGAAGTAGTAGAACTAGAGTTCATATGACTCTGAACCCACTGGAGGAAATCTTCATAATTTGTCGGGGAGCCCTATGGAGATGGTGAGTCTGAATAGTGGCAGAAGGATCGAGCTGAGTTACATTTATCGAAGGCGAAGGCTTACCATGCAACTTCCAACAACGATCAATATTATGTCCAAGCCAATTACAATGCTCACATTTGGGACGAGGCTTAGAGTTGGATGATCCTCCACGAGAGCGACTTTGATTATGTCCCAGAGATGCAAGGGCAATAGTGTCACCTGGAGCTGAAGTAATAGGGGGCACAGCTGGATGTTTTGCTGGTACTCAAAGGAGGATCGCTGAGGTAGTAGACATATCTGGAACAGTAACATACCCCAAATTTGATCACGAGTTGCAAAATGCTCTTGGGGGTAGGCCATAGAGTGCAAGAAGCATGAAGAAGGTGTTGCATTGATCCAACTCCTTCTTTTGTTCAACTCGATTACTTACAGCAAAAGGGAGAAGCTCATTAAAATCATGAAGTGCACTATAAACGGTGCCAAGATATGAAGAAATACAGTCATCTATCGTCTTCAGAGTAATGATATTCAACAAGCGGTGACAAACTCCATAGAGACATTGAGTGTTATTAATGTAGAGTGTCTTTTCCTGCTCCAAACCGATTCACATGTGAGATATGGACGAAAAATCGATTTAATATCTAGATGAAGTGTTGAAGTGTAGACTTAATGACACTGCACAACTGAGCATCTATCTGCTTCCATTTTGATGTTTCAGCCGCAACCACCTTTTTAGGATTTTGAGTGAAATGGTCCTCATAACCTTGATCGAGTATCCATAGTTTGATGTCGGCAGTCCAACTATCGTAATTTGATCCATTCAATTTTTCGACAGAGAAAAGAGAAGTGATGTAGTTAGTAAAGATGCTCTTTGTTTCAGACAGAGATGTCATGGTCGATAAAGAGTGCCAGAAAATGCGTCTGAACTGGGAAAATAGGGGTTGTTTGAACTGGAACTTGTATATCCGTGACTCGAAACTTAGAACTAAGGGCAAATATGGAATCAAAAGGCTGAGGCGAGTGCAACTGAAGAAGCGGCGTCGTGAAAGGCTGTCGAACATGCCGTCACACGCGGTGGCAAAGGGTGGCACATTGGAGGCTTTTTGACGACACGCTTTGAGGGGTGGGCTGATCTGGGGTGTATGACGCTGCTAGAGTGGTCGTTCGTCGAAAAAGATCGTCAGAGAGAGCGGCGGCTGGAAAAAATTGAGGGAACAGTGTAGCAAAGGTTGGGAGACGGGAAACCGGAGTTGAGAACACGGTTTGTCGAAAAGAAAAAAAATTTCACCGAAGACAGTGGGTCCACCGGGTAGTTGAAGATCAAGGTTGTCTCTCAACAGGCTATGGATACCATGTTGAATAAGACGAAAATATTGAGAGACATGTTGAATAACCTGTGTACTTCAACTACGCAGCAGAAGTTTTTTATATAGATTTTATGTGACAAATACACATAATGACATAAATACTTACAGACGATAGGAATACTTATAGACTTTTTATTTATTTACATACTAATATTTTATTTTCAACAAATTATTTTAGCTAATAGTAAAAAAGACAATGTAATGTCAGTGTTAGTGTTGGTGGTCTACAATAACAATGTATAGATAATTTTTTTTAGTTTTTACATATCAGTCATACTTTTTAAATTTATTAATCGGTTTTTTAAATGTTAGATGATCTAACCATTTAATCTCAATTAATTAGACTAAATAAGTCAAATAAATTTAAATTTCGATGATTCATAAGTTCAGTCTTAACTATTTAGATTAACTATGACTTAGAAATTTAAATGTTGACGATCCAACAATTCAATCACAATTAATTAGAATGACTCTAACTTAGAAATTTATATTTCCATAATCCAACAGTTTAATCTTAACTAATTAGACTAAATAAATCTCATAAATTTAATTGTTGATGATCCAACGATTTAATCTTAACTATTTAGATCGATTACAACTTAAAAATTAATAACTTAATATATCATATATAATTATATAAATATTTAAATTATATAATTTTAATATATATATATATATATATATATGATTATACTTTTCTATTTTTGTTTGACAAATATTATACTTTTGTATTGTATTTCACTTTTTAATTCCTACATATATTACATTTTTTAATTTTAGTCCTTACTATAGGATTACAATTGAAAATAATGATGTTTGTAAGTACTAAAAAGTGTACAAAAATTTATAAAAATTAAAAGTGAAATATTAATATTTTATAGGGACTAAATATTTATTTAACCTTTTTTATAGATTTTTTTTATAAAAAAAAGTCCCAACCCCAATTTTTTTGTCTTGCATATGGTACGAACATAATGAGTATCTTTTGTAAATTAAGAATAAATTATTATTATTATTATTATTATTATTATTATTATTATTATTATTATTATTATTTAACTGATATTAATGATTATTTTGCAACTTTTTTTTTAAAGAATTTGAACAGTATCACTTTAGGCTACATTGTTAAACTAGCAAGTCCTTGCCACTAAACTAACACATTATAAACAACAAATAATGAGAATTGAGCTACATAAATGAGAAAATAATTAAGATGATACTAACATAACCTATGGCGGCCAACTCACAACAATAACAAACAACTGTATGATCACGACATTAGGGGTGTGTCTCTATTGCAGAGTGGCGGGGAAGGGGTGACACTCAATAATTTTATAATTTTTTTATTTGAAATTAAATTTAAATTTCGAGTTTTAAATTTGCTTTTTTT
>JBBPBQ010020321.1:20812987-20838312 GCA_037974755.1 Cicer yamashitae | reverse complement strand
GCTTTTTTTTTTTTTTAATCTCTAACTTGGATTACTTCTACAAACTGAGATATGGGATACTTTATCTGAATTAAAGGATAGAAAGGTCTCCTAAGAATAGGGATAATAACAAGGGTAGAGCAGGATTTCTCCATATTCCCCATCTCCATCACCCAACATGCTCTCCACCTTCATCCCCATTCTTCGTCTCAGATATTTTAACCTTGTCCTTATTCTCGGTTATCTCTATGGAACCCTACAACGTTAAAAAAAAAAAACTATTATTTTCAATCAAATGTAGAGTAAGAAAAAAATTAAAAATTAAATCATATAACATTACAAATAAATTACTTGTAGATGCACATATAAAAGGGTATTTTAGTGAATTATTCGAGAATAGGATCTCTACGGAGTAAAGGGTATAATCCCGTTACCGAACTACCTCTGGGAGAGTTTCTTCACTATTTTGTCCCAACAATAAAAAAATTCCCCCCAACCCATGAGGGCCTAAATAAGTAGTCCTTATGGAGATCACACATACAAATGCAAATTAACGTCCCTACCAAAAAAATGTAAGATAAGTAAAAAAAAAAAATAATACTAGAAAGATACTCTTTAACACACTTTCTAATATGTAAGATAAGTAAAAAATATAAAAGAATATGTAAGAGAAAAAGAGTCAAATTATCGTTGATGATGTAAATGGAAATACAAGGATATGTGAATGCTTAATAATCTAAGAGGAATAATACTAACAACACACATTTTTTAAGACACTATCTTTGATTGATTAAAATATACATGAGTTCCACAAAATTTATATAGGACTTGTGTTAAACCTATGTAAATCTTAACAAAATTCTTTCATAATAAAATGCCTAACAAACTTTGATGAGTCGTCTTTCTTCTAGAAGCTGAGAATTTTTCTTGTTTGTATGTGGCATACTAGAAATTAAGGTTTCATCTACGGAAGTTCATGCGGATTTGAGCTTAAAATCCTTAGGAAGCACGTTACCTTCGGATTTACCTACGGACTTATTTCCCCCACGTAAAACCTTCGAAGAAAATTGTTTCCTAAAGATTTCTGAATCCGCAGGTAAAGTACCTGCTGATAATTCTATAGGAAAAGTAAATAAATTCCGCCTCAAACATTTAATAAACTTAAGGCATTTTCTTACGACTTTTCATCCAGAAATATCTGTAGTACCATTTACGCAATTGTGTTCTAAGCGTATTTCCGTAGGTAATGTCATGCAATTTCGTATGAAAATATGTTTCGCTTGAAAATCCGCAGGTAAGTCGCACGGAAATTATTTTCAAAGAAAAATCCGCAGGACAGTTTCACCGGTAAATTTCCATCTTATGCTGGTTTTTTCTGATTTATATGAAAATTTCAACTAAAAGTATATGAAAACATTATTATAAATACATTTTTGAAGTATTTAATAGGCTAAATACCACCCGTGGTCCCTTAACTTAATTTCAGTTAACGATTTAGTCCTTTATTTTTTTTTCCCGATTTGGTCCTTTATGTTTTTAAATAATTTTAGTGTTACCCTTTAAGTGGGATTTCGTTAAGAAAAAGTTAAAAAAATTCCTCCTCCGTGTTCAGAAAAAGTTATCCTTTATGTTTTGGAAATATTTTAGAAAAATATTCAAAGTTTGTTCTAAGTTTGGTAGTAGAATTGATTCGTTAAAACTGAAGTTATGGGTATTTATACTCCATAGACATCAGTTCAGATCAGTGACAATCGTTCCTAGAGGTTTGATGAACATATACAATGATCTAGATGAGAGATTTTTTAACTTTTTCTTAACGGAACCCCATTTAAAGGGTAATTCTGAAATTATTTAAAAACATAAATGACCAAATCGGGAAAAAAAAAAGATAAAGGACTAAATCGTTAACCGAAATTAAGTTAAGGGACCACGGATGATATTTAGCCTATTTAATATTAGTCTTTAATTGGAATACTATTGCAATACTCTGAAACAAAATTTATATCATGTTCACAAATCATAACTAAATATTAATTAAAGCATGATCCAACTATTACAATACTCCTAAACAAAATTTATATCATATTCGCAAATCATAACTAAGTTTAGATATTGTTGCAGAGATCTCCAAAGCTATTTCATATCGAACATTCCAATCCAATACACAAAATGTTGAACTTGAATGAAGCTTTTCACTAAGGCTTCCATTTTCCATGTACTCATACAATAAAAGATTATAATCTTCATGAAAACAGAATTCAGGCAGCTTCACAATGTTCATGTGTCTGGTCTTTCCAAGAGTTGAACTCTCAACTAAGAAGCTTCGGTCGATGCTCAATGCTCCTTCTCCGCGCAAAGCTTTCTTTTACAAGTCAAACAAATTTTCCTGAAATCATGCCGTAAAGTATCGATTACCATAATATAAAGATACTTTAAATTAAACAGAAAGTAGGTTACAAACATTTTTTAAGAAATTTTTTTAACCCTGTCCAAACACTATCCGGAAAAACAAAACAAACAAATCATGAATTGGACCTTTTGGCTTATCTTTGCTACCAATGAACTGGTTTCCCACGAAACAAATATCCTAACTTGCAAGGGGAACAAATATGGCAAACAATCCTCTGCATTGAAGAGGCTCCCAAAATCTTTCACCGCATTATTAAAATCATTATACCTACAAGAAGAGCAAGATTAATCAAATTTTCACTCGTATGAATTATATGTGCTTGTAAGACCATCGTATATTTTCTTACATGAAATGAAACCATCATTATCTCTGCTATGCTAAAATAATTTATACCAATAGGAAAGGGAACAAACAACAAATCAATGCTAAATTTCTATAAGATGACAACTCTGGTACCCTTCAAAAATTTTTGTGTACCGGTATCCAAATGTGTTGAACCAGTAAATAAATATATAACTGTTTCTGTTAACATCATGCAGAGAACAAAAATGGTGTTAGATAAGGGCATGCAAACCAAGTAGACTGCTCCTAACAAACATTGCATAATTTTTCCTATCTCCTAAAACAACATTTTGATTATACATTTAATGCTACACTTGATAGTCCTTCTATGTCCGTGTAAGGTTAGAACCACTTATATTGAACAAGTAATTATCCCATAACTATGATACATAAATCCAATCCAATCATGTTTTTCTAACCTTCAAGCATTAAATAAATCCAATGGTGTTTTCTATCTAATTTGCTAAAGCTTAACATAGTTTTGCTTACCTTCAAGCATGAAAGCAAAGCAATCTAATCCAATCTCACTAAAACACGATATCTCGAACCAAAGCAAATGTTTAGAAAACAAAACACACAAAATTTAAGTTGAAAATTAAGAAATTACCTGAAATTGCGCTTAGGACTTGCCAGATATAGGTTAGGGTTCGTGCGAGTTGAAAGAGAAATTAAGAAATGAGAAACAATTGAAGTTGATTAGGGTTCATGCGATTTGAGAGAGAAACATAAACAAAATGCAAAACGGTCAAAGGTGATTATAAGTTACCCACTCATAATCTCCCAATTCAACCTTCTCGAATCTTCTACTACCATCCTCGCTCGTCTCTACTTCCTTCGATATAACCAATCGCATCCCCAGCAATAGTCTATCCCCGTGTTTCCTACACGTTTCTTCGAATAGCCCCGCCAGCGTGTTCACTCCTTCTCATGCCGCCTCCACAGGCGATTCGAATCAATTATGTTTACCAATTAAACTACCATGCCCTTCTGCAAACAAATTTTTTATCAAAATCAATTATGATTATTGTATAAAAAATATTACCAAAATAAAAATAATGGAATATTACAAAATCTAGGAGATGAATCAAAAACATCGAATTTTAAAATAGATGAACCAATTTCGTGAATTGATAAAAATAGATGGACTAAAACTACAATTATACCAATTTTAATTATGAATCAAGGACATGCAAACCAATTTTAAAAATAGATTTAATATCATCAAAATTTATCTTTTATTTCTATTTTGAAATAACACTTTTTGTCATAATTTTAATTAAGATTAAAAATAAAATTTTAATTATGAAATAAATTTATTTAATTACTGAGTTCAAAATTGAATAGATAAATTTATCAAACTCTTAATTCAGTAAATTTAATAGATACTATACTATAAAAGTTAAAAATTACAATAATAAACACCCCGAATTTTAATTTTGGATTTTTCCTCCAAATCAGGAAGGATTCGAGTTGGTACCGCGGATGCGAATTATATTGTCATCCCTAACCGTATAACTTGTCTTATTTTTTTTAATTTGTTTAAAAAACAATTCTACTATATTTATATAAAAATAAAAACTGTTTTATTTTTAAAAAAAATAAAAATATAAAACTGGCATGAAATTCTGCAGGAAATTACCTGCGGAACTTCCTACTGAGGATATTTCCTGCGGAAGTATACCGTAGGTAAATCTTAAAGAAAAAAGTGAATTTTGCTGCGGGTATGGCATGTAAATCCTCATGTATTACCTTCGGAAATGTGTCCGCAGGAATATCCGTGGGAAAAAAGCTGATTTCTGGTAGTGATAGTCAAACAATTTCTTTTGTTGAGTGATGCGTCTTATGGGTCCTGCGTTGCCGATTAGACTCTCTGTGACATTTGTTGGGCTCTTTGGAATTTCTCTACTCATGATAGTTTTGTTTGGTTGGATTGTACTATTGCTTTCAAATTTTGTTGTAGTTTGCACCAAATTAGCTAAATAGTCATAAATTTTAGGGAGTTTTTTTCCATCTGCACATAAAATTGGGAAGTACACATAAAAAAATAAATATTTTTTACCCTTTGAATATGTATTTATAAACAAAAATACAATTTTTCTCTCAATCAGATGTATATTTTTATACGAGATTGTAGTTTGTTAGAAACATATATAAAAAATAAAAGAAACTCTAAATTTTATTGTGATTCCTTCTGCAAGCCAAAAAAGCAAGTACAACCAATGGCCACACAATAATAAAAGCACTTAAATTATTTGTCTTCTTTAGAAACATAAGAAGAACTCCTGAAATCTCTATCATAATCAAATTTAACCAACTTCACACATATTTTAATAAAAAAAACTACATTCCATTTATTTATTTGATTTATTAAAAGATAATACATACATTTACAAAAATAACCTTTATAATTTAATAAAAGAAACATACAAAGATTATCATTCATGTGCCTATGTTTCCTTTCATTATTCCTTGTGACTTTACATGAGACTCTATCAGGGTGATAACTTTGGAGACTATATTGCTAGAATTTTTTTCTTCTCATTATCTTTGCACTAGTCCTTAGTCATGATCGTGTTATCATACATGTACATTTTTTATCCTTTTTTTTTTGTAAAAACATATGGAATAGAGATATCCAATTTTGTTACACTAAGAGCATCTTTTATTACTTTTCTCATCCTTCCTTTTTGACACAAAAAATTTCATAAAGCTTTTCTTTTTGAGAAGTTTTGAAACGTAAATCATCTTTGTCCAATATCCTTTCTTCATATATGATGTTCTTTTGAAAAGTTTTAGTGGTTTTTACCAAGTTGGTTAAATCATTTTTCAATTCATGAACTTCTATTTTTAAAGAGGTACTTTCTTCCTTAGTTTCAGAACATTCTAGAAGATGATTTTTATGGTTATCTCATTGAGAATATTTTGTTGCTCCAACATTTTTAAATGAAATTGCGAAAAATCTTGAATGATTTTAACATATTTATCATTCTTAGTTTGTAGCTCCTCCTTTTGTTTCTTTATCTCATAAAGTTGAATTGTTAGAAATATACACTTTTGAGATAAAGTGTTTGAGTCATTTATGAGGTTTTCAAAATCTTTACATAAATAACAAGGTTCATAATATGTTACCTCTACACTTTCTTCATTTGCCATTATACATGTGCTTTGATTTGCAGATTTTGACATCACTTCTTCTCGAATCTTTTCCTCTTACATTGTTTAGTGCTTAAACCTTAGAGGGAGAGCTCTGATGACAATTGAAGTAGAAATGTCAATCACAAAAATTGGGGGTTGAATTGTAAACCTTTTAAAATTTTGATTCTTGTGCTTAATTTAAATTAACTCAAGATCAATCTTGGTTGAAACAGAATGTCTAGAATGTTCTGGATATGTTAGAAGTAAATAAAACAAATTAGTTATAGTGAATTGTGATTTATGTGTGCAAATAATTAAAGATAAGGGATAGAATGATCACACACAAAAAGTATATTGGTTCACCCAACTCGGGCTAGTCCAGTCCTCACAACTGTGAGATTTTCACTATGTGCTTAAGAACCAGAATGTTCTCCTTCACACCTTGATCAATTACAATCTTCACCTTTCAACCTGGAAGGAATTTTTACAGTCACCTTTTAGCCTTGAAAGGATTTTTACAAACACATTCAATCTAACATAAAAGATAAACTTGAGTTACAAATGATGTGTATGATAAAAGTGTTTGAGATCTTGAAACTTCTCTACACTTGTTTGAGATAAATAAAGACAAACTCAGTAAATGATGATTCACAAATATAGTGAAGAGAGCTGGAGTTTGCTTGAACAGTTTTTGATTTGTTCTTACTTGAACAAGTGTTGGTAGATTTGTAAATTGAACTATTGTCTTCATCTTCCAATTGATCTTCAATTTATAAATGATAAAAGACTTTGAATATTCAATTTAAACAGAATATAGTCGTTGGACACACTTCCCAAGTGTCATATATGTTTTAAAACAATTAAACATGTGTTTATATTGCTGTCTATAACGTTCTTGACAAACGAAGAATGTTCTTGCTTTTGATTTTGATGGAAAACGTGAATGAGTATGAGAATGGGTTGTCACATGTCTAGTACTATTCCATATTAGAATTATGCAGAGTTTTTTTTGCATAATAATGTAAGTACAATGTACTTGTGTCCTTACTCACAACTCATCAATTTGGAATCAATCTTGTCATCAATCTGGAAGTTGTTTTCCTTCTTTGGGCATTCAGCTCGAGTTTAGAGTTTCACAATTGATTTGAGCAGTCTTGATACTCTTTAACTTGTGGTTTAGACTATGGAAAATGATCTATTTTAATTATGTCTTTAAAAGAGAATAACCAGAATGTTGTTTTGTAAAACCAGAAGGTTCTTTGTTTTGTGTTGTATGAAAAAGATGGACGAATGATTGAATGGGTGAGAAGTATCAGCCCTTTGTCTTAGAAGCAATTTGAGCTTTCTGCAAAAAGTGCAGCAATAGTGTACATTGGTGTCCTAGTTGTCCTTACTCATAGCTCATCAATCTGGAGATTGATCTGGTTATTCATTTTGATGATGTTTGCTTATCTAGGCCTTTAGCTAGACTTTTGCGCTTGAGTATTGTTTTGAGTAGCCTTGATATTCGTTTATCTTAAGGTCTGGACTATATGGAATGATTCATTTTACTCATGTCCTTAAAATAAACTAACCATAATGATCTTGAAAAAACTAGAATAATCTTGATAAACCAGAATGATTATTTGATAAACCAGAATGATCATTTGATAAACCAGAATGATCTTGATAAACCAGAATGATCTTTTAATAAACCATAATGATCTTTTGATAAATGAGAATGATCATTTGATAAATCAGAATGATTTTAATAAACCAGAATGATCTTTTAATAAACCAGAATGATATTTTAATAAACCAGAATGATCTTTTGATAAACTATAATGATCTTGATAAATCTGTCATCAATTTGCATGTTTGTTTTTGCAAGTAGTCCTTCAAATCTTGACTTTTAATTACTCATTAAATGTTGGAAAGACCTTGTGCGAAATGCCAATTGATTTACTACATGTTGCTCTTCTAAAAAGATCCTTTTTGTCAATTGTTCTTTAATTGAATAACTAGAACATTCTGGTGAATGTTCTTCTATCATTCTTTTAACAAATGACTTAATAAATGACTCAATCTTGAAATGATTTATTCTTCAAAGTTGATTCTTGTTATTTTGCCGAACTGATATGACTATTTATGAATGCAATGAACTTGTGTCATCATGAGAACATCATTTCATAACAATTCAGAATGTACTTATGCACTTGTTGATGACTTCTTGCTTGTTCACTTATGCAATTTATGTTCCTTAAATAAAATTCAAGTGCAATCATTAGTAGATCACCATTCTTAAAATTTAATCATTTATTTCATAAAATTTGTTCTCATTAAAACATATATCAAAAAGACTTTTATCTCAACATTAATATCTCACCTTGCAATTATTTTTCATCTTGTCAACTAATATCTTTGCAACCCACTTTGACTTGGTATTCTTGTTAGCAAACACCCTTCCACTTTTATGTTTTGGTTTTAAAGTCTTCACCATAAATGTGGTAGTTCTTACTACCTGACTCACCAAAATAGTGTATCCACTTTTTAATTTACACACAGCTTAACTCTCCATTTCCACACTGAATTTGAAATTTTTGGTCATTTCAACCTCTAGATTAAACTTATCAGACTTTGGTCTTTTATCATCCACATCTGAAGACAATTATTCATGATGTCTGCATATGTAGACAATTCCACTTCACAATTATCATCTTTGAAGGCAATCAAGTCATCCTCCAATGATTTATCAGCAACTTTCCACCATAACCTCCTAAGCAACTCCTCAAAATCCTGGTCCAAGTCCCCTATAATACCACACGCCTCATAATATGACCATTTGTCCAAAACTATGTTCTTGCAAACATGTATTTCACCCGCTTTGTAAATTAATTTAAGGTTTTAGGCAAAAAAATGTCCTTGATAAATAAAACTACATTAGACCTCATTTCCTGTAAAAACAAAAGACACACACAGTAAATACACAACAAATATACTACACATAATATACACAAATAATACAAATACACTATATATACAAATAAAATTACACTACATATACAAATACTAAAATACTTTTAAATGTTAATTACAAATACACTACAAATACAAATACACAAATACTAACTACAAATACGGAAAAAAATAGAAACAGATACAAAAATACAAAAAAAAAACACATTGAATATACACTAAAAATACTTCTAAAAAACAAAAATTTTATACTAAAATACTAACTACAAATACAAATACTAAAATAATCACTAAAAGCAGTGAAATTTGATTACGATGGAAGAAGGAAAAAAAGTTTAATTACTGTATTTTTTAATTTTTGATTTGAAACTAAATTAATTAATAAATTAATTTTAAAAAAATAATGTTATAATGACTTAGTCTACCAGCTCATTTAAAATTGTCTATGACACATGGTACTCTCCTTAGCCAATTGTCATTGACCCTGATTGAATCTAAAAAATTGGTGCCTAATAAAAGAAATGTTATTTTAATAATTATAAATTATTTTAAAATATTATATTTTTATTGAATGAACACCAAAAACTCAAACAACTTTATTTAAATTCATGAAAATAAATAAATTATATATAACATCTAAATACAACTTCAAACTAATATTAATTTTCTAACTATTTAAAAAGAGTCATTATTCCAACACTTTTTGAAGCAAATTCATAACTTTGAAAGATACTATCAAACAATCACATTTTAAAAGAGAATAATCACACATTTTTAATCACCTTTCATAATTTTCAAATATACTGTCAAATAACATATAAAAAAGAAAAGCCAAATAACAACATTCTTAATATTTTTTTTTATCAAAACAAACTTCTTAATACTATGAAACTTTTTCATTATTGACCCATTTACTAATTAAAAACTTTTGTTGAGTCCAATAAAATCATGTACAATAAACTTTTTTCTCTATAATAAATCAAATCTTAAGTGTATTTTTTATTCAATAGAATTTATTTAATTAATATGTCATAATTATTCTAAATAAAAAATGATTTTGAGACCCTAATAATTTTAAGATCCTGTATAATGGTCAAGATTGCATAGGACAGTTACCGATCCTATATATCATACATTGTTCAATATTTTATTTATTATATGGTAGTTCAATTTTATATATTATTAACCATAAGAAAGATTTCGGCCGCCGTTCTTATCGTGCAAGGGAGTATTTGTGAATGTTTTTCAAAGAAATGATTATAAACATAAAAATTCCAAATTAACTATTAAGAGTTTTTTTTATAGGAATTATCGAGAGTTGATTATCCGTTTATTACGACTTTAAATTAAATGAAAATCTTAATAAAAAATTCTAAAAATAATAAGGTGTCTTAAATAATTTTTCATAAAAATTATTTTTAATAAATTTAAATATAATTTTAATTCTTTATCTTTTGTTTAATAACTTTTTTTATCCTTTATCTTTTTTTTGATTAATTTTTTTAATCTTTTACTAGTAATATATTTTATCTCTTTTTCTCGTTTACAACAAAGTTATAACAATATCTAATCATTGAAATCCTTTCTAATTATTATCTATATATGTCTACTATATAATATTCTTAAAAAAATATCAATTTAATCCAATAATGGATTTTCACTTAAAAAACTCTCCTTGTATTATGTGAAATAGATAAAACAAAAAAAAAATCTTTGAAATAAAAGACATTTAACGAGTTATATGTATTTTCAATTCATTGTTGTTAAATTTGCACACTTAAATTTATAACTGATTTAATATTAGAGTTCAACAATTCATGAAAGTTATCATATAACTCTTTTGAAAGAGATATGATGAAAAAAAAACTAAAATTCATTAATTATAAAAGATAAAGATTGAAAATGAATCAAAATATGATAAATGACCAAAAACGAATATTTAGTAAAAGATAAAGGACCAAAAATATATTTAAGCATCTATCAACATAACACGAAAACAAACATGTGTTGATAGTCATCAATAGCCGCCTCTCTCAACCCAAATCCTATGTTATCTTCTTCTTCTAGAGAGGGATGATTTATGACCATTTTTTAGTCTAGAATCACTCATTCAAATCGCATTTTCCTTCATTTTACCTAAATAAGTGGCTTTCACGCAAATTTAGTTTTTCTTTTGTATTTTTTGTTGTGATTTCATCATCTAATTGTGACGTTGTTTGATCTTTTTGTCTTGGTACGATATTTTTTTTTCTGTCTTGGTGCGATATTCATTTTAGTTCAGATTGATTAAGTAGCTTTAATCGATCACATATTTCAATCAATGCTTTTGGCGTTGTCAAAGTGTTAGATATAAAAGTATATGTATTATTGACATTTGAATTTTGTCACATTTGTAGGCATATAGTTGTGTTTATGTTAGGTTGTCGTTTTATGCTATTAACTTGAGTACTGTAAGTTTGTTCGAAGATTTATCCTTTATATTTTTAGCAAATTTGAAATCGTATTGTATCGATGTATTCTACAATTTGAATCAATGAATATTGTTTCTTTCAGTAAAAAAAAAGCAGGTTTAAATGTATTTTTGGTCCTTGCAAATATGCTTCTTTTTGATTTTAGTCACTGTAAATTTTTTTTGTTTGATGTATACCCTTGCAAATTCTAACAAGTTTTAAAAAAAAGTCTTTTATGAATCTTTTTTAGTAAAAAAATTGTGACATGGCTAATTTTGGATGAAGTGGCATATGGTGACTATGTAATTATTATTAACTAGACAATATTTAATATTTAAAATTAAAGTTCATCTTATTAACTCATTTAATTATTTAATTAAAAACTTAAAACTAATTAATTAATTAATTAATTAATTAATTAATTAACCAATTAAATAATAAAAACTCAATAATCTTTATCTACGAACCCAAATTTTTTAATAAAAACTCAACAACCTTTATCTTCAACCCTAATTTCTTCATCTTCAAATCACAAATTTTAATATTTAGATCCAAACCTTAAAAATTCTAATATGTCATTTTTCTTACACTACACCTATAATCTTTGCCATAACCACCAAAGACATAGATAAATAAGCCAACTAACACTCCTCTTTCCCTTTTATTTTCTTTCTCTTTCTTTCTCCGTCAAACAGACTAAAAAAAACTTATGTTCTTCTCTTGTTTGATTTTCTCTCTAATCCAAATTAGAGAGCGACCAACGAGCATAACCTCGCCAAAGATTCGCCTCTACTCTTCTTGTTGTCGGAAAAATCAATTCTCTCTCTCTCTCTTCAACATCTTAATTCTGATTTTTTTGCCTTTACCTTCTCGATAAACAACCTTTAATCTCTAGATAAATTTGCGTTTTCCTTTTCTTTTTGATTGAATATATCTGAAATAGCAATGTCGAGGGAAAGAGGTTTTTGTTGCAGAAAACAACCTATGTCTTTGGTGGTTATGGAAAAGATTATAGGTGTGGTGTAAGAAAAATTGAGAGATTAGAATTTTTAGGGTTTGGATTATGAGAATTTGTGATTTGAAGATAAGAAATTAGGGTTGAAGACGAAGGTTGTTGAATTTTTATTATTTAATTGGTTTACTAATAATTAATTAGTTTTAAGTTTCTAATTAAATAATTAAATGAGGTAATAAAATGAATTTTAATTTTAAATATTAAATATTGTCTAATCAACAACAATTACACAGTCACCATGTGCCACTTCATCCAAAATTAGCTATGTCACCATTTTTTTACTAAAAACGATTCAACTTTTTTAAAACTTGTTAGAATTTGTAAGGGTATAAATAAAAAAAATTATAGGGACTAAAATCAAAATGAAGCATATTTGCAAAGACCAAAAACATATTTAAACCAAAAAAATATATTTAAGTCTTTTTGATATCTACTAATTTTTTTTAAATATATTTCCATTAAATTAAAAATAATTTTTTCTATCAAAATTTAAAATAGTTTTTTTCATTAACTCTCCAATTATAAGAGAATGAGTCTAAGTAATTGTTTCATATTGTAAAGTCCATGAAAAGATATACCAAACAAAATAGTAACAAAACCTTAAATTCTCTTGAACGAATAATCTTTAATAAAATTGGTTAAACACTTTAGTTCAATTGACATACAATAAATCCTTTCTTATATTATTACTACATAATACTTTCATATAATTAATTGATGAGATCCAATGGTTAATATGTTTTAATTAAAGTCAAATCAACAAGTACTCTAATTTAATCATAAATAAATAAGTTGAATTTTGAAATTTTAAGATAATTATTTTTCTGAAAATTGAATACTTAGAAAAAAAGGACAATCATAAAATATATCGGAAATATTTGCCTCAAATTTAATTAATTTTTTTTGTTGAAAATTCAACACAACTCTAATCAATTAAAAAAGTCGAAAGTTTTCATCGAATAAAAATCAGTCGTTCTAGTCTCTACTAGCGAGCGATTTTTACTCTCTAATACTCTCCGTTTCACACCCCTCAAATTTGATCACTCTCTCTCTCTCTTTCTCTCTCTCACACACACTTATTATTATTACACAGCCATTTCATCATTCCACAACTACTTGGCTTATTCCTTCTTCACATCCAAACCCTAGCACAAGGGCCGCCCCTTCACGCGCGGATCCATCATGACGATCAACAAACTCCTCACCCTAGTCCGCCGTTCCAACCGGCGGACTCCCGCTCTCTCCACCATCCGATCCCTCTCCCTCTCAACCTCCGCCGCCGTCACCCACTCTCAATCCTCCTCCACCCTACCCTCCCCTCCACCTCCCAACGTAATGATCTACGATCGCCTAGCTGAATCCGTCAAATCAAAACTCCAACAATTAGAAAATCCAGATCCACGTTTCCTCAAATACGGTTCACCTAAACCCGAACTTCGCGACCACACACGAATCCTCTCCGCTCCCGAAACACGCGTCACCACTCTCCCTAACGGACTCCGTGTTGCCACCGAATCTAGCCTCGGTGGACGAACGGCGACCGTTGGTGTTTGGATCGATGCCGGTTCGAGATTCGAAACCGAGGAGACTAACGGAACGGCTCATTTTCTTGAACATATGATATTCAAGGGAACGGAGAGACGTAACGCGAGGGAACTCGAAGAAGAAATCGAGAATATGGGAGGACATCTCAATGCTTATACGTCGAGGGAACAGACTACTTATTATGCTAAGGTTTCGCAGAATGATGTTCCTGTTGCACTTGATATCCTTGCTGATATTCTCCAGAATTCGAAATTCGATGAGAATCGGATCAGCCGCGAGCGTGATGTTATTCTTAGGGAAATGGAGGAGGTATTGTTTTCTTTTGTTGGTATTCAATTTATTTTTGAAATGAATTATATATGAAACGTGAATTATGTATTATGTGATTGTATTGTATTGATCAATATAACTTTGTTGTGAGTGTCTTTTGTGAGAATTTGCTGTGAATACCTGACAGGTTTAATATGTGTTGATTGTTGAGTACGATACTATGCAAAGCTAATATTTTACCCTTTTGGATTTGGATGTGTAGAAGTTGGAGTTTTGGAGGTTAGAGACAATGTTGGGGAAGAATATCTTTTTAAATAGATGTAGAGTATTACCATCAGTAGTTTAGTCATGTGTGGAAATGGAAAAACACATGCAGAAGCATCGGTGTTAAGAATAGATCATAGTAATTCATAAGTGTAGTCCAATAATTAAAGGTAGAGAGGACCAAGGAAAGACTTTTCAAAAGGATTTGGTGAACCTAAATAAGGATTGTTTTATGAATTTATGAATTCCAGTTTCATGATATTCTACCATTTAATTCTAAAAAATTATTAATTAGATAATTTAATTGAAATTAATTTTTTAGCCTTCCTTTCTGTTTCCTTCAAAACTCCACCTTTCATCCAAGCATAGTAGTAGTGTGAAAATGCTTTGGATGGTTTTGCAATTCTTTTAGCAGCCACCTATTTTTTCTTAATTTGACATATGTTTGGTTCTCATTCTTTTGCTGTAAGGTTTTTTTACACTGATATCATTTGTTTGCAGGTTGAGGGTCAAACAGAGGAAGTGATCTTTGACCACCTACATGCAACTGCTTTCCAGTACACTCCCCTTGGCAGAACCATTCTGGGACCTGCTCAGAACATTAAGACAATTACCAAAGCTCATCTGCAGGATTACATTCAGACACATTACACTGCTCCTAGGATGGTATGTTGATAATTGGTGTGGTTATATCTTATGAGTGTTGTTACTGTTGTGGCATAATGTTCATAACTTTGAAAGCAGTCACTTACTTACTTGTACCCCAGTATATATATTTCCTTTTAATATATAAGTATGGACGTTGTCCTGATGGCTGTTTTCTGTGCGGGTCTGTTTTCCTAGGTGATAGCTGCATCTGGAGCTGTAAAGCATGAAGATTTTGTTGAGCAAGTGAAAAAATTGTTTACTAAGTTGTCAACAAATCCCACCACAGCATCTCAATTGGTTGAAAAAGAACCAGCAATTTTTACTGGTTCTGAGGTAAGTATATTAATGCAGAGCACATTTGAACCTGTAGTTATAGCTCATTTAATAACTCTGTTCATCTTCTTGTTCTGAAAACAGGTTCGAATGCTTGATGATGATATTCCCCTTGCACAATTTGCAGTAGCTTTTGAAGGGGCATCATGGAAGGATCCAGACTCAATTGCTCTGATGGTCATGCAAGCAATGCTGGGTTCATGGAATAAGACAGCCGGAGGTGGAAAACACATGGGGTAAGCAACTTGAGCCCTGTCCTCCCCAAACCCCAAAGAAATATACCCGTCATGATACATACTTAGTTGAATTTTAACTGTGAACAGTTCTGAGCTAGCACAGCGAGTTGGCATTAATGAAATTGCGGAAAGCATGATGGCTTTCAACACCAATTACAAGGACACAGGTCTTTTTGGTATTTATGCTGTTGCTAAGGTAAGCCTTAATGTGGTTTTCTTATGGAGTACTAGTGTTTTTTTAAACAAAAGTCACATTTGGACTAATTTTTCTAAGGCTTGCATGCTAACACAAGAAAAAAACATTGAATGTGTGCTACTGCCTAATAAACATCTATCCCCTCTTGTAGTTTTTCATAAATATAAAGTGAAATTACTCTCTAGGTATGTTTTATTAAATTTGTCAATAGGACCTATATTAGAAGTTTTGTTTTATTTATTTATTTATTATTTTTTTTAATAATAAAATCCTTATAATTATAATTTTTTAAACAAGTCCGTAACTTTTTTGAATTTTAAAAACTTATATAACCTATAATGATCCAACTTCTTTTGATAATAATTGATCCATCTTTTTAGATATATGTTTATATATTTTTAGTTAAAGTCAACAATGGTTAGTTAGGACTTCAACTTAAATTCAATGAAACTGTAAAGATTTTCAATGCAATTTATGCCAACTATACTGCCATTTTGCAAAATTTCTTTTCTCCTTTTGTCCAAGGAATTTTAGTTTCCTTTTATAGTCATTAGTTTTGAAAATGTAATGGTTATTAGTGTCTTTCTATGCAATATGTGGTCGATGAAATTAATAGTTTTATTGTTTAGACAAACAGTTGTATGCTTAGCTTAGATTGCGTTGAAGATACAACGTCATATGCATGCTCTAGATCTTCTATCTTATATATTTATTTATCTTTTTAATCATTACTTCAGTTATTGCTTTGATAAACCTTTTCCCCCTTAAATTGGTGTGCTTTCAGCCGGATTGCTTGGATGATTTGGCCTACTCAATCATGTATGAGACAACCAAGTTGGCTTATCAGGTTTCAGATGATGATGTTACACGTGCTCGTAATCAGGTGGGCTTCTACTTGATGTAATTATTTCCTGTGTTGATATTTGAATGTGACAATGGACTTTTGGCTTATGCCGTTGTTTTAGATGCGTTGTTTGTGGATGTCTGTATTCATTGTCCAAGACAGAACCAACGTTAGATTTGATTTGTCATGTGATTAGTTTGGTATATTGGTGGTATATTGCATCATTTGGACAATGACCATACCTACAGTTGCACTTTGACGGACTTATTTATAACCTAATTTCATTACTTTCCCAATCTAATTCTGAGGTAGTTTCTGTTTAACCTGTTAAATTCTATGTGTATAGAAGAGATTCAAATTTCACCTATGATGATTGCATGACACCAAGACGGAGCCATGACATACTGCCACTGGTTTTGAATTGTGAAAATTACAGATAAATGGAATCATTGGCATTTGTTGTCATTGGTTCTTCATTTATGATGGCATATTTTGTGGTAGAATTCAAGATACTGGATTATAAGTGTGCTCAAGTTGACCTTATATTCAATTATACGCGATTCATAGCTTGTTTTATGTGTTACTTAAACTGGAAAAGGTGAAAAATGGGAATGTGCAACAGCATTTTATTCTCTTGTTGTCACCTTGCCTTTCCATTTTTCATGTCATTTTGATTACTTCAACTATATTGAATAATATTTTCATGCTCTTGTTTTTGACACACTGAAAATTGTTTTACAAAGTAGAGAAAATGCTTACCAAAGTTATCTACCTGTGCTAAGTTCAATTAGCGGGTTTGATGCTCTATTTGTTGTGCATCCAAACTTAATATGTGGTGGTTAACTTTTCCCCCCAAAAAATAAGTTCAGAATGTGAAAGTTTATGTTGGAAAGTATTTGTTCACATTCTCTACAACACAATATTTGGCCATGTAATATGTTGGAATGTGTGTGTTGAAAGGTATTTGTTCACATTCCCTACACCAATATTTGGCCATGTAATATAGCCTTTGTTATGCCCAAATGTTCGTTTGATTGTTCATTGTGCCTTCATACTCAGTCGTCTATGCTGTGTTTTTTCCTCATTATATTGTTTACTTGCATAGATTTTTTTACCATAAATCATGTTAGTGTTACTTTACTTTCAATTGATTTTTATCCTGCTCTCAGTGCTATTTACTCACTTTTAAATGTTTATTTACAGTTAAAATCTTCGCTGCTACTTCACATTGATGGAACAAGTCCTGTAGCTGAAGATATTGGCCGTCAGGTACCCACAGATCTTACATCTGATGTTTAAAGAAATTTTGTCAGTTCCGTGCCTGTATACATTTCCATGGGCAGTAGCCTGTGATTCTTATTGACACTTTCATTTAAGTACCAGTTTATTAAATTGTTGTCAATTTTATAAATTTGTTGTATGCCTCTAGAGAAATGTAGGTGCTGTGCTACCATTTAGTATTTGATTACTTATTCGCATGTTGTTTCAGCTACTCACATATGGTCGAAGAATCCCATTTGCTGAATTGTTTGCAAGAATTGATGCTGTTGATGCCAGTACAATTAAACGGGTTGCAAACCGATTTATTTATGACAAGGTAATAAATAATGATTGAAATGTTTCTTACTCAGCAGTAGAAACACCAACCTTATTCAGAACTCATGGTCTTGTCATGTCTGTCTTGCAGGATGTTGCTATTGCCGCCATGGGACCTATTCAGCGTTTGCCTGATTACAACTGGTTCAGACGCAGAACCTACTGGAACCGTTATTAGTTCATCTTAGTTTTCTGCTTTATTTAAACTTTATGGAAGGTCTGGCATAATGTTTTGTTCAAATTTACACCATATATGCCTCTGGATGGCTGCTTTGGCCGTCATTTTCATTTATTTGTTATAGGCCTCTGTTTTTGTAATATTTACGCAATAATAAGAATGCTGTTGTCGGTGATGCAATTGGCATCGTTACATACTGCTCCAATTCTTGTTTGAAAATTATATTGCCTGTTTTCTCCCGAACTCCACTTTGGTTTCTGATCCCTTTTAAGTTTTTAACGCCTTCATTTAGTATTACATTTGGATGAATTTGGCCTTGCAGTGATAGGCAATCTCCCCTGCGTGGTTATACTTTCCACATAGCACATTCACCTTCCATATACCAGTGTGACAAGACCACCTCATAATTTAAAAGGACATAGGATTCCAAAAAAAAAAGAACATTCTCTTCTTTTTTTATCCACTATCCTTGCACTGCCCACCTATTGTACTATTCGTATTTTCCACTCCTTTCAAATTAGAACACGATGTGCATTCAAATGGATCTTTGACTTTAGGTTAAGTTTCTTGAAATTAGAAAGATGGATAATTTTACAAAGAAAGGGAAAAGAAATAGATGAGAAATGTAATGAACGGTTCCCTCATTCTAGGAAGAATCATAAAATCAAGCTCGGATCTCTACAATAATGATAAATGTTTTTGACTAGGATCTAGAATTGGTTCATGGGAGAGCCTAGAGAAGCATAACTAGCTCTCACTTCAATCAAAGATTGATATTTAAGTTAATTCAAGAGTTTTACCAAAAATATACTACAAATAAGCATTACATGGGCTTCATAATAGACGCCTGAAAGGCAAGAAAAATAAGGCCCAAACCCACCAACAGTTTGGTTACTAAAGCATGCTAAAGAATAGGAAGAAAATACAGGCCTCCTTTACAAAAAAAAAAAGAAAAATTAAATTCCAATTATTTTAAAAATATCCTATAGCAATTTGACTTGTAATATTCTTTGCTCTTTCTTATTTTTCATGGATCGTTCTCATCATTCCCTCATTCTTGAAAGAAAACCGTGCTTTGTAACATCTCATGTTTCTTGCTTTGTTTATGTTATAGTTTGGTTATGACTTGGAGTTAGAACCCTAAGTTCCTTAGCGAAAAAGAAAGGATGAGAATTAGAAGCCAATGAATTGCAAAGCGGATCACATTTAGCTAAAAAAGAAAGTAAGGTTACTTCACCATGAACAAAGATCCATGATGGAAAAAGGTGATTTCGTCCAATGAGAATAAATTTCGTTTAACGAGGTTGATGACCCATTTTGATGTTGCATGTCCTGATTGACTAGTTGAAGAGGTGGACTCAATATTGACCAAGACCAATTTCGCTAAGCAAAAATGGATTAGCTAAGAGAGTACAACGGTGGCAACAACTGTAAATAGGTGGTAATTTTCACTATTTTACCTCATTTTCTCCATTTCTTTCCTTGCGAAACTGTTGCCAAATTTTCATAGGAGCTAGAGTCATCGTGCATCATCAAATTATTGTGTTATCAAAATTTCACTACAAGCTAGGAGTAGCGATTTTTCTTTCCCTAATAGATCTTCTTTATGGTGGATCAACAATTTCTTGTGGATCATGTTGTTCAACTTATCGCTCATCATTCTTAAGAACTTGAATGACCAACTAGATCTATTGGATTATCAATAGTTTATGGAATCTCCATGATTAGTTGATCAACATCCATTTGAACTTGAGAGATATTATGAATAACAACCAATCTATCACTTGAAGTGGAAGATTGAGATTTTATATAATCATGCATAAAAATCAAGTCATTGGTTTGATCGCTCCAATCGATCAAGTGATTCTCAAAATCTTATCATTCATTGACTCCGCAATCCTTGTCCTTTGTGATGGACGATTAAATCTTTAACCTTTTGGCATATCAAATGAAATACCCATTGATGCTCTCAGGTCTAGTTTCTTCTATTGAAGTTTATAGATCCTCACCTCAAATGAACATATAGATACACTCATATGTCTTAAACTTGGTTTCCAACATTTAAATAATTCAAAAAGTGTCTTTGGCACGACCTTGGTTGGAATTCTATTTAAAATATACACCGGCGTCTTTAATTCTTAATTCGACAAGGAGTAAGGAAGGGTACTGTTGCTAAACATACTCTGCACCAACTCCAATAATGTTCGATTTTTCCTTTATGTAACACTATTTTGGTTCCCAACCTCAAAATGATATCTCCAATCCATACATTCATATGTGTCAAACTTGGTTTCCAATTTTTAAATAATTCAAAAGACGTCTTTGGCATGACCTTGGTTGGAATTCAGTTTAAAATATACACTACTGTCTTTAGTATTTAAATCCACAAGGATTAAGGAAGGCTATTGCTGCTAAACATACTTCGCACCATGTCCAATAATGTTTGGTTTCTTCTTTATGCAACACCATTTTGGTTTGGAGAATCATACATAGTGTATTATTAGGGAACAATCTCATTTTCTTAACTCTCATTAGGCTACAATCCCATGTTTTGTCCACTCTCAATTTACCTAGCATAATATTCTCAACCTTGATTTGATCTTACTATTTTTTATTTGCCTTTCTCAACTTCATCCTTAAAGACTTGTAGGCAACCAGTGCTTCATTTTTAATATGAAGCAAATAAACATTCATATATCGTGCGTAATCATCTCTAAAGATGATAAACTATTTTTGACCACATGCATCCATATTTAGGCAACATATGTTTGTATGAATTATTTATAATGAGGTTGAACTACTAATTGCACTTTTTTTTGATATGTTGGTTTGGTTTCCCTTAATGCAGCCAACACAAGATTCAAAGTCTGTGAAATCAAGAGTATTGGATACTCCATCATTCAACAACATTTTAATTCTCTAAATGAAAATATGTCATAATCTTTGATGCCACAACATAAAAGAATTTTTGCTAATATTAAACTGCTTAATGCCAACTTGAACCTGCATCCATCTAAGAATGGTGTCGTTTTGTAAATTACTTCCCACCACTTAGAACTATAAAATCATTTAAATTGAATGTCTTTGAAATTTAAGGAATATCTAAATGGTACAAGTCAAGAAATTGACATCCAATTTTTCTAAAAAGCATGACACATAAAAATGTCCGTTCTAATTTCAAAACAAAACCATTATTTAAAGTTAAAATGTAAGTTTCAATAGCCTCCACATAATGTGAGTCAATCCTACTATTTGATAAAACAATTAGCTCATTCGAAATTATGCAAAAATAAAAAGTTTATGTCAAAATTGAGACATATTTATTTAAATTGTATGCGTTGCCGATGTAAACGTACCATAAAATAAATCTTATAACATTAAATTTGTTTGTAGGATAAATATTTAATTTAATAAGATATATTTAAAATTTATGATATAATCAAATTACTTACTCAATTTCGTATTGCAGGGAAGCAATATAAACACTAATTTGATTTTCTATCACAAATAACATTATGATAACACTATCAGATCATAATTGCTATGGGAGAATTATGAAAAATAATGATATTTTATTTTAATTGATTGTACAAATATAATGAAAATTTTTGTGAGCTAAAATTTACTATACCAATAGAATCACTTCTATGGCCACATAATATTGTGTTCATGTGATGTTAAAAGAAGAAGGTGAGTTATAGTCCACATAATATTATTAATCTTACTTGACAACAATACAATATTATATTTTCGTTAGTCCCATGAGCATCAAATTATATTGACAATAGGTTGAAACTCATATATTTGCAAGAACTTTATTTTGAATTTTAGTGCTAACCACTGTACCATAGAACCCTTGTTATTTTGATTTTATAATCTAAAGAGAATAAGTAAAATTGTAAAAGATTAATGGCATATAAACAATGTAGAGATATCATTTTCGATAAATTTAAAAATATAATTGTTGGAACATAGTATGTTATTATGTGAATTTAAAAATATGTTGAAGTCCCACATTGGAAAGAATTTGTTTTTGTAAATTCAAGTGGAAAGAAACATGTTTTTTTAAAATTCAAGTCCCACATTGGAAAGAAATTTATTTTTGAACTCCCACATTGGAAAACTCTCCTATTTTGAGTATGCTAAAGTCCCACATTGATTAGAAATCAATTGTGAGTTTGCTTCCATCACTATATAATGAGTTTCAATCTATTGTGAAAAGCACACCAAAGTTGGATGCTTTTCCCAACTTTCTCTTTTCTCTCTCTTTTATTCTGCTCGCCTAATTTTCGAGCCACTTCTCCCCTTTCTTTTTGTCCCTTCGGTTTTTAGAGCGGTCAGTTATTATGCCGTAGTCCCTTCGGTTTTCAGAGCGGCTGTTATACCGCAGTCCCTTCGTTTTTAGAACGGCTGTTATACTGCAGTCCCTTCGTTTTTAGAGCGTTTGTTATGCCGTAGTCCCTTCGTTTATAGAGCGGTTGTTATGCCGTAGTCCCTTTGTTTTTAGAGCGGTTGTTATGCTGTAGTCCTTTTGATTTATGAGTGGTCATAGTACCATATTGCGAATGACTTTAATCGTCATATTGAGTGACTTTAACCGCCATATTGAGGGTGTAATTCTAGAACGGTTTTATACGGTGTAGTGGAACTCCGATACAGTGAATCTGAGCTGTTTTATCCTGGGGACTTCGTGGTTGATAGTTTGCCTTGCACAACTTGGGCAGTGCCGCGAGACGTCTTAAAGAGAGCGACTTAGTCCGCGACTCAACCTAGTAATATCTTCGGTGGCATAAATTGTGATTTTAAACAGTTTTTCGAAACTCAAAAATAACAATTTTAAGACATTTCTTTCTGCCATGTCAACCGAAGAGATTACTGGTTTTGGTTCTGTTGCCTCTGATTTCAATAAACTGTTTCAATTTGAGGCAAACAGAAAAGGATAAGAAAGCTAGAGAATTAACCCATGATAAGAATTATATTCTTAATAGACTTGCTGATGATCTGTATAACTATTACAGTTCCAGCAATACTGCTATAGATGTTTGAGATGCTCTGAATAAGTATGTTGTAAGCTACTACTCAGAGTATCATATGAATGATGACATATCCGTGGAGGCTGAAGATAACTCATGAGATCATCTATTAAGGTACGTCACTCATGACATTTTTAAATTAAATGTTGAAATTTAATATGTCTCATTCTATTTGAATATTGAAATCAATAAAATGTCTTCTGCTTACATGTTGCATGATTTTAATTTTTGACATGCTAGACTTTGTGATGTGAACACATTTGATTTCAAACTTAATTAACTTAGGTTTAATTCCAAAGTTATCTTTTAAATGATTTTGAAAAATGTGATTTTTGTAGTCAAGCTAAAATAAAAAAGAGTTCACATAAATTTGTAGTTAGAGAATATGGGTCTTTAGATTTATTACACTTTGATATATGTGAATTTGATGGGACGTTAACAAGAAATGAAAAACATTATTTCATTACTTTTATTGATAATTGCTCTGACTATACTTTTGTATATCAAATGCAAAATATAAGTGAAACACTTGACATGTTAAGGATCTTTGTAACTGAAATTGAAAATCAATTTAGTAGAAAGATTAAGAGGTTCTAAGTAAGATTCTAATTTGGTTAATGAATTTTATAAATTGTTTGGAATTATACTTGTAACAACTGCACCATAATTGCTTGAAGTGAATGGTAATGTTGTAAGAAAGAATAGAACTCTTATTGAACTAGTTGTTGCTAATATGCTTAACTCTAGTGCTGCATCTCATTGGTGTGTGGAAAATATATTGCTTATTTGCTATGTTTGAATAGAGTTCCTAAATCTAAAAATAAAACATCTCCTTATGAGATAGTGAAGAAAAGACAATTGAACTTGTCTTATTTTCAAACTTGGGGTTGTCTAGCTTGTGTCAGAATCCCCAATCCCAAGCGAATTAAACTCGCCAGTAAAGCCTATGAAGGTGTATTCATTGGGTATGCAGTAAAAAACAAAGCGTATAGGTTTTATGACCTAAATGCAGAAGTGATCATAGAGTCAGATGAGGTTGACTTCTATGAAAATAAATTCCCTTTTAAATTGAGAAATAGTGGGGGCAGCGAACCTAGTGAAGTTTCTATGACAAGAAGCACTGAAAGCAACAAACAAGGCGAAACAGAAACTCGAAGGAGTAAGACAGTAAGAGTTGCTAAAGATTATGGACCTGAATATATGGCCTATAATTTAGAAGAGAATCCTGCAAATCTTAAAGAAGCTTTGTCATCATTGGTTGCAAATTTATGGCAAGAAGTTATAAACGATGAAATGGATTCTCTAGAGTCTAACAAGACCTGGCATTTAGTAGACTTGCTTCATTGGTTGTAAATTGATTTTGAAAAAGAAACTGAAACCTGATGGATCTGTTGATAAATACAAGGCACACCTTGTAGCCAAAGGTTTTAGACAAAGAGAAAATATAGATTTCATCGACACTTTTTCACAGTCACTAGAATAACATCCATTAGGGTTCTCATATCACTTGCGGCTATTTCATAATCTGGTGATACACCAGATGGATGTTAAAACAGTTTTTTTAATGGTGACCTAGAAGAAGAAATCTATATGGAATAACCTGAAGATTTTGTAATACATGGACAAGAAGACAAGGTCTGTAAGTTAGATAAGTCTCTGTATGGTCTTAAACAAACTCCTAAGAAATGGCATGAAAAGTTTGATAAGTTGATTATATCGAATGAGTTTAAGTGAATGAAAGTGACAAATGTATTTACTACAAAATTGAAAATGACATTTGCACTATCATATGTCTCTATGTAGACGACTTACTCATATTTGATTCAAACATTTATGTTGTAAATATTGTGAAATCATTGTTGTGTAACAACTTTGATATGAAAGACCTCAGATAAA
>JBBPBQ010020321.1:20799481-20812618 GCA_037974755.1 Cicer yamashitae | reverse complement strand
AACCTGAAGATTTTGTAATACATGGACAAGAAGACAAGGTCTGTAAGTTAGATAAGTCTCTGTATGGTCTTAAACAAACTCCTAAGAAATGGCATGAAAAGTTTGATAAGTTGATTATATCGAATGAGTTTAAGTGAATGAAAGTGACAAATGTATTTACTACAAAATTGAAAATGACATTTGCACTATCATATGTCTCTATGTAGACGACTTACTCATATTTGATTCAAACATTTATGTTGTAAATATTGTGAAATCATTGTTGTGTAACAACTTTGATATGAAAGACCTCAGATAAATGAATGTAATCCTTGTAATCAAGATTACTAGGTGACCTAATGGAATTTCTTTGGATCAATCTCACTATGTTGAAAAAATCCTAAAGAAATATGAATACTTTGACTGTAAACCTGCTTGCACACCATATGATCTAAGTGTGAAACGTTTCAAGAACACTGGTTAAGGTGTTAGACAAACTGAATATGTGAGCATCACTGGCAACCTCAGGTATGCCACTGATTGTACTAGACCCGACATTGCCTATGTCGTGAGACTGTTGTGCAGGTTTACCAGTAGATCTAGTATGGAGCATTGGCACGCTATCGAAAGAGTTATGAGATACCTTAAAAGGACCACGAGTCTCGGATTACATTATCGAAGATTTCCTACCGTCCTTGAAAGATACAGTGTTATTGATTGGAACATCTTATCAGATGACTCCAAAACAACCAATTGCTATATTTTAGTATAGCTAGTGGTGTTGTATCTTGGAAATCAAAGAACAGACGATATTGGCTCAGTCCACTATCGAGTCTGAAATGATAGCACTAGCTACTACTAGTGAAGAAGCGAGCTGGTTGAGATGCTTGCTAGTTGAGATCCCTTTATGGGAAAAACCTATGACATATGTGTTGATCCACTGCGATAGTACCGCGGCTATTGCAAAGATTGAGATTCGTTATTACAATGATAAGAGACGACAAATTCGTCGTAAGCTTAACGCTGTTAGAGATTTACTTTCTAAAGGAGTTGATATAGTGGATCATGAACGCACTGATGAGAATCTAGTAGATCCTCTGACGAAAGGGTTAGCTAGCGAGAAAGTCCTAAATACATCCAAAAGGATGGGACTAATGCCTATAGAGTCACTCATGATGGTAACCCGACCTAAAAGACTGGAGATCCCAAGAATTAGGTTCAATGGGTAATAACAAGTTGTGAAGTGATATGAGATGAACATGCTATTATAAATCAAAGAAGCATAATTCCTGAAGCGATAATAGGATGAGGTAATTGAAACTCTTAATGAGATCTATACTCTATGTGGAGGGAGTACCTAGCTACAAGAGTACTCTTGATAGACTCACCTATGTTAATGTGGAAGTGGGGCCGCTTCCTATGGAATTTTGAGGCAGAATTCCTAGAGCGTTCACTATACTGGGATACACGTACAGGGCCATTAATGCACGGGCTTTTGAGAATACACCCTATGAAAAGATTGTGTGTGGGTTTGATGTCAGAGATAGAGTTCAAGACTACGAGTCACTCTTGTTGAATCTGAATCTTACTTACTATGCAAAGGTTCAAGTCAAGAGACACCTTTGTTTATGCACGATCTTATAGAAGCGTTTAACGCTATTTTAGAAACACTTTTTTAAATTCAAGTGGGGGATTATTGGAACATAGTATGTTATTATGTGAATTTAAAAATATGTTGAAGTCCCACATTGGAAAGAATTTGTTTTTGTAAATTCAAGTGGAAAGAAACATGTTTTTTTAAAATTCAAGTCCCACATTGGAAAGAAATTTATTTTTGAACTCCCACATTGGAAAACTCTCCTATTTTGAGTATGCTAAAGTCCCACATTGATTAGAAATCAATTGTGAGTTTGCTTCCATCACTATATAATGAGTTTCAATCTATTGTGAAAAGCACACCAAAGTTGGATGCTTTTCCCAACTTTCTCTTTTCTCTCTCTTTTATTCTGCTCGCCTAATTTTCGAGCCACTTCTCCCCTTTCTTTCTGTCCCTTCGGTTTTTAGAGCGGTTATTATGCCGCAGTCCCTTCGGTTTTTAGAGCGGTCGGTTATTATGCCGTAGTCCCTTCGGTTTTCAGAGCGGCTGTTATACTGCAGTCCCTTCGTTTTTAGAGCGGCTGTTATACCGCAGTCCCTTCGTTTTTAGAGCGGTTGTTATGTTATGCTGCAGTCCCTTCATTTTTAGAGCGGTTGTTATGCCGTAGTCCCTTCGTTTATAGAGCGGTTTTTATGCCGTAGTCCATTTGTTTTTAGAGCGGTTGTTATGCCGTAGTCCTTTTGATTTATGAGTGGTCATAGTACCATATTGCGAATGACTTTAATCGTCATATTGAGTGGCTTTAACCGCCATATTGAGGGTGTAATTCTAGAACGGTTTTATACGGTGTAGTGGAACTCCGATACAGTGAATCTGAGCTGTTTTATCCTGGGGACTTCGTGGTTGATAGTTTGCCTTGCACAACTTGGGCAGTGCCGCGAAACGTCTTAAAGAGAGCGACCTAGTCCGCGACTCAACCTAGTAATATCTTCGGTGGCATAAATTGTGATTTTAAACAGTTTTTCGAAACTCAAAAATAACCACTGTACCATAGAACCCTTGTTATTTTGATTTTGATTTTATAATCTAAAGAGAATAAGTAAAATTGTAAAAGATTAATGGCATATTAACAATGTAGAGATATCATTTTCGATAAATTTAAAAATATAATTAATATCGGAATAGAGTCTTGGGATTAGTGGGTTTGGTTTTTGGGCTGCTTGATTCAAAACAAAAAAGTAAAATTCTGGTGATTGTTCATCCAGCTTTTCAGGTTTATTTATTTTTCTGATTATTGACCAGATCTTAATTTATGGTAGTGTAAAATTGAATAAAATACACTAAATTTTAATTTTCGATAGTGTATTTGAGACAGGTGAACAAACACGGAGGTTTATTTCGATAGTCTAATTTTCGATAAAATACACTTCAAAATTCTAAAGTTTTATGCTGCCTTTTTTCTTCTTTTCTTGTCAACATTATTCTGCGGTAAGTTTGGCTGGGCTTAGCTAGATTTGTTCATTTTGGGCTTATTTGTTTCTAGCATTTTGTCGTGATTTGGTAGTAGTTTGGGTTGAGTGTGGTCTCTTTTGCCAACAAATATATTTGTTTAGGAAACTTTTACTAACTAATATATATAAAAATAAAGTGGGTTTTGAATTTGTATTATGGAATACACGTTGATTATGTAATTATGTAATACAATTTTTCATCCTTCTCAACACATAAACTATCACCATATAGTTTTTAGATTTTACATTGAATAGATCTGTCATCCAAATGTCCAACATTCCTCGCGATTGACCTATAGAAGGTTTAATAATCCAATCTTGTTTTCCCATACTCCATAAGTTCGTAATTTCACTATCTTCGATTTTTTTTCCTTTTGTTTCTTGTATGTAGTAGACATACTCAAATTTAAATGAAAGAATGAACTTGCACAATCTCATTCTTTTGGAGGAGTCTCCGCACTCTCACATGTAGAGCTGTCAATAAAATTCTAAAGTTTAAAGCTTCATTTCAAAAATCTCCTACTAAGTATTTAATATTAGACTCTCTATTGAAATAAATTTTTTAAAGCTCCGACTAATTATTTCATTATTTTTTGTGGGCTTAAGTGAGGGGCTTGTAGACCCAATGTTTTGTTAAAATTGAAATATTTTGAAATTTATTTTTTTCGAAAAAATATCAGAAAAATTTCTCTAAAATATCTAAAATATTTTTTTCTCAAAAAATTGTGAGCAAAATCAAAAAATTATTTTTCATGAAAAAATCAATTTTCTTTTTTTAGAAACAAAAAAATTTTGAAAAAAATTAAAAAAAATTTTTTTATCGGAAAATTTTGAGAAAAACTTTTATTTCTTGAAAAAAAAAAAAAATTTTCGAAATTTTTTTCAGTGGTTTTCTTTATTGTAACCTTTTAAATTATAAAATTTTTTGGCCTATCCAACACGTGGACTGACCAATAACTAGTGAACTTGTGAAATTAAGAGCTATGTTTAATGATATTACTATCATCTTTTAATTGGTCTTTGTTTTCTCCCTATGCTCCTTTGCAATTTGATATCTAGATTATGCTTCCTTTATTTGGAGGATATTAGCAACGTCTTTGTTGGATCCTACCACCTCGAGTCTTTTCGCTCCCTACCATACCTAATTGGCTACCTCCATTACATATGATTCCCAAAATCTTCGATTACAATTAGCTATGTTGCCATTGACGAGTGAACCGCAACACAGCAACATTCTTTTACCCAATTTGACCTAAAGATTTCCCAAAGAATTATTTTCAGACCCGTATTAGCTCACAGAATATTATTATTTGGCTAGATGTTGTTGAGTGGCCTATTCTCTCTAATTAAGATGACAACACAATTCACAGTCGATCCAAATTCATTCTGATTTGGACGAAGAAAACTTGTTTTGATTGGTGCCGATTAAAACTTAAAGGCAAAAACGGGGTTGAGTGTTGATATTCACCCCACTCCAACACCTACTCTGCTAGTTCTTGTTTTTTTAAATTTTATATATACGCACATATTCAATATATTTATTATTTTTTAAATATTAAAAATTATAATGTTCTCATCATAGAAAATATGATTTTATTATTATTTTTAATTTTATTATTGTATAATAATAATAATTTTATTATATTAATTATATATAAATAGGCGAGTGCATGCGGAGAAATTCGAACTCGTCACAGATAAAGATCATAACTTAAATTTCACAATCGCTAAAACAATAGAAGCGGGTGTGGAGATACAAAATCCGCCCTGCCCCGCCCTAGTGTCATGACTTTCTGTAATCAATTTGCTTGTTGCATCTCCATAGAAAAAAGATCAATACCCTTGCAAGGATGAACCGCAACCTCCTCTTAGCCTAGCGAATAGCCTTGTAGTTTTGTTATTAGATAAATTATTATTCAAAATCATAAAATACTAGTATCAATTGAAAATTTTAAAATGAATATAATTTTTTTTATATGGATAGTTTTCCTATAATATAAATCATATTCTTATTTAATTTATTTAATAAATAAAATATAATTATTTAGTTATTCGTTATTTTTTTAAAAATTAAAATTATTTATTTAGTAGTGTCAAAAGTTTTTTTAATTATACTTTAATTAATTATTTAAATTTCTTTTTAGTATTTTTATTAATTTATAATATTTAAAAGAATTATAAGTTAAATTGAAAAGAAAATAGTATGTAATTATTTGACGATGATAATTTTATTATTTAAATATTATATATATATATATATATATATTTATTAAGGTGTGTACCAAACCGTATGGTAAATAAAATAACATTATTTTATTTATTAAATCAAACAAAATGATATTTATCATATCTTTGTTGTACATCAAATAACAACGAAAACTTCGTCGGATAGATCTGATAAATATATGAAATTTTAAATAAAAAATTAAAATTATCAATTCAATTTTCATTCTAGCTGGAGTGGTTATAAATAAACTTTAAGTATCTTCACTTTTTATTCTGCTTACGTAAACTTTAATTTTAAAAAACAATAATCTAATCTAATTTTCCTTTCGATCGTAGATAAGAAACTAAATTGCTGATGCAAGAGCAAAAGATTTTCTTTGCTTCATTGTAAAGTACCACGCAAATTGACTTAACTACTTTCGTCCATTTCCCTCTTTTTCGTTTTCTTTAAATGATTTGAATTTATTTTCCGGTTCGTTGATAAATAAACAAATTGTCGATTTTATAATGAGTGGTCTATTTGATGATTTTTTATCAATTAAATAAATTATATAAATAAAAGGTAAAGAATAATACATTATTAAATTATCTTTATCAACTATTTGTGTATTTATAATTACTATTAATGTTAATTAAAAGATACTGAATGAAAGTGATTATAATATTTTTTGATAAGGTGGTGCATATAATATTAATTAGAGGTACAATTAAAAAAATTAATATTACATTGATTATTGAAAAATTTATTTATTTCGAGACAATTTTTTTTTCTTCAAATGGTTCATTCATTATGGAATTGAGGTATATTTTTTTTAGACAAATGTTTTTTTTTTACTAAAAAATGATGATATTCATTCATTCAAATCGGTAAAATATATCGATGCATTACAAATTCAAAATCGTTGAAACTAAAAAGGATGAATCTGCAAACAAACTCACAACATCCAAATTAATAGAACAAAACGACAATTTAACACAAAATGACAACATATCTACAAATATGACAAAATTCAAGGGTTTAGAATACCTATATGTTCGGATATGTAATGTTGATGCCAAAAGTTATTGATTAAATCTGTATTAAATCAAAGTCACTCAGTCGGTTTGAATCAAACGGACATTGCATAAAGACGGACATGAACACCAAAAAGCTTCACACCAAGACGGGAACACTAAAAAATGCCGCACTTAAACGACGATAAGATCACAAGAAAAAAACAAAAGAAAAATTAAAATTGTGTGAAATTCATTTATTTAGATAAAGTGAAGAAAAAAAGACTTAGAAGAGTGATTTTAAACTAAAAAATGGTCTTAAATTATTCCTCTAATAAATGAAGAAGATGTCTAAGTTTTATTTTTTATTTTTGAGAGTTGCAGCAGTAGAAGAGTCCCGTAATGATTCTTCTAGCGGCCAACCTTTATTATATATACAAATGTTAATAAGTTGTATTATGTTAATTTATGAGATCCATATCTTTTATTAAAACTCCTTCGACGTTTTTTAATTCACCCATCAAACTACTATGTTTCTTAATTCACCAATTAAACTATCTACGCCGGATTATATACAAATTGATCTAAGACGTTGGTTCCGACAAAGTGGAAAGCAGTGCTCACAACTTGTTAGACACATATGTCATCATTGCTTTTAGTTTAAACATTGGATTTAATAATGTTTACGATGTCTCTTATATAGTTATATTATTTCACGATAATAATTGTATAAATTTTGTAAGTATTATTAATATCACTATTATTACAATAATTTCTTTCTCAATATTTGTATGATATATTTTTGATAATATGATGGCAGCATGACAAAGAAGATGACGTTGGTGTTGATGTTTTTTTAGTATTTTCGTATGTTGCTATAAGTTACGAATAAAGCTTTGCTGGCTTTTAATTTACCCTATTCTTTAGGAAGTAGTTTGTTTATTTACTCATGTGACTATTTTCTTTAGTGGGCTATTTTAAGCTTGTTCTTTGATATTTGTATTGACTATTTAACAACATCTTTGAAATCAAAAAACGTGTTGTTTTCAATTTCTAAACCTTGAGTGTTATACTTCCCATATTCCTAACCGTTGCTTTGTGATAACTATTTCAATTGACTATATTAGAGAACAGTTGTATACTATTGTTATAAAAAATTGTTCTCTTTAAGATGGTTTTGGAGTGAGTTACTCCAACGGCTTTTAGCCGTAGTTAAAAAAATATACCATACAAAATCATTCTTTTTAGTACTTTAATGAACACTTCAAAACTGATGGCTTTGATTATAGTAAATAAATAAAAATTGACACACATTTATATAGTAGTTCATTTATTAATAAATCTTCTTAATTATATAAGTAATAATCACTATATAGCATACTCTAAGAGATAATGCCGATCATCATTGTCATAATCAAAATAACATATTCACAATAACGATTAACGTTTATTAAAAAAACTTACGCATCAACATTTGTCTTTTCATCTTGTACTTTCAAATTTTGAAATTCTTCATGGATATCATCATTATTCTTCTGCAAAATAAAAGTAATATGTTCAATAAGTAATATGTACAAAATTCCCTTGTACAAAATAAATTTCAGACATTATAAATGACATCAAAGAACTTTAGCAATGGCAAAAGTAAAGTAAAATGACAAGAAAGCGAGTGAACAAGAGTTCATATAAATGGAGAAGAAATAACTAACATATGTTAAAATTCTTATAACTAAGCGTAAATGCACATAAATAACTAGATTCACTACCTCTAATACTCCATCATCAGTCACCATGAACCATACATCAAATGATAGTGCTATTGTGTCAATTAAATAGTATGCCAATTTCACCCTTTTATGCTACTCAAGGAATTTCACTGCATGGGTTTGGTAACCTAGGGAGTACGTAACATGCTATTCGTTGCTGCCTTTTTTTGCTTGTGTCTGTTACTCTCCCTCTATGAGTCTTGTGAGTTGTGACTAGTGAGCTTTAGGGTGAACTAGTTTTATTTTTTTGTTAGCGAAGAAGAACTAAAATCAAATTGAATGAGAACACTTAAACTGAATTTAAGGAAAACTTAAATAATAACACTTAATCAAGTTGCACACATAATCAACCTAGCTATAGTGTTGCCTCCTAATGTTGCATGTTGTAATGCAATTGGTTCCTTACCTGCAACATCATAGTAAAGTCAAGCATGCAAGTAGGTAAAAAGTATATATACTATTGTGTGAAAACTTATAACCATTTATTGCTTCTACTTATATCAATATATCAATAAGATACATTTTCTTTTTAGTGACTTATAACATAAGAGCTCTACAATCGACCATAATATTATTGGAGTATTCTTTAGATGACTGAACTTGTAATTCCATAAATTCAGACATTACATAACGTCGAAATACAAAACAATATATGGTTAAATAAATTTGTAGGTTATATAAAATTTCAAATTTTATTTTTAGTCTCTATAAAAAAATTATTAACTTTTTATTCGTTAAAAAAAACTTATTCACTTTTAGTCCCTATTTTGAATTTTATTTTTGTTAAAAATTGATACATTTAGTCCCTAAAAAAAGTCCATATAAAAAGAACTATAAAGTTATCTAATAATAGACTTCTCAGGAAGTAGAGCAACATCACAAAGTGACTATTTGCTATTACATTTCATTGAACATCTGCACCATCACAATGCCAAACACAAATAATGAAGGATGAGTTATCGAATTATGTTAAAGCATAAGACATGAAGGAACAACTCGTACAATTACATCACATATTATAACAACTGGAACCTAACATCTATAAGAATATTCATTTATTCACAATTTCACCAATATACATAGAATCACATATATACACATATATCCATGTTCTCAAGTATGCAATGCAAATGTTATGCTCTTCGCAACGTAACACTTCTCATGAATGTGGTACCAAACAACTACACATTGTGATGGGTTCTCCTCACTCTAGTCAAATTCTCAACAGGAATCACTGGGGATGGAAGCTCAATACAGTCACTACCAAATTCCTCATAAATGTCGCAAAGAATTGGACAAAACTCTGTCACCTCAAAAACTCTAACAACAATAGGATCACCCACTAGCGTCTCCACAAGCATGATAGGAGTAACATGAACAACTATAGATTGGGGTGTACAAAGGACATGTTAAGTCAGGGTTGACGTGTCCCTTACTTGACCATATAATTAGGCTGAGTAAATTTTTAGACCCGAATATGAACCTTAACCCGATCAAACCCAATAAGATATGAGTCAAATAAGGATGAGATGATACAAAGATAAGACCCAGTTGGTCCTATGACAAGTAACCAAATAGTAATACATAAACATTTTAAAAAAAAAATTAAATCAAGAAGTAACGCATATTGTAAGACTCAATTCCAATTATCTAGAATTTGACATCTCAATCCATACATCTTAATATATTAGAGGCAAGTAAATATAAAGAATAGTCCGAATCAATTTAAAACAATTCAACTACTAATCAATTATAGTCTACAATTGTTCAAACAGATTCATAAGGTACAATAGTCCAACTAAATTCTCAAATTAAACATTTACATAAGCTTTTACTACAACAAAGGTCCTAATACATTATAACTAAACCATTAAATTTAGAGTTTTCGCCTCTGGTATTAAGTTGCACTTGAACTGCCTCCAGTTGCTAAATTTTTAAAATAAAAGGGGTGAAAATAAATCTCAGTGAGTTCTAAAAATAAGGGAGGGGAAGTTTGAAATTATTCTCTTAAATAAAAAAAAATGCAGACAACATGAAATTCTGATACATCTCAAGCTGAAGCTCTCAACTTCACTTTCTTTTTTATTTTTTATTTTTAAAATTGAACCGAAATCATTCTTTTAGAATGATTTTGAAAAAACTATACATGACCTCTGAAATCCTTTCCTTGTAAACAAAGAAAGGTCGCCCAATTATCTCGATGTTGGTCACCAAGATAATTGAGACCTGAGTGGTAAAGGTGGTCTGGCCAAACCCCAATCAATGTCCTGATTGTTCTCCTTTACCTGTTATTCCATACTTGGAATAACCTAAATGTCCCACCGTGAATAAGGCCATGCATGGTCTGATTAATGATATTGTACAAAACTTGAGATGTTTTGTATAAAAAAATGCCTTTATTATGCCATATATAAAATGCGTCATTCATCCACAACAGTTATAAATAACTTAGGCGATATACTAAATCCATAATAATTAAATCCTAAGTCCTTACTTCAAAACGGAAATCATAGTCAGAAAAATAGAAACAACATTGGAGTCATGAAAATAGTAACAACATCAAAGTCATGAAAATGGTAAAAATATCAAAGTCATGAAATTAATAATGACATAAAAGTCATGAAATTAATAACAATATAAAAGTCATGAAGAATCATTTGGATGTAGCTTTAAAATACCTATATGCAAAAATTCCATTTCATCACACTCTAATTCTCCTATTCCATAATAACCCAAAACAATATTATTCGAAGAATTTCATCGTCCAAAATCCTCATACTAGAAGAAATTAATGTAACATAACACAATTTCACATACACCTCAGAGGCAACAGCTGTAACGAGCAGAAATTGTGCTCGACAAGCATACTCACCTTAAATCTAGTTATACACATCTAATTAAAATTTTCCTAACATATAATTCATTCACAAACATCACAACCATAAACAGCATGCACGTTATAGATTACTGAAATTTTCAATGAAATCCCTAATCATAAAAAAAATACTTTAATAAAAAGATTAAAGGGGAAGATGAAGTTCTTGGTTTTTGAGCTCTTTTTTTTTGTTAAATTGCAGCTGTGGTTCAAGTTCTCCAATTTTGAGTCAAATTTGGACTTGCAAGTTTAAAAACGGTTGTAAAGAATTTTAAGAAGATTTTGGGTTTAAAGGATTTGGAGGTTGGGATGATGGTGGGGTTTGCTCAGTAACGGGAAGAAAAAGAACAAAATATAATTTGAGAAAAAATGAGGAATTTTTTGTTTTGGTTTGTGTGTACAGGTTTAAGAAGTATAATGGAAATTATCCCTTTACCATTCCTTTAACCAATTATTACATTAGTGCCCTTTCTGAATTAATAAAAATAAAAATTAATTATTTTATTTTTAAATTAACATATTCATTAATTAACTTCTAAACTTAATAAAATAGATAGGTTATTACACATATCTCATATAATACAACATGTCACATTTCGTAAGCTAAAAAGGGACGAAGCCATAATGCTTTATTCAAGAAAAGATAGACTACTTATACAAACACAAGCAAATGTTAGGTGGAGCTATTGTTTTCACAAGTATTTGTTAAATACTGCAAGTGTTTTATAAACATATCACTAATTGCACAACTAAAAATTCACCCCTTGCTCTCTTAACAAGAAAGTTGGTGGTCAAAAATATTTTGCAACACCCTTTCTTATTTGGCTCTAGAGCTTCAATAAAGATGAGAGTAAGAATCATTCTAAGAAAAAGTTTTGGTTGTTGTGCTTTGGCTCTAACACCGAGAACAATACCAATACCAATAGTTATAGTAATTGCTTCCCTGCAAACTCTATCCCAAGGTAAGCAATTGCATTTCAACCAAATAGATGTCTTACGAATATTTGATCAAGAGTAGTAGCAAAGCAACATTCAATTAATCAATAGTTTGCATTATAAATTACGATGTCTTACAAAAATAAGCAATACATCTTGTTTTCCAAATAACTATAATGCTGAAGTTGCAACTACAAATCTGTTAAAAAAACAATATATAATTAATCAAGATGTCCTAAATGAAACCAACAACACATAAGCAAACAACATTACCTTCACGACTTGTAATGTCGGAGGTGCTACGTTCATGACTTATTGCCTCTTATCACATCTGCATATTGTGTTCCAAGAATATATGTTAGCAACTACACAAAAAGTAAATTTATATTAAAAAAAGCATTGAAATAAAAAAACAATAACAATGAATAAAATATTATGAATGTTACCCTCAATTACGTATTTAGTGCTTCCAAATAGATCAAAATCTTTCCCATCAAATTTGAGACTATACAATTAAGTGTCTCAATCATTATAGTAGATAAAGAGTTGTGAAATACATTAAGTACACATCAACGTTTGCTAAAACATGACCAAGATGCCAATATAGAAACTCGAATAACCATTACATCACAATTAATGAGAGAAAAAATCGTGTATTTTGAAGAATTGCCTTTCCTCCAACCCAGAATGTCAAAATTAGCATTCTCGTTGATGTCTAATGTGTTCTCTTGTAAATATATCTCATGATTGGATAATACTAAATTAATTTTATCCCTCTTTTGTTTTATTTGTTCCATAAGTCTAACCTATTCTTGAACAAATTTCACCATCTTTAATTTCAATTTGTTAAGGATTTTCTCTTGAGAAAAACATGTGATAATGATCAAATTTATCCCTTACCAATGTAGACATGCTAATAGCTAGTACTTTGTCAAACATGTCGTCCAAACACCAATGATATAATCAAGCTTATACTGATGATCCAAAACAATGACAACAAATAATAATGAAGTCATTTTATCAACATTTCCCCAATATTTAGTCTCTTATTGAATTTGCAATACCCCTAACAGTTCACAATGACAATTGAGATTGAACAATTACAATTAAATGAAAGCATGTATTTGATGTCACGTACAAAGAAGTAGAAAAACAAAATGTTCCTTCATAGAATTTTTTTAAAAACAGAACAACGATCCTATAAGTCTCCTAGTCAATACTTTTAGGTAGGCCATTCCTTTTCTTCCCCCCCCC
>JBBPBQ010020321.1:20734666-20799314 GCA_037974755.1 Cicer yamashitae | reverse complement strand
CCCCCCCCCCCCCCCCCTTTTTACCATTTCGCCAAAGCATTTCCACAAGTCCAATTCTTTCTCATTAAACCTATCAAATGCTTTATCAAACTTCTCAGCATGTTGTTGAGGCAAAATCCTAAATCAAGTGTTTTGAAGATAAACAAATAAGTTGATTAATCTTTAATCATGATTATGACTTTGTTGATGTTTAACTTGTATTCTTGAGTGTTTTATTCAAAGATAGGTGATCAAATACATTCATACAATAATCAACAATCACACCATGATATAAATGAAAGAAACATTGTGCCTTAACTGAACTGGAAACTGATATCAAGATTATTCTAGTTTATAAAAGTATCATTTTAGTTTATCAAGATCATTCTGGTTTAATAAGATCATTTTGGTTAGTTCATTTTAAGGACAGAAGTAGAATGAATTAATTCCCATAGTCTAGATCTTAAGATAAACGAATATCAGGACTACTAAAAACAATAATCAAACCCAAATGTCTAGCTAAAGGCCCAAAGAAGAAAAAACAACATCAAGATCAATGACCAGATCAATCTTCAGATTGATGCGCTATGAACAAGTATAGCTAGGACATCAAGGATGAACGGACATTGCTGCTGCATCCTTTCCAGAAACCCCAACATGCTTCTGAGATAAAGAACTGACACCAGACAACTACTAACTCCTTCAACCACGTTTTTCATTCAACATAAAACCAAGAATGTTATGGTTACAAAGAAGAACATTTTGGATTAAATAGCGCACATGTATATTAAATATCATTGTGATCAAATGTTCTTCTTCAGGTTTAGTAATGACTATAATGATTAATTTCTAACATTCTCCATGCCTATAAAAGGAACATCAAGGTGAAGAAAATTGCAAGAGTTTTCAGTGCAATCATTTCATTACTTAAACAATCATACTCGAGTAAACAAAACTCTTCAATCAAGCAAAAACTACGACTCTCTCTTATTAGATTCAAAGATTTCTTTATTGAGTTATTGCTAAAAATAAATCTCAAACAAGTATTGAGTAGATTCTGATCGCACAATCTTTTATCATAATATTATTTGAAACTCAAGTCTATCTCTTTAGATAGTTTGAGAATATTGTAAAAATCATTTTAATGATTAAAAGGTACCTTGTGAAAATCCTTTCTAGACTGAAAGGTAACTGTAAAGATCATTTCAAGGTTGAAAGGTGAATGCTGTATCTGATCAAGAAAGATTGTATGAAAACAAGAATATTTTTGTGTGAAACACAATAGTGGAAAAACTCACATATTGCGAGGATTAGATATAGCCCACCTTGGGAGAACCAAGATACATCATTGTGTGATTTTCTTATCCCTATCATTTATTATTTCTCACCTTCTATCACTGGTCACGTAGAAATAATCTGTCTCATTTGTTTTTAACTAACCAAAAAACGTTATGGATTTTTATGTGTAACCAATATTGATCTTGAGTTAATTTAAAATAAAAGTAGAAGTTACAATTTTAAAAAGGGAACCTAATTCAAACCCCTTTTCTTTTGATTGACATTGCTACTTCAATTGGCATCAGAGCTTGCCTCTTAACAAGTGTTAGAGGAAAAGATTTAGAAAGCAATGTGATAAGTCAAGTATATTGTTGAAGGAGGATCATCAAATAGACCACCTAACTTTGATGGTCTTGCTACTACTTTTGGAAAAGAAAGATGCAACTATTTCTTAAATCATAGGATACAAGAATGTGGAGCATCATAACAGATGGGAACCTTATACCAAGAGTTGATCAAAGTGATCCAACATATGTTGAAAAGAAAGAAGCAGACTGAACAACAAAGGACAAAACTAAGGTACTTCTAAACTCTAAAACTCAATTATTTCTGTCTTGTGCTTTGAGCAGGGAGGAAAGTGAAAGAGTTGATGAGTGTGATACGGCTAAAAAAGTATGTGATACGTTACAAACTCATCATGAAGGAACAAGCCATGTCAAAGAAACAAGAATTGATATTGGTGTACAAAAATTTGAACTATTCGAGATGAATGAATGAGAAACCATTGATAAAATTTATTCAAGATTCACAACCAAAGTAAATGAAATGCGCTATCTTGGTAAGGCACACTCAGTCCAAGACAGAGTATAAAAAATTCTGAGATGTCTCCCTATCATATATAGACCAATGGTCATAGCCATAAGTCAAGCCAAAAATCTTGAGACAATTCGAATTTGAAGATCTCATTGGAACTTGAAGAACATATGAAGTACTGCTTCAAGAGGATAAACCAACAAAGAAAGGCAAAATAATAGCCCTAGAAGCTTCACAAAACCTTCAAGAAAGCTCATCTTCACAACATGATGAAAAAGAAGACTCATAAGAAATTGGTCAAGAGAAAGATGTTGAGGAAGTTGTTCTTCTTACAAGAAAAATTCAAAGAATGATGAGAAGAAAACATCAGATCACAAGAAGTTTCCCAAGCAAAAGGGAAAACTCTAAAACTGAAATTGATAAGAGTTAAATTACATGTTATGGGTGCAACAAACTAGGACATTACAAAACTGAATGTCTTTTAAACAAAAAGACACCAAAACGATTTCCATTGAAGAAAAAATCCATGATGGTCACTTGAAATGATTATGAAGAATCAGACAGAGAAGAAAATGAAGAAGCCAATATGTGCCTAATGGAAAACTCAGAAAATGATGAGGTAACCATTTCTGAACTATGTCATTTATGTGAACAAATGGAAAAAGAATTTGATAATTTGTTAAATGACTCAAAATTTCTTGCTAAAAAATGTGGTTGATTAAAAGAATAAGTTTGCAAAGAAAAAGAAGAAAAATAGAAAGCCCAAGCTATGCATGATGAACTAAGAAAAGTCATTCAAAGCCTACAGGATTCACATTTTAAAACATCTAAAAGATCTGAGTGTCAAGAACGTTCTGCAACTCAAAAGAGAACGTTCTGCAACTCAAAAGAGAACGTTCTGCTCAAAACAAAAATTTAGAATCTTAAAAATGATTTGTCAAACTTTATTAAATCCATTGAAACTTTCAAAAAACTTATGGGATATCAGGTAGGAATATTTGATAAAGCTAGACTTGGTTTTGACAAATCTCAAAAGCAAAAACTCTATTAAAATTTATTTGTACTAGAAAGAAAATAAGATAAGTGAAAAACAAAATGTTCTTATTGCAATAAAACTGGACATCTTGATTCCACATGTTTTTTTTCAAAAAAAGGGATGAAAAATTCAAATCAAGATGAACTCTAGAAAAAGAAGAACGTTCTGATATCATGTCATAATCTTCCCCAAAAGCAATAAAAAAATGTTCTTATTATTCAAAGATTGGTCATGTTGAACCAAACTGATACCTTAAGAAAAAACCTATCTTTAAAGAAAAGTTTAATCGTCAAGGAACCAAGACCAAATGGTAACCTAAGAATCTATTAATATCAAATGTAGGTTGGTTTTCAAAATATAAAGAAAAAGAATGGCTGCTCGAGACATATGACATGAGATAAACAATGTTTTCTTTCCTTTGTCATGAAAGATGGAGGATCTGTAACTTTTGGGAATAATGATCAGGCAAAAATCAAAGGTAAAAGTATTATAGGTAAAGAAAACTCTACAAAAATAGATGATGTTCAATATGTTGAAGGTTTAAAACATAATCTAATAAGCATTAGTCAATTGTGTGACTATGGTTTTGAAGTTATTTTTAAACGAAACATATGTGAAGTCAAACAAAGATCTTCTGAAAAATTCTTTTATTTGGGTCGAGAAAGAAAAATCTATATGTTTTATATCTTGAAGAATTACCCACTGAATCATGTTTTATGTATAAACAAAGATAAATGTATATGGCACAAATGAACTGGACATGTTAGCATGAAAAAAATTTCAAAATTATCCAAACGTGATCTTGTTAGAGGTCTACCAAAAATCAGTTTTTACAAAGATAAAGTCTGTGAAGCTTGTGCTAAAGGAAAACAAGTCAAGAGTAGTTTTCATTCAAAAGATTTTTGTTTCAACTCAAAAACCTTTTGAATTACCTCACATTGATCTCTTTGGTCCTATCAAAACTCTATGCTTAGGAGGAATGATATATGGCTTTTTTATTGTTGTTGATTTTTCACGTTACACATGGGTACTTTCTTAAACTAGAAAGATGATTCATTTGATGCTTTTCAAACCTATTGTAAAAAAGTTCAAAATGAAAAACGCTCTAACATAATTTCTGTAAGAAGTGATCATGGAGAAGAATTCATAAATGCATCTTTCAAAAGCTTTTTTTTTGTGGATGAAAATGACATTTCTCATAAGCTCTCTTGTGCAAGAATTCCTTAAAAAAATGGAGTTGTTGAAAGAAAGAATAAAATGTTACAAGAAATGGCAAGAATAATTTTGGAAGAATCAAATGTTGAGAAATATTTCTTTGCTGAAGCAATCAACACTTCTTGTTACATTTTAAATCGTGTATCCATAAGAAAAATTATAAACAAAACACCTTATGAATTATGGAAAAATAGAAAGCCAAATATCTCATACTTTCATGTTTTTGGTTACTGCTTTATTTTAAATAACAAAGAAAATCTAGGAAAGTTTGATGCTAAATCAGAAAAAGCCGTTTTCTTAGGTTATTCCAGTGATTCCCAAGGTTATCATGTATATAATATAAGAATAAAAACAGTGGAGGTAAGTATACAAAAGATAGACGATGAAAGAGAAGAACAATATGAGCAATAATAGCAGATCATTCCTTAGAAAAATGAGATTGATCATCAATCTCCATCTTAAACTCCTTCATAAAGCTGGAAAACCGTAGGAGATCATCCACAAAATAAATCATAAGAAACACATTTGATGACAACAATAACAATAACAACATGGAAATGATCTCTCAGATGGAGCCAAAGTCAATAAAATAAGCCATAGTTGATAACTCATGGGTTGAAGCAATGGAAGAAGAACTTCTCTAATTTAAAAAAAAAAAGTTTGGACTCTTGTCCCAAATCCACAAAATTAAACAATTATTGGTACAAGATGGGTATTTAGAAACAAACTGGATGAAGAAGGAATATTAATAAGAAATAAAGCAAGACTTGTGGCTCAAGGTTATAATCAACAAGAAGGTATTGATTATGATGAAACTTTTGTTCAAGTTGCAAGGTTATAAGCTATCAAAATCCTTCTTGTATATCATAAACTTATTAAACTTTTTCAAATGGATGTTAAAAGGGACTTTTAAAATGGTTTTCTAAATGAACAAGTATATGTTCATCAGTCTCTTGGTTTTGAAGATCAAAAGAAACCAAACCATGTCTTTAAACTTACTAAAGCTCTATATGGGTTGAAACAAGCCCCTAGAGCCTAGTATGAAATACTAGGTTCCTTCTTAATCAGAAATGGTTTTTTCCAAGGTAATATTGATACTACACTTTTTAGAAAATTAGATTTGCTAATTGTTCAAGTATATTTTGACGACATCATCTTTTGATCGACAAATGAAAAAATGTGTGAGGTATTTTCAAATATCCAGTAAAGTGAATTTGAAATGGGTATATCAAAGATCTTTTAAATAAAACAATATGAAAAATATATCAAAGATCTTTTAAAGAAATACAAAATGAATGAAGTTAAAACAATGACAACTGCCATGCATCCATCCTCAAATTTGGACAAAGATGAACAAGGAAAATCCATCTCTGAAAAGGAATACATAGGATTGATAGCTTCATTGCTATGTCTAACTGCAAGTAAGCCATATGTTGTTTTTGCAGTAAGATTATGTGCTAGATTTCAATCTTTGCATAAAGAGTCTCATTTATCTGTTGTAAAAAGAATTTTTCGTTATCTTATTGGTACCATCGATTTTGGGCTTTGGTATAGCAAAGGAGCCCATTTGATCTTGTAGCCTACGGTGATGATGATTATGCTGGGGATAAAATTGAAAGAAAAAACATAAGTGGTGCATATCAATTTCTCTGAGAAGATCTAATAAGTTGGTCATGTAAAAAACAAAACACAATTGCCTTATCAAAAACTGAAGTTGAATATGTCTCAGCTGCAAATTGTTGCTCTCAAGTCTAATGGATCAAAAACCAATTTGAAGACTTTTCTGTAAGTTATACAAATGTTCCAATTTATTGTGATAATACAAGTGCAATAAATTTGTCAAAAACCCCATTCAACATTCAAGATCAAAATATATTGAAATAAAACACCATTTTATTAGAGATCATGTTAACAAAAAAGAAGTTGAACTAATCTTTGGTGACACCAAAAATCAACTTGCTGACATCTTTACTAAACCTCTCGTTGAATATAATTTTAATTTTACTAAAGAAAAATTAAAAATCATAAAAAAATCTAAACTATCTCATTTGAAAAGCATGACTAGATCGTTCTGGTCAATAAGGAGAACGATCTCCATTTCCTTCTTATTGGCATCAGTCTCAATGTGGGTCAAGCTTAAGTGAAGGTTAAAAAATTTCAAATTTTTAAAGAGGCAAGTAACAACTTTTTCCTCTCTTCAAAAAAAAAAAAAAAGGCTACAATAGCCTACTTTCCTCCTTCCCAATATCACTAGTCACTTCTTAACCACCCACTCCTATATACCCATGCGTGTCACTCTCTCCCGCATCTCTTTCTAAAAAACTGCTCTCTCCTCTTTCATCAAAACCTCCGTACTCTTAGCTTCTGCAACTCACTCTTCATTTCTTTCCAACGACATGGCTCGTACCAAAGCTTCTGTAGGAAAAAATCCAACTCAAAGAACCCTATCTCCCTCACCATCTCCATCTCGATCACAATTTCCTTCACCACAACTTATTTCTCTAGAAATTTCTACATTTGCAAGCACCTTTTCTGACTATCTCTCTCATCATCTCCTGAAACCAGTCCACCTTATATTTCTTTTGCCCCTCTCACCACCGTACTCCCCCTCTCTTCCAATGTATCCTCCCAAACACAAGTCAAGCACCACCACATATCTAGAAAAAGCCTCAAAAAACACAATATGGCAATCCTCCATCTAAACGGAGATCAATGAGAATCATGGCTAAAGTTGGTACCTCCAAGCAATCTAAAAGTGTGAACACAACCATCTATACCATTTCTGATGATGAATCTGGTTCAAAATCACCACCAAAATTATCACAACCCTCTACGTCAAAATCATCAAAACCCTATGCATCAAAATCATCAAAACCCTTTGCTCCAACACCAAAATCCTCAAAGCCATCTACTTCACCATCAAAATCTGTAAAACGTCTTTTTCCCTCTTCAAAAACATCATCAAGGAAATCAAAATCCTTTCTTCAACATACACCAATAATGTCACCCTCAAAATCAACTAAATTATCCCCACTTTGTCTCATTTTCTGGCCAAATAAAAACTGAAACAACTCTCCAAAGAGGCATAGAAAACCAAAAGTGCAAAACGTTCTCCACCCAGATCAACTGCATCAGAACATTCTTCACACAAACCCAAAACCCAACCAAAACCTCCTAAGAAAACAACTTCCAAAATCCTTATCTCACCACTACTCTCAACCAAATACCAAAAAATCTATCAAGACAAATGGGTTGAAAGACCCATTGGGATTGGACGAGTCTTTGTTTTTGATAACCTTCAATTTGAAGGAATCTCAATCAAACAACACATTGATGCTCTTGGATGGTCTGGGTTCCTAGAAATCATAGATTCTTTATATCTAAAGGTCATTCGTGCTTTATGCTTCAAAGCTTAAACCTTCCCTGACAAAGCTTTGCTTGTCACCACTTTAAAAGGGGTTGAAATCCGTCTCACTCCTGCAACTTTTCACTGAAATTCTGCATCTACCCACAAAAGGGCCAACCATCTTTGGAAAAGATTGATATTATGATCTAAATGTCAACAAAGATGCTATTTTCAATGAGCTCTTCATTCCTGGGTCAACCAACTTTGTGTCTACAAATTTGAAACCTCTTCCCAAAATTTTCAACAATATCAGTTATCATTCCATTCTTCCACACTGTGGTAGTCACGAGTATGTCTCTAACAATGATACCTTAATCATTTATTACCTGCTCCACTGCCAAAAACTCAACCTTCCCTACATCATCATACAGAACATGATAGCCTCCAACAATCGATATTACAAAAGGAATACCGTTCCTTATGGTATGATTCTCACCAAAATTTTCAAATATTTCAATGTCACTATCGAAAATGAAAAATCCATCATCAATATTTCAAAATTCTCTTCCAAAAACATCTCCCAGATGAAGAAAGATTCATCGCTTCCACCAAATCTATATATCCCTCAAGATCAATCTCCTTTCTCTCTTGTTTCTAGCAAAAGAAAACGTTCTAAAAGGAAAACATCCTCAAACCCAAATACTCAGAACTTTGGAATCTACATTCCTCAAGAACGTTCTCCTTTCCAACACAACGTTCTTGCTTTCACTCCTACTCAATCTGAATCAACCCACTTGAAAATGCTCATGATTTTGGTATTCCAACACCACACTCACTTCAAAATCCAATTCTTCAAAGTCACCTTTGCTCCCAAATTCATTTTGTAAGAACATCTCAAATGGCTCCAGCTTTTCTCTCCCAAATAAAATCCATATCTTCCTTGTTTGGAATTAACAAATACCTTGATTTTTTGGATATGGACCTTTTTGGTCTTTCAATTCCTTAGACACAGTCTCTGTCCAACATTTTCCCTACTATTGGCTCAGCTTTTGCCACACTTTCTTCCTTCTGCACTAAAATATTTCCTTCTTCAAGACAACCTTCTCCAACTTCTTAGCATGTGGATGAAAACCCTCATCCTCCAAAATGGACCAAGATAGAGAAGGACACCTTAAAAACACGAAAGGATATCACCAAGATTTTTACAGCCCTTCAAACTATCATTGATAGACAAGTCCATCAAGATAGGGATAATGCAATCTTAAGGATCAGATGGCTACTCAACTAGCTCCTAAGCTGGGAGTTGAACCACCTCTCCCTAATCTGCCTCCTACCTTTTCTGATCTTCCCAGACACTCCATCTCTTCATCCTCTGATGGCTCATCTCCATCTATATCTTTTTGAAGTGTTTTCATTCTGGATTCCTCCCACCACTTTTTGATGTGACAAAAGGGGAGATGTAGAAATTAGATTTAAGAAGTATTTATGAACTCGTTATGTACTTCTTTGTTTTACCCTTCTTCTTTTTTGTTTGAACCATATTTATGAACTCTCTTGATATTATTAATGAAAAAAAAAATATTTTGATTCAAAAATATCTGTTAATAGATGCAAAAATGAAGGGGAACTTTTTAACAAATGCACTTTGTATTATATCATATATAATCAAAATCAAAATCCGATTAACATGTTTGTCATCAACATAAAGGGAGAGATTGTTGAGGCAAAATTCTAAATCAAGTGTTTTGAAGAGAAACAAACAAGTTAATTAATCTTTAATGATGATTCTGACTGTGTTGATGTTTAACTTGTGTTCTTGAGTGTTTTATTCAAAGATAGGTGATCAAATACATTGATACAACAATCTACAATCACACCATGATATAAATCAAAGAAACATCGTGCCTTAACTGAACTGGAAACTGATATCAAGATCATTCTTGTTTATAAAAGTATCATTATGTTTTAACAAGATCATTCTAGTTAGTTAGTTTTAAGGACATAAAGAGAATGAATCATTTCCAATAGTCTAGATCTTAAGAAAAATGAATATCAAGACTACTCAAAACAGTAATCAAACCCAAAAGTCTAGCTAAAGGCCCAAAGAAGCAAAAACAACATCAAGATCAATGACTAGATCAATCTTCAGATTGATGAGCTATGAACAAATACAACTAGGATGAAAGGACACTACTGCTGCACCTTTTGCAAAATATTAACATGCTTTTGAGACAAAGAACTAAACCCAGACAACTGCGAAATCCTTAAGCCACGTTTTCCATTCAACACAAAACCAAGAACGTTCTGGTTACAAAGAAGAATGTTTTGGATTAAATAGCACACATGTCTATTAAATATTACTCTGAACAAATGTTCTTCATCAGGTTTAGTAACAACTATAGTGAGTCCTTTCTAACCTTCTCCATGCCTATAAAAGGAACATCAAGGTGAAGACAATAACAAGAGTTTTCAGTGCAATCATTTCATTATTAAAACAATCTTACTCGAGCAAACAAAACTCTTCAATCAAGCAAAAACTCCAGCTCTTTCTTACTATAGTCAAGGATTTATTTATTGAGTTATTGCTGAAAATCAATCTCAAACAAGTATTGAGTAGATTTTGATGCTACAACCTTGTATCATAACATCATTTGAAACTCAATTCTATCTCTTTAGATAGTTTGAGTATATTGTAAAAAACCTTTTAGTGGTTTAAAGTACCTTGTAAAAATCCTTTTTGGACTAAAAGGTAACTGTAAAAATTCTTTCAAGGTTGAAAGCTGAATGCTGTATCTGATCAAGAGTGATTGTGTGAAAACAAGAACGTTCTTGTGTGAAACACATTAGTGAAAAAACTCACAAATTGTGAAGTCTGTACTTAGCCCACCTTGGGAGAACCAAGATACGTCATTGTGTGATTTTCTTATCCTTATCCTTTATCATTTGTCACTCACTATCACTGATCACGTAGAAATAATCTGGTTCATTTGTTTTTAACTAACCAAGAACGTTCTAGATTTTTATGTGTAACCAAGATTGATCTTGAGTTAATTTAAAATTAAAGCAGGAATTAACAGTTTAAAAAAGGATTATAATTCAAACCACTCTTCCTTGTGATTGATATTGCTACATTACATGTTCCGACATAATGTATGTAGGATTCCACCTAGTTAGAACATCTAGACATTCAAGAATTTGGTACTTAATCATTTTGGTCTGAATGTACAATTTAAATTTATGAAGTCTTTGTGGGAGAAAGCCTAACATAATACACAACATTTCTAATACTTTTAATGGATAATTGTTATTCCTTTGTTCCTTCACAAACAATTAAATCAAGAATATGAGTAGAACCTCTCATGCACATATATTTACCACCACACGTTATTCCTCCCTAGAATCTAACTTTTTTTTTGAAGATATGGAATTACTCCATCATTTGAGCTTGCACTATCAACTGTTATAGTAAAAACATTTTCAATTCCCCATTCTCTTAAACATCTTTCAATTTCTCTACCAATAGTTTCACCCTTGTGGTTTCTACTTTAGCAAAAGTTTATAATTCTTGTTTGCAGTCCAACAATCAATTGTTAAACAAACACAAATGTATGATTTGTTAAAGCAAGCTTTAGCCTTTTCTTTGCATCCAAAAACAATTGATAACAATCTCTTAAAATTGTAAACCTAGATGGCATGGTAAAACGATGATCGAATTGATTTATCATTTTACAAAAACGAAGTCATTCTGCAACATTAAATGGATTTTCATCCAAATGCAACATATTCAACCACAATCCTCCAAATTATAGTCAACCGCATCTCAAGAACCATCTTTTTCTTCGATAATATTTTGCATATACCCATGAAGTGTATGCCTTTTACTCATTTTACTAAAAATCCATTTGTGAGATCTATGATAATGTTTGTTCATAGAATTTGTGTCATGTGTGGTTGGGTGGCAGCCATATGAAATATGAGAAAGATTGCATTTTACCTTATCCTCACTATTATTCTCTTTTAAAGGAAGTTTAGTGAAATGTTTCCAAGTTAAAGATTTCTTACCCTTTTCTCCATTTCCCTCCATTTTATTATCACCACCCACTCCCTCTTTTGCATTATTAGGAATATTAACACCCTTTCCCTCAACTTCATAAACTGCTGGTGGAAAAACTAATGTTTTTATAGAAGGATCCACTTCCATTGTTTCAAAGTATGAAAAAAAAATCAGCAACAACAACTCAACTACAATAGCTGAAAAGTCAGCAACAAACAACACAACAACAATAGTTGAAAAATCAACGACAAAATAACACAACCATAATATCTGAAACATGAAAAATAATCAGCTAGTAGATGATATCTTAGCAATTCACCTTTACAACTTTTTTCTTAAACCATCGAACAACTGAAACACAACCATTATAAGCATTCTTACGAGCAAACCCAAGCTTGATGTTACCTTTCACAAACTTCAATCATCCAATCCAAGCTTAATTTTGAAAATTCAAAATAAGAATAAAACCAACAATAAGAACATACCCAAACAAAGAAGATTAAAACTAACAATAAGAATAAAACCAACACTTTCACTTCTCCAACAACATTACTGCAACAAGAATTAACACAAACAAAAACCCTATAAAACATAAACATTAACACTGTGTATATTGAATATCTACTCGATAAAAAAATGTAAGAAAAATTATAATGCACTAATTATATATGATTGCACAAACTATATTACAAATGTTTGTTATTGATCAATTAGTTAAAATATGGTTATTTATGATCAATTAAATAAGAGATAAATGTGTATTTGATTATTTGTGTGTCTGTTGAATATCTATATACTATAGAAGAGATATCTATAGAAAAATAACATTAAATAGATAAACTATATATTAATAATTAAATAATAATTTTGAAAAAAAGGATAAATTATACATGTATCTTGTCTTTGTAGAGGTTGTTTCTATAGTAAAACAAAACTTTAAAACGCGTATAATACTTTTTTTTTCTAAGAGAACCTAGCGATGATACTCACACACTGAATGCAAAGAACTAGTGTATTGCAGGTTTGAACTCGAAACCCAGCATAATCAAATGCCGCCGATGTCTTTTATGATCAAAGTTGCACTTATGGAACATATAATATACTAATTATAATTTAATATACAAATTATACAAGATGAATGTTTGCAATAATAATATATTTTAAAGGTGATTTTTGGTAGGTGAACTATTAAAAAGATAAATACGTAATTGACTATTCTTCTTTCTCTTGAATATATATTCGATAAAAATGTGAGAAAAAAATATAATACACTAACTAAATGACTATACAAACTATACATTGGAAAAATATTTGTTACTAGTCAATCAATTTAAAAGTCAATTATTTAAGAGAGAATGTGTATTTGATTATTAGTATATTTATCAAATACTTTTTGATAAAAATGTGCAGAAAATTATCATACTCATTATAACTTATTATACAAATCATAGGCTTTTTTTTTGTTCTACCAGCAAAACAAAAATAAAGTACCAAACTACCATCTTTTTTCAATTTTCTACACTCCCATTGAGAAGTTGGTTCCTCCGCCACCACTTTCTCAACATAATTTTTTATTTTATTTTAAATGAATGAAGAGAAATCAGTTTCCTATATACCGATTCCTCAATGTATTTTTTTTTTAATTATAAAATTTATTTTATTATTTATAAAATTATTTTTATTAGTAGTGCTATTTAGTAGGCACATACATAGGGAATTTGATCAATTAATAAACACACACCCACCCACTAAGAAATAATGCAACACATTATTTTTTGTTAACATCATTCTTAATAATAAATATACATTTTATTAATTAATAATTATTATTGTAATTAAATAATTAATTTAAGTTTTTTTAATTATTAATTTAATTAGTTATTATTTTAATTAAATAAATAAATACAATGTTAATTTTACATTTTATAATTATTAAAAAAATTTAATAAATTGGAGTCCATAAAAATAACAACATTTAATTTAATATTATAATTAAACATACAAATACCAAATTAACTAATTTTATTACAATGAACTAATTTCTATCGGGAGCATCAGTACGATAAGGACATTTATTTTTGCTATGTCCCTTGTTTCGACACAAACCACATCTCTTGGGGTGTGTATTTTTCTCCCGTTGATCCATTTCAGTATGAATACGAGTAGACTATGGACGACCTTTTGGATCTTTTCTCATGGATGGATTGTGGCACAATTCTATTCCATTGTATTCTGGCCAATATAATTGAAGAGGAATTGCTGGGAACTGTTCCTTGTAAACATCAAAGATACATTGCAATGTATACTTGGAAGACACATAAATCATGTAGTCACGGTGAATAAACGAACAAGCGGCGATGACATGTGAAAATGGATAGTGTAATGCTTGAAATTCACCACAATCACACCATCTTTTGTCGAGGTCTACCTTGAATGTCCCTACAGGACGACCGCTTGGTGGACGAACCAACTCCTTAACTATAAAGATATTATGGGCTCGATTGTGAATAACAACTTCATGGGAATTTGATATTGCCCGTTCCTTGTTAAGATTTTGAATGATTGTATTTGAGTTAATCAAACTTGATGCCATCATTGCTTGGGCATGTGTCCCTATTTCTTCAAATTTTGCAGTCACTCTGTAGTATGTTGCTTGCACCAAAGAACTGATTGGAAGATTGTGTGTCCCCTTTAATACATTGTTCATGCACTCAGAAAGGTTAGTTGTCATGTGTCCCCAACGTCTACCTTCACCATATGCTTGTAGCCATTGTTCCTTTGGAATATCATCGAGCCATTTCACTGCATCTTGACTCCAATCACTGATTTGTCTTCTGTAGTATGTGATGCCTGGTTGAGTTATAGCGTATCCTGAAGGAACAAAAGTTGATGTTGTAATAGACAATTTGAAAACAAAAATGTGAAGAAAAAAATGTGTGAGATATATATATATATATATATATATATATATATATATATATATATATATATATAAAATACTAACCCATATTGGTTACAATAGTTTTCATTTGGCCATTTTTGAAGGTTCTCATGAAGTTTTGTGATATATGTCGAATGCAAAAGACATGATGCCAATTGCTGTTTATACGCCTAACATCACTTTTAATCGGCTCATGTCTATCCGAAATCAAGCATAGGTTGGGCTGAGGTGTGACAAACATTCGTAGACGATTGAGGAAGAAAAACCAAGCATTTGATGTTTCACCCTCAACAATGGAGAATGCTATAGGAATGGTATGATCATCACCATCCTGAGCGATTGCCATTAGTAAGGTCCCATGATACTTCCCATATAACCATGTCCCATCAACTGAAACAATTGGTTTACAATGATAAAACCCTTTGATACATGGTTGGAAGCTCCAAAAGAGGCGATGGAAATGATCAAACCTCCACATACAATTTTTATTTTACAACAGACAATCCGTCTAGTGCTATTAGAATGCGCAGCGACGAAGCTCGTAGAATTGTGTATATGATATTCTTTTACATACTGCATTGCCACAACTTTTGTGGGAAATGTCATCCCCACTTGGAGATTGTCAGGATCTGGAACAAGGTAAGATTGGTTTCGGGACATAGAGTTGACAAATTCATTGTCAACATAATTCATGTTGTCGGAGGTAACGTTGCAAAAATGTGAGGGGGGTCAGAGAAATAAATTGTAGTAGATGGACATTCTACTATGGGTTCCTAATCATCATCGTCATCGACAACAACTTCAGCAAGAATGTCATCCTCATTCTCACTAAATCGCCAACTTCTTCATTGTGGACACCAGCCACATCACTGATAGGTGTGTTAAGGTCAATATCATGGGTGGCTGTTGATGGGTGGTGTGACAATGAGGGTATGGACTGATGGTGGATTTGTGTTTCAATAAAAGGGTATGAATATGGAATGGAGTTGGGATATGAAGAGGGTATGGAGTTAGGGATTGAATAAGGCGTTGGCTCAATATATGGTAAACTTACTTGTGTGTCGTCTCTAGGATCATCTACTAACCGTGCATAAACTTCAATTATTGAAATACCAAGACATTTACTTTCTATGAACATGTCAAACATCATCTGCACGTCATAATCTCCTACAAGAGTTAACGATTCATATCGAACATGTCCTGGCGCAAGAGTTATAGGGTATCGGTAAATAACATCGACCACCCTCTTTGAGTTGTCTGGTTGAATCTTTGTTTGGATACATTTGATAAGTTCATCAAGTTTGATATTTTTCTTCACTTTTAACAAGGATGTATTTGCGCATGAAAAGACAACACCTTCTATGTTTGTCCTCTCAACATGTCCATTGTAATATACTAGGACAAAAAACTCTAAAGGAGCCATTGTAGGTAAAAGATGTGTATGAGCAAGTGTTTAGAATGATATTTGTTAGTGTATTGAATAAGTGAATGACATTACGTATTTATATTATGTTCGATAGGATAGCGCTTATGTGTAGGATGACGTCAGCGTAATCCGCCAATCCTCCACTGATTGGCTGGTTTCGATTTTGGATAGGATAGTGCTGACGTGTAGGATGATGTCAGCGTACTCCGCCAATCCTCCACTGATTGGCTGGTTTTTATTTTTGATAGGATAGTGCTAACGTGTACGATGACGTCAGCGTAATCTGCTATGATGACCTCAGCGTAATCCGCCAATCCTCCACTTATTTTTATGATTTTCTATTGGTGCTCATATCGTAGAAAGAATGAAAAGAAAAACAATGAAGGAGAATGAAAAGAAAAACAAGGAAGGAGAAGGAAATGAATAAAAAGGAAAAAAAGACACCATAGTTTTGAAGCAATGTAAATAAAGGTTCAAGTAGGATGAAGGCACCAATTTCGTACGTACATAACCAACAATAACTATAACAAAACAATAAGCAAAACAGAAATATAAACACCTATGACTACTAGCAAACTATTAGCGCAAAACAGACCGCGAGTTCGATTCTCTATTGGTGACGCGGCCTCCTCTTTCACACACTATCTTCAATAATGTATCCCTGAAAATACTCACTATTTTGGTTGTCCATTGACAAATTTCGTAATCTCCCACGCAATCTAGTTCTTTTGACGGCCTAAAAACAGATAAACCAATTCCGTTTGTTGTCGATGCAACATATTTTCTACAACGTTGTCTAATATATATGTAAATACTCTTCTTCGTTTGCATGCCAGTTCTAATCAAATTGATAAATATCAAAATTCAGTTTTTGCAAATGAAATTAGTTCATATACCATCATGGAAAAGCGGTAGAACTTGTAGTTTCAAAATTGCACAGTAAAACCAGTGGTATCAAACAACTTCTTATAACTTTTATATATAATGCATCTATGCACACCTTGTATAAGTAACAACATCGTATATAATTATGGAAGAACAACAAGACAGTACCTGTGATTCGAGTCAAACCACCAAAACAAATAAATTTCTCACCACAAATGAGAGATTGTCGCATGTGTTCAACGCCATTGTTATCGGTAAACATCTTATAGTTTATGTGTCATGCGAAATAAAACACCATCTCATCCCCAGCTACTATGAAGTGATGAAATATCTAATTGAGTAAGGATGAATGAATCACTATTATCGTTAAACTGGCCTATGTCATCATGAATAAAATAAATGTTGTTTTCTTTCTAACCAAAATCTTCCCTCAAAACTTGACACAACAACTTGCCAGAACTTATGTAAGCTCGGAGCCGGGAATTATGCTTTGCGAGTTTAATGCAATTACAAGAGCTCTTTTGGTGCCAGAAAAATAACAAAGAAGGAAATGAATAAAAAATAAAAAGAACAAGAAGACTAAGATATCACTAAAAAGTAGAAGAGAGTACGGGTGGAAAGGAACAAAAAGACTAAGATATAAAAGAGAGTTTGGTGGAAACAACAATAAAAAGTAGAAATGAACAAAAAGTGTAAGATAACAATTACAATAAGTACGTAGGATTTGAGGATACACTTGAAAATGGTTAGTAGACCACAAAGTATCCTAATTTATATAAATGATTGTGTTGGTTCATACTAATTCTTTTTTCCAAAAACAATTGGTCAAATATTTCTGATTCTTTTTTCCAAAAACAATTGATCAAATATTTACTCTATTAAGAATATTAATGTTACAAAGAAAAAACCATTGAGTGAGTGTTAGAGAGAGAAAACCATTACTACTATTGTGGAAAAACCAAAACAACATTAGTATATAATAATATAAAAAGCACAGTAGCAGAACAGAGTACATGTAATCCAAGTAAAATTACTGGATTAAAGAAACTCCTGACCACAACAAAGAGATTGTCGCACATGTTCAACGCCATTATCATCACTAAACATCTCAGAGTTTCTGTGTCCAGCGAAGTAAAACATCTCATCCCCAACTAAGCTATAAATGAAGTGATCAAATTCCTAAGTTGAGAAAGAATGAATGAAGCACTGTTAGCATTGAATTGAATGATCCTGTGTCGTGAATAAAGTAGATGTTTTTTTCTTGATAACCAAAATCCTCTTTCAAAACTTCACATAATAATTTAGCAGAATTTATGCAAGCTTGCAGCAAGGAACCATCCTCTTCATTGTATTTTAATCCAACTACAAGTGCTCTTTTGGTGTTTATCTCATGGAAATAATGAAAAGAAAAACAAGGATGGAGAAGGAAATGAATAAAAAGGAAAAGAAGGCACCATAATTTTGAAGCAATGTAAATAAAGGTTCAAGTATGATGGAGCACCAATTTCGTACTTACATAACCAACAATAACTATAACAAAACAATAAGCATAACAGAAATATAAACAACTATGACTACTAGCAAACTACTCAACAAACTATTCAACTATAATGACTTCTTGTATACAGAATAAGTAATAATGAAGGCAACTCCAACTCAATACATGGATTTAAGAGTGGTCGTTAGCGCAAAACAGACCGCGAGTTTGAAAACATGTATGAACACTAAGAAATTTATTTACCTCTGTCATCGATTTTCTAGTGGTGACGCGACCTCCTCTTTCAAGCACTATCTTCAATAATGTATCCGTGAAAATACTCACTATTTTGGTTGTCCATTGACAAATTTCGTAATCTCTCACGCAATTTAGTTCTTTTGACAACCTGAAAACAGATAAACCAATTCCGTTTGTTGTCGATGCAACGTATTTTCTACAACGTTGTCTAATATATATGCAAATCCTCTTTTTCGTTTGCATGCCATTTCTAATCAAGTTTATAAGTATAAAAATTTAGTTTTTGCAAATATAATTAGTTCATATACCATCATGGAAAAGCGGTAGAACTTGTAGTTTCAAAATTGCATAGTAAAACCAGTGGTATCAAACAACTGTTTTTTAACTTTTATATACTATGTAACTATGCACACCTTGTATATGTAACAACATCGTATATAATTATGGAAGAACAACAAGACAGTACCTGTGATTCGAGTCAAACCACCAAAACAAATAAATTTCTCACCACAAATGAGAGATTGTCGCATGTGTTCAACGCCATTGTTATCGGTAAATATCTTATAGTTTCTGTGTCCTGCGAAATAAAACACCATCTCATTCCTAGCTACTATGAAGTGATGAAATGCCTAATTGAGTAAGGATGAATGAAGCACTATTATCATTAAACTGACCTGTGTCATCGTCAATAAAATAAATATTTTCTTTATAACCAAAATCGTCCCTCAAAACTTACACAATAACTTGCTAGAATTTATGGAAGCTTAGAGCCGGGAATTATGCTTGGCGAGTTTAATGCAACTACAAGAGCTCTTTTGTGCCATAAAAATAACAAAGAAGGAAATGAATAAAAAATAAAAGGAAAAAAAGACAAAGATAGCACTAAAAAGTAAAAGAGAGTATAGGTGGAAAGGAACAAAAAGACTAAGATATAAAAGAGAGTACGGTGGAAACAACAATAATAAGTAGAAATGAACAAAAAGACTAAGATAACAGTTACAATAAGTACTTAGGATTTGAGGATGCACTTGAAAATGGTTATGGTAGACCACAAAGTATCCTAATTTACATAAATGATTGTGTTGGTTCATACTAATTCTTTTTTTCAAAAACAATTGGTCAAAGATTTCTGATTCTTTTTTTCAAAAACAATTGATCAAATATTTACTCTATTAAGAATATTAATGTTACAAAGAAAAAACCCGTGAGTGTTAGAGAGAGAAAACCATTATTACCATTGTGGAAAAAACATAACAACTTTAGTATATAATTATAGAAAAAGTACAATAACACAACAGAGTACTTGTGATCCAAGTAAAACTACCGGAATAAAGAAACTTCTCACTACAACAAAGAGATTGTCGCACATGTTCAACGCCATTATCATCACTAAACATCTGAGAGTTTATGTGTCCAGCAAAGTAAAACAACATCTCATCCCCAGCTATAGATGAAGTGATCAAATTCCTAATTTGAGAAAGAATGAATGAAGCATTGTTAGCATTGAATGGCCCTGTGTCTTGAATAAAGTAGATTTTTTTTCTTGATAACCAAAATCCTCATTCAAAACTTCACATAATAATTTAGCACAATTTATGCAAGCTTCAGCAAGGAACCATACTCTGCATTGTAGTATAATCCAATTACAAATACTCTTTTGGTGCTCATCTCATAGAAATACTGAAAAGAAAAACAAGGAATGAGAAGGAAATGAATAAAAAGGAAAAGAAGGCACTATAATTTTGAAGCAATATAAATAAAGGTTCAAGTATGATGAAGGCACCAATTTCGTACGCACATAACCAACAATAACTATAACAAAACAATAAGCATAACAGAAATATAAACAACTATGACTACTAGCAAACTACTCAACAAACTATTCAACTCTAATGACTTCTTGTTTACAGAACATGTAATATTGAAGGCAACTCCAACCCAATACATGGATTTAAGGGTGGTCGTTAGCGCAAAACAGACCGCGAGTTTGAATACATGTATGAACACTAAAAAATTTATTTACCTTTGTCATCGATTCTCTATTGGTGACGCGGCCTCCTCTTTCACCCACTATCTTCAATAATGTATCAGTGAAAATACTCACTATTTTGGTTGTCCATTGACAAATTTCGTAATCTCCCATGGAATCTAGTTCTTTTGACAGCCTGTAATCAAATAAACCAATTCCGTTTGTTGTCGATGCAACGTATTTTCTACAACTTTGTCTAATATATATGTAAATACTCTTCTTCGTTTGCATGCCAGTTCTAATGAAATTGATAAATATCAAAACAAAGGTTAGTAAAAAATTTAGCATAGTGAAAATGAGAATGTAAGTTTCGAAAGCCATTAGTTAAAATCATACGAAGTTTATCAAGCAGGTCTTGAAGACACTTAATTTGCGCTCATCCTCTGCTTACCACCATTTTCATTGGTCGCTTTAACCTAGCTATTTTTTTTCATAATTATCCCTTATTTTGTTTGATTGTTTGACGATTTTGCATTAATTGTCCCTTATTTTCAAATATTCTAATTGAAACAAAATAAATGCAAAACAAAATTAGGGATATTGCTCACTCTAATTTTGAATGCAACATTCACTTTCTAAAAGATCAAGATTGAACCATATCATATATAGCATATATAATATAAATGTAACTCAAGAAGGAAATCAGCAATAATTAGAAGACTTTTAAAAAAATAAATGACATACATCTTTTGGGGTGAGCAGCTTCATCGAAGCTGGTCAGAGCATAGGTTTCTCCAACAGATGCAAGATGTCTCATCATCATTTGAACTCTTCCAAGAGCTACTGTTCTGATAGCAGTAGATGGACCGACTCCAAATCATCAAGTAACACCTTTCCTATGCATATGAAAGACAAATGAAAGACAATGAATATGATCACAAAGCAGCATACCTTGTTAACACCTTTCCTATGCACATAGCACTAACTAATCAAACAAAAGTAATTGCGACAAATGATTCAACAACATATACAAAGGAGGTCTATTTCATATTCCACAAAAGCTACAAATCATCGAGTAATCATAAGGGGGTTAAAAAGATTTTAAGAATAACTTTCAGCTGCTGTCTGAATTCAAAAAGTTCACATAATAGAAACTAAGATAACTTTTATTTTCCAAGTGAAATGATGATTATTATAAGTTTGGCTTCCCTGCTAAAACATGAAAATGCTTATGAAAAGGGATAGAACAATATACAAAATGAATTTTCGAAGAGCAACCGCGGAGCTCACCTTCTCAATATCAACAATCATCGATCCTAACCCCATCCTTCAATTGAGATTATTCAAAAGCATTAGGAATCAGTGATTTCGAAGAGTTACGGCGCAACGACGCATTTGCTGTGATGGAATCATCTATACTGGAGGAGGCGGGTGCTTCGTTGTATGACTGCCAATCGAATGCGCTACTCACATGAGTCATCTTTCTATGGAAGCCTGGTACACCAACCAGGATAAAATTTATAAATATTTGCGAATGTTTCCATTTCAAAAAAACCTTCACATAGTAAAGGCAAATAATTTGTGCTCACTTCAAACTTTGTAAATGTTTGCAGCTGTTCACTTCAAACTTAACTTTAACAAAATAAATTTTATAAAAAATCAAGTTTGTTCAAAATCACTTTTGATAAAGTTAATCCAAACACACAGTGACATTGATTTATGCATAAATGAGTTCAGCATATAAACCTTTATTTAACAAAAATTAAAATGCAAAACTTATGTTAATATATTCAGCAGTCTCATATTACCTTTGAAGTGTTGAAAACAACAGTTTTGCAGTCAGGAAGAATACTGATAGACCAAGGCGGTACGTCGTATTGGCCATTTCCAAATGTAACATTTGCCGGAGATGTGGTATCATAATTTGCAAGGAATGCAGCGCAGGCACCGATGCTTGTCTTGTAAACATGTACCTAACATTACATTAACAAAAGAAATTGAATGAATCTTCAACACAGTAATAATATTGCACCTTTTATAATGAACTAGCTCATGGATTTTACCTCAAGGTTTTTAACGGAATAGGATAAGAATTTTAACGAAAAAAGACGCTTCAAAGCAAGAGAACACACAAATTCTTTGATCAAATTTATGAAAAAGGAAGAAAATCTTACAATAGGATCAAGAATTATTTGCAATTTGCAAACTGACGCCGTGAATGCGAGGATGAGGCGAGTCTCCTCCCCTAAATTTTCTCAAACTGCCATAAAAAAGAAATTTGGACGGTTAGTTAGAAAATTAAGTAAATATCTGTAATCAACCAATTATAAACAAATCATTTTGCGAGGAGTAGAAGCAAAAGTTTATAGGTTGCAGTCTTAAGACGGGGGTGCTTTGAACTGCTTTTAGATGAATGTTGGGGTTTCAGATTAAAGTTGATAACTAAAATAAGGTTAACATATGAGTTAGTATGCTTATCTAATGAATGTTGTGGATGATTATAATTATCAATTGAAATTAAATATTTCCACCCCCTGAGCTATTCCTTCCAGACTAATATTTAACATAAACTATACTTAAGTCTACCAACCAGTACCTTTGAAAGAATTATTTGCAATTTACAAACTGACGCCGTGAATGCAAGGTATATTAGTACTTTTGCCTGTGCTTCTACCCGGGCTTTTCATGTTTATAGATGTTTAGAGACCGGAGCCAATTTTTCTAAGATTCGTTGCTCCGCCGTGAATGCGAGGATGAGGCGAGTCTCGTCCCCCTTCCTTTTTCTACTTTTCCTCTCTCCTTTTGCTTGTGCTTCTACCCGGGCTTTTCATGTTTATAGATGTTTAGAGACCGGAGCCAATTTTTCTAAGATTCGTTGCTCGATTTTGCATGATTTTCTCCCAAAATGCAGAGAGACCTTCGAGGGTAGATCCGAGAGGCAATTTTTCTAAGATTCATTACTCGATTTTGCATACTCTGCACCCAAAATGAAAAGATACTTTCGAGGGCAGATTTTTCAAAGATTCGTTTCTCGATTTTGGATGTTCTGCTCCTAAAATGCAGAGAGACTTTCGACCGCAGATCCGAGAGGCAATTTTTATAAGATTAATAACTGGATTTTGCATGCTCGGCAGATCCGGGTTGGTTTGGAGAGAGGGGGGATTTAGAAAGTGAAAAGGGAACTCTCTAGGAAGACGTACACATCAGCTTTTTAGTAGAAAAATAAGGGTTTCATCTTGTTACACTTATCCCTAACAAATAGGGTTTAGTTACTCATGAAAGAGATAGAAAAGATAGAGATTAGAGAAGAATTACAAGAAAGATTCATGAATGATTCTTGATAAAACTCCTCTAATGATGTTGAAAACGGCCGTCTTTGAGTTTCAAAGTTAGGGCACAAGTCTTTCCACTTCCCAATAGTCAAAAAGATCCCTCAAAAGTGATAAAAACGCGTTTTTATATGTTCTGCTGCACGTCGCATGCTTCAGGCGCACTCCAGGCGCGCAACGGCAGTGGCGTCAGCGCGAAATGCGCTTCAGGCGCGCTTCGGGCGCACTCCGGGCGCGCTGCAAGCGCACATCATCTTCTTCCTGGCGTTTAGTGCATTGTTTTCCTATTTTTAGTCCGAATTGGGTTTTAGTGTCTTCATGAAAGTTGTAGATATGGATCTTAGCTTTCATTTGCACTTGGTTTGACTCCAATTGGACACCCACAACTCCACATATGTCTGAAATACTACACATAGGTCATGTTGATTTCACACCAAAATTCAGCACTGCACTAAAACAAAGAAACAACGCAAAACTACAAAAAATATCTACTTAATCAAGGAAATAAGAACATAAATATTTCATTAAATCAAAGAACTAAAGTCAATAAAATATATCAAATAACTCCTTAAATTAACTAATGAATAAAAGATAAATAAGACTAAAAACAATGAAAACTATGCATATGATGAAGAGTCATCAATAGTGCTGGTTTTATAAATAGTCATTATGTTCATATTATTATTCACACACACTTTAAAGCTCTCACATTCACAACATCCAAGCTCCATGGCTCTTTTAAGAAACCTGTATCTTCACAAGTCTAGAGATATCGCTGAGATGGTAAGTGGTTGTAATCATCTTATGTATACATGTTTTTAATCGTTATTTCATAATTCTAATACTAAATTTATTTAAAATGTAGAAATTGATTAAATGTCACCACCACTTTAGAACGGAGGAACAAAATGAAATGATAGTTCCCTACTTGGAGGAAGCTGGGTTTTTGACTGTTGCAACATTGGGATCTTGTAATGTGGACCCATCACTGGTGACCGCAATGGTAGAACATTGGAGAATAAAAACACCTACATTTCATCTTCCAATAGAAGAGTGTACAATAACTCTTGAAGATGTCGCATTACAAATGGGTCTACCTGTCAACAGAAGACTAGTAACTGGAGGTGGCGCTTTAGATTGGGATGAAGAATGCCAACAACTTTTGGGTGTCAATCCTCCAAAAAATCAAATGGTGGGCCAATTCGTCAAACTAAAATGGTTGAAAGACACATTTGCTCATGTTCTGAATAATCCAATAGTTGAGCAAGTACAACAACATTGTAGAGCGTACCTATTGCGCTTGATTGGGGGTTTGGTAATCCCTGACTAATCTTGCAATAGAGTTCATCTGATGTATCTCCCCCTGTTCAAACATATTCAACGTGTTCGACGATATAGTTGGGGTTCAGCCTGTTTGGTAAACTTATACAGACAAATGTGTCGTGCAACTGTACTGTCTTATGCATGTATGTGTGGATGTACATTGCTCCTTCAATCTTGGGTATGGTATCGCATGTCGTTCATTGCCCCTCATTGCACTAGAGAAATATCATTTCCACTAGCAAAAAGGTAAAACACTTTTCGTATTAGCCCAATAAATTACGTATAATATACTTGTCAAACTTGCTAAATAATAGTTTTATATTCTTTTACTAGATGGATTGGCAGGGGACTAATCCATTTTGGAACTCCATACGGGGATCTTGTTAGTTATAGATCAAACATTGATCACATGCAACATTATCAGGTTTAAAATTACATTGTTCAACAAAATTTATACTACTTATAATTGTGTCGCCTTACTAATATGTCTTTTGTTTTCTCTAGTTCATATGGATGCCTTACAGGGGTCTTGAAAACGTCATACCACAACAAGCATATCAGGATTCAATGATATGGACTGCCAAAATCGCTTTGATTTTTTTCTCAACTGTTGAATGACATCAAACAGATAGAGTCAAATTGTAGTTTGGACTTTCCCAGGAAATACTAGATGAACCTGAAAATATTGATACACTTCACTGTCAAGATATGAGAGGGAATCATCTGAAAAATTGGAAAGACAAACATGCTGCATGGATTCAATTTTGGAACGAACGTCGAAGTCGTTGTCTTACCAGTCAAACGATACATAGACACCCAACACCAACAGAGGAGTATATGGTGTGGTTTAGACACAACACCAATCTGTATCTATCAGCTCCGCACCTACTGTGGGACTCACGATCTGGTGTTGCAAGAGAGCCAACTCAACCATCACACCGACAAAGCCGTAAAGACCTCGCCTACCGACTCCCCCTGTTACTATTGAAAATGAAGCGCCAAAACCACATCGCCATTCATTTTCTTTCACCCCAACACAACAACAATTTGAACCACCAAGACAATCATTTCAATTCACGTTAACTCAATAAGATGATCACCGACAATCTCTACATTCAAGTGATCAAGATTTTGTGAATAACTTATTTGGTGCAGACCTAGGTACGCCTGAGTCGGCTCTTCGTTATATTAATAACATGTACTCATTTGGTGTTCCATCATTCCCCAATCAAGTAGATCCTACTTATTTGATGCATGTCGACCTACTAAGTGAAAATGTACAGGAGACACATTCCCCAGTTTACGATGAAAACTCACCTCCACGTCGTCCATGTCGACCACCACAATGTCGGACTGGACACCATATAGGAGATTAATGTAATAAAAACATTATAACAAAATTTGTGTATATTTATTTTCACTCATTTTGTATTTGTATGTTTAATTATAATATTAAATTAAATGTTATTATTTTTATGGACTCCATTTTATTAAATTTTTTTAATATTTATAAAATGTAAAATTAACATTGTATTTATTTATTTAATTAAAATAATAATTAATTAAATTAATAATTAATGAAACTTAAATTAATAAAATGTATATTTATTATTAAGAAAGATGTTAACAAAAAATAATGTGTTGCATTATTTCTCAGTGGGTGGGTGTGTCTTTATTAATTGATCAAATTCCCTATGTATGTGCCTACTAAATGGCACTACTAATAAAAATGATTTTATAGATAATAAAATAAATTTTATAATTAAAAAAAAATACATTGAGGAATCGGTATATAGGAAACCGATTTCTCTTCATTCATTTTAAAAAAAAAATTTAAGTTGAGAAAGTGGTGGGGGAGGAACTGACTTCTCAATGGGAGTGTAGAAAATTGAAAAAAATATGGTAGTTTGGTATTTAATTAGGAATTAGTGGTAGTTTGGTACTTTATTTTTGTTTTGGTGGTAGAACAAAAAAAAAAGCCCAAATCATATACGGTACAATACATTATAGAAAAATAACACTAAATAGATAAGTTATATATTAAGAGTTAAATAGTAATTTTGAAAAAAATAAGTGTATTATTTCCGTTACATTTGACTCTAGATTGCCTCTACCATCTTCATCAACTCTTGTATATGTCGACAGTTCTCTGTCTTACTACTCGTCAATCTTTGTATAACAATAGTATGATCATCCAAATATATATCAAAAAAATTATAGGCAAATAATGTATTGAGCATGACGAGCCAAGGAATCAACACATTTAGTTGCCTTCACTATAGATGTACAAGTCATATTCATACAGTTCTTCCATCTATTTCTGACGAGCAACAATAGACTAAAAATGCATGATCTCTAAGAGACTTTGACACCACATCTATACGCAAAATCTTAAAACATTAGGTATATGGATCAACACATTTTTAGTCAATGCGGGACTTAACCACTCACGCTTGAACCCAATAATTTCCCCTTCAAGTGTGAGTCTCCCACATCCTATATACTTGTATTGCCATTATTACCAATAGAACACGCCTTTTGACTACATCATCAAGAAGACTTTCGACATAAGAATCCAATATCATGATCTACTCATGCTCCCCTGCCAAGCTGAACCATTGCTCTGATACCACTTGCAGGACACCTAAGCAACTCTTTCATTTGTGTCTACTTAAGGTGAGCTTTCTCACCACGATTCAAAGTTGCCTCGCTATGTGCCCAAGTCGTCTCAACACAAGCATTGTTAGGATAATGATGAAGACATTATGATGAGACTATCCGGGATGAGACTGTTGAATAAGTTATGATTGTGCATGAGAAGCATCCAGATAGACGATACATGATTGTAAACCTGCTTGCACACCATATGATCCAAGTATGACCCTCAAGTATGCCACTAACTATACAAGACCCAACATTGCCTATGTCGTGGGGTTATTGTGCAGATTTACCAGTAGACCTAGTATTAAGCATTGACACGAGTAGAGGGGTTGACCTAGTTGAGAGAGTCACGAGATACCTTAAAAGGACTATGAATCTCGGATTACATTATAAAATATTTCCTTCCATCCTTGAAGGATAGTGTTGAAGGTGCAAACACGAGTAGAGGGGTTGAATTGTGTTTGCCAAAGTTGACAACTTTTGATAATTTATAAATAAAAAAAAACTAGTTTGGTTTTGATGACTTACTTGGAGTAGAAGCAATCGGATTCAGAGTAGCAAGTAATGAAAGCATAAACAATTTGACACGTAGATTTATCCTGGTTCACCACTAACTTGGCTATGTAAGACCCTTAATTTCAAACTCTAATTTATGCAATTTTAGTATATTTGGTGTTGAATTGCTGAGGCATTTAGCCAAATTTTAATTCATTTTGTGAATTAAGTACCAAAAGCATATTTTATTCGTCGAAGAATAATTTATTTACGTTGCGAAGAATTTATTACCGGACGGTTTTGTTAAAAATATCTCTGGTTGCTGAAAATTTTACCTGTCAATTGAGTTGCAACGAGAGTAGATATTTTTATCAAAATAGTTGAGACGTGTGTAAGAGTTTTAATTATTGTTGGTTTGATATATATATATATATATATATATTAAGTGAATGTGAGAGAAAGATTAGAAAGGAGAAAGAAGAAACATTTTTTCCCTCCCAGCCTCGCGACGCCTTCATTCTTTTCTTCTTCCTCTGTTTATTCAAAAACCATTGTGTGAGTGGTTTTCAAATACCACTAAACGTAAAACATCATTTTTCATCTAGATCTAAGCTCCATCTCGCGAAGTGACAGAAGGGAAAGTTGCTCCTTGCCACGTTACGGTGCTAGTGAGCTAACTTTGGAAGCGAGGTCGCCGTAATCGGTTGTTTAAGCTATCGTTAAGGTAAGGGTTCCTTCCAAATTTTTAGCTTGCATATAAGATTTTATATGTGTATTTATGGAGTTGGAATTTGGTGAAATTGATGTTTGATTTTGTAGAAATTGAATTTAATTGATTTATGTGTGTTTTGAGGAAATTAAATTTAAGGTGTTTGAGGTGAGGTTTGTGGGAAACAAATTTGGCGAGATTTATGTTTGAAAATGTGGAAATTAATGGGTGATTTATGATTGAACTTGGTGTGGATTTTGTGGAATTCGAATTAATTGAATTCAATGTGGTTTGTGGATTAAATTTGGTGTGTTTGATGTGTGAATTTGTAGGAAATGAATTTAAGGTGTTTTATATGGAGTTGAGGAAATTAATTTGATGAGTTTGAGGGATGATTTGTGAAAATTAATTTGGTGTAAATTTATGTTTGCAATTATGGAAATTAATGGTTGTATTGTGGTTGAAAATTGTAGAGTTTTGAATTTGTTGATTTATGGTTGAAAATTCTGGAGATTTAATATTTGGAGATTAATATTATGAATTTTTGAGAAGTGTTTTATGTATGGATTTTGTGGAAAAATGAATTGATATGAATTGTGGGATTATGAGTTATATATGTTTGAGTATGCTCTGTGTGGAATTTGAAAAATCATTTGTGTTAAATCAGCATAAAAATTGGGGAATCTTTTAATAGCTGCATTTACTTAATGGTTGTGTTGAAAAGAGTCAGAGTGTGCTCATGCATTCATAGTACATGGTACCGTGATGGTGCCATGGTGATAGTGGTAACCGTGATGGGCCACAAGATGATGCCATGTGAATAGTTGGTTCATCTTATCCTTGCGGGGATTTTCGCATTGTGCTGATCTGTGAGAGATTGCACTCTTGTAAGTCGTGTTGATCTGTGAGCGATTGCACGCATAGAAAATCGTGCTGGTCTGTGAGAGGCTGTACGATAGTAAATCGTGCTGATCTGTGAGAGATTGCACTCTTGTAAGTCGTGCTGATCTGTGAGCGATTGCATGCATAGAAAATCGTGCTGGTATGTGAGAGGCTATACGATAGTAAATCGTGCTGATCCGTGAGAGATTGCACCTTGACAATTAGTACTGTTATGTGAGAGGCTGTACAATTATGATTTAGGCCCCTTCGAGGAGGGTTTTGGTTTGGAATTCCAGAATCATGCGCATTAGCATATACGCATTGCATTAGGGTGTTTGGCACGCGAGTCATGTTTGATATACCATGATGATTGTATATACATACTCGGTTGTTGTGATTGTGCCGTAATTGATGAGTGAGATTGATTGATTTTGTGTGGTAAGTGTTGAGTGATTGCGAAACGTTTTCGAAACTGAAATCTGCAAATTTTAGCAGTTGTATTCGGCTACAAGCAGTGTGTAGACGAATACAGATATTCAATTTTGCTACTGACTTGTGAAATAGTACTGTATTGGAATACAAGGATGCTGTATTCGAATACGACAGTGCAGTTTTGTAAAAAACTTCATTTTTCAACTTTGATTATGCATGTTTGGCATATGAAAACCCTTTTTAGATGTATGTTAAGTTGAAAGGTTATTTTGTGCATTTAAGATTTAAATGCTATGTGATATTTGTTAATTTCGGTTGGTGACCTTTACAATTATTGTGGAAATCTGGGCTTTGCCCTCAGATGAGAACCAGGGTCGTTCTAAGGCGTGGTATAGCAATTGGTTGGTTTTGTGATTGAAAGCATTAGGGCTTGATGTCGCTTGTGGATTCTCAGTACCCAGTCACCCTCAGTTAGATTAATGATCAGCTTAGGGTTTTAATTAAGAATTTTATTTATTTCCCCTTTCTTATTTCAAGGTTGTTGTCGCAAAGGGAACCTACGTATTTGAAACAAATTATTTTAGTCGGTGTGTATTTTATATTTGAATACTTTGGATTTTTGTTCAAAACCATTTCCGCTATTTGTAATTATTGTTGACCTTTGTCGTGGTGTTACGACTTAAATACTTTTATTCAAAAGTATTTTCTTCAATTATGGATTTAAATGGGTATTTTTATCAATTTATTTAGAAAAAAAATACACTCGCGCTGTTAAAAATCGGGGTATTACAAGCTACATCCAGTCCCCTCATTCAAAAGCCTTTAATCGACTAATTCAAATACATTGAATTACAAAGCACCTGACCCTCCAAGTCAGTCTTCCCAAACAGCCTGACAACCCCAGACTTTTGAGGAACTAACCACCTTGATCCTACAAGCCAAGTCTTCTCCTAACAACTTGACAACCCCAGACTGAAGAAGGAACTAAACCACTATCGGGTTGGATACAAAAGATTGAAACTTGAGTAGTTGCTTCTAACAAAGCTGATAATAATAATAACTCTCACACTATAAGAAAAGAACACTCATAAAATATTTCTAACCTGAACAAGTGTTTCTCTCTTTGAACTCTAAGATGAATTGAGAACTTTGAGCTTGAGTTACTCTTTTCTGCTTTTCGATGCATTTCTCCTTCAGCCTTGGGTGTCTATTTATAGTAAAAATTTGAGCTTCAATTTAGTCCTTGTTTAATTCTGAATTGTATCTTGTGCAAATTGAGTTTGTAAATTCTTCATATTGATTTTGTTCCTATTTTGTGTAGATTGAGTTTGTAAATTCTTCCGATCGATTTTGTTCCTATTTTGTGTAGATTGAATTTGTAAATTCTTCATATTGATTTTGTTTTATTTTGAGTAGATTGAGTTTGTAAATTCTTCAAATAAAATCTTCAAATCTTGACCATATCTTCTTTTCAACTTGGTCAAAGATTTTCTTCAATTATAAATATGAATCAAATATTATTTTAGATTTTCTTCAATTATAAATTTGAATCAAATCTTATTTTAGATTTTCTTCAATTATAAATTTGAATTGAATCTTATTTTAGATTTTCTTCAATTATAATTTTGAATCAAATCTTATTTTAGATTTTCATCAATTATAATTTGGAATCTTCTTTCATACTCTTTGAAGTCAAATATGTTGTTTTCATAAAATACTTTTGCTAACATCAAAACTCTAAATGTAAAAGCAACTTGGTTCCAACAATAGTGATGCTTATTGAAACACTTTATCAGATGACTCCAAAGCTACTAGTGGCTATATATTTAACATAACTAGTGGAGCTGTATCTTGAAAATCGAAGAAAAAGACAATATTGGCTTAGTCCACTATGGAATCTAAAATGATAGCACTAGCAACCGCTAGTGAAGAAGCGAGCTGGTTGAGATGCTTGCTATCTGAGATTCCTTTATGGCAAAAACCAATGCCAACTGTGTTGATCAACTGCGATAGTACCGCGATTATTATAAAAATTGAGAACCGTTATTACAACGATAAGAGACGACAAATACATCGTAAGCATAACACAGTTAGAGAGTTACTTTCAAAAGGAGCTATTAGAGTTGATAATGCATGCACTGATGAAAACTTAGCAGATCCTTTGACGAAAGATTAGCTAGAGAGAAATTCCTAAACACATCCATAAGGATGAGACTATTGCCTATAGATCAACGAGTCACTCATGATGGTAATCCGACCTAAATCACTGGAGATCCCCAAAATTAGGTTCAATGAGTAATAACAAGTCATGAAGTGATATGAGAAGAACATGCTATTATAAATCAAAGAAGCATGATTCCGAAAGCGATGAAAGGATGAAGTAATAGAAACTATTAATGAGATCTATACTTTATGTAGAGGGGACTACCTAGTTACATGAGTACTCTTGATAGACTTACCTATGTGAATGTGCAAGTGGAGTCGCTTCCTATGAAATTTTGAGGCTGAATTCCTAGAGCGTTCACTATACTAGGATAGACATGCAGGGCCGTTAATGTACGAGCTATTGAGAATACACCCTATGAAAAGGTTTTGTGTAGGTTTGATGTTAGAGATATAGTTCAAGACTACGAGTCATTCTTGTTGAATTTGAATCTTACTAACTATGCAAATGTTCAAGTCCGAAGACATATCTACTTATGCACAATCTTATAGAAGCGTTTGACGCTACTTTAGACACATTTTTTTTTTAAAATTCAAGTGGGGGATTGGTTGAACTTAAGTGAATTGAAAAATATAGAGTCCCACATTGAAAAACTTTCTTACATTGATTAACTTTCAACTCTATGAATACTAAAGTCCCACATTGAATAGTTTACATATGTGCGATAACTTCCATCGCTATATAAAGAGTGTCAAGCTCTTGTGAAAAACACACTAAAGTTGGATGCAATTCGCAATTTGTTCTCTTTCCCCTCCACTGCTCGATGCACTTATCCCCTTTCTTTATGTCCCTTCAATTTTTTTGAGTGATCCTACTACCATTTTGCTTTTGGTTTTAGAGCGTTTTTCGTGTCGTAGTCCATTTGATATATGAGTGATCTTAAGTACCATACTTTTAGAGTGGCCATTACAACCATGTTGATGTTATAATTCTAGAACGGTTTTCTATGATACAGTAGAATAACAATACAATTTTAACTGAGTTATTTTATCCTAAAGACATCGTAGTTGATACTCTGTCTATCTTGCTCAATTTTTGATTCATTATATATATAGCATTGAGTTCTTTCTTTACAATTGCAAACAATAATTTTTTTTTTAAATCCTCAATTTAATCAAAACTAACTGTGCGGAATTCCACATGACAGTTGACATGTGATGGTGGAAATATAGGTGGTCGAATATCATTTCAAGTTTTTTTTTATAAATATTTTAATAATATAATTTTGTGCTTGTTGTTTGTCAACTTGAATTAACATTATTAAGTTAGTTGATATGACTATCCTTGTCTATCACTTTGTTGGGTGGGATCACTCCCCAAGTGAAACCCACCAAGTTTATTAGTATCATTATTATTATTATTGAAAAAAAAGAAGGAAAAAAAAAGGAATATATGGTTTATTGAGCTTGACCCATGTAAAGGAAAATAAAAGGAAGGAAAGGGATCTCAAATCCCTAAGGGGCAAAGGCAAACAACCAAAACAACAACAGTAACCGCACGCATGCACGACAACCAGAGAAAAGGAAAGGAATTCAGTTCCGGTGGTGGTAACAGTTGAGTAGTCTTACTTTCTCTGAGAGTTACTTTGGCATACCCACTTTAGTGGAAGGTTGTTATAGGGTTATTGTTGTTGATTGATATTCCCTATTGTTATTAGGAAGACTCTGGTGTACCCATTAATTATTATAGTGGAAGTTTTACTAGACTAGGTCCTGTGGTTTTTATTCTCTCAATTTGAGAGAAGTTTTCCACGTTAAAAATTGTGTTTGTCTCTTTTAATTTTCTACCAATTATTATTTTCTATTTGGCCATTTATCTGCACAGGTGGGGGAAAAATATTCCGCATTATTGAGATAGTTATTTCTAATTATCTCTGGTTTTTCCCAACATAGTGGTATCTAGAGCTCGGTTGATTTGATTTGTGCATTTAAATGGAGGAGGAAAATAAAGGTCCGAATATGATTAAGCTCAACTCTTCTAATTACACACTTTGGAAGACTCTCATGGAAGACATGCTATACAGTAAAGACTTGTATGATCCTATTGAGGGTAACACTGCTAAACCCACAAATAAATCTGATGCTGACTGGAAGAAGATGAACAGAAAGGCAGTGGCGCTGATTAGACAGTGGTTAGATTTGAGTGTATATCCACATGTTGAAACTGAAATAGATGCTAACAAGATGTGGGAAAAATTAAAAGAGTTGTATGAACGAAAGAATGTGCAAAATAAAGCATTCTTGATTCGAAGCTGGTGAATATGAAATACAAAGATGGGGATTCAAAGGCAGAGCATATGAGTATTTTTCAGAATACAGTGAATCAGTTGACAACCGCTGAAATTAAATTAGATGATGAGTTGCAAGCGTTGTTATTGTTGAGTTCCTTGCCTGATAATTGGGAAGTCCTTGTTGTGACATTGACCAATTCAGCTCCAAGTGGAAAGCTGAAAATGTCAACAGTTAAAGAGAGTATGTTGAATGAAGAAGCTCATAGAAAAGAACGTGGTTTGATTGGTTCTTCCTCAAAGTCAGAAGCACTAGTTACTAAGTCACGAGGGAGAAGTCAATCTAGAAACTTCCATAGACGCGACAACTCTGAAAGTTGTAGCAAGTCAAGAAGCAAGTCAAGGACTAGAAAAGAAGTGATATGCTATCATTGTGGCAAAGCAGGTCACATAAAAAGAAATTGTAGGTTCCTTAAGAGAGATCAATCAAGGGAAAGAGATGAAGACAAAGAGAAGAAAAATGATAAAGATACAACAACAGTTGCATCTGTTAGTAATGTCTACATTGTTTGTGATGATAATTCCATAAACCTTGCATGTCAGGATTCAACTTGGATTATTGGTATTGGAGATGTTTGGGTTGAAACTGGGATTGGTTGCAAGCTTCAATTGAAGAATGTTAGGTATGTTCCTGATATTCGTCTCAATTTGATTTCGGTGAAAGCCTTGGATATTGAGGGTTATCACACTTACTTTGGTGGTGGTGGTATATGTAAAATCACCAAAGGGTCCCTAGTGGTTGCAAAGGAGCAAAGTTCCACTTCTCTCTATAGGATGCATACGAAGCTATGCAAGGAAGAAGTGAATGCAATTGAAAATGCCTCTTCTGATTTATGGCATATACGCCTTGGTCACTTGAGTGAGAAAGGACTCAATATACTTGCGAAGAAAAATTTTCTTCCTGTGAAAGGTACGTCTCTAAAAACTTGCACTCATTGTTTTGCTGGGAAACAACATAGAGTTACTGGTCCTCATAGGAGGCAAAATATTCTTGATTTAGTTCATACTGATGTTTGTATGATGGATAGTAAATCTCATGGTGGTGCATCGTATTTTGTTACTTTTATTGACGACCACTCTAGAAAAGTGTGGGCCTTTCCTTTGAAATCTAAAGACCAGGTACTTGGAGTCTTCAAGCATTTTCATGCAAGTGTTGAAAGAGAAAAGGGAAGGAAATTGAAATGTGTTCGATCAGATAACGGTGGTGAATACAGAGGTCCGTTTGAAGAGTATTGTAGAGAACATGGAATCAGGTTTGAGAAAATAGTTCCAAAGACACCTCAGCATAATGGTGTTGTAGAGAGAATGATTCGTACGATTAATGACAGAATCAGATGTATGCTCTCTCATGCGAAATTATCGAAATCCTTTTGGGGTGAAGCAATGAAAACTGTAGTGGATTTGATCAATCTTTCTCCTTCTATTCCACTTGATGGTGATGTTCCAAATAGAGTGTGGACGGGGAAAAATGTCTCTTACCGTCATTTGAAAGTTTTTGGCTGCAGATGTTTTGTTCACGTTCCAAGAGATGAGAGGTCCAAACTTGATAGTTAATCCAAATAGTGTATATTCGTCGGTTATGGTGATGAAGAATTTGGTTATAGATTGTGGGATCCGGTTGACAAGAAAATTATCAGAAGTCGAGATGTGATATTTCTTGAAGACCAGACTATTGAAGATTTTGATAAAGTTGAGAAATAGAAACCAAATTCCAGAAGTTACATTGATGTTGCGCCTATGGCCCCTGCAGAAAATTTTGTTGATGGGGGAGATATACAGGTAGATGATGAGAATGTAACTAATGATCATGTGCCTCACCAAGATGAGCAGGTACCAGCTGAGCCACCAGACGAGTTTGAGTTGAGAAGATCTACTAGAGAACGTCAAACTTCTCAAAAATATCCTCCACACGAGTATGTGATGATCACTGATAGTGGAGAGCCAGAGTACTATCAAGAAGCTATTACAAATGTTGATAAAGAAAAGTGGTTGAAGGCTATGCAAGAAGAGATGAATTCCTTGCATGAGAATCACACATTTGATTTGGTTAAGTTTCCTAATGGCATAAAAACACTCAAGAACAAATGGGTATACAAGATAAAGGCAGAAGAGAATAGTTCTCAACCAAGATACAAAGCAAGATTGGTTGTGAAAGGTTTTAATCAGAGAAAAGGTATTGACTTTGATGAAATTTTTTCACCTATGGTGAAGATGTCCTCTATCCGAGTTGTGCTTGAGTTAGCAGCTAGCTTGAACTTAGAAGTTGAACAACTTGATGTGAAAACTGCATTTCTTCATGGTGATTTGGAGGAAGAGATCTATATGGAGCAACCAAAGGGTTTCGAAGTCAAAGGTAAAGAGCAACTTGTGTGTAAATTGAAGAAAAGCTTGTATGGGCTCAAGCAAGCACCCCGACAATGGTATAAGAAATTTGATTCTTTCATGGAGAAACATGGGTACGGTAAAACTACTTCTGACCATTGTGTGTTTGTCAAGAAATTCTCTGATGGTGATTATATTATTCTGCTGTTATATGTGGATGACATGTTGATTGTTGGTCATGACACTAAAAAGATTCAATCTTTAAAGAAAGATTTGAACAAGTCTTTTGCAATGAAATACTTGGGTCCTGCAAAGCAAATTCTGGGCATGAGAATTACTCGTGATAGGAAGAATAATAAATTGTGGTTGTCTCAACACAATTACATTGAGAAGGTGTTAGAGAGGTTTAACATGAGCAATTGTAAACCTGTTAGTACTCCACTTGCTACTCATTTTAAATTGAATTCTGATCAATGTCCTACAAGTGAGAAAGATAAAGAAGAGATGAAGAAGGTTCGTTATGCATCCGCAGTTGGTAGTTTGATGTATGCTAAGGTATGCACAAGGCCAGATATTGCTCATGCAGTTGGAGTTGTTAGTCGGTTTCTCTCTAATCCTGGTAAAGATCATTGGCAAGCCGTGAAGTGGATTCTCAGATACCTTAGAGGCACTTCCAAAGTGTGTTTATGCTATGGAGGTGGTGAACCTGTGTTGGATGGCCACACAGATGCAGATATGGCAGGTGATCTTGATTCTAGAAAATCTACTTCTGGTTATATGACAACGTTTGCAGGGGGAGCTGTGTCTTGGCAATCAAGATTACAAAAGTGTGTTGCTTTATCTACTACTGAAGTTGAGTACATTGCAGCAACTAAAGCTTCCAAATAACTTTTATGGATGAAGAAATTCCGACATGAGTTAGGCCTCAAGCAAGACAAGTTTGTGTTATTCTGCGACAGTTAGAGTGCAATCCATCTTAGCAAGAATCCGACTTTTTATGCAAAGTCGAAGCATATTGAGGTGCGGTATCATTGGATACGGGATGCATTGGAAATGAAGTCATTTACAATTGAAAAGATTCATACCGATGAGAATGGCTCAGATATGATGACAAAGACCTTGCCTATGTCGAAGATGATATACTGTAGAAAGAAGGCCGACATGGTTGAGCAGTACCTTCCCACTTAAGTCGTGAGGGGGAGATTTGTTGGGTGGGATCACTCCCCAAGTGGAACCCACCAAATTTATTAGTATTATTATTATTATTATTGAAATAAAAGAAGACAAAAAAAGGAATATATGGTTTATTGAGCTTGACCCATGTAAAGGAAAATAAAAGGAAGGAAAGGGATCTCAAATCCCTAAGGGGCAAAGGCAAACAACCAAAACAACAACAGTAACCGCACGCACGCACGGCAACCAGAGAAAAGGAAAGGAATTCAGTTCCGGTGGTGGTAACAGTTGAGTAGTCTTACTTTCTCTGACAGTTACTTTGGCATACCCACTTTAGTGGAAGGTTGTTATAGGGTTATCGTTGTTGATTGATATTCCCTATTGTTATTAGGAAGAGTGATTGATATTCCCTATTGTTATTAGGAAGACTCTGGTGTACTCATTAATTATTATAGTGGAAGTTTTACTAGACTAGGTCCTGTGGTTTTTATTCTCTCAATTTGAGAGAAGTTTTCCACGTTAAAAATTGTGTTTGTCTCTTTTAATTTTTTGCCAATTATTATTTTCTATTTGGCCATTTATCTACACAGGTGGGGGAAAAATATTCCGCATTATTGAGATAGTTATTTCTAATTATCTCTGATTTTTTCCAACAAGTTGATATGACTATCCTTGTCTATCACATATTACACTTTTTGTAATTTCATGTACTAGTATCAATTAACGGTGAATTGGTAGAAAATTGATCAAAAACCGTATTCCTTCAGTTTTGTTTCTACCGAGTTTGGGTTTGTCGATAGAATTAAAATCATAACATGCTGAATTTGGTAACATGGTTCTGGTTTGGGAGTTTTTATATTGGGAGAATTTTCTTCATTGTAAGTGTTAAATGTCCTAAACTTGCACATTGGGAGTTATATTGAATACATATCATATTTGCTTCTCGAAATAAAATAAAATTAAGGATCTATAATGAGAACCCTCAACTAATACAAAGTATCTTCTACGGAATATGCCCCATTTTAAAAATATAAAATCGCAATTTGACTAATATGCAAGCCCACAGATTTATAACTTATAATCAAAGTTGCATCGAAACACGAGTCACTAGTGAACAAAATTTGACTCTTACTAGAACATCGCCAACGATCATATAATATCATTTTTTATATGATTAATTAATAGTAATATTTAAATAATAGTTAATATTAAAAAAACATATCATCCTGTTTTTCAAATATTTATTTATTGGATATAATTAAGTCAATTATACTACTAGCAAAGATGATTCCGAAGATCTGTAAGACTAATTCAACAAGTAAAATGTTGAAGTTGTTAGATTGAGTCTTAAGTTCGAATTGAAAGCCTTACGGTTGCTTGTAAATTTTATTATTTTTTCATCTAAGACAAAAGAAAAAAGAGATTCTAAAAAATTATAAATAAAAAAAAGAAAATTGATTCCGAAGAATTCTACAAACACGTAATCCCTCGTGTAGTGTCGATTTTTTGATAATCTTGTTCCTTTTTATTTTTTATTTTCAAAATTTAAAATAACAATAATTATTAATTTTTCAAAATTATCTCTATCAATTTATATTGCAAAGAAGGAAAAAATGTGAAATGAGATAAAAATTAATTAAGGATATTATTGATAAAAAATAAATAATTTTATGAAAAGTAATTTTTTTTATTAATTTCCTTAATATGAATAAATTATCTAAAAACGAAAATTAAAAAAAATGTAGATACTACTAATATAGTTGATTACGAAGACTTCTACAAACACGTATGGCTTCTATTAATCCATTATTAAAACCTATTTAGATAATAATGTATATATTACTAACCAATAATCACTTAATATATAAATTTATTGATAATCAAATTAGCACCACATACTCTAGATTGAATTATTTGTATATTAATTTTATTTTTAATAGTAAAAAATTGTAGCTTGATTAATGTAGGACTGGCTCAAGGCCAAGCCAATAAAACTAAGATTTTAGGACTCAAAAAAATATTTATTTAACAAAGAGTCTCATTTGTTTAAAAATACCTGATTTTTAAAGGTTGTTTTAGGCCTAAGAACTTGTTGGATCGACCTTAAATTAATGACACATTGTTTTTTATACTCACGATCACATTTATCTAGGTATTTCTAGTGTTTGCATTTTTCGTATTTCTAACTTCAAAGTAAACCACTATTTTAATCACTTAAAATAAAGAATGTTGTCATATTAGTTCCTAACTCAAACAAAAATTTAATTCTATAATCTATTCTTCAGAATGTCAGTTATATATTTAAATCTCAAAATTTTGTGAACAATGCGGAGTAGAATTTGTTGATTCTCGGATACGTAGATATCAAATGGGGTATATAAAACTAGCATGTCCAGTAACTCATGTGTGGTATTTGAAACGTCTTCCTAGTTATATCGCGAGCCTTTTAGATAAACCTATGGGCAATGATGTGTTGCAAACTAATATGGGCAATGATGTGTTGCAAACATAAAGTCATGTTGTAATATGAATTATGTGGCAAGGGACTATGTTGACGATGAGGTCAAAAAAATTTCTCCATTAAAATAAAAAACTTGTAAATTTAGAAACCACATCTTCTTCTTTCCCAAATTGCTTCTTCCCTAATTTCTTTCTCCCCAAATTTCTTCTTATCCAACCTAATTTCTATTTCCCCCAAATTTCTTCTGAAGTATTTGGAGAGTTAAAATTAATGTGGATAATTGTGAGGATTTAGGGAAGATGAAGCATTGGGTTTATGAGTCCTTGAAGTGGTATATATGGATAAACAACACTCTACAATCCTTTGTTTCCTTTTTTGGCATGATATATTTTTAACTACTTATATAAAAATATTTTTCCACCAAATATAATTTTATATTTTAAATACTCTTGTATATTAATAGTTACACTCATTTAATAACTGTTGCATTCAAGTGTGTATGGTTATGTCCTACATTGATTAAGAATAAGTTAAATGTTGGATATATAAGAGTAGTGACCCATATACCTAATGCCTTAAGGTTTTAGGTGGATATGTGATGTCAAAGTCTCTTATGGTCTTGGAACATTTAGCTCGTTATTGCTTCCGCACCTAGAACTCCCCAATAATAATATCATGTCGAATTTATAAATATTTTTTAAAATAAAGTGTTAGATTGAAAGGTGCTATCATCTAGATCATATCTATACATTTTCACATTAATATATAATCATTTTCTATGTCATTAAAATACATCAAGATTAACATTATATACAATTGCATCGTTGATATTAATATCCTAACAAATATTAATGACATAAGAAATGATTATAGATCAATATGAACATTTATACATATGGTCTATATGATAGTAACTTTCAATGCAAGATTGATTTTGAAATATATGAAAATTCTTTCCTTTTAGTTTCACTCCAACCAAATAACTAGAAAGTTATCTCACTTTTTACTCATTTTCTACTAACTTGTAATCCTTTAACGTTTTTCTATCCTTGATTGTTTTGTGTTGTAGTTGGAACATGTCATTACTTTAAAAATGTTTCTCCCTCTAGCGAGAAGTTTCTCCCTTTGAGAGTCTTGTGACTTTATTAGGGTTTTCCCTCCATCTCTTTGGAGGCATTCTCATCTCTCTTTAAACTCCCTCTTTCTCACCATAAATTAGGGTGTAATAGTAATTGTAGTTCTATCTTTACTTATCTCCCATAGAAGACTACCATAACCACACCACGGAAGCAACCAAGCCTCCACTACGTCTCCCTTTTGTTATTCTATAGGCAACCACCACGAACCTCTACCCATATGCTTGCGGAGGCTGATTCCACAATTGAAAAATGGAATCTACTTGACTCAATCTCATCCACGCCAAGCTCTCTACGACATATCTGCTTCTTAAAACCTTCCCATAAAGTTTTCGTCATCATCTACTATCAACCAAAATATTATCATCTCATTTGGTGTTGCGATTAGCGCCAAAATCATCGCCATGGAACAAAGTGAAATGTATGAAAGGAACATCTCTTGCAAGTCTAGGGAGATGTCGTTCAAAACATCACGCTATTGCCCCCTCATATGATATGGTTTTCTTTCGGTCTCTCTACCAAAACCACCAAGTTGTTGTCTTTATGTGTTGTTCCTGAAGGTGTAAACACGAGAAAAAAGGTAGAATTTTGTTTGTCTAAGTTAGATTCTTTTTTATTATTTATTCTAGAACTGGTTCGGGTTTATGATTTTAACTAAAATAGAGTCCGTAGTAATCAAGCTTAAGTAATCAAAGGCAGTAGTAAAGTGACACAAGTAGATTTATTCTGGTTCACCACCAACTTGGTAGCTACATCCAATCCCTTCACTTAGAAGGATTTAACCACTAATTCAAATATTTGAATTACATAGAACCTAACCTTACAAGTCAGTCTTCTCAAAACAACCTGACACCTACAAACCTTTTGAGGCAAACAAACACCTTGACCCTAAAGGTCAAGTCTTCTGCACAAAACCTGAAAACCAAAGATTGTTGAAGGCAACTACACCTTGACCCTACAAGTCAAGTCTTCTCAACACAACCTGAAAACCACAGATTGCTTGAGAAACACTAAATCTGTTGAGACAAAATCTCAATTTAATGTTTTGATGAAAACAAACAAAAAAAGTTAATTAAGAATGTTAATTATGATTTTAAATGTTATGTTAATTTAACTTGTGCTTTTGAGTGTATTAATTTAAAGATAGAATTTAAACAAAGCAAAGAAATCAGCATAAAAAGGCAAGAAACTGAACAGACAAGAATGGAGAACATTCTTAACAAAATCTGAAAAACGGAGAATGTTCTCTAGTTTCAAGAATGATCATCACAGCCTCAAAATCAATTAATCTCCACTAGTTAAAAAAAGTTTTAGCCTATGGATTTTACATTTATATCATCAACACATGGCAAGGAACAAATTGACATGATCACGAATTAGCAAGACCAAACAGATTTGAACCTTCTCCAGCTTGACTGTCAAGAGCGAAGAACATTCTTAACAACATTCTGATCATTCTCCAGCATGTTAACAATAATCTCCAGCATGCTAACATCATTCTCCTACATGTTAAACATCAATCTCTAGAATGATAACATCAATCTGCAGAAAGTTCTCATACGTCTCCAGAATGATCAGATCTGTCTCCAGAATGATCAGATCAGTCTCCAAAATGATCAGATCAGTCTCCAGAATGTTCAGACCAGTCTCCAGAATGATCATCAGTCTCCAGAATTTTCAACATCATTCTCCAGCAGACTGTCATCATTCTCCAAGCTGTTTTGGCAGAATCAAATCTCCAGATCGAAGCAATATCATCAACAAATATATTTGAGGTATAAAGGGTCATTAAACACAAAAGAAATATGATCAAGAACGAAGAAAAACGCCCAGTCAAACAGATTTCATAAAGTGTTCAAAGGCTGGAATATTTTTATTCATATATATTGGTTTTGGTCAAAACTAACAAAGCACTACCAACAACTCTTTTGACCATTATTAAATGTCCTAAAAGCCTATATAAGGAAGGCCAATGCTCAAAAAAAAATTAGAGCTTCAAGTACTAAGAAAATTCATTACTCATTTCAATCATACTTGAATTTCTCTCACTCACATACATTGAATCAATTTTGATTTTTCCCATTTGATTCCCAAAATCATTCTCGTGTATTTCTCTGTCAAAGAATCATAACTCAAACAAGTGTTGAGCCCTCTCAGATTCTAACAAAACAATCTCATCATTATTGTAAAACTCGAACTATAAGAGTTTAGTATAGTTTGGGTAGATTGTAAGAAATCCTATCAAGGTTGATAGGTGACCTGATTGAACTCCTTTCTGGGGGGAAATGTTTTAACTTTGTAATAGATCAAGGTTGATCTGAGCTAGGTACTGTAAAACCAAGACGGTTCTTTGTTTTGAACACTTAGTGGAAAATCTCACAGTTGTGAGGACTGGACGTAACCCGGATTGGGTGAACCAAGATATATCCTTGTGTGGTATCTCATCCCTTATCTATTTACTTTCAGTCTGATTGATTATCAAGTTAAATACATAAACTGAATTACTGATTTTAACTAACCAAGAACGTTCTCCGTTTTCTATTTTCACAACCAAGATCAATCTTGAGTTATTTTCTTAAGTTTTTAACAGGAATTTTTAAAAGGGTGAATTTACAATTCAAACCCTCTTTCTTGTAAATTGACATTGCTACTTCAAAATCCACTATTGGGTTGACTTAAACAAGTTTGGAACGGATTGTGTTTTGCTTCTACTAAGCAGATTGTTACAATTGATTTTTCAAACTAAAACACTTAGAGAATATTTCTTTGAGCAAATGCTTCTCTAGAACTTAAACCTTTGAACTTTGAATACGTAGGAAATTTGAGATCTCAAAAGTTTTTTTGAATTGTATGGATATATGAATTTATGAGTTCATGCTTTCTTCTTCAGCTTTGAGTATCTATTTATAGAATAGATTAGGGTTTCACTTTTGTCCTTGTAAAATCTGGATCATATCTTTCTTGTGAACAAATTGTGAATGTATCTTTTTGTAAACAATTTATGAGTGTATCTTCTTATGAATAATTCTGAGTGTTTCTGGTGAATAATTCTGAGTGTATATTCTTGTGAATAATATTTTGGCCATATCTTCTTGTGAACAATATTTTGGCCATATCTTCTTGTGAATAATATTTTGAATATATCTTCTTGTGAACAATATTTTGATCATATCTTCTTGTGATCAATATTTTGAACATACCTTCTTGTGAACAATATTTTCACAATATCTTCTTGTGAATAATATTTTGGCGATATCTTCTTGTGAACAATATTTGACCATATCTTCTTGTGAACAATATTTTGACCATATCTTCTTGTGAACAACAATTTGGCCATATCTTCTTTTCACCTTGGTCAAAGATTTCCTTTAATTATAATTTTTAATAATATCTAATTTCATATTGTGTTCAAAAACTTATTCACATGGATCTTCCTTCATACTCTTGATTGATTGGAGTGGGAATGGTTTATGGCTTGATATTTAATATTCAAAAATTCTAATTCAGTATGTCTTTTCTTCACAATGAATTCTTTAAATTAGAGCCGTTGACTTTCTATCAAAGCCATTGACTTTCTTGTTTGAGTGAGATGTTGTGTTTCTTGGATAATAAAAGTCGGAGGCAGAATTGCGTGACTTAGAATTACTGGATTTGGGCAAACCACATTGTTCAATCATTAGAGTTAGTGCAACATTGGTTGCATATTAGAGGCAACATTTGAGTGTGTTGCAACTTATGATTAGCAGAATATGAAATTTAATGCATGGCTTGAACAATCTCTTTAGAGTTAATGATATCTTGTTATAAACTCTTTAGAGGCATGCTATGTTTGTGCATATTAGAGGCACACAAGGACTTTAGAAGTATGCTTCAAATTCAGTCTTCAGACCTAGTTTAGAAGGAAGCCTTCATAAGAAGTTTCAGAGCCAGTCTTCAGACCCAATTATCAGAGCCAATCTTCAGACCCAAACATTAGAGGCAATCTTCGTAACTTTTAGAGGCACGTCTCTTTCAGAGGCATATGTTTAGAGAAAAATGTGTATGCTTTTGTGTTCATCTAATCTCATCCTTTGGTGACTTCCTCTAGCTGCTTCCTCTAGTACATTCCTTTGATTTTATTGTTCTAATTGTTGCACACTTAATGAAGCCATTAATCCAAACAACTTGTTCTCATAAAATACCTTTGTTAACATCAAAATCACAAGAGGAAAACCTACTTGGTTCCAACAATCTCCCTTTTTTTGATTATGACAAAATTGTAATTTTTGATAACAATTTATTGACTTTATTTACTTGACTCCTCCTGACTTAAGGCTCCCCCTAAGTCTAAGAAGTTTTGCAGTTCTTTTCTCCTCAAATGCATACAATTTCTCTCTCCACATAAATAAATCGAAAAAGAAATTGTTCTCAAATATCTTCCTTCCTCTTTGGTCATTAGACAAAAAGACTTGACAGTTTTTTTTCATGCATTTTTTTAAGAGAATAGACAAAACATAAAATACATACTACTATGAATCTAAACTAATCTAGGCATAGCACAACATTAATCATATATAAAGGTAATGTTCAAATTTGTCTTAATGAATTCAGATTTGTCTTCAGCTAGTGGTTTGGTGAATATGTCAGTCCATTGTTGTTTAGCGTCTATAAACTGGATATTTAGTACTTATTTTTGAACAAAGTTCCCAATAAAATGATGCTTAATTTCTATGTGTTTAGTCATAGAATATAGGATTAGGTTCTTTGTTAGGCAAATAGCAAAAGTATTATCACATAATATGGGAATGATACTCAAGGATTTTGTAATCTTCCAGTTGGTGTTTCATCCATAACAGTTGAGAGTTGTAGCCAGCTGCTCAAATGTACTTAGCCTCTGCTGTTGACATTGCAATTGTGCTTTGTGTCTTACTTGACTAGGAGATTAAGTTTTCACTAAGAAATGTGCAATTTTCACTGGTGCTTTTTCTTTCAAGTTTGTCTCCAACATATCAGCATCACAATAGCCACTTAATCTGTACTTAGTAGACTTCTTATAGAACAAGCCAATGTTGGAACTACCTTTCAGGTATCTAAGGATCCTTTTAACAACAGTTAAGTGAGATTCCTTTGGATCAGCTTGAAATCTTGCACACACACGAACACTAAAAAAAATATCAGGTTTGGAAGTAGTAAGGTACATAAGTGATCCAATCATTCCTCTGTATGTTTTTTGGTCAACCTTCTGGCCTAATTCATCTTTTTCAAGTGAGCAAGTAGGGGTTTATTGGTGAGGCCATAGGTTTGCAATCATTCATCTTAAACTTCTTGAGAAACTCTTTTTGTATACTTGGTTTGATGAATGTATATGCCCTTTCGACTTTGATGAATTTGTATCCCTAAGGAGAACTTCAGTTCTCTCATCATGCTCATTTGAAACTCAAGCTACATCAACTTAGCAAATTCTTGACAAAGAGTGCCATTAGTAGATTCAAAAATAATGTCATCAACATAAATTTGAATAATAAGAATGTTATATCCTATTGATTTTCTAAACAGGGTGGTGTTTACTTGTCATCTTTCAAAACTATTTTTAAGCAATAAATTACTCAATCTATCATACCATGCCCTAGGTGCTTGTTTTAGACCATACAATGATTTCCTAATTTTAAACACATAGTCTTGAAATTCAGAGCTTTCAAAACCTGGGGGGTTGCTTAACATAGACTTATTCAATGATATATCCATTTAGAAAGGCACTTTTAACATCCATTTGAAATAATGTAATGTTATTATAAGCAGCAAGTTGAGTAGGATACATATTGCCTCTAACCTGGCCACTGGCGCAAATGTCTCAGTGTAATCAATACCATATTGTTGATTGTAACCTTGTGCAACCAGTCTAACCTTGTTTATGACAATTTCTCCCTTTTTCATTTAACTTGTTTCTGAAAACCCACTTGGTTGCAATAATTTTTTCTTTGGTTTGGGTTCTAGATCCCAAACATAATTCCTTTTAAATCCATTCAACTCTTCTTGCATTGGAATAATCCATCCATAATCTGCTACTGCTTAATTAATAGAGGTAGGTTCAATTGATGATAGTAGACCAAACAAGGTTGGGTCATTCAATGATGATCTAGTCTTTAAAATATCATTGTAATTTTCAATAATAAGAGTTTCAGGATGGGATGACTTGTACTTCCATCTAGGTCTGACTTCTCAGTTATTTTGACTACTCTAACTTGGTCAGATTCATCTTTTGATGTTTTGTCATCTTCCTCTGATTTACTTGCATTCTCTGATTGTTTGGGTTCTTCTGGTTTGTTTGCATCTACTTCCTCTGGTTTTAGCAAACATCAAGTTGTTTGTCATCAAATTTAACATGTATTGACTCATCCACAATTTAAGTTCTCTATTGAACACTTTATAAGCTTTGGATCTTCAGAGTATCCAAGGAAGGTACACTTTTGTGGGCAGGATCAAATTTGCCAAGGTTGTCTTTAGTGTTTAACATATAACAAACACAACCAAATCGCTTAAAGTAAGAGTTAATAGGTTTTCTACCCTTCCATAATTCATATGGTGTTTTATTCAATATTGGCCTAATTAAAATTCTATTTTGTTGTCTTAGGATTATAACAACTCCATTTTGTTGTGGTGTTCTAGGAGAGGAGAAGTTGTGTGAGATTCCACCCTCATCACAAAAACTTTCAAAGAACTTGTTTTCAAATTCTCCTCCATGATCACTTCTAATTGTTATAATCCTAAGACATTTTTCATTCATTACTTGTTTGCAAAATGCAATAAACACTTTGTGGCAGTCATCTTTATTTCTTAAGAATTTTACCCAAGTCCACCAAGTGTAATCATCTACTAATACAAAGCCATATTTCTTTCCATTTACTAAGATTGTTTTCATTGGCCCAAAGAGATCTATATGCTATAGCTCAAATGGTTTGGAGGTAGATGAAAGTGCAAACACGAGAAGAAGGGGGTTGAATTGTGTTTGACTTAGTTGATAACTTTTTTACTAATTTGGTGAAGGTTGGTTGGTTTTTATGAATTACTAAGATAAGAAGCAATCAAGTTCAGAGGCAGCAAATAATGAAAGCATAAATTATTGGACACATAGATTTGTCATGGTTCACCACTAACTTGGCTACATCTAGTCTCCTCATTTAAAAGGCTTTAATCCACTAATTCAAATACCTTGAATTACAAAGCACCTGACCCTCCAAGTCAGTCTTCTCAAATAGTCTGACAACCCCAAACTTTTGAGGAACTAACCATCTTGACCCAACGAGCCAAGTATTCTCAAACAACTTAACAACCTCAGACTTTTGAAAAACATAAGCACATTGACTCTACTAGCCAAGTCTTCTCCACACAACCTGACAACCCCAGATTATTGAAGGCCCACTAACACCACTATCGGGTTTTACTTGAGTAGTTGCTTTTAACAAGCTGATTATAACAATGACTATCACACTCTAAGAAAAATACTCAAAAAATATTTCTCATTTGAACAAGTGTTTCTATCTTTAAACTCTAAGATGAATTTGGAATTTTGAGCTTGAGTTCTTCTACTCTATTCTGATTTTTCGGTGATCTTCTTCTTCAGCCTTGAGTATCTATTTATAGATAAAATTAAGGCTTCAATTTAGTCTTTGTTAAATTCTGAATTGTATCTTCATTCCTAGCTTGGTCAACAATGATATTATTCAAAAATAGTTCTGAACAAAATGCTTTTTGATAATATGTTCTGTAGCCAATTCTTCATTTATGAATCCAAACTAAGCAATTCTTCTAGATTGATTCTGTACGTATTTTGTTCAGATTGAGTTTGTAGATTCTTTCAATTGATACTGTTCATATTTTGTTGTAGATAAATCTTGATCAAATCTTCTTAAAATCATGACCATATGTTTTTTTCAACTTGGTCAAAGATTTTCTTCAATTATAAATCTGAATAAAATCTTATTTTAGATTTTCTTCAATTAAAAATCTAAATCAAATCTTATTTTATATTTTCTTCAATTAAAAATCTCAATCAAATCTTATTTTGGATTTTCTTCAATTATAAATCTGAATCAAATTTTATTTTAGATTTTTTTTCAAAAACACGAATCTTCTTTCATACTATGTGAAGTAAAATATATTCTCACAAAATATTTTTGTTATGATCAAATCTCTAATTAAAAAACCAACTTGGTTCCAATAGTAGAGACTAAGTTCTTAGGGGTAAAGGAGTTCTTAGTTTGTTTTCCCTTTTGACAAGCTTCACACATGATTTCATTTTTGTAGCTAAGCTTAGGTAGACCTTTAACAAGTTGAAGTTTATTGAATTTTGGGATTAATCTTAGGTTTGCATGACCCAACCTTTTGTGTCAAATTAATTTTTCTTCATTTACTGACACGAGACACCTAACATCTTATTTCTCTAAGCTAAACAAATTTATCTTATATAGGTTATTTTGCTTCTAACGTGTAAATAGTACAAATCCATCTTTTTGACTAATTGCTTTGCACGATTTTTGATAAAATAAAATATCATAGATATTATCACTTAATTGACTAATACTTAATAAATTATGTTTAAGATCTTCAACAAAAAAAACATCTTTAATGGAAGGAGAGGTGTCATTACCAACTGTGATGTGTCCAATGATCTGGACTTTCTGCTTTCCTCCAAAAGTTATTGTGCCTCCTTTGTTCAAAGTTGGGTCTTGGAACATAGACTTTTCTCCCGTCATATGTCGTGAGCATCCACTGTCCAGATACCATGACTGGTGTTTCAACTTGGTTGCTGAGAACATCTCCAACATACATAATTTTGTTCTTATTGAAGGAGGAAACACGAGAATGGGGGTTGAATTGTGTTTAACTAAGTTTCTAACTTTTTCATTATTTGATTAAAATGGTTTAGACTTTATGATTTACTTGGAGTTAAAGCAATAACAAAACTAAGGAGTGCAGGAATAAAGTGACAATAATAATTTATCCTGGTTCACAACCCACTTGGATACATCCAGACCCTTAACTTAGAAGGATTTAATCCACTTATTCTACAATTTGAATTACAAAGTACATGACCCTCCAAGCCAATCTTCTCAAACAGCCTGAGAACCCCAGATTTTTGAGGAATACACACCTTGACTCCACCAGCCAAGTCTTCTCCATACAATTTGACAACCCCAAACTGTTGAAGGCACACTAACACCACTATCGGGTTTGAATACAAAGATTTGGAACTTGAGTAGTTTCTTCTAACAATTTGATTATAAGAATGGCTATCACACTCTAAGAAGAACACTTAGAAAATATTTCTCATTCGAACAAGTGATTCTCTCTTTGAACTCTAAGATGAATTCGGAATTTTGAGCTCATTTCTGATTATAAGAATGGCTACCACACTCTAAAATGCTTTTCTTGTCAGACTTGTCATCATTTCCTCTATTGGACTGCCTGTAATTTCTTTGAGGGAATGACTTCTTTCTATTGTGCCACGTCTTCTGAATTTTTCTGGATATGAAAGCCAACTACTCATCTTCCGAGTCCACATTCTGGTCATCTAAATCATTATCCTCCTTCTTGAATTTCTAAGCTAGAGTCTTCTGCTTGGGCTCATCCAATGCAAACTGAATTTCATGTGATCTTAGAAAGCTAGTAAGTTCTTCCAATTTAAGAGTATTCAGATCCTTAGCTTCTTGAATGGTTGTAATCTTAGGTCTCTACTTGCTTGGCAAACTCCTAAGAATTTTCTTCACATAATCAAAAGTAGTATAACTCTTTTCAAGAACCTTTAATCATGAGACCAGAGTCTTGAATCTGGAAAACATTGTTTCAATGTCTTCATCTTCTTCCATTTGAAATAGTTCATATTTTCTGACTAGGAGGTTGGTCTTTGTTTCTTGAACTTACTTGTTTGGTTCATAAGTCAGAACCAGAATGTCATAGATGCTTTTTTCCATTTCTTTTTCAGAGCATTTGTCAAACTCCTTAAAGGTGATTGCATTTATCATGAAGGTTCTGGACTTGTAATGCATCTTGTACATCTTCTTCTATTCAACATCCATCCCTTTCCTTGGAATTTCAGTGCCATCAGTATTTTTGGAGCAGTGTAACCATCTTCCACTAATCCCCAAAGTTCAAGGTCTTGTGAGATAAAGAAGCTTTTGAATATGTCCTTCCAGTACTCAAGTCTTTCTTCGTCAAACAGAGCTGGTATGTTGATGTTTCCACTAGAGGCTTCTTCATCAAATCCAGATATGTTGAATCCTTAGATCTTTTCCACAAACACTGTAAACTGCTCAGCCTTGAGATCGAGCTCTTGATGTCAATTGAAGGTGCACACACAACAAGAGGGGTTGAATTGTGGTTGTCTAAAGTGAATTCTTTTTTATTATTTATTAAAGAACTGGTTCAGGTTGGTCATTTTAACTAAAAAAAGGTTGTAGCAATCAGGTTTAAGTAATCAGAGATAGTAGTAAAGTAAAGAGTGCAGAAGTAAAGTGACACAAGCAGATTTATCATGGTTCACCACCAACATGGTAGCCACATCTAGTCCCTTCACTTAAAAGGAATTAACCACTAATTCAAATCCTTGAATTACACAGCACCTGACCTTATAAGTCGGTTTTCTTAAAACAATCTAACACCTTGACCCTACAAGTCAAGTCTTCTCCACACAAACACCTTGACCCTACAAGTCAAGTCTTCTCCACAAAACCTGAAAACCACAGATTGTTGAAGGCAAGTACACATTGACCCTACAAGTCAAGTCTTCTCAAAACAACCTGAAAACCACAGATTGCTTGAGGAAGATAAAAGCCACTATTAGGCTGGGTTACACAAGTTTGGAATGAATTGGGTTTTGCTTCTACTAAGCAGATTTTTATGATTGATTTATCACACTAAAACACTTAGAAAATATTTCTTTGAGTAAGTGCTTGTCTAGAACTTAAACCTTTGAACTTTGAATACTTAAGAAATTTGAGCTCTCAAAAGTTTTTATAAGTTGTATGGAAATTTGAGTTTATGAGTTCATGCTTTTTTCTTCAACCTTGAGTATCTATTTATAGAATAAATAAGGGTTTCACTTTTGTCCTTGTAAAATCTGGATCATATATTTCTTGTGAGCGAATTCTAATGTATCTTCTTGTGAACAAATTATGAGTGTATCTTCTTGTGAATAATTCTGAGTGTTTCTTCTCGGGAATAATTTTGAGTGTATCTTCTTGTGAATAATTATGAGCGTATCTTCTTGTGAATAATATTTTGACCATATCTTCTTGTGAATAATATTTTGGCCATGTCTTCTGAATCATATCTAATTTCAGATTTTGTTCAAAAACTTATTAACCCGAAACTTCCTTCATACTCTTGATTGAATGGAGAAGGAATGGATTCGAGCATGGATTCGGGCTTGTTCTTGAATATTCAGAAATTCTGATTTGGCAAAATCTTTTCTTCATGATGAATTCTTTCAATTAGAGCCTTTGACTTTCCATCAGAGCCATTGACTTTCTTGTTGGAGTGAGATAATGTGTTTCTTGGATAATAAAAGTCGAAGCAGAATTGTGTGACATAGAATTAGTGGATTTGGGCAAATCACATTGTTGAATCATCAGAGTCAGCGCAACATTAGAGGCTGCATATCAGAGGCAACATTTGAATACATGGCTTGAATAATCTCTTCAGAGTTAATGATAGCTTGATATAAACTCTTTAGAGACATGTTGAGTTTGTGCACATCAGAGGCACGCAAGGGCTTCGGAGGCATGCTTCAAATTTATTCTTTAGACCTAGTTTCAGAGACAGTCTTCAGACCTAGTTATCAGATGCAGTTTTCAAACTCAAACTTCAGAGCCAAACATCAAAAGCAGTCTTCATAACCTTCAGAAGCACATTGCTTTCGGAGGCACACGTTCATAGGAAGACACATATGCTTTTGTGTTCCTATGATCTCATCCTCTAGTCATTTCCTCTGGTCACTTCCTCTGGTACCTTCCTATGATTTTCTTGTCCTAATTGTTGCACACTTAATGAAGCCATTAATCCAAACAAATTGTTCTCATAAAATACCTTTGTTAACATCAAAATCAGAAGAGGAAAACCAACTTGGTTCCAACAGTTACTACTGGCTCCATTTGTGCAGATTGTTCCTAGTTTTAGAGGCAACCAGAGATGCCTTTTTTCTCGTTTGTTAAAAGGATCCAACTAAAATTAGCATTTTTGAAAATCATAGAGCAAGCATGTAGACCTTTGTGTTGGTGATTTCAATTTCATTATCATCTTATATGGTCTTCAATTGGCTTATGATCAAATGGTTAAATTAGACAATGTCGAGACCACATATAGTCTAACTATACCTGAAAAAGCCAAATAAATGATCAGTTAACTACTAAAAAAAGTTAAATTAGTGATGAAATTTAGTGATTGAAAAACTAAAATCTCTCCCTAATTTCATCGGAAAAAAATTTAGTGATGGATTTTGAGAGGAATTTCTTATAAAATTACCTCGTTGATTGAAAACTAGACTATAGATGTTGGCTTGATACTCATTTAGTTTATGTGCAATTTCTCTCTATTGTTGTTAAACTTTTAGTTGGCTTCACCTTTAGAGTATATTAGTAATGTTCTCGTTGTTAGTATTGGAATGCAATGGTCTTATTATAAAAAATAAAAAAGTAAATTCTTTTTTTCTACTATCTTTCCTTTCACTTATCAATTTTATCAAAACAAAAAGCTTAAAAATAACAAACTAAAATTTGAGTTCAACCAACTAAGTGTGAATCTTTACCACTTAACTTTTTTTTTTGGTAACGCTTTTCCGTTTTTACCGTCCCTTTTATATTTTTCACTTGACTAAAAGAGTTAGTGTAAAACTCTTTTATACATTAAAAATTGATTATTTTGCCACGTCATATCATTTAAATAAAATAAAATTAGATAATTTGACACAATACATGAATATAAGTGAATTTATTAGATGTGCATTTTTCTCATTATTAAAAGAAAAGTGCTGTTTGTAGTTGGTATACCATGCCCAGTGGAATAGTTGATTGAACCAACTTTTAAGGACAAAAGGAACAGCGATTAGGAACGATCCAACTTGTAATAAGAGAGACAAAAGGAACATACATTAGGAATCAGGATCAATCATGATTAGGGAACATAATTGTTAGACCAAGTTGATTTTACAACGACTTTTAGGCTCTTTATATTTATCTACCTGTTAGTCATTCCCTTGGTTGATTAGATTATTACTTTTATTGATTAGTTGAGTTAAAAAAAATTAAGACTTTAAAACTTATAATTAAATAAAATGAACTTGTACTTTAGTGTTGGTTTTTTATGGAGTAAACAAATTACAAATATTCTTCCCGTGTCAGAAAAAAATAATTAGAAACCATAAACAATAAGAAATAAATTACACTCAATTCGAGGTCAAAACCTTATTATATGGAGTAGCATAAACAGGTGTTAGTTATTGTAAGGATTAATTTCATATATGTCCCTTTAGTTTATTTTAGATTTAATTATGGTCTTTTACCTTTTAAAAGTTTCATGTGAGTTGTTTGTGTTAATAACGTTAAGTTAAATTTGTTGATTCTTTTTGTTATGTTTAAAATTAACGTCATGAAAACTTATAACGTGCTAACAGTAATGTGAGTGACAATTATTATCTTGACTTAATTTTATATTTGGTCTCTTATGTTTGTTTTAAGTTTCATTGATTTCCTATATTTTAAAAGTTTTAAGTTGGTTCCTTAAATTAGTATAACATTAGCATTTGTTGTTATTTATTAGAGTTATATGTATTCCTAAACTAGATTTGAAGTCCTGAGTAAATAGAACATAATGTGTTGGGGAGTCAGAGGAGCTCCAAGAGCACCAATGAGCTAAACGTCCAACATTTCTAAGACACATTGACACCACATCTCCACTCAAAACTTAAGGCAATGGGTATATGGGTTATCTCTCTTATATATCTAATATTTTCTTTATTCCTAGTCGATATGGGACTAACCACTTACACTTGAACTCCAAGAATCTCCTCCTCAAGTGTGAGTCACTCGCAACACTAGACTTGATCCACAGTAAGATCTCCCATTCCCGCTCTTCCACAAACCCGAACCATAACTCTTATACCAATTGTTCGAACAACAACACAATTTTAAAGAATAAAGAGAGAAATCGCATATAAGAACGCAAGACGTTTGATAACGAAGTTCAGCCAATAATGCCTACATCTCTGACTACAGAACAACTGTAGTTCCTTTTTATTAGATGAATAAATTATAGTTTAGAGAGTACAAGTTGTGCTTAAATAGTAATAATAAGGTTCATATTACAACAATATTCCTAAACCATACTACGGGGAGCTATCACCCTAGTTGGCCCCCTCAACAAACAATTGAGCCAAATCGCGCACTTGATACTACCTATGAGCCATACTCAAACATTTCCACCTTAACGAATATCAAACCCCTATGAAGATTTATTGCAAGACGCTCACATCCTGACAACTAGAGGTACATGTCTTACTTAAAACTAAGAAACATGTAACAAGTCCAAGCAATGCTTGAACTTGTCAATAATGATTGACTTGGTCAATATGTCAGTTGCATGCTCGGAAGTATGAACCTTTTCATGTAATATTTGTCTAGATGCAAGTAAGTCTCTAAGCTTGTGAAATCTCATATCAATATGTTTGGTCCTGGCGTGATACACCTGATTATTTTAAAACAAATGGCACTTTGACTATCACAATGCAACTAGACTCCACCTTACTCAACATCCGATTCCTTTACTAATCCTCTAAGCCATAAAGCCTTTTTTGGTAGCCTCAACCAATGCCATATACTCTACTTTAGTTGTAGACATAGCTACTATGGATTGGACTAATGACTTCCAACAAATAGGTCTTCCTACAAAGGTAAAGACATATCATGTTATAGATCTTCTATCATTCATATTACTTACATAATCAAAATCAACATATCCTACAACTAAAGGATCACTTTGTCCACAACTAAACATGATACCATGACATGTTGTACCCTTCAAGTACTTGAAAATGCACTTGACTTCTTCCCAATGATGCTTGCTTACCTGGTTTTGACATAAGCTTGCAAACTTGATTTACAACTTGTATCAAATTTGGTATAGTGCAAACCATAACATACATTAAACAACCAACATCACTTGCATATGAAACCTTTGACATATACCCAACTTACTGCAAATTTCTTTGGACACTAATGCAATGACAAATTAAAGTAATTCACCAATGGAGTACTCACATCCTTCGAATTGCTTATATCAAATATGTCTAACATATTTTCAACAAATCTTTATTGAGACAACCATTATTTTCAAGCACTCATATCCCTAAGTCTTCTTAGAAGCACCTAAGACTTTCATGTCAAACTCATTTCGCAACATAATTTTTAGTTCATTTACATCATGTACATAATTAACAACAATCAACATATAGTAACATGGAAATTAAAAAGTCATCATCAAGGCTGCTAACATAAGCACAACAATCATATTCAAACCTTTTGTAGTCAATATGAAGCATGTATGAATCAAAGTGCTTGTACCACCTCCCTAAAGACTATTTTAGACCATACAAAGACTTCTTAAATTTACAAACTAGTCTGCCTTGTCTAGTATCACTGAAACCCTATGACTGCTCCATGTAAATTTGCTCATCTAGATTACCGTATGCTCTAAATGTATGTCCTGACTGGCTACCTAGGCTGCTCCATGTAAAATCTCATCATTGTCAATCCTTTTCTATTGTGAACACCCCTTTGCTACAAGACGAGCCTTGAACTTTTCCCTTTTTTTTTTTTGGTTACTACTTGTTTTCTCTTGTACATCCATTTGCAATTGATGTATCTTTTTCCCTTAGGAAGCTGAAAAAGCTCCCATATCTAAGTTTTCATTAAAGTCTCCATCTCCTCCACCATAACACATATCCACTTATCTTTCTCCTATATAGCTATAGTCTCTCGAAAGGTGGATGGATCTCTAGAACTAGTAAGAAGTTCATAAGCTACAATGTTTTCATACCTATATCTTTCTGGTGGCTTGATCTAGCGGCGTTGTCGGTCACGTACAAGGGAGTAAACTGTACTCCACCTAATTTTTCAGTGGTATTAGAGTCTAGTTCGACTTGTGGTTCAAGTACTACCCGAGTATTGCTTACTAGTAATAGCTCAACATCAACCTGAATCACTTTACGGTTGAAAGTTTCTCTCTCTAATGTAGACACATTGGTTTCAACTAACATTTGTAACATGAACTACTCATCAAACACAACATCTCTATTGATCACCATCTTCTTCAAAACTAGATCCTATAACTTGAACCCCTTCACACCTTTTGCGTAACCGATGAAAACACACTTCTTCAACTTTTGATCAAGTTTAGATCTATCTTCACTGTTATATGCATATAAGTTGGACCCCTAAAAATCCTTAATTTGTCAAGATTAATGGGGTCACCTGTCCATACCTCATCTGAAACTTTCCCTTCCAATAAAGCATGTGGTGACCTGTTGATAAGATAACTCGCCATGTTAATAGCATCTACATAGAAACCTTTAGAAAATCCAAATTTTAACTAGAAACATTCATACCTCCTTTGCAAATTTCTCTTCAAATGAATCCCATATGTTAATAGCCTATGCCCAGAAACCCTTAGAAAGTCAAGCATTTAACAAGAGACATCTTGCCCTATTAGTTAGATACCTATTCATTCTTTTGCCACACCTTTATTATGGTGTCTTTCGAATTGAAAAATGCCTCTGAATACCTTCTTCTGCACAAAATTTCTGAAAATTTGAGTCAGTGTACTCTATCCATTTATCTTTCTGCAAATACTTTATTTTTCTACCCATCTGATTTTCTACCTCTACTTTCGACACCTTGAACTTGGCAAAAAACTACAAATTTATGTTTGAGGAAATACACCCAAACCTTACGTGAAAAATCATATGTAAAAGTCACGAAAAACCTGGAACTAACAGTTGAGGGATCTTTGATAGGCCCCCACACATCAGAATGATCATACTCTAGGATTCCCTCTTATTTGTGTTTCCCAGATTTAATCCAGCTTACAACTACGAACACCCTTAGGCAATTGTCTCTTATGAAGTCTTGTCCTCCCACGTTCACTAAGATGACCCAGATGGATGGGTCACAATTTTGTTTCATCATCATCAGAATCAACCGATGCAACATCACCTACAACACTACAACCCAAAAATTTGAAGATGTTACCTGCAGTCCTCTTTGCTCCCATCACTATCAATGCATCATTGCTAACCTTCATAATGTCTCTATTTCCATCAGACCTATATGACAAACCATTTGCTTATAGAGTACCCTGGGAGATCATATTTTTTCTCAATTCTGGAATATATCTAACATCATTCATCATTCGCACGCCAACGTCGTCCATAGCAATTTTAACTTGTCTTATTCTAGTTATAGCACATGCTTTATAATCACCCAAATAAATAAAACCAAAATTTTTCTAACTTGAATGTGATAAACAACTATTTGTGCAACATCATGTGGTAAGAACAATTATAGTCAAGGATCCATGGTTCTGTGCACTTGCTAGATAAAACACAAAGAATATCTCATTCACTACTAGAGTCACCTGTTTGACCCATGTCCACAAAACTAGATGAACCCTATTGTTTGTTTAGACAATCCCTCATCCAATTCCTAATCTATTTGCAATTGAAGTACTCTACTGTTTTTTTTTTTGGATTTAGACCTCTTCTTCCCTGAACCTTCTTTACCTTTGTTCCTCTCATGGTCTTTGCCTTACTTTACATAAAATCCTCCTCCTTAAGATCATTCATCTGCATTTTGTCTCATTTGGGAAGTTTTTGATTCCATCGAACATTGCCACTTCAAATTTTACACAAGAGTTACTTGTGCTCTGATACTAATTGTTAGGGAGTTCTGGGAGCCCTAAGAGCAACAATGAGTTAAATGTCCATGATCCATAAGATACCTTGACACCGCATCTCTACCCAAACCTTAAGACAATGACTATATGGGTCACCTCTCTTATATATCCAACATTTCCTCCATTCCTAATCGATATGAGACTAACCACTCACTCTTGAATTCCAACAAAATGTGTATAAATCTCATAAGCATGAAAATATATTTTTCAATCAAACTACCTGATATGACCCTATTTGCCATGAATCACTTTAAGGATCGCTCTAGGTGAAAACTTACATATTGGAGCCAAAATCACGTTTTTCTAGAGAATGCGATAACTCAAGCTACGAAACTCATAATCGGACGATTCCAAAATGAGGTGACAGAAGACATTCTGAAGCGCAAGTTAGGTTGTTGAATCACCGAACACAAGTTATGAGCGCAAGTTACCGAACACAAAAATTGGTAAAATTTGTGTATTAGGGTTTAATGTAAAGGAAATTGGGGACTATAATTCAGAAGATGAACCAAGAACAGAATGGCGCCACAATCTAAGGACTAATAAGCCAAAAAGTACGCCACAAGGATTAATAGCCTTGATAAGTTCAAAGTGAATTCTTTCAAGAACTTTAGGGGTTTGCCTTTTATAGTGGCAGCACCTTACAAGTTCTCCAAATTTGGTCCAACTCATGTTTTTACAATTAGAGCCAAATGTTCTTACTAATTCAATCTACTACTTTAGTTAAAACTAATATTAAAATTTGATAACACATAGATGCAGCCTTCATTCCTTAACTTCTTCAATTTGGATTAAGCAATTTACTATCTTGGACTTCAATTCTTCATGAGTTGGACTTGCTTCAAATAAAGTGGCTATCAAATTATTTAGAGTATCTTTTGCCTTATTTGACCTTGCTTTTGCCATTGGAGTTCCAAGACCTTGAATATTCTCTATGCTTCCTTCCTTGGTTATACTTTTTATGTCCTCATCACTACCTCTAAAAAAGAAAAAGAACAATAGCTTCAATATTTTTCAATCAAACTACCTATTTGTATATTTCTTTCCGCATCTGGTCAATCAAAAAGAAAACCAATTAATTTGTTTTTTTTCTTCAGTTTTCCTAGTTGTTGGACTTTTTTTTTGTTGGCAGAGCGTAAATAGATCAATATCCATATAATATGTAGTTAGGCCTACTACTGACACATAATAGAGCTTGTAAGTTGTAACGATTGCTCCCTTAATGTCCCAAAAGAAAGTTATAGTCTTGGCTTTTGGAGAAATTATTTTTGTAAATTAAATACAATTTCATTCTCACAACACCTCAAAATTAATCATTTGTATCTTTCTGTGTGGAGGAATTATACCCAAAAATATATGTTGAGGAAAAAAAGGAGTTTCCATAATCAGTGCTATTGAAACACATATTCAAGACTGTTGGTTTTCATGTCAAGCAAAATGGGGATCAAACGAGGAGGGCGAGGGGAGAGTATGCAAACAAAGGATTTCACTGAACTGTAAATCTAGTAGGTTGGAGTAGAAGTGTCGCTTTCAATATTACAAAAAATGCATTATTACTAAACATGAAGAGGTGTACGTGAAGGACCATTAAATCTCACCATAAATTTTGATTTGAGGGCTCATATTAATTCCTTTTATTATCACAGAAAAATTAATTCTCATTAGATATAGCCCCCATATATATATCTGTGTCTTTAATCTTAGTATGATTATAAACAACACAAGTGTTTTAACCAAAAGCAAAAAAAATTAAAATCAAAGAATCAACTTTTTCCGTAATGTTATAACATAAGTGACCAACTTGAAACTTTTAAAAGGCACTAAAGGAACCAAATATAAAATTAAGTTAAGATATTAATTGTCACGTCTTATTTTTGTTAGACAACGTCACAAATTTTTACAATGTTAAGTCAAAATTTAATAGAAGAGAGTAACTAGACCTAACGTTAACGTAAGAGACTAACTTCAAAATTTTAAATGTACGAGACCAAAATAAAACTTAAAACAAACGTAATTGTCTAAATATTAAATTAAATCCTTATTGAAAACAATCATTATAAATGTTGTTTATTTCTCTAAAAAATAAGATATTTATCAATTTAATACTGAAAAACAATAAATATTAATATATAAAAAACAACAAATATCTACCCACCCATTGGGATTGGTACTAATAGTTGAACCATCCCCTCAATTGGATCCGAGTGTCTGAGATTAACTTCAATCTCAATTTTGATCAATGACAGCCTCTTAAACTCTAGAAGCATTAGATGAAATTGATATTGATTATTAGTTAGCTTTCAGTATTATAGTTCACTTTTTCTGTTTGAGAATCACTTAGTTAGAGACTTTATTCTCTTTGTTAGTTAGTTGTTTGCCTTCATAGATAAGGCTTCATTTGTAACATGAAACTCCAACTAATTATTATAGTAATTGATACAAAGTTAGAGTCGAAAAACGTTGATAACTACTCACTCCTTAATAATAGGTATGTGAAATGGGTAGCAAGGACGAATCTAAAATTGTGTTACACGAGGAGAAAAAATATATTTAAATTAAGGAATAATAATTATATATGTTAGTTAAATACTATATATGTGTCTTTTATATTTAAGTAACCATATTAATATATAGTGTATATTGTTTGCCCCCAATTCAGTTGTATGTGTGCAAGATGTTGGCCTACTAAGACCATAATGTGCACAGAAGTATATTCCCTTGATAATATGGTCATGGAGAATGTGTTGGGATGAGACAAAGTTAACAACTTAGCCGATAAGACGGTTATGGGTTGTAACTCAACCGTTAGAATAGTTATTTACATTAGTGTTGTTAGTCATGATTTTATATTATGTAATATATGAGTTAATGAGTTTAGAGAACATAGCAAATGTAATGGTGTAGGTTTCTTAGTTATTCTAGATCTAAGAATACCCATTGTAAAGACTATTTTCAAGACACACAGACATTCAAACAAGTCTTTACTTATTTATTTTCATGCATTCTAAGATGATAGTTCAACCTTCATCACTAGACGCTTTCTGGAATAGTTATCTACATTAGTGTTGTTAGTCATGATCTTTTATGATGTAATATTTGAGTTAATGGGTTTAGAAACGTGACAAATGTACTAGTGTAGGTTTTTTAGTTTTTCTAAGTCTATAAATATCAATTATAAAGACTATTTTCAAGATACACAATCAATAAAAATAAGTCTTTACTTATCTTTATTGTTTTCTTAGATGCTAGATCAACCTTCAACACTGGAGTAGTTTAGGAATCTGTAGTTGAGAAATAGAGTCCATTTTTTAGCATTATCGCTTAATCAAAAAGGTGATCTTTGTTATTAGTGCAAATTAACCTACATATCATTTTCCCACCGGATCAAAAGACAAATCGACCAAGCAAAAGACTAATCAGTTGGTCATACAACTAATCATCTAAACACCAAACTTCATACAACGGGAAGACCTTGTTTAGCAAGTTACCTTGTATTTTATTTGATTGTATTATTCATCCCAAGTTGAAAATGTTAACTCGCACTTTCAACTTGCAAGGGGCTATTAGATATAGTTTATGTTAGTTATAAATAGTTATAAGTTGGTTAATATTGACTGCATGTTAGTTAAAATTTATTAGCTTCATTATGATCACTATATAAAATGTATCATTTATTTATTGTAATCATTTTTTTCTCATTGAATCAATTACAAATATGATTTAATCTTTCTCTCAAATATTTATCTTTTTATTTCACTCTTCTATATTTCTCAACATAAAAATATAATTTTGGTACTCCTAATTATATCACTAATTAAATGACATTGCTAAACTTCCAAATTAGCTTTGTAGCTAGCCTGGTCCAATCCAAATTTACATGACTATTTAAACTTAAATTAAATAGAAATTTTAGATCCCTTGTATGTGTTTTTTCTTTGTTATTTTATAAATAAAAAATGTGTGTTTTTCTAAAACAGCTTAGGGTCTTGCATTGCATTCCTAGTGTTTATTCCAAGAAAATTAAAGGTAAAAAAATAGACATTTTGATGTGTGACGTTCAAGGCCCGGCAAATACTCTCCACCGCCTTGTACGGAGAAGTAATACTCTTAACTCATATATATATATATATATATATATATATATATATATATATATATATATATAATCCATACAATCATTCAATCATATATGAATAATTATAATTAATAGTTATTTAAGTGATACATAATCATTTTAAAAAAATACATAATTTTTTCTTTTAGTATTAATCATTTATATATAATTGTGTAATCAAAATTTAATTATATCACTCTCTCATTTTAAAAACTTCTTATTTAATATACTTGCTTTATATATTTTATTTTAAAAAAAATGATAAATACTATTATCATTTATATATATCGATTATATAAATATAAACTAAACACATATAATAAATGTAAATCTCTATCAAAAATATTTTATATGTAAATCCAGTTTTTACTTCTTGTAATTAAGAAGACAAGACGACCAAAGATATAAAGAAATTTAAAGTAAATCTTATTATGAAACAAATTA
>JBBPBQ010020321.1:20700403-20734656 GCA_037974755.1 Cicer yamashitae | reverse complement strand
ATATATATATATATATATATATATATATATATATATATATATATATATATATAATCCATACAATCATTCAATCATATATGAATAATTATAATTAATAGTTATTTAAGTGATACATAATCATTTTAAAAAAATACATAATTTTTTCTTTTAGTATTAATCATTTATATATAATTGTGTAATCAAAATTTAATTATATCACTCTCTCATTTTAAAAACTTCTTATTTAATATACTTGCTTTATATATTTTATTTTAAAAAAAATGATAAATACTATTATCATTTATATATATCGATTATATAAATATAAACTAAACACATATAATAAATGTAAATCTCTATCAAAAATATTTTATATGTAAATCCAGTTTTTACTTCTTGTAATTAAGAAGACAAGACGACCAAAGATATAAAGAAATTTAAAGTAAATCTTATTATGAAACAAATTAAATTCTATAACAATATTTTAGTAAAATAATTAAAAAAAATATGAAAAATTACTTTTTAAATATTTTAGAATATTTTTTATTAGATTAATATGATTAATTTTATATAATATTTTTTGAATTATTAATTAAGTCAATTAATTTTATATTTATTTAAAATATTAATTTTAGATAATATTTGATTAATTTTAATTTAAATATTAAAATATAGAGATTTTTTGCTGTACAAAATGTGTTTTAAAGCTATTTTATTAAATAAAAATTAAATTTTGTTTTGAAGGTTTAAAGTAATTACTTTTGGTAGTTTTACCTTTCCGTAGATCTTTAGACATTGGGAGAAGTAATCCAACACAAGAAACAATAGTAATACTACTATTTATAAAACAACACGAAAAAAAACAAAAGGTCAAACATAAAAAACTTGGACTCAACCTTGTTCTTGCTAGATCTTTCTCTCTATATAGCCCCCCCATTACAACCACATCAATCTCCTTCCCTCCTCTCTCTCTCTCTTCACTTTTTCTTAGCTTTTCATTTACCAACTTATTATACATATCTTCCTTTTCACACCCCACCCAACTCTCTTCTTTCCACTCATATCCCACCAAATTCACTCCTTTCATTCATCACTTCAACCCAACTCACCCTTTTTCTTCAAATGTAATTCATTCATAATTTATATTCATAACAATTTCATCCTTCAACTTATTATTTTTGTGTGGTTGATTTGCTTCACCTTTATCCTTCATGGAAAACCAATTCTTTTCTAATAATGCTAATGTACCCCCACAACTCCATTTTAACCCCCCATCAATCCCTAATTGGCAATCAATATCCCCAACCTCTTCCATGGATGTTCAAGTTTCAATTTTGAATTGTGTTTCATCACAACAACACAACCAAGATTGCTTTTACACACAAACACCAACATGGGAAAATTCAACAACAGATCATCATGCTGTTCATCAATTTGATTCTGCACTTAGTTCAATGGTATCTTCCCCTGCAGCTTCAAATTCCAACATGTCAAATGACAATTTTGCCATCAGAGAAATAATTGGAAAATTAGGAAACATTGGTGGTAATTGTAATTCTGATAATGAGATCTCAATTTCACCTCATTCAAAAACTTTAATTGCTTCATCTTCTTACATCAATAGCAACAATACTTCATGTTACAACACCCCTTTGAACTCTCCTCCAAAATTGAACCATAGTTTAGGAAAATCAATGGCCATGAATTCAACTGTAGCTGAATTCTCAGCTGATCCTGGTTTTGCAGAAAGGGCTGCAAAGTTTTCTTGTTTTGGAAGTAGGAGTTTTAATGGAAGGAAAAATGGTGAATTGAGTCAAAGTCAAAGATCTACTACACCATTGATAGAAAATGGAAAAATTTCTAGAGTTTCAAGTAGTCCATCATTGAAAGCACTTGGATCTCAAATTGGTATACAAGAGAATATGAATAATAATTCTCCTCAATTGAATGATCAAATGGAACTTAATAATTCTCAAGAGGAATCAACAATTTCTCAACATGTCCCTAATGTTAATTCAAGGAAAAGAAAAGTTTCTTCCAAAGGAAAAGCCAAAGAAACTTCAACCTCTATTAACCCTCCAATTGTAAGTCAAAATTGTTTTTATTTTATTTTTTTATTTTATCCTTTCTAAGCAAAATTGTATTGCATATGCATCATAATAAAAAGTTAAAAACTAACATCTCAACTATATTGAGACCTCGTTGGTCAACGATCATTTGTAGTAGTTCAAAAGTATTATTGAAAAATTCCAGTTTTTTAAATTATTTTACCCTTTTAATTCAGAGGGTAATTTGCTAAATCCAAAAGGGTATTTCTTGTTTTTTTCACTTAAGGCTTGTGAAGCTGTTGAAGATTTAAATGCAAAGCGCATAAAACAAAATGAAGGTGAAAAAAATGAAAATAGTCAAGTAAAGGCAGAGGAAGAGTCAAAATGGGGTACAAATAGTAATAATGGAGGTGATGACAAACAGAATAAGAGTAACACAAAACCTCCTGAAGCTCCAAAGGATTACATTCATGTCAGAGCAAGAAGAGGTCAAGCTACTGATAGCCATAGTCTTGCAGAAAGAGTAAGAATTACTATCAATGTCATTTTTTCATTCCAAAAATGACACTGAGAATATATTTCATATGAAATTAAATATAAACAAAAAGTACATTTATTTATTTGATCTAATAGTACATTTATTTAGTCAACTGTATTTTTTTCTTTATATTTAATTTTAGAGGGAGTACATGTCTTTTAGTTTTGACATTGTGTGAACTAAATTTTTGTAATAGGTTAGGAGGGAAAAAATCAGTGAAAGGATGAAGCTTCTTCAAGATCTTGTCCCTGGTTGCAATAAGGTACGGTAATAATAAGATAAATGCAGAGTTGAGAATTCAGAGAAATTTGATTGCTTTGTGTTTACTAATTTTTTGTTGTGAATTATTATTTCTTATAGGTCACTGGAAAAGCACTCATGCTTGATGAAATTATAAACTATGTTCAATCATTGCAGCGTCAAGTTGAGGTAAGATAATCATTTTTTAAATGATAAATTAACTGTACGAAAAAATTGCGGTCTGCAATGAAAATTGCGGCCTAATATATCGGTTTAAGAGATTTTTAGCTCAACATTGCAAATATAACTGTGGAATTGTGGTCACATAAGACGCATTTTATCACAATATAAAACTCCTTAATATTAAGTTGTTGGTTTCAAAACTCTCAACCTTAGAAATTACATTTAAAACTCCTTAATTAATAAGCATATTGTAATATATCGTCATAATATTAAGATTTCTTACTCATTAAGTTTTTTATTTTAATTTTTGTGAATTATGTTTTTGCAGTTCCTATCTATGAAATTGGCTTCTGTTAACACCAGGGTGGATTTCAGTATTGAAAGTCTAATCTCAAAAGATGTAAGTTTAAGGGCTCTAGACAATGGATTTACTTTTTAAATAAATAAATAAAAAGTATTGCTTTTTTCCTTAACTCAAATTTGTTGACTTTTTTGTTTTGTTTGTAATTTCAGATTTTTCAATCAAATAATTCTTTGGCACACCCAATATTCCCATTAGATTCCTCAACACCATCTTTTTATGGGCAACAACATCAGCAAAACCCAGCAATTCACAATAACATTTCTAATGGAACTATGACCCACAACTCAGTGGACCCATTAGATAATGGTTTATGCCAAAACCTTAGTATGCATTTAGCTTCACTAAATGGGTTTCATGAACCTGGCTCTCAGGTAATTTTTTCTTCTTTTAAATAAAAGATTGAATTGTATTCTCTGTGTCACTGTCTATAAGATATGTCAATTCAATAGTAAGAGTTTAACAATATTACTTCAACAGATATAATTCAAAAATCTCGTCAGAAACATTGTAAAATATTGATTAGTATCACGTCAATTAGTAAAACAACATACAAAATCAAATATATAAAAAAATTAATTGTATTATATTCTCTATATTCATGCAATTGTTAATCTGATCGAAATTGATGGTACACATTCCAACTTTATATATTAAACTTGATTTATGAAGTTAAAATGTACACCGATTGATTTTAGATTCGAAAATTCAAATTGAATTATAATCAACTTTTTTTCCTATAGTTTCATGCACTTTTTTTAGATAACAATTCTTATCCAATGATTTTCAATTTTCAGTATCCAATAACATTCTCTGAGGATGACCTCCACACAATTGTTCAAATGGGATTTGGACAAACTGACAATAATAAAACACCAATACAATTTCAGAATTTGAACGGTAATAAAGCAAAGAGAACAAAAATATATTTTAATGAAAATATCATTTTCATTAGGCCTAATTAAAAAGTTTATGTTGACATCAAATTTTTGTCCAAATGCAGGCTCAAATCAACTACCCCAATGAAAGTTAAGCTTTATTCACCATTCATTACGCCTGAATTGAAGCTAAAGAGGAATAGGAAGATTGCTGTTGTACACACCAACAAGAAATTTAATTGGAACAACCCCATGAATTATTAAGCCATTATTATTATAATTATTATTATTAGGTCTAATAGAAGCCTCTTTTGTCTTCATATTAGCCCTTTATTTTCTTTTTTATTTTACCCTTTCACTTTCCATGATTTTAATTTTTAATCATGGGGTAATTTTTTTTTTTTTTTGTAAAAGTATTCACTGTAAAATCTTTAGGATTGATTCTGTATTCTCTTGGTGCAAATTCTTATTATTATGGCACCAATTGTGAGATATAGTGCTAATTAATTAAAGAAGTTTTTGTACTATCTATCATTATCCCTTTTCACTTTGTCTATTATTGTATGTTTTGTGTATAATTCATACATCACATCAATCCATAAAAGAATTTTCGTTGGCCTTCATTAATTAATTTCAATAAAAATCATGTCAATTAACCCTATGCTAAATTGCACAATCTGTTTGATGTGATTCTCACTTGTGTTTGGTAACCAGCTGTAATATATAGTGGGGTCTTTTCTAATCTACATTTTTTTAATTTTAATGATCATGACATTTAGTTAACTTGAGCTGGGGTCAACCATAATTTGTGGCATTTTCTTTGTGTTTTTTACATTTAACTTTTTTAGGTTCACCAACAGAAGAAGCTTCTGTATTTTTTTTTTTTTACTATATGAAATAAAATAAAATAGGATTAAGGGATTAGAGATTGGAAGTTATAACCACCCCTTTCTTAAAAATAAATATGAAAACACAATTTTTTAATAAATATTAAAGGAATCCCAGGTTGGCACAGTGTTGAAATTCTGACTAGGCTCAATGAATAATTGAGTTTTATAATTTCACAACTTTTATAATTAATTTTGTGAATAAGGAAAGGGGTTTGTAGTGGAGTTCAGGTTTGGAAAAGATACTCTTGAGATATTAAACTAGTCTTTTCTCTTAGAGGTTGTTAGCAAAAATCCAGTTTATAAAGTTTAACAAAAGATTTATGGGTACTGGTCTTATCATTTTAATATTGTTGGGTCTATAATTGGTTTGCAGGTTATTGTGATTTAATTATTATTGGAAAGATGCTTTGAATGTGGCGCTGTTTACAGAACATTGAGCATATTTAATATATTGCCAGAATTTATTATTGTATAATAATATTATGTTTTTCTTTTCTTTTTTTGGGTTTTAAAGAAGATAAACAAATGCAAATGGAAAGTGGTAATCTGACACCCCTGTCTCAAAAAATTGTAAACGCCTAATCATATGGCGACGTGTCAAAGGATGGATTCATATATATTTTATTAAGAATGTGAACAATCATTAAAGAGATTAAGAGACAAAACAATTACTAGTGTATTACATTAACAATTGAATTTGTATGCATCGTGTAAAAAAATTTATGGTGGATATTTTTTTTCTTGAAAATATTTTTACTTAACATCGTTTCTAATTAATTTTTTTTTAACGGCTAATATTAGTAACGTTAGTATTTTCTAAGTGGATATAAGACTCTATGACTCTTTTATTATTCGATATTTTAATTATTTAAATTTAATTACAAAACTAATTTTATATCTCATGCTCCCACTTAACTAAAATATTTCCGTACTTATTTGCTTCGCAATAAGAATGATTTTTAGTCAAAATAAAAGTATGACGACTGCACTGGTACTCATTTTCTTTTACTCCAAAACAACAGTTTGAACTAGTCAAAAAATCATTTGAATTTATGCAGTTCAACAATAGGATCGTCGACAATCTCTACCTTCTAGCAACAGACAATTTTGTCTATAATTTATTTGGGTTTGATCTTTCTCCAACCAAGCTACAATTAAAAAAAACGAAAAACACCCTTACAACTCTTCTACAAAGGCATACATCTACCAAGATATTTGGAAGTACCAACCAGTCATTCTCCATCCATTCCACACAACAGATCCCCACTACTCGCACCACTATGCATGGCTAGAAGCTCTATCAGAATTGAGCTCGATCCAATCTCGTTGTGCTAGCCATTGTTTATGTTTATTTCGCTTGTTCATTTTTCTTTAGCTTTGTTCTCAATTTGTAGTTAAATTGAGTTAGTTTTGTTTTTCCCCTTTTATAAGAATATAAAATTTGACAAAAATTTAAAGTGCATGAAATGTAAACGTAACAAAAAGTAGAATGCAGGAATCATTAATCGATAGAATTTTTAAATGATCGAATTGACATGAAAATAAGGGTATACTTCAAATTAGAGAATTGTTTGTTGATATGTGTACACTTAAATTTCTGAAAGACCAACAACCTCATTTACAAAGCATTCAACGAATATTTATAGAGAAATAATGTAACAATTAGTGATCTAGATAATTGCAATGTCACCTAAAACAAAATCTGTCTAATTCGACATCTACTTCTATTGTTGACGAACTCGTGTGTCTCGACGCATACTTTGAATTTCATGCATTTGTTTGTCGAATTCTAGATTTTGTCAAAAAAAAAAATTCATCTTAAATTTTTAAAGTCTAAAAACATTATAAGTAATTAATTTATAGTATTATATATGTTGACTTTCTTTTATTTTGCCCAACTCAAACAAATATAAATTGAGAATTTCTAAGGTAAATAAGTCAATTCGACATGTATCGATATATTTAGTCTTTAAATTAATAGTTAAATAAATTTTTCTTATATAAAAAATTATTTTCTATCATTTATATAATTATAATAATTAAATTTTATTTATCAAAAGTGTCAGTGAAAAAAATATATTTTTTTCTCAATTTTTATTACTTATAATAGGGAATATTAAATAATTTTACAATAAAATGTAATAAAATTAATAATTATTTTGTAAGCAACAAAATGATAATTGTTTTTATAAAATGATATTCCCTAAAATACAAAAATCAACAAATAATTTTTTAATTTTTAGAATCATCGTTAATTTATTAGTATATACAAAAATTTACCAAAAACTCTTCAATTTGTATATGTATATATGGTAGAAACTCCCACATAAATCTGTGACTCAACACTAGAGAGTGATCAACATATCTAATATAAATAGATATCTGTTAGTATCATTTAAAACAGTTTTCCAGTTAATTGAATTTAGAGCAATAATTAAAAAAATGGTGATGTGTAATTTTTCTAACAACAATGGTAATTAACGATGAATGCAACACAAGCTTCACAAGAACATACAGTGGACATCGATTAGCTGCTACCCAATTAAAATACTTCAATAATAGGACTTTCCTTTTTTTATAACATTTGCTATTTTTCGATAAAACAAATATTTATTTTTGGATAAATAACATTTCTTAATTACATAAATTTTATGATTAATAATTGAATTGATTTAATTTATATGATTACTCTTAATTCAGTATGATAATAATTTTCGGACTCTCATAACTCCGCCCTTGCTGTTATTTTTTTTTTATCTCATTTTTTTCCCTTATTTCTTTGCATGTTTGCTTGTAACGTAAATCTCCTTTACTATTTATAATCTGTAACAACTGAACAAAATTTAAGTTCAAGTGACATATGGGCCTTCCATTTGCCTAATTTTAGGTTGAATTGTGTAGTTCAATTGTCGTGGTCAGATACTAAAATCTATGTCCCTATAATAGAAAGAAGAGGTAAGAAAAATGTGATCTCAATGATATAGCTTTAGATTGTCCTTCTAAAATGACGAGAAAATGAGGCCCTACCAACCGAAGAATGTTTGGGAGATTTGTAAGGCACTATAATGATCATTAGGGTAGGTGCCCTACTAAGTAAAGTAGTCACTTCCCCACTTTTTGTTTGGGACCCCTTCTTTCTTTCACCTTTAGCCCCGGGGGCTAAGCTAGCAACTTTATCCACCTCAATTTTTTTAATTTTTTTAAAAACTAAGTATATAGATTTATATTTTATTATTTCAATAAAATGTATTTAGTTATCTCAAATAAATTTAAGTAAAAAATTTATCACTTGATTGATTCTTTACTACAACTATAAATAAAATATTTTTAATAATAAAAATTATCGAAATATAACTAAAAAAAGTTGAAAATATTTTTAATAGTAAAAATTATCGAGACATGACTAAAAAAAGTTGAAGATGTATTTTTTTGTAAATTGTTTAATTATTTAAATTAAAAAAATATTAATAATTCTTATTGATTTAACTATAAATAAATTTGATTTTTTAATTTATCGTCGAGTACTACTTTATTAATATATAATTTGTAAAAAAAATGACCACTTATAGAAATTAGCATAGAATTATGTGTATAAAACTTGGTTTCGTTTTGGGGCTTTGGGGAAACTTTGTATTCCTTTGTTTTGGGAGAAAAAATGAGAAGGCCCCATAAGAAAAATCCATCATTTGTTTTACCAACCATCTATTATTTTCATGCTCTACAACTGTAAGTTCAATGCCTCTCACCGTCAACTTCCAATTTTCTACCTCTCTCACATTTAAGAAATATTATTATGTGTATAAGTTCAGTCACATCAATGCTCATTTTCTTTTTGTCACTTAAATTCCATTGCACGCTTTAGCTAGCTAACTTTTGATTACTAGACCTCACAAAATTGAGGGATATTTGAAAATAGACTAGATGAAGTTAAGTCTACGAAAAATTGAGTCTCATTTATAAAAAAAAATAGGTTTAATTGTAGTTTTAATTCTCTTATTTTTACTAATTCATAAAATTTGTCTCTTTATTTTAAAAGTCGACAGTTTTGTTCATTCCTATAATTTTTTAACTAAAAAATGATAACGTGATATGGTTTAAATAATATGACATATGATACGACGATGTAGAATGATTAACACCCATGAAATTAGAATAAAACGTCGTAAAAACTTATATTTCAACTTCGGAAATTTTTTATATTTTTAATTTAATTAATAACATATGAATAATCCATGCATCTAGATGGTTCTATATCATGTAATTGTATGTCACGTCATTAAAAAATGGCAAACCGTCATTTTTTAGTTCAAAAATCTAAAGGAGGGACCAAAATTGTCGACTTTTAAAATAGGGGGACCAATTTCGTGAATCAATAAAAATAGGGAAACTAAAACTGCAATTTAAGTTCAAGTGACATATGGGCCTTCCATAGGCAAATAAGAATTAAGTTTGATTTATCGTTTGTCATAGATTTTTTTCTTCTTCTGTGAGTCTGACATTTATAAGGGTCTAGTATAGTTTATTAGCATAGTTAAAAGCCTATTCTTTATTAATATTTTTAAATTAATAATGAGACATATTTTTTACTATACTAACAAGCTAATAGGTCAATGAGATTAAGTATTTTTTGAGATTTAACAAGACATTTTTAAGCAATTTGACTTTATTTGACATCATATTTCAATTTTATTTTATTATAATATATTTAAATATATCAAAAACTAATGTAGAATCATATGATTAAATTATTAATGAACGTGAGAACAACACAAGAAAATGAGTTGAATTATGTATAAAACCTTTCCTTTTTAAAAACAAATAACTTAAAACCTTTTAAAAACAAAGCTTTTAAGAAATAGATAAGAGGAAGATAAGAACATAAACAATTTATCCTGATTCACCACCAACAACGTAGCTACGATTAGTCCCTTCAACCTGAAGGATTTTCCACTAGAATCAAACTCATTACATATCCATCACAATATACAACTATCAACCAACTATACCCTAATCTTCTCAAAGCTTTTGCCTTAATACAATCAAGCCTTTTAAGATCTCAATTGCAACTCTAAATAAAGGATGGAGATTGTAACCTTAAATTCCAAGTGAAAATCTTTTAGTAAAATGTATTTTGAAAATGAGATCAATTGAATGTATTCATAATTATTTCTTGATATTTCTGGCAGCGTGATTGTTCAATTATTTGCTTGTTTAATTTGTAATGACACAAGAATACTTTTATAGTAGGTTTAATTGCATATTTAGTCCCCATATTTTAACCAATTCTCAAAATCGATCCCTCTATTTTAAAATCTGACACTGTTAGTATCTCATTCTGATTTTTTTAACTAAAGAATTGTGATGTGACATGCTTTAAATATGGTGACATATGATACATTAATGTAGAATGATTTACACACATGAAATCTCAATAAAATCCTCTAAAAACTTAATTTTCAACTACATAAAAATAGCTGGACTAAAACTGCAATTAAAATTTTCTGATAGGGTTGTTTTATGTCCTAGGTTGTTGGCCTTGTTGGACAATTTGACATATTCCCACCCTTAGGATAGATTAGTCGAAAGTATAAGAACATGTGAAAATTGGTTAGGGTCGTTTTTCAATTACAAAGAGTTTCATCGGGGACGTAAGAATGACAACATTGGTCAAAGTCACATAGAATAAACAATTTGGACTCTAAGGATCATTTCCTTATTCATAACTCAAGATAACAAACACGACTTCAAAATAGGAACACAATCAATCAAACAAGTTATGTTACTCATTTTTTTATCTATATCTTTTTACTTTACATCCACTTGTGCTTTTGTAGCTTAGTAGTTCTTAAAAGTCCATAACATCGTACTTAACACTTTTTGGAGAAAATAAGGAACTCATAATCAAGGGACGTAGTTCCTTCCTTAGCGTAATCACTTAAAGAAAAAATGAATCATTGTTGAGAGCTAGAATTCGATCTCTTAGTTAACTCCTAAGTTTGACAATAATTTTGTCATGCTCGATGGAACACTGTGATAAAAATAATAGAAAGGTTTAATTTGCTCGATCACGACAACAATTGGCATATGCATTTACACTATGGAAAAAATATCAGCACCAAGGAACCTCCGTCATCATTAAAGAAATCAGGTCCTCCACGACCAAATGATCCACCTCATATCTTGGGAATGTCGACGATCGAGGCATTCTCTAGTGATGCAGTAAACACTTCAATTGATCCATTTGAGAAACCAGTGATCATGTCCATGTCCTTCATTAGACAACAAATTAACACGGGGATCCATGATATCATGCATCAATTCTCTCAACAGTTATCTGACATCGTTTAGTCAATGGTTCATAACGAGGTTCAACAAGCTAGAGTTAAGAAACTAAACAAGTAAAATTTCCCCTTTCCATCTATGACCATGGATATGGTTTCTTTCGATGAGCCAGCAGGCCTCAAGATAGTTGAGAAAAAGGAAAAAGGTATGGAACAGGTATAGAAGATGGAACAGCAATCTGGTGGTAAACTCACCTCTTGAAACCTCAAAAGTTGAGGGCATAATCATGCATCTAGATAGATATATGAGGATTGGATTTTACCGCAAATAGATGATAATACCATATAAAAAGAAAAGATAAAGGGTGTCCAAAATTATAGTAGAAGATGGAACATCTTCTTCGAAGATCATAGTCAAAATAAACCACAAATTACAACAATTGAGGATGATAAAACCTCCAACCAACGTACTAGAAGAGCATTGGGTTCTAAATAAAAAAGTTAAAGGAGAAAACTATTGGTGAGATCCTTCTAACAAGAATCCAAAAATTTAGTAAAACAAAGAAACCATCGCTCTCTAAAAAATGAGACAAACACTTACAAAGACCTTTAAGGTGCAATTTAGGTGCCTAAGGAGATATCTTCATCAAAGGTGCTTGAGGCTTTGTAAAATGCCTTTACTATGCTTGACATAGAGAAGGTAGCACAACAAGAGCCTTTACCAAAAGGTTAGCTAACACTCGAGAATTCTAAGTTTTGGTACATGATTGCTTTGGCTAAGTTTCCAAAACTTGATGATGGAGAGTTTGAAAGCCATCCTTATTATGAAGATGATTCTATCTTGAACTTGTTGTTAAATGAAGATACATATGATCCTATTAAATAAATAACTATTGTTGGCCTTATTTCATTAGACTTATGGGGCAATGAGTCCCAACCGAAGGATCTAGAAAGGGGTGTGTTTGTAGAAGATACATAATGGACAATCTTAGTCGAAGCAAAAGAGACATAAGGTATGTTGTTTGAGAAAGCAATATTGGAAATGATTAAACATATTAAGTCCCTATTAATTAAGGAGTCCATCAATGCCAAGATATTATGCCGAGTCTTTAGTTATGGATAGGTTGTGTTGAATGTTATGTCATTGCTAACTCTCAATAATTTGGGGAAAATGTGAAAGATTTGATCCCCCACCAATATGAATATGGTTGACTAACTTTATGGAAGTTGCCTCCATGTGTTAGGTGTTTTAATAATTGATGTTGTGGTTAGACCTAAAAAAGGAACGTCAGCATTATTTTTTAATAGATAGGAAACACTCATATTCTTATATCTTGGAGAAAGATTGAATTCACACTGATGAATGTTTGTCTTCTACACTCCATTAGAAGCTCAAGTTTTGGGAATGAGATAAGTTTAGAAAGTAGAAGCTGATAAAAATCTTTTCTCAAATAAAGTTAATATGTTTAAGGTTCTATTTTATTCACCTCATTTAATTCTTATCACAATGCCTACAAATTATGAAGAATGGGACCCTAAGGCATGTAACTTGACCAAAAAAAGGTTTTCAATTAAAAGCCTAGGTCGACATACGACATTTTTATGGTTTGTTTAATGATTAATAGACCTTGAGAATTAAGGGATAATTTGGATCGGCTAGAAACATTGAGAGTTGAATCTAGGGTGTTAGATGCTAGGTTCTTGAGCATGAAAGTGGTAGTGGCAACGAAGATGAAGAATCTTTAAGTCGTTCGACTGAGGATTTGAGAGACCTAGCATCCGAGCCAAAATGGCTGGAATCACCCATTCGAGAGAAGATGTCATCTTTGGAAATAAAAAATTATATGGTGGATGTGAACATGGGAACCCCCGAGGAACCCATGATGGCCAAAGTTCGGGGATTAGTTGAAAAATCAAAATTGATCAATTTCTAGAAGTGATGAAGCTATACAAAGATTGTTTTGTGTGAGATGACCTTGAGATGTCTGATTTGGCTAGAAATTTAGTCGAACAACGGGTACCAGTCAAAGAAGGGTAAAATCCACAAAAACAATTACTAAGAAATTCAATCAACAATTGATGCCAAAGATAAAGGTTGAGATTGAAAGAGTATTGAAGGCATGCTTAATTAGAATGACCAGGTATGTCAAACAAATATAAAATATATAGTACATGTTATAAAGAAGAATGGTTAGGTTTGAGTTTACATAAATTGCCAGTGGTTGACATCTTAGTTGATGTTACAGCTAACCATAGAATTCTCAATTTTATTGATGGTAAGTCATGCTACATCCAAATATTTGTAGCTAAAGAAGATAGTCATAAGACAACTTTTAGGTGCCCTAGAGCTCTTAGTATTAATGAGTGGATTGTCATGTCATTCAAACTAAAGAATGTTGGTGCCACATATCAAATAGCCATGAATGTCATATTCCATGATCTCATTGGAAATACAATAGAGGTATACATAGATGACGTGGTTGCAAAATCGAAGTACTTCAAGAATCATTTGTTTGAGTTAGAATAGGCATTAAATTGAATGAGTCTACATTGGCTCAAAGTGAATTCAACCAAGTTGATGTTTGGAGTCTCGACAAGAATTTTCCTAGGATTCTTGGTACACAATAAGGGTGGAGGTGGATAGAATTAAAGGAAAATCCATCTTGGAAGCCGAACCTACTAGGAATAAGAAGGAGTTACCAAGTCTCTTAGGAAAGATCAACTCCTTAAGAAGATTTATTTCAAATTTGATTGGGAAGATGAAGGTTTTTCCTCTTCAACTTAGGCTTAAAGAACATGAATAAATGATTTGGGGACTTGACCAACAACAGGTTTTCAATCAAACCAAATAAGCTTTGGTCGACCCTTCTTTGATCTCATTAATACCAGGTAGGCCTCAAAGTTATAAATTGTTGTAGGAGAATATTGTATCAGCTTCCTTTTAGCCTAGGTTGTTGACGATGGAACTTAAAGAGCATTATGTACTACAACAACAAAAATTCTAACTAATTCTGAAAACTAGAAAGACTCATATTGAGAAAATTATTTATGCTTGTTTCAAACTTGAATATTATATATGTTGGTGTAAGTCCTAGCGTCAATCTGCTTTTTATAGATAATTGTTTGTATCATGAATTTAAATCATATATCTAATTTTGGTTATATGTACAAGACATCGTTTATTATGTTATTAAACGTATAATATAATAAAGTCCTTATAATAGATTGTTCCTTTAATAGAACATCAAGTGTGACTTGATCATGAGACCCTATTGTATATTAGAACATTATTCTTAAAGTATTTGTAGTCAAAGTATTCTTATTAATCAGGACGACAATAATAAATCGAGACTATTATGTAAGTAAACTGGTGATAACATCTCACATGTCATGAATATGATATATCAAGTCGTCACATAAGTATAAATATTATGAGTAATAATTATACTCGATTGAATCACCATGATAATGCTACATAAATGTTGTGTAAGTGTCATTAGTGATTCTCATGCGACCATAGTGAGTTGTCATTCGAATTGAAGTCACTACAATCCCTACATGGGGAATTGTAGTCTTCAAGGCCAATAAACATTGGTTTTAACAAGACAATCATATAGATAGGATTTGTCCCTCCTACATAACCGGAGTTACGTCTTGGGCCACTCAATAGAGTGAGATCGTGGAAATACATGGTCCTGCTAAAATGGACCAATATGTGATGTTGGGTTCATTGATTTTACGTGTCTACTCTGGGATTGAGAAATAAAGAATTGAACTTTTCAAGGATGACACTTATTGTGACTTGCGTTCATTTAGGCATTTTGGACGAATAGGCAATTACTTCACAATAAATAGTGATCTTAGTAAGGTGTAAATCGTATTACCAATTTTCTCAAGATTTGGATAGCAATGATGCATTGATAGATGTCAATTATTGTTTATAATGTTTTATATTATATAAACTATATATAATATTGAATTAAGCGTCACACGCATAAAGTACTGACAGCGGAACAAATGATTAAATTAATTGATTTAATTATATGTTAATCGTATTAAATATGATTTTATAAATTAACATATCTATAAAAATTTTTAATTGAATTTGATTTGATTAAATAAATGATAGTTGACAATTAATTGAATTAAATATAATTTAATTTAATTAATAGTTTGTATTTAATTAAAAGAGTTTAATTAGATACAATTATTTAGGACTTACTTTGGGTTGGGCCCAGAATAAGAGTTTTAGTAGCTTATTCTCTATAAATAGAAGAAAAAAAATACATTCCCAAGTAATTATGATTGTCACTGCCCTTGTAGAATGGCTAGCACCACATTTTATTTTGTGCTCGCGTGGATTATGTAGAGATGCCGGTATTTTCCGCGTTGGTGATCAAAGTTAAAGCACACTTCATGAGAAATGTTTCGTGTTGGTGATCTGTCTCTTAGACGCTTCAAGAGGTAAACACATGAACCCTTCTATTAAAATTTTATGCTTACGTGATCCTTGACTAAATGGATTTTCCGCTATTGAGATTGATTTTGTTAGAATTTTTAAAATTTTATCTCATGATTTCTCAGCAATATATTGTCCATAATAGTGTTGGGATTATACAAACATGACATTGTTAGAGATTTTCTCAAGAGGCCTATATTGCAAGGTCAACTACTAAAACGGGCCATCAAATTGAATGAACTTGTATTAAAATATGCCTCCCTTAGAGAAATTGAAGCTCAGGCTCAGGGAGGCTTCTTGCCACAACATCCATGTGTAGAAGTTCAAGATTTATTAATCGAGCCTGACTTATTTCTTTCGTTAAACATTAGGTAACAATGGTTGATGTGTTGGTTAAGAAACACAAGAAAGGGGGTTTGAATTGTGTTTACTGTTTTTAAAAATTGTTTTGAGAGACTAAGGTAAATAAATAAAACAAACAAGATAAAATAGAATGCAAAGACACATCAATTTATCCCGATTCACTACTAACTCAATAGCTACATCCAGTCCCTTCCTCTTGAAGGATTTAATCCACTAAACACATTGAATCATAACTTACACTTGAACACTGGTTAGTCACAATGACTGTGTTCAATCTTCTCACCTCCAACTTAGTACTGTTAAGTTGTTCAGGAAAGGGCAACCACTACCGGACTGAATTACGAGTTCCATCAACGTCTTCTCAACTTTTCGCTTAGTACCGTCAAGCCGTTGAGAACAACAATAGCCACTGTTCGGCTTCGTTACAAGTGAATGAATGTTTGTGTCTACTAAAAAATCTCTCTCAAAAGAGGATGTTTACAAGATAATACTTTCAAATTTTGAATGTTTCGAAGTTGTTGTGTTATATGTATTTGTTTTGAGTTGTTCTGTTGTCTTCAAACAAAAAAGTGTGTCCTTTTATAGAAGCTTCACAGTAAGGTCTATGTCCTTCAAGGTATGGTCTTGTGTACTTCATTGTAGAATACAACTTATATCTTTATTGTTTTCAGCAGTTTAACCATTGTCGATAAATTTGACCTTTGAGCACAAAGCTGAAACCCAGAAATCACTTCCAGTAATTTTGAATTAAGACCAGAGGAAGAAGAAGGTACATGATCAAAGCATAGAACAATAAGAGCAAGACTATCAGAGCCAGCAGATTATTAGAGGTATGGCAGAGAAAGTCAAACACTGGCTTGCATCTCCAAAGGCAACTAATCAGAGGCAGCTTGAGCATAACCTTGCTCGCTTCTTTAGAGGCAGATGAATAAAGGCAACTTGAGCAGAACCTTGTTAATCACCATTAGAGGCACTTGTAGCAGTCATTTGGTTGAACCATTAGAGGCAATATATCAGAAGCGCTTATCCCCATATTTGACATGCGAAATGTACCAAGTCTTTTTCTTTGAATTAGTCTGATCATCAGAGGATATATCCTACACAGTAATTTTGGTCTTGAAACTGCACACTTAATTAAAACATTAGTACTTTAAATTGTTCCCACAAACCGATTTTGTTATCATCAAAACAAGTAGGGTCAAATTACTTGAAACCAATTTTGTTCTAACATGATGTTTTAAAGACCTAAAATGAGACTAGGATATGCATCATAACTTTAATCCTAAGGGAAAGTTCTGGAAATTTCAATGTTCTCTAGATCCTAAGTTTTCTAATAGTCAAGTTGAATACAAAGTTATGATTATATGACTTAAGATTAAAGTTAGTCTAGTTAAAGTTCATGATCATGTGCAAGTTATTGGTGACTCCCATTTGCTCATCAAGCAAGTCACTTGGAATATTAGTGTCTTTTCAAATCTCCTGAGGCATTGTAAAATAGCTAAAACACTATTATGTATGTTTGTAGGTGCTATAATGCTTCACATCCCCATGGAGAGAATAAAGAAACTAGTAATTTTACTCAACAAGCTTGTGTGTACAAGGAAATACTAGAAGGACTCCAATTGGAGGATTATCAAATAGAAGGATTTGAGCTAGTGGTTGACGGTTGGATAAAGGAGCTAGTCGACTATTTGCAAGATCCACCATCACTAGTTAATTTTAAGCTTAAACAGAAGGCACTCAACTATGTTTTACTGGATGGTTAGTTATATAAAAGAGACGTCAATGGTGTTATCTTAAATTGTACAGTTAAGTAAGAATCCCTCAAAGTCATGAGGGAAGATCATGTAGGTATTTGTCGATCCCATATGGTTGGTCCTATATTAAAATAGTTAATCTAACGTCATGAATATTATTGGCCTACCATAACAACAAATTGCTTCTAATGTGTGAAAGGTTGTGAAGCATACCAGCTACATAATCTTATACAAAGGACACCAGTCAAGTTATTGCATCAGGTTATCAAACCTTAATTGTCCTTTTAGGGGATGAGATATAGACATAATTGGAGAAATATATCATCAAACATCCAAAAGCCATACTTTTATTGTAATGCCTACATCTTACTTTACCAAATGGGTATAACCTCAACCGTGAGCAATAAGATATAATTAGGTTCATTCAACATGAAATTATCTATAAGTTTGCGATTCCTGAAACTATGACCACTAATCAAGGAACTAAGTTCATTGGTAATAAGGTGGTGGCCTTTGCACAAAATTTTGGAATAAAGTTAATACATTATTCCCTATTTTATGCTCAAGCTAATAAGCAACATAGGCTTCCAATCGTATTTTGATCAACGTATTCAAGAAGAACATAGAAGACTAGCCTTAAAATTGGCATGAGACACTAAAATAAGTGTTATGGGTTGTAAGAAATTATAAGTCTAGTGCCACATGATTTACTCCTTATCGATTGACCTATGGATAGGATGCGGTGCTTCCTTTGGAAATAAATGTGACTTCACTTAGAATACCAAGCAAAACAAGCTATGTTTAGAAGAATACAAATAGGCCATGTTAATGGAAAACGATTCTTTAGATGAAGATTGGCTCATGGCCCTAATTAGAATTGAAAAATCAAAGTAAAAGATGGCTAAAGCTTACAGCAAAGATGACTTGGTTTGGAAATCTATTTTTCCAATTCGGATAAAAGATCTCAAATACTGAAAAATGGTCACCAAGTGGGAAGGACCTTTTATTGTTGGTAAATTTTTTAGTGCATGTGCTTATCGACTAGTTAATATGCAATATGGAGAATTGGATAAAAGCATAAATGGAAAATATTTGAAGAAATACTATCCGACTATTTGGGAAAGTATAGAGGAACAAAATCTAATTTCCTTTAATGTTTAAAATGTTGAAAGACACAGTCTGGCTATCTAACTTAATTAAAAGTACATTGTGTAGGTGCTAGAAAACACAAGAAATGAGGATTTGAATTGTGTTTACTATTTCTCAAAACTATTTATGTTGCTTAAACAACAAAATATGTTCTTCATCAAAACATTCAACTTATGATTATAAATCAGTTAAGTAAAGTAAAGTAAAGTTTAATCATAAAGAACTTAGATTATTTATAGAGTAAAGATAGAGAAGAGACACAAGTATTTTTATACTAGTTCATAACAAACATTTTCTACATCTAGGCCTTTCCTTATAAAGAGATTTTGCATCAGTACAGTTGAGGGCTTAATCCACTATTAAACAATAACATACTAATACTATTTACTCTACCTCTTCAGGCTTTGAGTATTCTTCTTTTGCCTTTCCAGGCTATCACCATCAGAAGCATTTCTAGTCTTCTCAATATTCTAGCAAGTTGTCGTTGACGTTTGTCAAAATTCTTACACCTATTCAGGTACCTCTTGTGGATAAAAGAGTTGTTGCCACTATTAAACTGATTTAAACTAGTTCCAATTTGTGTTTGAATTGACACAAAGTCTATTTCTAGGAATCTAACTCTCAACAAAAGAACATTACATTTCAAATCCTATACCAATTCAAGAGTACATAACATCTTGATTGATTCACATCAATTCTAATAACTTTGTACTTAGAGGATTTTTCACTCCTTTTTCTTTTGATTTATTCTACGCCTTTTTGGGAAAACTTCTTTAGATCATTGTCTTTTTCTTAGTTCTTAATGACACCATATTAAGAGATGTTTCTATTTTAACACTAAAAAATAAATCCATTGAAGATAGTGTCGTTGGAGATCTTGAATCACCATTTAAAACATATACATATTCATCTTCATATTTAATTTAGCGTATCTTGATTTAAGACAACAAGAATATCAGAGGATGACATTTTCAAAGGATGTCATTGCATTTCTTCAATTGGAGGACAAGTACAACTTTGATGACCATAGAAGTTGAGTAGTTGACTTCTTCAAAGTTCAAGGCTTAGAGAAAATACTTGAGATAGTTGACTTTTAACATAGCCTTTGACTTTATAAGAGTGTTAACTTAAAATGTTGACCAGATGATCAATTGGGTTGTCGGAATAATTAAACGCAGAATTATCAGAGTGAGCTTGCATTTTTCAGATTTACCAGAGGCACGTTAAGAGCATGTTGATCACAGTCATAGTGCATTTTCCTTTGTTTTTTTATTCTCTTTCTTTGTTCATTAGAGGGTTTGACTTTTACCAAAACATTGACTTTATCATAGGTTTCAATTAGAGCTTTCTTCTTTTGGTCTTGGGTTAAAGGATCAACAAAAGTCTTTAGTTAGAGGCAGATGATTATTGTAGCGTTTTTATCCTTTTGTGATCAGATGGCCAATCATTGACTTATATTCCTTTGTCTTATTCCTATATCATGACTTACTCTATTAGTAAATATAATTACTTGTGCATTAGGTAATAATATTTTTTATGTTAAAAACACTTGGATTATTATCTTTAACTTACTCATAATTTATGCTACTTTAAAATAGATGGCCATTAATATAAATTTTTGTCTTCTAACTTACTTTATATACTTAGCAAATATAGTTAGAGGATTTTTTTTTTTGTTATAATCAAAATATTAATCATTGCATTTTAGCTAAAGATCACTTTTACACTAACACAATTATCTAGACAAAAGAGCCTCGAGGAAAGAAGTGGCTATCAAAATTATATATATATAAAAAAAATTAAAAAAAATTATGTGTGTGTGTGTTGGTGTGCGCGTGTGTGTGTGCGTGTGGGTGTGCGTGCGTGTGTGCGCGTATGTGTGCGTGTGTACGTGTGTGTGTGTGTGTGCGTGTGTGTGTGTGTGCGTGTGTGTGTGTGATTACCTTATAGGAGTTATGTTTTGGATCTCTCAATAGTGAGATCGTGGAAATGCATGGTCATATTAGAGTAGATCAATATATGATATTGAATCCATTGATATTTACGAGTGTACTCTAGGTTGAAGAAATAAATAATTAGATATTGCAACAATGATCTACATTTTGATTTGCGTTTAATTAAACATTTGAATTAATGAACAATTACTGGCCAATATATTTTGGTCATATACATGTTGAAATCGTATCACTAATTTTTTCATAATTTAAGTATCAATAATGCATTGCTAGACTTCAATCATTCTTTTAAATATTTTAATTTATATAAGATATATAATATTTACTATTACTTCATTGAAAACCTATATGATTGTTTATTTCTTGATTTCCCAATAGTGATATCAGTGTTTCTAATCCTATATGATTGTTTATCTTGTTTGATAACATGATTTATTATTGAGTAAAATAAATTTTTAGTCACTATAATTTTAAAATCTCATATTTAGTCCTTGTAAAATAATCACATTTTTTAGTCTCTATATAATTATCATAGGAGCAAATTTAGTCCTAGCTGAAATATCAATAAATATTTTTGAATGATTTTTTAACATATATGTATACAACATTATAAAAAAATTCTCTAGAAAAAGTGAGCAAACAAATTAATTTCTAGATTCATATTTACGTTACTTTAATCTTTGAGTTTATAGCTTTTAAAAATTTATATTTAATTCATATCAAGTTAAAACCATCTAAATTTTTGTGGAGAAGTTTTGTATTGTGTTCTTAACATACTTACAAAAAATCATTTAAAAATATATGTTGACATTTCGACATGGACTAAAATTACTTATATGATAATTTGTAGAGACTAAAAATTGTGATTTTTAATAGGGACTAAAAAAGAAATTTTGAAACTTTATAAGGTCTAAAAATTTATTGGCTTAATTGCAATTTTGATCCATTTATTTTTACCAATACGTGAAATTAGTCTCTCTATTTTAAAATCGAACGATTTTAGTCTCTCTGATTTTTTAACTAAAAAGATAATGATTTAACATATTTTAACGATCTTATAATATATAACTATTTAGATGAATTAATTTTTATGTTATTAATTGAATAGCCGTAGATGTGATATGTTTTCATTGCTTTGTTTGAGGAAGTGATATGTTTTAATTGCTATGCTATATCATGATTGATTTGCATTGTTCTAAGAAGTAAAGAGTTTTTTTCTTTTTTTATGAAAAAAATAAACAAGTAAAGATGACCACGCGGTAGTGTCAATTTTTTTTTTTTTTTGACAATATGGTATTGTTAATTTGTGATATTTATTTAAAGTTCCTTTTGTATCTGTGTTTAATGATATAAAACTATTTAAATATATTAATTATTAATATATTATTAATTAAATTATAAAAATAAATTTTTTTAAGTTTAAAATTAAGTTTTTAAACCATTTTATTGTTATTTCATGAATATTAATAATTTTATATTATTGTATCATATGTTATGTTATTTAAAATATATCATATCGTCATTTATTAATTAAAAAATCAAAATAAAAGACAAATCAAATTTTAAAATAACAGAACTGATTTTGTAAATTAATAAAAAAAACTAAAACTGTAATTAAAACAAAATATTTTCAAATGAGTTACGATATATGATATCCAAAATAAAACATATCAATTGTCCAATTCATTATAAAAAATATTTTGAAACGTATACAAACTATATTCTACCTACAAATTTACCAAAAAGTTTTTTATTCTCATCTCTAAAACAAACTTTAGAAATAAGATCACCAAACACGTTTTTATTTTATTTTCCTCTTACAAATAATTATAAAAAAGTGAGTTACAAAACAATATTAAAAAGTTTTAATTGCACTTTTGACTCCTCTAAATTTCTAATTGTGCGATTGTGTTCTGTCTCCTCACATTTAGCTTCTTTCTGATTTTGCAGTCTCCTACTTGTTTTTCTAATTTTTTTTTTTTTTTGATAATATGGCATATGTGGATTTTCTAATTACGTGACATGACATGATGAACTTTCTTTTATTTTAATTAATTAAATAAAACAAATTTATATTTACTTAATTAAAAGGATTAATTACAGTCCTGGTCCTTCTGAGATTCTTGATGTTCTTACAACAATATATAATTGTGAAGATTCCCTTGTGAGGGCTCATGAAAAATATGGCGGTATATTGTTAAATCTTACAACAATATATAATTGTGGAATGGAAAATATGTAACCCAAATTCATCTGGAAATGAGGTAAGGGACAAGGTTTGGAAAATGATGTACAAGCTGAAAATTCTCCCTAAGTATTGTCATTTGGTTTGGCGGGTTAAATAATTTATTCCTATTTGAGAGAAACTTCAACATAAAGGTGTTAGACTCAGTCCTATATGCAATTCTAAGATTGAAAATTAAGATCATGTTTTTAAAGGGTGTAACTCGGGGATCTTCATATTTGGTTTAACTCTCCATCAGGGTTAAAGATGGATGAGATTGAATAAGACTTCAGTCAATGGATGGTTAGATAATGCTATTATGAAGGCATTGTATTAAGCCCTAGAAATCCTAGAAACTATGCTTTATAGTATCTGGAGATCTAGGAACATTAAAGTTTTCAAAGATAAACAAATATCAGCTCAGAAGATCGTAAATAATGGGTTCCTCACTTTAGCCAACTTCCAGCGCGAGAACAAGTGTGCTTCTAAGGGTTTAAAGGCAACTGCTCAACAAGCTACAATAATCAAACCTTGTTGATTCCTCTTTCGACCAACACCTTTAAAATTAATGTCAACACTAATATGAACACCAAATCTTAGGGGTTTTTCTTTTTTTTTTTTAATAATCCTATTTCCAAAAAAATATACACATATACCCCCTTTGAAAAAATTATACGCATATGTCCCTGTTTTGGATTTAGGCACAAGTCGCCATTTGCAATGGCGACTTCCTTAAGGAAGCCCGCGTTGCAAAAGGCGACTTCTCAAGGAGATTTTAAAAATAAAAAATAAAAATTTCAGTGTTTTTTTGAATTTTTATTATATATATAATTAATATAATTCATAAAAAAATAACAAAATATATATATAATTAATATAATTCATACAAAAAATATTAAATATATATATATATAATTAATATAATTAATAAAAAATAATTTCAGTTTTTTTTGAATTTTTATTAAATATATAATTAATATATATATATAATTAATATAATTCATAAAAATATAATTCAAATAAAAAAAATAATATATATATATATAGTTAATATAATTCATAAAAATACATAATAATACATAAAAATACATAAATATAAATATTAAATTACACAGATTGACTAGAGCTGGCTGTAACATTTGGACAATGTTTTCGAGTATGGCCAGTTAACCGACATAGTCCACATTTTCTTGGTACTTTTTCTTTAACGTCCATTTCAGTTCTAATACGGGTACTATTTGGACGACCTTTTTTAATTCTCCGCATTTCAGGATTGTGATACAATGTTTCACCTTCATATGTGGGCCAATATCCTTCATTGGGTATAGGTGGAAACTCTTCTTTGTAGACGTTAAATACATTAACAACCTTGTACACGTCAGGTAAAAGCACTAAATAGTTTTGACGAGCGTAAGAACATGCGGCTATGACATGTGAACAAGGAATATGTATAGCCTGAAATTTTCCACAATCACACCATTTTCTTTGAAGGTTGACTTCAAAATGACCAATTGGTCGCACCTCTCTTGGGTTTACTGTTTCATGCACCATGAAAGAATAACGATTTCGGTCGAATTGCATGACTTGGTGAGTATTAGATTTACCAACTTCATATTTAATCTTGTTCATGCAATCGTCTGTGTATACTCGACCAGAAGCTAATGATGTCTTATGTTGTTGTCCCCTTTGTGCATATAAAACTCCCAATCTATAGTATGTTAATTTTATTTATGTCGTACTGAATGAATTATGAATTATTTATGTATTATATTTATGAATTATTTTGAATTTAAAATTTATATTTATGTATTTTTATGAATTATATTAATTATATATATTATATTTTTGTTATTTTAATGAATTATATTAATTATATATATATACATATATATAATTATATATATACATATATATAATTATATATATATATATATATATATTTGTTATGAATTATGTTAATTATATATATATTATATATATTTTTGTTATGAATTATATTAATTTTATATTTAATAAAAATTCAAAAAAAACTGAAATTATTTTTTTATTAATTATATTAATTATATATATATATATATATATTTAATATTTTTTGTATGAATTATATTAATTATATATATATTTTGTTATTTTTTTTATGAATTATATTAATTATATATATAATAAAAATTCAAAACAACACTGAAATTTTTTTTTTTTAAATCTCCTTGAGAAGTCGCCTTTTGCAACGCGGGCTTCCTTAAGGAAGTCGCCATTGCAAATGGCGACTTGTGCCTAAATCCAAAACAGGAACATATGCGTATATTTTTTTTAAAGGGGGCATATGTGTAAATTTTTTTAGAAATAGGGTTATTAAAAAAAAATACCCATCTTAGGGCCTTGGATGTGTGATTCGAGATGATTGGGGTCCATTTATTAAGGTTTCTTCGTGGAGGAATTATATGTCTCTCACTCCCTTGGAAGCTTAAGGTTTAAGTGTGATTATGGGTTAAAATTTTGGAAGGAGAATTAATGTTTACGGGTGATGCTAGAGATAGAAGGAATTTATGTTAGGTTTAACAAGAAAAAAGACTTTTGGTGGTTTTGTTAAAAATTGTATTAAAAACATTTGCCATTTATGTGAGAGTTTTGTCAAATTAGGGTTAAGTCATGTTTCCAGAAATGGAAATGTTTTGGTTCATTAGTTAACAAAAGATGTTTTAGAAACTGAAGAGGGAGTGTGGATTGAGGAGATTTCATCATTCTCTTCTAGTGTGTATATGTTGAATTTGGGTCTGGCTAGGCTCTAAGTATGTTTTACTTTTAATGAGGTATTATTCAAAAAGTAATACCACTTCTAAGATTAGCATTCCATTGAACCAAAAGTTATAATTATAACATCGGTTAATTAAGCTTGAAATTTATGGAGCGATCAATGTTGCGCGATCAAATAAAGCCAACATTTAAATTATGATTAAAGAAATTTTTAGTCTCAATAAAATTTCAAATTTTTATTTTTATTTTCTATAAAAAATTATCAACTTTATAATCTCTAAATTTTTTATTCACTTTTAGTCGCTATTTTAAAATATTTTCATAAAAAATTAATACTTTTAACCACTCAAAAAAGTCCCTACAAAATTAAAATTGAGGCTAAATTACATTTTTTTTATAGACTAATTTAAAATATCCTAATTTTGTAGGGACTAAACATTATTTAATCCTCCGATATCCAATTAAATTCTGCAGTTAATACTTTTTAAACAAATCAACCAACGAGATAAGATATTTGTTGCAAGTAGTTATTACTAATTATTAAAAGCAAGGATACAAACTAATATTAAAATTCAAAATTGTTTGCCCTATTGTGTGCTATATATATGTGTGTTCCCTTTTGGGCCACAATTGTTATAAATGAACCACAATGTCTTCAATTGTTCCCTTTTGGTATGATTATCTATCTATATGATGATTAACAAGTAATAATAACTAAACTGTATGGATATAAGAGCGCTCATATAGACCCAAAAAAAGGAAGAAAAAAAGCGCTAATTATATTCATTATTGTTTAAAACGACTACGGGTTAGTTTGCTAATATCTAGCAAAATCTTACGATTAATACTTTTCAATGATTTAGATGTCAAAATCAGCAAGGAATACAAAGTTCTACACTCAATAATAACAATGGCTTTCTCTTTAATTACTTTGCTTTTGTAATAATGATAGTTTCGGTGTACGTTTTCTTAATTTTTCAAATAACACCTCTTTAAATAAATTATTAATTTAAAAATGTAGAAAAATTTAAATCTCAACTTCCGAAACATCTTATTTTCAATTGGCGCTTCACATTTGTGACATCGGCCAATACAGTGCCAAGATCTTGTCGCCGTTATTGGAGAGTGACATTAGTGATCAGGATTCAGATAAGTGCTCGATCAATTTCATCTTCATAAAATGTATAAAAATAAGGGTGATGCTATAATAAGTGCCTTTAGGTAACGACATACAAAAGTAAAATTTTATATTAAAAAAAAATTGACATTTTAAAAGTTAAAATCACAATCTACAGTAAATTTTTCAATATAAAATTTATATCTTTAAATGTTTAATAAATATTCCTGGGAAACTTAAGAGCATCTCCTTAAAAATAAATATATTCAAATAAATAAATAAATAAATAAATAAAAATTAGTAAAACAATAGAGTAAATGATACAAAAATAATAAATGATAATACTTTAGAGTTTAAAGGAATTTAAATAAAAAGCTATTAAATACAATGTGTAACACCCAAAATTATTATTCTAAATTATTATGTTGTTGCTATTAATTGTTTATAATTATTCCTATTATTTAAATGAACATTTATATTGTATTATAATGTTATATATGTCCATGAACTATAAACCTTATAGAAGTAGAATTGAGAATACAGTGAGTGTCTCAAGCCAAAATTCTTAAATGGTCTAATGATGTTTAAATATGATTTTGTCTTTGGTTAAATAGAAAGGGGTATAAATGTAGTTTCAATTCAACTATATATCCAATTAAAACACATGCATCTCATTCATCTTTTTACCCAAATAAAAGAAGAAGAAAATTTTTAGAGAAAATGGGGAAAAAATTTAGAGAAAATGGGGAAAAGAGAAAAGTGAAAGCAAGAAGGAGTATAGAGAAAACAGTAACTCCATTGCATTGCATGTCCTTCTCAAGCTCCCTCATTCCATCATCTCATCATATAAATAACTCTCACACCCGTATTAGAGTAAAAGAGGACCATATTAGTATAATTAATTATTAAGAATGTATGTTAGGTATTTGTGTTAATTAATATGAAGAATTGTTGTTTTATTATGATTGTGGAATGTTATAGTCGGATTGATGATGAGATGATAATTGTTTAGTATTGGTAATCAATTAGTTTTGATACTGAAGTTTGAATTTATTCTACTTAGTTGAGCATATGAATTTGAGAATATAAAGCATGAAATAAAAATAGTATAATGTTGTCTCTAAATCCGTATGGATATACCATCAGTATTTTGTTCATAACTTTCACCATAGGTAATGTTTGAACCTGATTTCTGTCTTATTAGAAACTAGACTTAATTACCTTCGAAATAGGTACTGACTTCACAAATTTTCATTGAGAATTGAAAGAGAAAATTGAATTACAAGTTGAAAAAATAATATGTTGTTCCATTTTTATACCTATATACCTTATTTTATTATAAACTATATCAATGGAATGCCTATTATGCATTATAAAATTTATATTTATAAAGTATACATCTTAAGCTTTCCAAAAAGTTGTTTATTCAAATCGGACATCGTTTGATATTTTAATCAAATTGTCAAAGTTATAGTGTTTTCTGCGGAAAATGATTTTGACGTATCTGAGTTAAAATAGGTATACATAAGCAATAGGAATCAGTTTTGAGTGAAACCAACTGGACTTGAAAGCATATTTCTAGTACTCTGTTACTGTAGAGTTTTATAAGTTTATATTAATTTATAAATTTTCATGATTTTATGAAGTCGATTGTTCTGTTGTATAAGTTGCTCTGCATTAGTCATCCTGAAATATCTATATCTTGAGTTAGGAAACTTGTTTTTGAGTGAAACCAGTTGGGTCTGAAAGAAGACATATAGTAGTTTTATCCTGTTAAAACTTATGACTTTACTAAATACTGAAATGGCTCAGTAGTATTATAAACACAACTGCTCTGTCATAAGATTATTATGTAATGCTGTTGACTTTAGAATACCATAACTTGAGTTATATAGATCAGTTTCGAGTGAAACTAATTGTATTTGAAAGTTTAAGTATAACATTTTTTTTCTTGGAAGTTTGATGCTAACACATGGTGTGTGTGTGTGTGTGTGTATAAACTTATTTATATATTTATATGCTTCCTATGTTAAGTGCATGTTCAATTGTGTGAATGGAGTAAATGGTTACTCGTATGTTATGATCAGATATATACTATATTATTATTATTATTATTATTATTATTATTATTATTATTATTATTATTATTATTATTATTATTATATATTAATATATATATATAGGGTTCATTTTAGCTAGATGAACTATCCATCTATATACGACGGGAGTGAGGAGTAAGTGAGGGTAAGTGGGGTACCACTTCGGACTTAATTATATTAGATCTTACTAAAATATATTATTCAAGTAGAGGGCATTGGGTGAAATCAATATAGTTTTTATGACTTACTTGTTATGTAGAGTTTAAGTCATTAGATTACAAACACTCAAATTATAGTGGCTTAAATTGTTTGAAATATTCGATGATAGAGGTAGAAGAGGTATTTCTGTATAGCTTATGAAAAAAATAATATTTTATTAAATTGAGGTATAGAAAACCCTTTTAAAACCTCTCTTAGGTGTGCTTAGAGATCTTAATTGCATGTTGCTAAGAATTTTTCATGATTCGCATGTTTGAGTATTGTGATAAATTGATAGTCCTATTTGATTTAGTATCATTGATTATTAAGAATGCATGTTAGGTGTTTGTATTAATTACTATGAAGAGTTGTTGTTTTATTATGATTGTTGAGTGTTCTGGTTGGGTTTGTAATGAAATAATAATTGTTTAGTATTGATAATTAATTGCTTTTTATGTTGACTTCTGAACGTATTCTACTTATTGAGCAAATGAACGTGAGAATATAAAACTTGAAATGAAAATAGTATAATGTTATCTCTGAATTTATATGGGTATATCTTTGTATTTTGTTCATAACTTTTTCCATAGATAGTGTTTGGAACTTATTTCTGTCCCATTAAAAACTAGACTTAGTTATCTTCGATATAGGTACAGGTTTCACTAATTTTCATTGAGAAATGATAGAGAAAATTAAGTTACAAGTTGGAAAATAATATGTTGTTCTATTTTTGTACCTATAAACCTTATTATATTAAACTGTATCAATTGAATACCTATTATGCAAAACGAAATTCATATTTATAAATTAGACATCTTAAGCTTTCTAAAAGTTTTTGTTTATTCAAATCGGACATCGTTTGAAATTTTAATTAAATTGCCAAAGTTGTAGTGTTTTCTGCATAAAAAGATTATGACATAACTGAGTTAAAATGGGTATAACATAAACAATAGGAATCCGTTATAAGTGAAATCAATTGGACTTGAAAGCTTATTACTAGTACATTGTTACTGTAAATTTTTATAAATTTATATTAATTTTACAAATGTTTGTGATTTTATGAAGTGTTGTTTTGTTTTATAAGTTGCTCTGTATTAGTCATCTTGAAATATTTATATCTTGAGCTAGAAAAAAAAAATTTTGAGTGAAACCAATTTGATTTGAAAGAAGATATATATCAATTTTATCATATTAAAATTTATGACTTTACTAAATACAGAAATGACTCAGTAGTATTGTAAACACATATGCTCTGTCATAAAATTATTACGTAATGTCGTTGACTTTAGAATGCGATAACTTGAGTTATATAGATCAGTTTTGAGTGAAACTAATTGTGTGTGAAAGCTTAAATATAACACTCTTTTTCTAAAAGTTTGATGCTAATGCATGGTGTGTATATATATATATATACATACTCATATAATTCCTATGTCAAACGCGTGTTCAATTGTGTGAATGGAGTAAACGATTACTCATATGTTATAATCAGATATATATTATATTATTATTATAGTTATATATTAATATATATATATATATATGTGTGTGTGTGTGTGTATATATATATATAGGGTTCACTCTAGCTAGATAAATTCTTCGTCTATATACGACAGGAGCGAGGGATAAGCGAGGGTAAGTGGGGCACCACTTACAGACTTAATTATGTCCAATCTTACTAAAAGAAGTTATTCAAGTAGAGGCATTGGGTGAAACCAAAGTAGTCTTTATGACTTAATTGTTAAGTAGATTTTATGTCGTTATATTACTCATGTCTAGTGGCTTAAATTGTTTGAAATATTTGAGGCTAGAGGTAGAAGAGGTATTTGAGTATAGCTTAAGAAGAAATAGTATTTTATTAAATTGAGGTATAGTTTGTCGAGACGATTTTTCATGCTTAGCACACCGTCATAGTTGGGAAATATCTATAATTGTTTTTATTAAATCTATGTTACTGAGTTTTATGTTCACTATGTTCGAGGTGATGTTTTCCAAGTAACAGGTACTCTTTTCTTATATTATGATTGTCCCAAGTTTTTTCACCTCATCAATGACTTCAGATTCACGAGATTTGAGGGTTTCATTGTCATCTTCCACTACCTTTTTCAATCTATTGGCCTCACCTTCAATGGTAGCCAAAAAGTCGGAAGCCACTTTAATCTTTCCCTTAACATTGGTTAATTTCACTTTATCCAAGTTCAAGTCCTAGTTGAGCTTCTTCTTCAATTGTTTGAATGCCTTTAACTTGATTTTCATCGTTTTTCCCAAGAATGTTATCTTGAGACCATTAGTATTAACTATTGAAAAAGCCCCAGAAACACCTAGTCCTTGAACCAAATCGTTGTCTCGGGGATATTCAACGACACTCCTTGAGAAGCATTGAACATCTTGTATCCCATAAGAAGCTGACACCTTGATATCTTTATTTCGAACAACTAGAATAGAGGGAGGTTGTTACAAACTGGTGGTAGGTTAATCAACTTTCTTGTTGGCTGCCCTGTTCGAATATTCTCTAAATTCATGTTCTTTCTTAGAAACATCCTTCATGAAACAATTCTACTAAAGTTAAGTTGAAGAAATTAAAACAAATAAGAAGGTGCAAAGGTAAATGCACTTACGCAATAAGCCCTCAAGACCATTGCTATCAAACCCATTATCAATTAGATCCATGCAACTGATGGGAACAAAATGCTCTAAAAACTCAACATTTTCTCGCTCTATTTCACTAAGTTTTCAGGGATCAAACCCCTTAACAGAAACATGATTAATAACCCAGTAAAATGGAAACCTATCTCCACCATGAACATCCAAAAGAATTTTTGGATGTGGATAACTCCCCCAAATCTTGAAAAACTTATTTTTGAAAACTTTATAAAAAGAAGGTTAAGAGCCAAAAATACAATTATTGGTAATGCCACAAAAAATAGTATGGAAACAAAAAATATCCCAACAGTTGAAGGTGTTGGAAAGCACAAGAAAAGGGTGTTTGAATTGTGTTTTTCCATTTTTGAAAGATACTTCGATTTCTATACATAAAAATATTCTTTATCAAAACATTTATCAAAACATTCAAAACATTCAGGTTTATTCAGAATAAGGTTGAATCATAAAGAACTAAGATGAGAGGAACATAAAGAGATAAAGAAAATAGATATTTTTATACTAGTTCACAACAGACTGTTGCTACATCTAGTCATCCCTTTACAGAGAGATTTTTCCTCAGTGCAGTCGAGGACTTAATCCACGATCTTAATTCATAGCATACAAGTATTCTTAATTTTTTTCTCTTCAAACTTTGAGTATTTTTCTCTAACCTCTCAAAGTTGTCATTGTCAAAATCCATCTTCAACTTTTGGCAACCTACCATTGACGTTCATGAGTGTTGTTGTTGTTAAGACAAACTCTCAAATTAAGTTTTGATGAAAATAAACAAAGATTAATTAAGAATATTAATTATGATTCTAAATGTTATGTTAATTTAATATGTGCTCTTGAGTGTTTTTATTAAAGATAGGAACCAAGCAAAGCAAAGAAATAAGATCAAAAATAGTCATGATCATAAACTGTACAAAACAGAGAAAGATCAGCAGAATCAAGAATGATTGTCACAGCCACTTCACCAATCTTTCTCCAACACTTTTACATTGATTCTGCCTTAATTCTTTATACCAATTTCATCAGTACATGGCAAGGAACAGATAGGAATCATTTTTACATAAAACGGTTCTCGGATCACTAAGATAAATCCTCATGAATCTAAGCATATCAAAAAACGGACTACAACTTTCTCCAGTCTGGAACTGTCAAGAAAGTTGAACAAAACTGAACTTCAAGATTGATTAAAAGTCCTCAGATTATCCAGAAGACTATCAGACCAGATTGATCATCTTTCTCCACCTATAGTCAACGTTCTCTATTTTTGAGAAGAACAATCTCTGTTTCTGCAGAAGAAGACTTCTCATTTCTGCAGAAAAATATTCACTCCTTTCCAAACAGTTTTGGATCAAATTAAGCATCCAGATCGAAGCCCAATTATCATCAAGTATTATCAAAGCTTAATGGGTCATTATAGCGCGCAGGAAGTATGTTTGAAATTAAGCAAAACAGCCCAAAACAGAAAGCCCAAAACTGTCACATGAATGGTGCACTTTGTCAACAGATTCCTTGCTTCTGTCAGAAGGAAAACAGAGCACTACCAACAGCTCTTTCGGGCCAGAATTAATTGCTCAAAACGTCTATAAAAGGAAGGCAAATTCGCAAGCATCATTTAAGAACTTCAAGTGCCAAGTATTCTCATTAAATCACATTCACTTGCATTCTTGAAGCTATCTCACTTACAAAAGAAATCAGGCTGAAATCGTTTCATACTTACAGATCATTTTTACTGAGTTCTTAATTCTGATTTCATTCTCAAACAAGAGTTGAGCATAATCAGTTTCAACCAATTCTTTAAATCATTGTTGTAAACTCATAACTATAAGGGTTGTTTATAGTTTGAGGTAGATAAAAGAGTTAACTGTAAAATCCTAGCAGATTCGTTAGGTAACTTGATTGAATCCTTTCTGGGTGGAAAGGAAGTGTAGTTACAGATCAAGGTTGATCTTTAACTGTGTTACCAAAAGATTGTTCTCCGTTCTTTGAACACTTAGTGAAAATCTCACAGTTGTGAGGACTGGACGTAGCCCACGTTGGGTGAACTAGGATATATCTTTGTGTGGTATCTCTTCCTTATCTCTATTTACATTCAGTTATTATTATTGTCAAAATTAAATAGAGAAAC
>JBBPBQ010020321.1:20683529-20700232 GCA_037974755.1 Cicer yamashitae | reverse complement strand
TAAAAGAGTTAACTGTAAAATCCTAGCAGATTCGTTAGGTAACTTGATTGAATCCTTTCTGGGTGGAAAGGAAGTGTAGTTACAGATCAAGGTTGATCTTTAACTGTGTTACCAAAAGATTGTTCTCCGTTCTTTGAACACTTAGTGAAAATCTCACAGTTGTGAGGACTGGACGTAGCCCACGTTGGGTGAACTAGGATATATCTTTGTGTGGTATCTCTTCCTTATCTCTATTTACATTCAGTTATTATTATTGTCAAAATTAAATAGAGAAACTAAAAACTGTGATTTTTACTAATCAAGAACGTTCTACATTTTCTGTTTTAAAACCAAGAACGTTCTCCGTTTCTATCTTCATAACCAAGATCATTCTTGAGTTGTTTTTTCTTAAGTTTTTAACAGGAAATTTTAAATAGGCAAGATTACAATTCAAACCCCCTTCCTTGTAACTTGACATTGCAACTTCAGTTGTACCTTTCCAGGTACCTCTTAGCGGTGAGAGAGTTGTTGCCACTATCAGATTGATTTACATTCGTTCTAGTTGGTGTCTGAATTGACACAAAGTTTGTTTCTATGATTCTAACTATCATTAAGAGGATGTTACATATCAAGTCCTTTATCAGTACAAGTGTGTGAAAAAACTTTGACTGATTTACATCAATTCTAATAACTCACTATTGTGAGGATTTATCATTCATACTTTTCTTATGATATGTCCTTGGCTTTTTCAAAATTTCTTCTTAACACATTTACTTTTCATTCTTTCTCTCACCCACACTATTACTTGAGCGATTTCTTTTTCAATAAAGAGAAGAAATGTTCGTTGAGAATATTACCGTTGGAGATTTTCAATCACAATTTAAGACAGATTTGTCTTTAAGATGTATCCATATATATCTTCATAATGATTATATTATCTTCAATTTTAAGAGAGCACATCTCAGAGGATGTTACACAAACTTTCAGACAGTTTAACAAATTCAAGATGTTGACTAGATGATAAACAGATTTGTCTTCTTTAAAGCGTTGACTATTCAAATCGTTAACTTTCCAAAGTTTTGACTTTCATCAAAGTCACACAATACAATGTTTGTCGAAATAATTAGAGGCAGACGATCATTTTGCTTGACATACTTATCAGAGGTTGACACATTAATCAGAGACAGACGATCATTTTTCCTAACACACTTATCAGAGGCAGAGCATTCAGATCGTTGCTTGAATTGACGGATTCACCGGAGGCGTGTTTGAGAGAGCGTTCATTAGAGTCATAAACACATTAATGAAATACACTATGAATTTGTTTAATAAATTCTCTTTTATTTGTTCATCAAATGATCTAACTTGTACCATAACATAGACTTTATTATATACTTCACTTAGAGCTTTCTTCTTTTGATCTTTCGGTCAGAGGATCAAGACAGGTTTTAGTCAGAGGCAGATAATTATTGTAGCGCTCTTTTCTTTCGTCTTCAGAGGGACAATCATTGACTTAAATTTATTTTGTCTTTAATGCTTTGATTCGAACTTTAGATTGTCAGATGCATATTGGAATACTTCTTATTATTATATTATGACTTGCTTTATTAGTAAACATAATTACTTGTTTATTAGGTAATAATATTCTTCGAGTTTAGAAACACTTAGATTATTATATCTAATTTACTTGTAATTTATGCTACCTTAAAATAGATAGACATTAATATAAATCTTTGTCTTCGAACTTAATATGCAGACTTAGCAAATATAGTTAGGGAATAATTGTTCTTTATTTGTTTGTTTTTTTATCATCAATACATCAACCAGAGAATTGTCGCTAAAACCACTTTTCCACTAACAATAGTAAGGTGTATGTTCAAACATTTACACATTATTTGGAAAGCCCTAATAAAACCCCAACTATTGGGATGGAGTTAGGAAGGAGCAATGGTTAAAGCACACACAATGTTGCAATCAAACTCGATAAAAGGTGGTTCTAGTTTAAAAATATCAAAAATACAAGCATACATGTGAGTCAATTTAGGAACAACACCCTAAAACGAGAAAGGCAAATTGGACCCCCATCCCTACAGGGTTCTAGAACAATGTCATCTTCACTAAATTTCAACAATTTATTTCCTAATCAAAACTTCATGACAAAATCCTATAATTAGAAATCAGAAGATATGTTTCTGACTTCCTTAGTAAACCAATCGCCTTGGAGACTCTCGGAATCCATAATCAGCTTTACAAGTCTACAACTCATTGAAAAGACACTCTTAAATCCTAAGGTAGAGGAAACATTTATGTCTATATTATTGTTACTCTCTCCAGAAGAAGGAAAAAGCCTTAAGTCCTCCTTAAAATGCATATCCCAATCTTTCGTTGTACCCCTATGAGCGAGCATTATAGCCTCGTCGAGAAAGAGAAACAGAGAGGAGGTTCCACAAACTCTTCACCTTCGTTAATCAACTACCTTTTTTGTCAACATTAATCAACACTTTAAGAATTACAATGGGAAAAAAATATTAAAGTAAAGGATATGAAAGATACCTCATCCAAATAAGAGGATAGAGCTGTTATCTTAATCTCTTGAGAACTGCTTCTAAACCTCTTGATAAATGGTATACGTGAGTATTTGGCAAGGTCAAAGAAATTACCAAACCTATTTAGTGTAAAAAAGACATGGAAAAGGTGATAAATCCCTAAAGTCATAGCTAGTCATAAGTCAAGTCATTAATGAATGTCCTTTTGAATTCAAATATTTCAAAATCACAGGATTTCGTGCATTACGAAGCATGCTTCTAAAACATTGTTACTTGAATCGAGATCATGTAAAACAAGTGTGACAAAAAGAAAGTGAACATCTGTGTCTATTCAATATTGTGTATAGTGTGTCTATTTGAAACACATTTATTGAATGTGATGGCACATTTCAAACCCATAGGATCGCGTCCTAGATGATGGAAGGCTTAGAGTGATCTTAAGCATTTCAGTTCTTATGCCTAGGGGGTTGTGGACCGTCATAATATTATTTACTCATGTCGAGATCTTATAAACTTAAGCATTTCAACCCTCATGCTTTAGGGGCTATGGACCATCACAATATTCTTTACTCGAATCGAGATCATATAAGCTTAAGTTTTTCAACCTATCAACACTTATGCTTATGGGTTGTGGATTGTCATAATATTCCTCGCTCGGATCGAAACTATAGTGGCCTAATCATAAGTGATTGAAGCCTAACCCAAGTTCCAGAAGTCTGAGTTAACCTAATATGAGAGTAGGATTTCATAGAGGAGTGGAGATTAAAAAAAATAGATGGATTAACCCCAAGGTAAAATCCAAGAAGGTAGGGGAAATTACCGAGTTAATAGACCCCTAAAACCTTTACTATGAAGAAAATATATTTCATTCATTAATACTCACCCCCAAACATCTGAGTCTTGGTCACGACACATCACCGAAAGGCTCGTTAAAAACAAAACACTCTCATGAGGCAACCAATATGAGGTCTTACTTTTGATTCTCATCATTGGCGAGTTCTCAAAAGTTATGTTGGAACTTCTTCTCAGTAGTTCAACGAAAGCTTCCAAGTTTGCACCAACCTCACTAAGAACCAACACCAAACCAATTGAAAAGTGTATACCAAACTTAATTGATTCTCGCCCCCCGTCTAGTGGCAATTTTATTCCACACTCTCTTAGCATATGAAAACTCATCTCCATGAGATAAGAAAATTGTACCAATATATTTTACAATTTTTCATTTTCTATTTATTCTAATTTTCTAAGTAAATTCACAATTTATATAAGTTAATATATTAATTTTTTTAAGTTACATTGAGAAATAGTATTGATCTTGAACCCCATACAAACGTATGGATATCTTACTAGTTTTATTATAAAGATATATAATAAAAAGTAATTAAAAGGAAACAAAAGAAAGAAGTATAAATTGAATAATTCTTCTTGAAATATCAATACACAATATGAAGGAGATAGAGGGTTTATTTAAAAACATACTCATTTCTGTCAAAAAAATTAAAAATAAAAACATCCTCATTTGGAGGGAAAGACGGAGGAATGATATAATTAACAAAACTAACTCCTACCAAAAATGTAAATTATAACTAATCGATAGAAAGGGCCAACTAACAACAAAATAGAAAATATTTTTTTATATAATATTATTTATCAATGTTTATATTTAGCATCATAGTGAAATTACTCTATCAACCTCACCTTCTATAAAAGATTACAAAGATCTCACCACATATATAGTTTGATACTATTTTCGTTTTTATATGTAAAATCTTTTTGTAAAAAAATATGTCTTTTTATAAAATGTTATCTTTAAATTATAAGAAATATTAATTAATTTTTCTCAAAATAGTCCAAATTTAATATAAAAAATTAAAAGATCAATTATTTCTCAGACCAACTATTTCTCTTTTTCAATAATTGAACGATAATCTTAGAAATAAAATGTATATTATTATAATAAATTTAATATGAAAATTATTTTTCTTTATTTTTTTGCATTGATCAAGGATCTCTTATATATAGAGATAGAGAATCTCTTATATATAGAGATAGAGATAATGTTTTCTATATTTCAATTTTGTTGTTGAATTACAAATTGTTTGAAAGCCATAATTCAATTGATAAAAAATGAAACGTGTGGATGTGGTTAATTGAAAACCGTGCATAGCATTGTCAAATGTGACTTACAGCAATGTATATATTTTACTCTAGCTGCTTGTAGAAACACAAATCGTTGCATATATGTAGGTGACAATTTTATAGTAGGGGGGATGTATGTCTCAAAGTTGTAAATTTGTAGAAGATTTACTTGCCTCTTCAAACCGTTGACAAGCTTAACCATGGTTCATATATTATAAATATTAAGATTTATCTAGACATATATAGCATTAGACCCATGTACCTAACCGATATCAGATTTAGATTTAGAAGTCTAAATTGAAATTGGGCCTAAATTTTAGTGTAAGGTTACTAAACTAATTCTTAGGTCATATAGAACATCCATGTCAAGGGATTTTACCTTGATTTGTTCACAGATTCTTTCATCTAATTGTAGAAAGTGTTTTAAAAATTATGACTGACATAGTTACAAGAAATTGAAAATTAGGTGGTAGGGTTCCTATTTTAGTTTGACGCATTAAATATTTTTTATTTTTAATTAGAATGTCAGATTTAACATACTTGGTGAAAGGAAAGCATAAGTGATGATTGACTTGTTAATTTTAGTTTCTCTTTAAACAATGACAATTGTATTGTTTTAGAATCTCCCCCAATTGAACTCCAAAAATTATTATTTTTTAATTTATGGGAGGTTTGCATACCTAAATATGTTCGACTAGCTGTTTAATTTCATTTTTGGGCTTCGGCCCTTTAAAAAAAACATTCATCTCAATATTAATTAAGTTTGTGGACTATGTCTAGAGTGCACCTACAAGAGTACTAGTGATGATACAACTCATCGAGAAAAAAAATTGAATAACAAAGTCAGTAAACTGTACAAGCATGTGCTTAATTTATGATAATGAGTGAATGATAAATTTCTAGCTTGACCCTGATAAGGTCAGTCCATTGTATATTTTTCGGCATATCACATTCATAACGTAGCGTAATAACTTTGCCAATTGTTAGTGAAATTTATAAAATCTAAGTGTATAACACCCACGGTTCCTAATATAAGAAGAACAAAAATTACAAAAATCACAATGACTTCTAATTATACTCACAGAAATAAATATTTTATATCTATACAATTTGGTCATGAAAATAACAGCGATATTTATAAAGTCTTTAAATTATTGTACCATAATTCATTTTCATCAAAGGTCGCAATTTATGTTTAGTGTTACTACTTAATTAGTCGATCGACTACCAACAAGAGATCTTCTTACAGCTTATGAAATTAATTGAAAAAACTTGTTGAATCTGTATACTATTTCATATGTCTGAATGTATATATATGCATTCCTATGATAGGAAAGTCAACTATAAAATCAATCTAAAAAATAAACTCACCATTCTAATCATTAATTCTTAACTTAATCAAGAAATATGATATTTGCTAGCCATCATATTAACACTCTCTCTCAAATTGGTGCATAGATATTACATATGCTCAACTTGAATAACACTAAATGAAATTGATCGTTATGAACAGTACGTGTCATCATATCAGCTAGTTAATATGCACTTTTAATATAAGGAACATTTATTCTGCAAGTGTCCAAGTTATCCTTCATGTAGTTCCTATCAAGTTCAATATTGTAGTGGATTATTTGCAATCTTAATAGTTGTCGTATTATCACAAAAAAGTGTCGTCGGTTTATCTGAAGTGAACCCTATTTCAGTTAGGAGAATATTAAACCTTGTAAACTCTATAGTTGCATGGTAAAGATCACGATATTTAGCTTCTGCACTGCATAGCGGCACTTCTTTTTGTCTCTTGCTTCTTCAAGTCACAAAATTTCCCTCAACAAGTGACCAATAACTCAATGTAGATTTTCTATCCAATTTAGACCAAGAGAAATATGAATCTATGTTACCAACAATGTCCAAATGGCCATGTCTTGAGAACATTATACCTTTTCCTAGTGATGAATTAAGATAAGCCAATATATGATTCACTAGAATCATGTTTTGCTTACTAGGATTGTGCATAAACTGACTCATGGCACCGACCACGTATGATATATCATGTGTGAGTTAGATAGATCAACTTTCTAACCAACTTTTGATATCCTTTTTTATTTGTTGGAATTTGATTAGGAATGTTCACTTCAATTATTGTGTCCATCGGTTGACAAGCCAAGTTACATGTTTTAGCCAAGAGATCCAATGTATACGTTCGTTTTGAGAGGAAAAAAACATGTTTAGATTAAGATACTTCAATGCCAAGGAAGTATTTCAAATCTCCCAAATCCTTCATTTTGAATTCCATGGCCAAATAGTCTTGAAAGCTCCCCTATCTCAGAGAGGTTACTACCTAGGGCAATCATATCATCAATGTCAACAATAAGAATGGTAATATTTGTACCAACTCTCTTGTAAAATAGTGTCTTATTTTCCATAGCTTGCTTGAACTCATATTTCTTCAAAGAATTACTAAACCTCCCAAACCATGTTGTTGGTGATTGCTTCAATCCATACAAAGCCTTCTTCAATTTGCACATCTTACCATATTTTGGTGTAAATCCAAGAGAAGGATCCATATAGACCTTTTCCAAAATATTATTGTGTAGAAAAGCTTTCTTAACATCGAGTTTCCTCAACGTTCAGACTAGATTAACCGCAAGAGAGATTATGACTCTAACGGTGCTCATTTTGGCCATTGGAGCAAGTGTTTCTTGATAGTCAATTTCATTAGTCTAGGTGTATCCCTTAGCAACCAATATGGCGTTGTATTTGTCAACTATTCCATTTAACTTGTACTTCACTAAAAAAATCCACTTACATTCAACCGTTTTTTTGTCTTTAGGAAGCCTGACCATCTCCCAAGAATGTACCTCAAGATTTGTCTAAGAAAAGTCATTTGTTGTTGTGGTAGTATCATTGATAGGGGTATTGGGATGAGCATCTTTATTTTGCCTTGTATAACACTTATTGAATAAACTATTTGGCCCCTCCCTTTTTTCACTAGTTATGTGCTCATCTTCTATATGGTAGTTATGTGCTCGGCTTCTATATGGTCTGAGGAATTTATAGACTTCTCTAGACTATCCATTAGTTCCTCCTCAAATTCCCCTAGACCATCAACTATGCCATGTACCAATGGCTCCTCTTGACAATCAATTATGTCCTCTATGGATTCCCCCTAACCACCAACTATGTCCTTCATGAGCTCCCTTTGTCCACCTGAGATCCAAAATCACTTTTCATCTCCAGAGAAATAAGACTCATATTCAAAAAATTGAACATCCATGATAACAAAGTATTTCATGATAGAAGGATTATAGCATTTATATCCCATTTGAGAGTCTGAGTAACCAAAAAAGACACATTTAGAGCACGCGGATCAAGCTTGTCCCTCTAGTATGAATGAACATGAACATAACATACACAACCAAAAAAACAATGACAAATATATATAAGGTAGAAAAAATAAAGTAAAATTAAGATAACATTCGGAAAGGTGTTTGATAGTCAATGGCACATGCAGGCATTTGATTCATAAGAAAAACATCAATCATGATAGCATCAGCCCAAAAACATTTAGGAACATGCATAGTAAAGCATTAAGTCCAAGCCACCACAAGAATGTGTCATTTTTTCCGCTCTGCTATACCGTTCATTTGTTGTGCTATACCGTTCATTTGTTGTGTATAAGTAAATGTTATTGAATATAAAATTTCTTTTTCTTTTTTAAGAGAAAAAATTGCAAGAAAATTATTTTTAAACTCATGGTTATTGTCAGAATGAAACACTTTAATCCCGAGTGTTGAATTGAGTTACTATCATTTTTGTAAATTTTGGAATGACATTTAAAACTTATGTTTAGATTTTAGCAAATATACCCAACAACTCACTCTAGTATAATAATCAATGAAAGACATAAAATATCTATGACCCAAGGTTGAAGGAATAGAGAAAGGATCCCAATCATCCATAAAAACACTAAGGAAAAAAAAAAAAGAACTTTTATTAATACTTATTTTGAAAGGTACAAAATGAATTTTAGCATAAATTCAATGTTCACAACATAAACTAAAAACATGAGTCCTTCTGAACAACTGAGGGAACAAACGTTCTTAAGTACGAAAAAGATAGATAACCCAACCAAGAGTGCCATGAGAGAATCTTCAATCTCTTAGAAGACTCTTGTGTTACTTGAAGAATTATATCTGTGTTTTGTTACAATCCTTTTGCCCCTTTGAAGTAATAGAGACCTCCTCTCTCCCTACCACACCAATCGTCATCTTCATAAGATTTTCTTGAAACACATAATGTGAAAAATGAAAGATTACATAACAATTAAGATTGTCGTTGATGGCAAACTGGAAAAACTTGTTGAATTTGTATACTACTCCATATATGTCTAAAGCTGTGTATATAGGTAGTATTCATTCCTATTCTAGGAAAGTCAACGATACAATCAATCTAAAAAATAAACACATGATTCTAATGATTAATTCCTAACTTAATCAGGAAACATGATTTTTTGCTAGTTGTCATGTTAACTGAATTATTCTTTCTTCTCATGGTACGTTTTCTGAAAATTGTAGCCACACTTTTTTTTTCTTCTCTTTTCTCTTTAGAGTTTGGGCTGCAACATATAATTTGTTAGGATTTAGTATTGTTTTACCAAGAAACAGTTGAGAATTTTTTGTTAACATGGGCATCTCTTTCGGAGTATAAAGTTCAAAAGATTCAGGTGTAGTATCCAGTGTTTATGGTTATTACACAGTAGAGTTATTACTCAAATAAAAATTAATTTCTTAGGATTGATTGTTAGCAAAAGCGGGAGTATTCATCATTTTAAGACGAATCTAGAAATCAGTCGACAAAATTTATTAAAATATTACACACTGACACGTAGATAATAATGACAATTTAAAAAATAAAAGTGATTAAATATTTGTTAGTATCGAACATCTAGTATCTTGAATGTAAATATCAAATATTACATCTATTATCTATTATAATAATTAAAACAGAACCTCAAAATTCTTCATCTACGCCACATCCTCAAATATTTGCCAACTCACTAAAATTCTGATGTGGCACATTCCAAATTCATCTTCTTTTCCATATATAATGCAAACCTTTTTAACTTACCCAAATACAATTATTTTATATATTAAATAATTTCAGCTTTAATTTATCACTCAATGACTCATCAATACACTTAAAAAAGCTCTAATTACTCATCAAAACTTTTATTTCAATAACTCATACAAAAAAATACAAACTATCCAATATCTTCAAATCATCACAATGAAGAATTTTGGGGTTCTATTTAATTATTATAATAGATATTCAAGTTCATATATCAATATTATTGCATAGGAAATAAGGTTTTTTTTCCTATGTTGAATGTGTCTCCCATAACATTTTTTCTTTTTATAATTAAAAAAACACAAATTATAATTGAAAAAAAAATGAATAATATTAAATATTTGGAAATAAATAACTTCTAACTATTTCATTATTCACTCGAAACTTTCTATGTCTTAAACATTTACAAACTTTTCTTGCCTATAATTTTTTTCAACCACTCTTGAAGTTTCTTGACCCTGTCAAATAATTATTTGAAAATTTCAAGGCACACGAAAAAGTACATAAATTTGAAAACGTGAAAAAGTGCATAAATTTATAAATTTAATGTTTCAAAACTAATATATATTATATAAAATGAAGAAATATTATAGCTAAATGTATAACTTTAACAATAAATAAATACATAACTATTTAACAAATATATTATTAGAAGAACCACTTCAATGAAATCAAAAAGCTTGAATAAACCAATTCCACATTTAAATATATTTTGCATAAGTTGTATTAGTCAACAATGTTTTACTTTTTCTTTTACTAAAGCAAACCTAGCTTATATATAATTATTCAAAATTATATTTACCTTTAAGTACATAAATATTTGAGTATATTCTACTGTAAAACAAAATTAACATTACCTTTAAATTACATATTATTGTTATTTTATATTCAGTAATATATTAAATTCTACCACGCAACGCGCGGGTTAGTATCTAGTTAATAATAATAATTGGAGCTATTAGAATTTTGGGAGAGGGATCGAAACTCACCCTTAATACACCTAGATTCATCCATGTTAGTAGATCCTATCATATGTTTATTTTATATAACTTTCTTCATTCTAATAGATTTGGAATAGTCCTTGTACTCCGTTTAATATCTTTTGATTATAAAAAAATCTAATATTAAGTATGTGACTTTTTAGTGAACATACTTCTCACATTAAATAGGAGTATAAAAAATATTGTAGCAATTATAATATATAGCTTGAAATATGTATATTTTTGTTAAAGACGAACAAAAAACGCACCAAAAATTTTCATATAATAAAGACTAGAGTAACAAATGCACTAGCAATTGTACTAAACAATTGGAATAGCATTAAATAATTTCAATGATAAAATAGTAATGTATAATTCTTATTATTTTTATTAAAATGATATATCCATTCAAATTATTGGAGTATATTTAAAACAACACAAATTAAAATTATTAAAATTGAAAATGATGAATATGAGGAAGAAAAAAAAAATTCAATGCATTCAAGCTAACAATATAAAAAGACAAAATCAAATTGTCTACAAATGTGATAAAATCAAAATGTCTAGAATACCCATACCTCTGAATTTGTAACTTTGACAAAATCAATGTCATTAATTGAATTTGTAAAGGACTAAGATTGACTTGACAATTCGAACCAACAAAAACCTCACAAAGACGAGACACTAAATACCGCCGCACCTAAACAACAAACACACAAAAATACGAAAAGAAAACAAATCTACGTCGAAGAAAAAAATAATGTAAGTAGTCATTCCATACCAAAAATGACCCAAAACCACCATCTCTAGTGAACAAAGAATAAGAGAAGAAGTTTAGATGGAGGAGGCAGCTAGGATTTATAATAAATTTAGGTAATATGAGATTTATCTAGCGGGTTGGAGTACCCTTGTACTCCCATGAATAAATTGTTTATAAAAAAATGCAATCAATTACAACATTTAAAAGGAAGAGATAAATTTGTTAACCAATTGTGGTTGGATTTTCCATTCACACTTGTTGTCATTTGAGTTTAAATTCGAAATTTCGCAATTAATAGATTATACATAATTTTCACCGTAAATATTCGATGAATTTGGTGGTTTGTTCCCTAACCTTGTTGAAAGTGCGCGCATCCTAATCTAAACTTTTTCCTATAAAGTATAATAGTACTTAAATCTGCTAAAATGTAAAGGAGGTAGTGTAAACAGAGAAACATCTACATTAGAGTAAAATGCTGGAAATATACAGAGTATTTTTTTTTTCTAAGGGCATGAGATTCAAGCTTTTCTGGGAGGCTCGTCGGTGGTGGTTTCTACTACAACGAGTGGTTAGAGTGACGATTATTCTACACGAGAGAAGTGAGGAGAGGTTTGTAAGGAAAGAATAGTTTATGTTTTTAAGGGTTTTTATAAATTGGCTTTTGATTTAAGGTCGAAATTGAGAAAGTACCCTCTGTATAAAACACATGTCATCGTATTGTGTTAAAATAATGTGTCAGCATATCATTTATGTATTATTTTTTGCTAACTCCAATGGTTTGGTCTAGTGGTTAAAAGATAGATATTGGATTCAATAAGTTGTGGGTTCGATCCTTTGTCTTTGGAGGAAGGCAGATAAGTCCTGTCGTGATAGTTAGAAATCTGAATCCTTTTATGGAAGTTGCACATACCAAAAAAAAATTAAACGGATCCAAAAATATGGTGGTCCTTTTGTGGAGCATAATGGTCCAATACATCAAAAGGTTGCCCTTGAATCAAAGTGCCCATACAAACTACAAGCATGCGCATCAAAGTTCATTCTTTAATGAAAGGGATGGATCCAAAAGTGAGTTGGACAGATCATGGTACTCATCTCTAATACTTCAAAAACAAGAACTTCTGCAAACTTGTGTCTTTCAGGCAAAAAAAGAACTTGTTTCTGTGTTATGAAAGGTATTAGAACAAGTATGCATTTTTATGTTCTTTCATTTAAGAGGAACTGGCTCAAAAGCGAAATTATTTTGCATTAGTATGCAAGAGTCTTCAACTTCTTCGAGAAATTACCCCATAACGTTATTAAAAGGGCACTAAAATATAGGACAACGATTATTTTGGATCACTAGATTGTGAAATTGCAGAAATTAAATGAATAATTAAGGTTTAAGAAAATTAACGATCTAAATAAATAAAAATTGAAGATACATCTCGTTTCGAAATCAATTTGCTAGAAAAAAATCTGATATTGAATAATGTTGTCTGTGTTTTATTTTTGGTCAAAATGTTCTCTTCATTTTGAAATGCCCGTTATCATGTACAAAAAAGTAGGGAATACCATCCCGAATCCTATTCGTCAATTTGTATCTGACATCCTCTGCTAACAAAACAGAGGTGTCAAAATCAACCAGCACAACGGCACGGCCTATTAGCCAATATTTTAAATCAGGCAGAAATAGAAATGTTAACACAAAAACAATTGGTTTATTTTGGCAAGATCAATTGCCACATATTAAAAATTGGTTCAATTGGGCAGCCAAATTCAAACACCATTGATTTTTGAAAAATGATTATCAGTAAAAGTACCAACAATTATGGCTAGCTCAGTATTAAAAATTTGCAGGTCAGTCTTGATCTGGCTTATTTATGAATCCAGGACGCTGACCAATTGACCAATTGACAGCTCTATTCGAAATTAATCCAGCTAAAAATTGCAAAACAGTTGACTGCAGTAGTATGTCACAAAACTAGTGAAGGGTTGATTATCAGTAATATGAATAAATAAAGACAAAATTTTTGATAAAATTGTCACAAAACTAGTTAAGGGTTGACACTAAAGATGTCTTAGGGTATCAACTTAAAGGTTGTCCGATAAACATTGTCTCATCCAAAGCAAATGACATCAACATGAAAGGTACCAAATACTGTTGCACTATCAAAAACAAATGAAGTCATATATAAGTTGGAAAACACTACAATTAAGCAGCACCCTTTCCCTTCTTCCTCTGTAACTTCTTCATGTAAAATTCCAGTTCCTTACCTTCAAGGATGTACCTACAGAAATAAAATAAAAACAAAACCAGTGTAAACAATAAAACAAATATGAAGTTCAGCCCAAAATATTCTGAAACAAGCAGAATTATGCATACCCATCAGCCCTGCCACATTGACCAGGGCGAGATGATATACAGGCCAGCAAACGACCACCACCAAACTGCTCTTCAATGTGGGAATCTAGCTGACGATCTTTTTGACGGTTCTCAAGTTTCCTCTGCACATGATTACTTTTCTTGGCTTCTTCAGCAGCGGCTTCAACGTCCTGGAAATTAGATATGAAAGGTTGAGAATAAACACATCAGATTTGAAGGAAGTGTCAACTACTGCACAGTAGAATGCACGAGAATTTAATCCACAAAATGATAAATTACAGTACCCTTAAAGGCAAACATGTTAGAATATGACTAGTGCTTACTTTCAATTTCAACATACAATATACGATATATTTTTCTTATATAAATATTTGAAAAGGCAGTCATTTCGAAACTAAATGAGATATGCAAAATAACATCACCTTCCACAAATATAAATGAAGCCATATACCATAGGACAATGTATATAAGTGTGTATAACAGAAAAGTTTCCAAAACTATCACCTCTGCAGCATCCTTCTTGGTTGCAGCCGATTTCTTTTTTCTACCAATTTCAACACCATAGTGCTGAAGGTACCACTGCTTGAATGGTGCAGCGTCCACCTGGACAATAGCACCCTTAACAAGAGTCTGCGTTCGGACAAGCTCGTTATTTGAGGCATTGTAAACCACATCCAGAAGACGAGTCTTGCGAGTTACTGCTTCACTACCCCATGAGAAGTTACCAGTATCCAATCTAAGAGCTCTCCACTTCACATTACCCCCTCGAACACGGATCCTCCTAACTGTCTTGTTGCTTGATAATTTAGTGTTTGCTGGCTGACGACCAAGCTCGTACCTATACAAAACCAGCACAAATATCATAAGCTTAAATAATAATTAACTGGGGTAAGTACAGCATCACAAAAAGAAAACCAACACATCAGAAAATATTTATCATCATAAAAATTAGGATCGATCAAAAAGTGCAAACAGAAAAATCACAATCATATTTCACATGAAAAAATAACTAGTAATCAGCATACTATATTGTATTCAGCAACAGACAAGATAGAATATCTATGTCAGTATTAACCCTCAGCAGCTGTGTTTACTTTAGTTTCTTTATTATAGAAGAAATATCTTCTTCCCCTTTAGTATACATCCTCTGTTAGTGATTTGATCAATATCCATCCTCAACAAAACAAAAAGACAAGCTTCATACCCCAAAAGCTTAGAAATATAAAATAATAATAATAATTTAAAAAGGATAATTGAAACTATGGCATCAAATAATGTCCAGAATTGCATAATAAGACTGACTCTAAGCAACCAAATCAGGTCAGGTGGCAAAGAAAGACAAACTCATCCAGTTATCCAGAAAGCAGAATAAGAACAAACAATGAAACACATGCAACAAACAGATGTTGGTACTAAAGGACTTTAATGAAAAGTGTAAAATTCAAAATTGACGATAGCTAGATCTGATATCTGACAGATAAACTTGAAGCAGACCAGTAACCGTCCACCAAAACATCACAAAAAAACATCAGCAAAAACATCCCAAACAAAATAACATTAAAATCAACGAAAATAAATAAACAAACAAACCAATTAAACTATCATTGAACAAAAGCAACTTCAGGGAGATAACGCATTTATGAAGATAATGAATGAAATTAAAAATCGATTTGATAAATTTTGAAAGGAAAGGGAATTACTTTCTCTTCTTTCTCCAGGCCTTCTTCTTGCCACCAGTGGCACGCCTCTTGTGCATGGAATCCCTAGAAATACCTGTTGATAAACAACAACAAAAGACACATTAGACCTCGAACAAATGCAAACACGTAGTAGAGAATTGAACTGAGAGATCGGAGAAGAACGATGGAGATGAATCATACCCATCTTGATGAAGCTTGAACTCGCTCTCTCTCTTTTTCTCCCTCTCCCTCTCTCTGTATCTATGTGACGACTATGTTTATGATAAACCCTAACATATATCCAACCTACATGGGTCACAAAATTGGGCTTATTGGGCTTTTTTTTTTAAAATAGGGTGACAAAATAGGGCCTATGGATATACAATCCATAAACATGGGCTTATTATAATTGTAATGTTTTACGTGTTTGCGCTGATTTTTTATTTTTTATTTTTGAGATTTTCCCTCTTTTATATTTTTAAAAGTTTTTAAAATTTAATATTTTTTATGGATTTGAATCCTCTTTAGAATAACTAATTTGAATTTTTTTTTTTTTTAATTCACCAATTTGGATATGTATATATTAATTTGAAATTTTTCAAAAAAAATCTACACCTTTGAATTAATCTGAAAATGTAATATATATTCAAATCAACATTCACATCTCTTGATTAGTTAATTAAAAAGTGTAAAAAATTCTGAAAAATTATAAGTTAATATTTACACATCAATAATCGATCTAAACAAGTCCTGTTTGAATTGGTTAATCCATAAAGGGTTAAAATCAAAAGAAAAAAACATAGATTTTGAAGGTTTTTAAGAATTTAAGAGAGTGGAAAAAGAAACTCGTTTTTTTAGTAGTTTTTAAGAGTTGATTTGTTTAATTTACTTATTTCATAAAAAAAATTACCTTTTTCAAAATATCATAACTTTAGAAAATTTATAGTTGTTTGTTACAGCTTTTTAGAAAATTATATTTTGAAGAAAAGAATTTTAAAAAATACTTATGAGAAGCTATTTTCTTCTAAAAAAATTATTTTTCATAACTGATTTTTTTTAAATAGTTATTTTTATAGACAGATAAACAGTTTCCCTTTTCCTTAAAATCTCTAAAAAACTAGTCTCTATATT
>JBBPBQ010020321.1:20630039-20683004 GCA_037974755.1 Cicer yamashitae | reverse complement strand
GCGTTCTAAATTGATTAGGAAAAACAAATTATTAGAACACCTTTGATAATGTAACTTTTGTGATATTGTAACTTATTATGAATGATTTAAGTAGATTTTGTAGGTTATATCACTTTGTAGCAAATTATTTAGTTTTTGTTAAGAAAAACTTCCTTCAACACCTTAAATGACTTAGGATTTACATATGCAAAGAGAAACATAAATTTTGTCTTGTTCAAATTTACATTTTTATTTTCATATAAATAATGTCGTTTAAAAATATACTTCTAAAATCAGATATCATGTTTTAGAAATGGAGTTTAAAAATTAACCCATTTTTTGTTTCAATGATATAATGCTTGTTTTTTACTAATAATGATGCAATATTTAAGAACCCTTTTTATTTATATTTAATTTTTTTTCAACTTAAAATATTAATTCATGTTTTTTATTTAATGTGAAAATTATTAAATTAAAAATTAATTTTTTTTACAATGATTGAAAAGATAAAAACATGATATTATATATTAAAAATGGTAATTTAAATAACATTATATAATTAATAAAATTAATTAAAATTTCATTATGTTAATGTTTGTTCTCAAATAATATCCACTTAAGTGTTTTTTTTCTATTAACTGTCACGATCCGGAAACTAAACGACGTGACCGGCGCACAAGCTATACTCATAGCCTGGTAAGCCTACTCACTAACTTAACAATCAAGCGACTAAATAGTTCTCAATAACCATTTAAAAATATATATATAATTTTCTTTAAAATTTCGATAGAGTATCCTCTGTAACTTCAACGTTTCCAAATTTATAAAATTTCTGTTTAAACTTTCAATACAGTCATAATCCAAAAAGCATAATCTAAAATTCAATACATCTCCCAAAAAACTTTCTAGACTCAAATAGCTGCAAAATACATTATGACTCAACAGAATATACAAAAAAAAGGTCCTCGATCAAAGAGGCCTACCAAAAAAATTTATGATCGAGACTTGAATCTACTAACAGCTTGCTACTCAGCTGCCTGTGAATCTGAAAAAATAAACAACAGGAAGGGGTAAGTCACAAAGACTTAATGAGGAGACAACAATCACTATCAACTAGAAGGGAAACACAAAAAGTCACGAATATTTGTTATACAATCTTGTGGTAATTATGTTAAACAATATTACTTAAAAATCTAGATAATTCTCAAATAAAATATACACATATAATTTAGCCGTTCAGATAGAAATATTAAAAATCCAATTAATATCGAAGCGAAATCAAAATGAACAACCTTAAAATCATCATAGAAAATCAAACAAGTAAAAATACAAATTATTGAGAACCAAGAGGCGGTTTCATCTCATCGATAGCCCTTTCCTCCTAAGGGTGGCATTTCCCTTAGGGGTGGCTCCATCTAACGGCTAGCTCTCTCCTCTCAATCCCGCAACCCATAATCACGCATCAACTATGGAGCTTACGTTGTTAGCTCTCTCCTCCTACGGATATTATCTCTCATAGGGGTGGCTCCATCTAACGGTAACTCTCCCTAATCAAAACGATGTAACTAGGTGCACTTAACGCCGTTAACGATTTCATAATTATAACAACGATTTCCCAAAACACGTTTTTAAAAAAAATCATCTCTCATTTCATCGTAATTCATGGAAAACATATTCAATCGCATAACAATTCAATATTTAAATACTTTTAACTCATACATAAATCAAACTAATAACATATTATATAACAAAGACCATTAAAATAAATAAATGATGAAATCGAGAAAAATTCAAAGGTTGTGTTTCCCAAATTTTTAAATAAATACTTTAACATAGAAAACGAATAAAATAATAATGATAGCAAAAATAAAAATATGACAATGACCGTCGTCTACTCACAACTATGGAGAATCCCCTAAGTTTGTTATCCAACAACTCCCAGAGTAGCCGGCAGGACCTCAACTGACAAATCTGAGTATCAAAAATATTCTCAAGACTTTAAAAAAGTTATTCTAAAGTTTAGCTAACTCTATGAAAACATAAAAATCCTTTAAATCTACTCTAAGCACAAAAATAAGATTTTTAACCAAAACTACATTTTTCTAGAGATTCATACTAGCATTAGAGTTGTGTATTTACCTCAAAGAGTCTTAATAACAACTCTCAAGAAATGGGTACCCTTCTCCTTCCTTGAATCACTAACCCTAACTCCCAAAATCACAAACAAGAGTTTTTGTAGAATTATGAGAAGTTATGCTCTTGGGGATGTTAAATTCCTTTTAAGGGTTGAGGGTTTAAGTGTTGTGAAGTGAGAAGAAAAGAAAAGAAAAGAAATATGAAAATGGGGGTGAGGGTAGAGAAGTAACCGAGAGAGAGAAGAAGAAGGAGAAAATAGTAAGATGGAAAAAAAAATGAGGTTGAAGTTGGTTTTAATTTATTTAATAATATTAATATTAAAAAAAATTATTAATGAAACAGAGCGTTTCATTAACTCTTAAAAGAGTTTATTGAGGTCATATGACATGTTTGGATCTTTTAGAATCTATTTGTATAGGATAATTGGCAATTCTAAAAAAATTAGAATTTAAACAATTCAAACACTTTAATTTAAATTCTTTCATTTCTAAATTTTGTTATTTAGACAAATGAGTTGTTCTTTAAAAATTGGGTTACTTTTATAGATTTTTAAACTTTTGGGGTAAAAATAAAAATAAAATTTGAGCTAAAATTGAAATTTTGAAACATATAACGTCAAAATTGTAAATCTGAAAATTTTATAAGGATCATTTCATGATTCATATTTTATAAAGTAAAGAGGAAATTTAAAACTTTTAGGTTTTAGGTGGAGTTTTTTTTATTTAAATATCCTTTTTTTTAAAAAAGTCACCAAAATACTCCAAAATTGTTCTACTTTTTTTCACTTTCAAGAAGAGGTCGCATCCCCGCCCTGCGACCACCTTAACACAAAAAAAAAAAAATTTGATGCAGTAAGAGGTCGCATCCTAGGGATGCGACCATGTACAAGTTTTAAATTTTTTTTCTTTGTTTTAACAATTGAATAATTATTAATTTAATAAATTAAAAATAATAAAAATATTTTTAAAAAAACAAAATTCTATTAATAAAATCAAATAAAATACATTAAATTGAAGAAAAAAATGCGGTTGAGTAGATGTGCCAAAACAAATAACGTGTTATATTATTTTAATTTAGCAACTTAATTCTATTTTGTTAACAACTTCCTCCTATTTTTTCTCCAGATCTAATAAATAAAAATTAATAAAAACAATTATAATTAAAAACATAGTAAATTATATTAATAACATCAAACAAAATACATTAAATTGAAGGAAAAAAATACACCAAAATTAATGTATTTTATTTGATTTTATTAATAGAATTTTGTTTTTTTAAATATTTTTATTATTTTTAATTTATTAAATTAACAATTATGCAATTGTTAAAATGAAGAAAAAAAATTTAAAACCTTGTACATGGTGACTTTTAAAGCAGGACATTTTGGTATATATTTTTTAATGTTGGGTATTTTGGTGACTTTTAAAAAAAAGATATTTAAATAAAAGGATATTTAAATAAATAAAAAAAACCTTTAGGTGGTATTTAAAATTCTCTAAATCTAACTTTGACAAAATACCTCATTAATCATTGGTATTGGAAACATCATGGTTTGCTAGAGAAAAAATACACCTAACAGTTAGACCATATAGGTGAGAGCATTGTCATAAGTTCTGTTTAAGTGTTATATAGACTACAACTATATCATGTCTTGCTAGATTTTTTTGATAAGTATGCATACTTTTGCTTATTTTTGACGAATTGAGAAGCTAAACAACTACATGATTGTCTTTCATTAATAAACAATAAACAACATGTTAGATTGATCGGTTATCACAAGCTAAATAAGATGAAAATGATTATAATACTCATGTGCAGAGGGGATCATGTTAAGATGAAAATGGATAATGGTTAGTATTCTTTATATGAATCATTGATAGTTTTCATGATTGATCTGATTAATATGCCATTATACTTACGAGATAACTTGGACATTAAGAAGGATGTTTTATTTATCATTTGAAATAAGTATAAGAAAGAATTAGAATAAATTACTATATCTTAGTAATAGAGTGCCCTCAATAACAAATACTTATACATCAAGACATGAATACAACTAAATATTAGCTTTGTGTCAACTTTATCATTCATGTACAACCATACAAATGCATGTTGTATGAGTAGGATTAATAATACATTGATAAGTTAAAATACTATTTACGTTTGGGTATTAATGGAATAAATTCAAAATCTAGCCAAATCGAAGCTTGAGACCATCAAACTGAATGAATCAAGACATTTATTTTCTTTTGGAATTTTCTATCAGGAGTTTGAGTTTGGTTGTTCACACGATGTGTTTTCCATCTTCTTATTTAGCTTGTGTAATGGGTTAAAAATGCTTCAATGAGCTAAACTTGGTCAGTTTGGTTATAAAACTTGCAGCCTGTCAGATTGGCTGATCAAATTATACACTCTTGTATTTAGGTCATTTTATCAGTCAGGCTTATAGTGAATTAAAGCTAGCCATCATGTTCACCTTATAATCAATTCTTTATCTTCTTAATTTTATTTTAATTCACGAATGATTATAATAATCATATGAAGTATCAGATGACACATAAACTCTATTGTAGAACTTACTAATTGAAAGCATCTATTCTTACAGTCCATAGAGCATAAAAAAAAGATTAGACATTACAAACCACCATTCATGAAAGGTAATAAAGTGCGGTGAAATGTTACAAACACAAAAAGAAATGGAAGATTGCATACCATGACAAAACATTAAAATATCAAAATGATTTAGAAACTAAATGGAATAGACTGAAAGGTGCAACAAAAGTAATCTAACCACTTGGTAAGTCGTCACTTAGTATTAATTCTCGATCTTGACAGTTGCAAAAATATGAGATGAACTTACCAAGACTCATCTGATGTGATTCAAAGTCAGTTTTTATACCATCACCTTCGACTTGTGCATGAACTTTATAACCATCACATTTCTATAACATATAATTTAAAGGTCTTGACGGATTGCAATGAAAAACTGTGAGAAGTTGAACTATAAGGTGATGGTACAATGAAGCTCAACAATGATAAAGGTTGTAGTTGCTATTATATTTTATAAACACTAAGTCCACAAAGTTTTAGGGGTTTTTTAGTTTTGGATTATTTTTTTATAGCCTTTTTAATTATAAATTTTTTTGGCCCCTCCAACATATGAACTATGGCTAATAATTAGTGGGTTTGTGAAATTGACACCTATAGTTTTAATTAGAATTAGTAGAATCAATCATGTAATTTTAGTAGTATACAATTTTAGTAGTTCAATTAATAGAGTCAATCTTATGTTATACTAACAATGAAGTATACGGTAGAGCATACTTCAGTTTGTGCGCCAACTTGCACTTTATAAAAGTAATAGGATTATAATAGTAATAGATGTGGTAAACTATTCGTATCTTTCGAATAAGTAAGTCAAATACTTTATGTCCAATATATAAAAAATAATAAATTCAAAAAAAATTCTAAACAAACTCAATGTTTGTCGCGTGTATTCATATAAATTTTTAAAATAGTGTTTCTAAGAATTTGATTTTGAACTTAATTTAAAACTGAGATTTTACTTTTAATTTTGAAATATAAGTGTTACAGATTTTAATTAAGTTTAATTGTAGTTTTAGTCATTCTATTTTTATCTAATTTAAGAAATTGGGCCTCCTATTTTAAAATCAAACAATTTTGCTTTCTTCCTCTAATTTTTTTAATTAAAAAATAATGGTGTGACATATGTTAAACGATGTGATATATTATACGATGTTGGTAAATAATTAATACCCATAAAGTTGCAATGAAAATCTCTAAAAACTATAATTTTAATTTATGAAATTATTCATTTTGTATCTAAATGATTCTACATTATGAGATCGTATGTTATATCATTTAAAATATGACAATTCACTAATTTTTTTAGTTAAAAAATCTAAATGATTGACCAAAACTGTCAGATTTTAAAATAGTTGGCCAATTTATTGAATTTGTGAAAATAGGAAGACCAAAACTGTAATCAAATATTTTAATTAAAGAAACAATAAAAAAATTAAGTATATTATTAAGGGGGGTTGAATTGTGTTTGTCTAAATTAAAATTTTTCTTAATTCTAATTCTGATTTGGTGACTTAAACAATTTTACTAATTAGAGGTAGCAATAAAACAAACAATGCAGATGTAAAAACAATACACAAGATTTTATCCTAATTCACCACCAACTTGGTAGTTACGTCTACTCCCCTCACATAGAAAGATTTATCCACTAATTCAAAACTTTGAATTACACAACATCTGACCCTACAAGTCAGTCTTCTCAAAACTGCATGAACCTACAAACTTTTTAAGGCAAACCACACTTTGACCCTACAAGTCAAGTCTTCTCTACACAAACTGAGATCCACATATTGTTTAAAGAACACTAAAGCCACTATCGGGATCGATTATAAAGAGTTGAAAACTGGTTTGGTTTTTCTTCTACTAAGCAGATTTGATACAACGATTTTCCCACACTGCAACACTTAGAATATTTTACTTTGAACGAGTGTTTTTCTAGAACTTAAAACCTTAAACTCTGAATACTTAGAAAAATTTGAGCTCTTGAGGTTTTTCTAAATAACTTTGGTTTTTTAGGATTTTTGAGTTTGTTGGTTCGTTGAATTCTTCTTCAGCCTTGAGTATTTATTTATAGTTAAAATTAGGGCTTTATTTTAGTCCCTTGTGAACTCTAAATCATATCTTCATTCTAGCTTGGTAAACAAATATTTCTTCCAAATATAATTCTGAAAGATATGTTTTGATAATATGAGCGTTAGCCAATTCCTTATTTCCAAATCTGATATAAGCAACTATTCCAAAAAGATATGGTGCATATTTTCTCCATATTGCAGTTGGAAATCATTCAGTTGAGTCTTCCTTCATACTCTTAATTGGATTTTGGGACGCGAACAAAACTGGGCATGTTGTTGGACCTTCAAAATTTCTGATACGCCTAAGTCCTTTTTAGTATTTTGACAATTTATTATAGTCGTTGACTTTTCTCCATCAGAATCATTGACTTGATTATTGGAGTCAGATGGTTTGTTGCTTGAATAACTATGTTAGAGGCAAAACTGTGTGACTTAGAATTAGTGGCATAGGTAACTTCACCTTTGTTGCATTATCAGAGTCAATGCAACTTCAAAGGCTGCTTATCAGAGGCAACTTTTTGTAACATGTTGCAATTTTTTGAGCAAGCGGAACATGAGTTTCAGAGGCATGTTTGAACAATAGCTTCGAATTTCAGAGTCATGCAGAAAGTAGATTTCATCATAGGCATGCAAAAATTATGTTCATCAGATACATGTAGAAATACTGTTCATCAGAGTCATGCAAGAATATTGTTCATCAGAGGTATGTAGAAATAGTGTTCATAAGAGGCATGCAGAAATATTATTCATCAGAGAGATGCAGAAATACTATTCCTCATAGGCAACCGCACATAATCATAAGAGGCAAATCTTCAGGGGTAGATGTGTGAACACAACAGCACATGCATAGAATGAGTTTGACTTTGCTTCGTCTGGTCGTTTCCTCGGATCGTTTCCTCTAGTTGTTTCCTTTGATGACTTACTCTTGTCACTTGCTTCTAATATCTGCTTCTAATGTTGTTTCTTTTGATTTCTTGTTCTAGTTTGTGGTTCCAACAATCTCCCATTTGCTTCTGATTTCTTCTTCTGACGTTGTTTCATTTAATTTCCTATTCTAATTCCTACACATTTAATGAAGCCATTAGTCCAAACAAATTGTTCTCATAAAATACATTTGTTAACATGAAAATCACAAGAGGTAATTCAACTTGGTTCCAACAAAAAGTACTTTAATTTGATATGTATCATGATAATGTACTCTTTTTCATTGTTCATGTATTAAATATGACTTTTAAAGTATCTAGGTGTTCCTCTACTTCATAATAGAGCTAATAAATCTTCTTATGAGTCTATTCTTGACAAAACGAGGAAGAAGCTCTCAAGTTAGAAAACTATATCGTTAACTTTTGCAGATAGAATAACACTCGCATAATATTTTTTATTGAGTATTCCTAGTTATGTAATGCAATCAACTAGGCCCCCACTTATGTTTCCTTAGAAGCAGAAAATATATGTAAAGATTTTATTTGGGGATTTACTGCAAATAATAGGAAAACTCATCTTATTTCATGGAGTAAACTCGTTGTCTTAAAGAGGAAGCTGGTTTAGGTTTTAAAAACCTTCAATTGTTGAATACAACATATATGATACAGTTGGTTTGGCAATTGATTGCTTGTCCAGATAAACTTTGGGTGAGAGTGATGAAGATGAAGTGCGTGTGTGAAAATCTTATCGTTTATGTTATCAAAGCAAGATCGATTGCGTGGAACGTATGGCAAGTTATAACTAGTGTTTGGGAGGATGTTTACCCAAACATCACTTGGAGCATACAAGACGACCATCATGTTCGATTTTGAAAGACCCTTCGATTCAAAGCTGTGGAGCCTTAATTGATCATATCTCCCATAGTATTCCCCAGGGTCAGTTGGAATTATCGGTATCATATAATTTGTCTGTTGGAACATAGAGTATGTTAATGTGTGAGTTTAAAAATTGTTGAAGTCCCGCATTAGAAAACTCTCATATTTTGAGTAGTTTTCAACTCTATAAATACTAAAGTCTCACATTGGATAGAAAACATATGTGGGTTTGCTTCTATCACTTGGAGCATACAGGACGACCATCATGTTTGATTTTGAAAGACCCTTCGATTCAGACTTGTGGAGCCTTAATCGATCATATCTCCCATAGTATTCCCCAGGGTCAGCTGGAATTATCGGTATCATATAATTTGTCTGTTGGAACATAGAGTATGTTAATGTGTGAATTTAAAAATTGTTGAAGTCCCATATTGGAAAACTCTCATATTTTGAGTAGTTTTCAACTCTATAAATACTAAAGTCTCACATTGGATAGAAAACATATGTGGGTTTGCTTCTATCACTATATAATGAGTTTCAAACTCTTGTGATAAGTACACCAAAGTTGGATGCATTTCCCAACTTTCTCTTTTCTCCCTTTTATAGTCTACTCGACTTATTTTTGAGCCACTTCTCCCCTTTCTTTCTGTCCCTTCGATATTTATGAGCGATTTTGTACCGTTGTTCCTTCGATATTTAGAGCGGTTGTTATGCCGTAGTCCCTTCGATTTTTAGAGCGGTTGTTATGCCGTAGTTATGTCGATTTTTGAGTGGTCCTAATACCATTCTACTTTTAGAGCGGTTTTTATGTCGTAGTTCCGTCAATTTTTTAGTGGTCTTAATACCACTATGAGCGGTTTTTGTGTCGTAATATTTTTGAGCAGTTTTTGTGTCGTAGTCTTTTAGAGTAGTTTTTTGTGCCATAGTCCTTTTGATTTATGAGTGATCATAGTACCATATTGCGAGCGACTTTAATCGTCATATTGAGAGTTGTTTTAACCACCATATTGAGGGTGTAATTACAGTGCAGTAGAACTTTGATACAGTGAATCTAAGCTGTTTTATCCTGAAGATTTCGTGGTTGATAGTCTACTTGCACAATTTGGGCAGTGCCGCAAAACGTCTTAAAGAGAGCGAACCTAGTCCGCGACTCAACCCAGGTGGCATAAATTGATTTTAAAACAGTTTTCGAAATTCAAAACAACATTGTCTAATAGAAATTGGAATTAGGAGTTAATCAACTAGTTGGTGTCGTTAGTGATTAGAGAGGCTATTGTTGCGATTAGACCTCGTTCCAATGTTAAATCAAACTTCTCGTGTTAGACTCTCACATCAGATGGACTTTTCTCTAAAAACAACATACTATGTCATCCATGCTAAGTCTCATATTCCTAGTCATCCCGAATTTGTTTCAACGGGTTTGGGAGTGGGAAGGCCTCAAGCTTATGCGTGCGGACATGGTAATAGTGTCTCTGCGTGCAGTCAGATTGATAATGTTGTATATTGCTATAGTTTAGATTGGGCCTTGTATAGTTTGATGGGCCTTTCTTGTTATAGAAGTAAGAGTTTCAGTTTTGTTAGTTTTTCTGTTTTTTGTTATTGTAATACCCAACTCTATATATAGGAGCTTAGATCAATAAATCAATTAGTCTTGTTATTCATTCAATCTTAAAAAATGGTATCAGAGCTTCGGTTGAAATAATACAAACTTTATAACAAGATTAATCAGTGAGAGAAAATTATGTCAAGAATCAAAAGAGAGAGGATTGAGTTCTTTCAAGAAATGAAAGTTGTGTGTTCAAGAATTGAAGAACTTCAAAGGAGCACGAAGGTTTTGTACAGAGATGTTTTCTGCAAGCTCTAAGAAAAGATTTTGAAACATTATAGATGAAATCAGGAGAAACAATTTCTGATTACTTTTCTCGTGTCATGAGTGTTGCTAATAAAATGAGAATTCATTGTGAAAAGTTATCTGATGGTGTAGTTGTTGAAAAGATTTAAGATCTTTGACTGAAAAGTTTAATTGCATAGTGTGTTCAATAGAGCAGTCAAAAGATATTGAAACACTCTCTATTGATGAACTTCAGAGCTCATTGGTTGTTCATGAGCATAAATTTCAAAAAAAATTGTGGAGAAGAACAAGCCTTTAAAGTTGTTGCAGATGAAAAACTGATAATGGAGGTAAAGCTCACTTTCAATGGTTACAATGAACTTAATTACAAATGTGTATTTTGTGCTTGATCTTAAAAACAATTTGTTGAGCATAGGACAATTGCAAGAAAATGGTCTCATAAGGGAAAATGCAAGGTGTATCATCTAGAAAAACATGACATCAAATAGAATGTTCATGTTGATTGCTCAAAGCTGCCAACAGAAGGAGACATGTTTTCACACAATGGCTGATGATGTGACATATTTGTGGCATTGCTGATATGGTCATCTGAATGAAAGGAGACTGAAGATGTTGAAAGACAAAGAAATGCTTCAAGGCCTTCCATCACTTTCCATGAAAACAAGGATATGTGAGAATTGTATGAAAGGGAAACAACATAGAGATGCAATCCCAAAGAAAAGGCAATGGAGAGCAACTCAAAAACTGGAACTGGTTCATGCAGATATATATGGTCCAATTACTCTAGCAAGAAGAGGTACTATATATGTTTCATAGATGATTATTCTAGAAAGCATAGATTTATTTTCTAGTTGACAAATCAGAAGCATTTCAAATATTCAAAATGTTTAAAAGGCTTGTAGAAAAGGAAACTGGTGTAGAAATTAAATGCCTAAGGACTGATAAGGGAGGAGAATTCAATTCACATGAATTTAATGAGTTTTGTTAAGAAGCAGGCATTAAGAGGCAGTTGACCACTGCTTATACTCCACAATAGTGGAATTGTGGAAAGAAAGAATAAGACTGTAATGAATATGGTGAGGTCCTTATTATGTAGTAAAGAAGTTCCTAAGAGGTTTTGGCCACAAGCTGCAAATTGGGTAGATTATGTTCTAAATAGATCACAAACTTGGGCATTGGAAGATCAAACACCTAAGGAGGTATGGAGTGGTAAAAAACCTAGTGTGGATCATTTTAGAGTATTTGGATGTGTGGCTCATGCTTACATTCCAGATGCTAAGAGAACAAAGTTAAGTGATGAATCTAAAGGATATAGGTTATATGATCCTATTGCTAAAAGAATTACAATTAGTAGGGATGTGAAGTTTGAAGAAGAACCAAAGTGGGACTGGAATTAGAGTCACAAAGAGGAATCAACTGTAGAATTGGAATGGAATGATGATGAAAATTCAGAAATTTCAAGAGCTGAAGAACAAGGTGATAATCATGCAGAACAACATCAAGACACAGTTGCTGAATCAAATTCAGAAACTGAATCAAAAATAGAAAATGAAGATGATAGGAGAAATAGAAGTCACCCAAAGTGAATGAATGATTATGTGAGTGGAGAAGGCTTATTAGAAGAAGAAGAAGAAGAATTAGCAAACTTAACAAGAGTTGATGTTAATGATCCAGAAAATTTTGAGGAAGTTGTTAAAAAAGAAAAATGGAGATAGGCCATGGATGCAGAGATAAATTCAATTGTGAAAAATTAGTTGAATACAAATTACACTTAATCTTTTTACTAAAGGATATATATAAATTATAATTATTAAAAGCTGATTGAATTGGGTCTTAAAGTCCTAGCTCAATTGGCAAATGTCGATTAAGTTGGACGTCTTGTGTTAGGTTTGAACCCGGGACCTCGCAATTATGGTGGAATATAGTATATGTGTTATAATTGATCTCACCTTTATGCAATTATGCCAACCATATTATAAAACACTTAATTTAACTAATTTTTAAGTGTCAATTGTTTATCTTGTGTATGATTTTTATATTTTTATAATAAACTATAACTAATATATTATGATTATTGTCGTTTATATTTAGAAAATATACTAAATTAAACTAATTGATGAATGACAATCATTTGTCTCGTGTATAAATTTTACGATACAATTGTTTCTTTTTAGTGACTCATTTTCATAAAAAGAACATCAAAAAGTTATTGTGTAAAAATTACAATTAGTGTATTATAATTGTTCTTATTTTTATATCTATAATATTTCAAATACACTAATTTTAATGATGTATTTAGTGATAAACATTTGTCTTGTATATAGTTTTTATAATAAATTATAATTAGTATATTATCATTATTTCTATTTTTATTTAAAAATATCTAATTTAAACTAAATAAGCTAATTGATTAATGATAAACATTTGTCTCGTGTATGAATCGCATGCTATAATTGCTTCATTATTGATTAAGTTTCATATGTTCCAATGTCAAAAAATTAATGTGTAAAAATTATAGTTAGTGTATTATAAGTGTTCTCATTTTTATGTCGAAGTTATTAAAATAAAACCAATTCTAATGATATATTTATTGACAAATATTTGTCTCATGTATGGTTTTTAAAATAAACTATAATTAGTAAGTTAAAATATGTCTTTGATCCTTGCAATTATAACATTTTTTGATTTTGGTCCTCATAAGTTTTTTCTTTGATTCACATCCCTACAAATACAGATTCATTTTAAAATGGTCTCTTAGTCCAATATCTCTTAAAAAAAATTCTAACATCGTTGAGTTGACATCACAATGTTTTAAATAATTTTTTTAATAAAAAGTAAATTAGAAATTAAAAATCTCATTATTTTTTTGAAAAGGAGACCAAAATTGAGAACCCTAATTTCTATTGTCTCCCTCTTCTCACCTTCATTCTTTTTATCTCCCTCTTCTCATGACCTTCTCAACTTCACCCTTGAAGATACTATTACACTCTTTTTAATTTCTCAATTCTTCTTTTTCTTTTTTGCTTACAGTCTATTTTGCTTATTTTCTTTTGGATAAACAAACATTTGAATTTGATTTTGCATGCGCGTGTTTTGTTCTGATTGGAAGTTTTTATTGTTTGTTTCAAAGTTTTGCATTTGACTTATTTTTAGGAATAAAAATAGTTTGGGGGCAGAATTGAGATTATAAACTGATTGACTTCTTCATCAGCCTCTTCAATAACACATTTTAGTATAAATGAAATTAAAAAGAATATAATATCACATTTGGTATGTAGCATAGAAAAAATGTAAATATGAATTTTATTTGGATGATTTCAAAAAAGAAAAAGGGTAGATGTATTTTTCATAATATCTTAATTTTTTTAGATATACATTAGATAGTGCAAACTAGAATATATTTATTTTCTTATAAATTTTATGAATAACTAAGATAAATAATTAACCATTTGGTCAAATTTAACTAGTCGTATCAGTAATACTAATAACTTAAAAATATTTCAATTGAATAAAAAAAATATTTTAATTACATTTTGAATAAAAATAAAACATTAATAAACATAATTCTAATTATAGTAATATTTTATATATAATATATATTTAATTGAATAATTAAACAAATATAATACTTTTTCAATTGAATCAGAAATCTATTAAACAAATATATTGACATGGTTAATGCACAATAAGCCTAGTAACGAAAACAAAAGCGTAACAACTCAAAAACTAAATCAATTCAAAGCATCCAAGACTAAATGTCATATAATTTCTTATTAAATACATAATATTTTTAAAGATTTCTTAGTTATTTCTTGATCATATAATTTCGTAATTATTTTTAAAAAATATTTTATACTCTTGATATGCAAGTATTCTTAAATTTCTCAATTATATAATCTAACATTTTTTTTTAGTTTGAAAATAATTTTAATAAAGAACGTAACTATTATAAAAAATAAATATTTTCAAATTTTATAATATCAATAAAATATTTGAAAATTTTATTCTAACATTAGAGTCAGCCTCTACAATAATTTAAAATTTTAATTATAAAATAATTTTACATAAAAATATCTTAATAAGAAATCATATCAAATCAAAATAATTCAAAATACAAATTTGATATGAATTTATAACTTATTCTAGATTCTATAATATAAAATTTTGTTTTAATTATATCAATATTTAACATGTAATAAATTATTTTTCTAACAATCAAATAATTCAGAAATAACTATTACAGTACAAAGTATAAATTATTAAATCAAGTAATTGAACTCAAGTGATTAATGAATTTTAATTAAAGATACATCGTTCGGAAAAATCTGAATCTGAATTTGAATATTGAATGAAATAATTTTTTTATCAGACTTTACTTACCTCTCGGTCGAACTCTCAATTACTAGAATTTTATTTTTGGAAATTAGTGGATTAAAACAAATATATATATATATATATATATATATATATATATTATGTAAATAACAATAAAATTTAAAATATCTATTCCCTGAGTATAATATGGGCACAAAAATCAAGAAAAAATGTGAAAAAAATATGAAAATTCTATCCGTATAATATATAAAAGGACGTATCTCATAAAAAAATACACATAAATTTTTAGTCTACATCTAATATTTGATTGGATGAAATAAAAAATACTGCCTTTTTAAAAAGAATTGAAAAAAAAACCAATATCAATCTTTAAGAAAATAATATAACTCATTATAAACCAAATAAAACATTTCTTTCATTCATTCATTTAATCAACATAAATGCATTAAAATATCTTTTTCTAAAATATTCTTCTAAATATTTAAAATATTTTAAAATCAAAAAATATAAAAAATTATTTTTGAAATATTTTTCCTTTATATTTTTCTTAGTTGTCTCCCAACATTTAAAAGATTTAAAACTTTATTTGTTAAAAAGTCATTTTATAAATAATTTCACTATATTTTTTTCAAAATTGTCTCTCAAAAATTAAAAAAACAATTAAACTGAGATGGTGGCAGCAGTGGTATTAGTGACTCGAGAGTAAGGCATTAAAGCAACTATTTTGTAGTTCCATGAAAAAAATTTCAAATGCGACATTTTTAGTACATGACCCATGTATATTCGGTTGGTATTATTTTTTGTGTGTAGACATCTTCGGTTGGTATTAAGTTTAGAAACGTAATTATTTGGCCAAAAGAAATATGATATAATTTGGTCTTTACACAGTTTAGAAATCCCACATTTATTGGGACCCAACACAACTTGAAATTGTTTGTGTGTAGCAGTTGCCATAGCTTCCTCAATTAAATTTGTTCCTTATGTTGCCGACATAACACAGCCCCACGTCACCACTGTTCCATCATCATCGTCCAATTTTTCGGAATAAATCACTACCGTCCATTTCGTGAGAGTTTTCGCACCCATCGTGTCTCTTTCACGAGTTTGATTTTAACGCCTCTGATCACAAGTTTCATGATTTGTGGACCCAACACAAGTTTCACAACCACATTCTGAGTGTATTATTAAACAAATTAGATCTCATATTAAAATTTAATTTAGACGTATTAGACCGACTTTGATAATATAAAGTCCGAAGATGAGTAGATTATAATAATAAGAGTGATTAGAGATAATAGACATAAAGGTCAATAGTCGGTATGAGAAATGGTAATTGAAACTTAATCGGTTATGGGGTTGGAGTTCATTGGTAGTTGCAATGGTAGGTGGTGCAGGTCATAAATTGTAGTAGGTGGTTATATGACTAAGCAAAACTACTTGTTGTAATGGTAAGGCATGTTGTGTTTGTTATTTATGAGAAATTTTTTAACCGTGTTCTTTATTACAATTGTGAGAGAGTGAAATATAACTGTTCAGTTTTAATTGGTAAAATGATTAGGGAAATCACCAAAAACTTTATCAATGCTTTTGCTTGATAAAGCATTATTAATGTGTATTAACTTCAAAAAAACAAGACAGTCAACTTAACCCTATTTTTATTCATGCTTGATGTTTATTTTCAAATACAACAACAAAACCAAACATAAACATAACATGTAGTTATGCCTGTTCAAGAGTAACTATAAAAACTTGAAACACATATAGAGAAACCATAAACATCATCGTCATCATGACTCAAAAGGTTGAGTTTCAAGTGCGGCAGGAGGCACAAGTGCAGGTGGTTGCATCACATCTGCAACCGGTTCTAGCAGCAACAGTGCTGGGACAGTTACATGGGTTACACTCACAGTGCTCTCCACATGAACATGTCGAGTGATTGCCACCACTCTCACCACCACTTCTGCACCTGTATATATTTGTATACAAAAGTTAATATCGAATCCTCAAAATTAAATGGATTAAGCTATTTAATTAATTACGAAAAGTTATACAAGTTGAAAAAAGACCTGCAAGTGGAACCACCGCTGCATGGAACTGTGCAGCCACACCTATTATCACACACTATCACTCCTCTTCCTTTACCTGCCATTATTTCTTTTTTCTCTCTTTTCAAATGTTTCTACTTTTTATTTTTATAGTTCAAATGCTTCTACTCATGTGATGTTTGAGAGTTTTCAATATGTCTTGCATGCCTTATATATGTGTCCCGATTATAATTCATAAACAAAAAGTAATTAAGTATATCTAATTGAAATATTTTTTTATGCCAAATGTCACCTTAACGTAGTAAGTGGCAATAGTTTCAAATTCAATTCCCCAGCTATTTACCACGTAGAAACTTTGGATAACGATCAATCTACCTTGTGAATCTAATTCATATATATAAATAACATACATTGGATATTACTACAATATACATCATTATTAAATCAATGACACTTAGATATTTTAAAGGAATTCTTTTAACAAAATATATATTATTTTTGAATCATATATTTTTGTCAAGATTTTAATTTTTTCTTAGGTTTCTTCGTTACTCTAACCCAACCTTCTAATTTTTCCTCTTTCTATCCCTCCACTTTTCTTAAACTTAGTAAAATTTATTATTTTTAATATCTTCCAAATAAAAATACGAATAAATTATAATATGTTAATTATAATTTATTATAAAATATAATTTAATGATATAAATATCTTCATTAATTTTTTTTGTAAATTAACATTTTTTAATATTATTAATATAAAAATAAAAACAATTCTAATACATAATCTATAATTTTTCACACTTTAATTTTCTATTTTCTAAAATATAAAAAAACAGTTGAAACGTAAATTTATGACAAATGTTTTTATTTATTCATATATCTGAGGTGAGAAGTGCAATTATTATAGGTTAAAAGGTAAAATACATTAACACTTTATTTTATCATGGATTTTAAGATTGTAAATTGACAAAATTTTATTTCTCATTATTTGGTTTGGGTTTTCATTAACCAGGGTTTGTTTTTTTTAACAGAATGGTAAAACAATATTGAAATCTCTATATGAAGAGGAAGCTATTTTAAGACAACTAAATTTAAAAAAATTTATGAGTTGGTTAATACAGTTTAAATAAGTGATTATTTCCATTCAATACATGGTTAATAAATATACTAAAAGGGGAAACTCATTAACTATAGTTTCCTACTGCGAAACTATATGCAGAAAATTTGAGTCAAATATAATAAAGGTGGAAAGGATAGGAGTCTTAGACACACGACCAATATTGTTTATGTTTTAGACTCATATCTTGGACTACATTCATCAAAATGAGATGACCTAGATCTTGATCGCTCTAAAGCTAAAAGAAATAACTCTAAACTAAATGCAGAAGTCGAATCTCAATCAGTACACATTAAGTTGGTTTTATTATACTTGAAGTGCTGACTCAACAGTAAGAGCTTAAGTGCCGAGTTTTAATCATCTTAGAAATAATTGTAAATTAGTTATTAGTGTCACTTTGATCAATAAAAATCTCTCTTCTCCAATTTAAAAAAAAAATTGGAGAGATTAGTTCATAGTATGTTAACATTTGATATTTACGTAATGTTATAGTCATATATGCTGAAATCAAACAAAAGTAACATCATTTATTAGATACAGTAGACTAAGTCAATTTATTTGTTTTTAGTTTGTTAGTAAGAGTAACTACTTCAGTTAGATTAGTTACAACAGTTACATCTTTTTTCCCACATATAAATGTCTTGTATTGAATCATTATACCTTTTCAATGAGAATAGAGGTAATTCAGTAATTTGCCACGTGTTAAACACAATAGTAATATGGTATCAGATGACAAAACCCATTAAAAAAAAATTTACTCCTCACTCATTCGCCTATCATCATCCTCGCGTCCCTCTTCTTCATCGCGTCTATCTTCTTCCTCGTTCTTAGGGTTCTAAACAGAACCTCTCCATGGCTGAAGAACCACCCACAAATCCTCCAACCAAACACGATTTTCCTCATCAAGATCTGACTCTTAACCCTCGAAATCCTTATTACCTCCATCCCGGCGAAAACCATGGCTCCGTTCTCGTCGCACCGCCGTTGAACAACAACAACTACCATAACTGGAGCAAATGCATGAAACGTGCATTATCAAAAAAGAACAAACTTTCTTTCATTAATGGTTCCCTTTTCCACCGATCCCGATTTTGAATTGTGGGATCGCTGCAATAATATGGTTCTCTCATGTTTTACACGAACACTAGCTCCTCACATCGCACAAAGCGTCATTTGTTTTGACAATGCCACTGATTTGTGGAAAGATCTTCAAGAACGATTCACCAAGGGCAACCATTTTAGGGTTTCCGATTTGCTCAAAGATTTGCATTCCATCAAACAAGGTGATCGTACCCTATCTGCTTACTTTACTGATTTGAAAATATTATGGGATGAGTTGGAATTTCTACGCCCCATCCCTGTTTGTTCTTGTTCCCCTTGTTGTTCGTGTTCACTGAGCACTGCTGTGGCCACATACAAACACAATGAATACATTATCTGCTTCTTAAAAGGGCTCAACGATAACTACAACACTGCCAGAACTCAGATACTACTCATGGACCCATTACCCTCCTTAAGCAAAGCATATTCACTTGTGGTCCAACAAGATCCTTCCTCAAATCCCAACCAACAAGACTCCACTGCCTTTACCATTAGTTCTGGTAATTCTTCACACACAAAACCTTCATCCGCTCAAGGCAAAGGGAAAGGTCGTGGTCAATCACGACATAATATGGTTTGCACTCATTGCAAAAAGACCAATCATACCGTAGACACTTGTTATTTCAAGCATGGATTCCCCCCGGGTTACAAATCCTCTGTACAACAGCCTTCAGAGACTTCTGATATCAAGAAATCTCAACATACACACAATTTTGATGCTGATATTTCACCTCTTACACGTGAAGATTATCAACAATTAGTTTCACTACTCAAAGCTTCTAAGGTAACTTCATCAAATTCTATTTCAACCAACAAGGAGAACAGTCTTGCTCCTAACACTCAAATTGTTTCAAGTATCTCCAAATCAGGTACCTATAACTCCTCTCCCAATTTTTGGATTTTAGATTATGGTGCCTCTGACCATGTTTGCCCTAATATTCACTGCTTTAGTACTATTCAATCTATTAAATCTGTCTCAGTTTTGTTTCCAAATGGCATGAATTTGTTTGCATATTTTTCTGGCACCATTTTCTTTACACCAACATTTTTTTTAACTAATGTTTTATTCAATTTAGATTTAGCCTAATTTCTATTTCTAAATTGACTAGAAATCTCAATTGCCAGTTGGTCTTCTCACATGATTTTTGTGCGATTGAGAATATGGTTACCAAGAAGATGATTGGGAATATGGAGCTTCATAATAATCTCTACATCCTTAATCACTACCCTTCTAGACATTCTTTTCCTAATAGCTTTTATACCATTTCAAATCCTAGATTTGCTAATAATGTAAATATTGTTCTTGTAATTCTTTTGATCTTTGGCACTTTCGATTAGGCCACCCATCCTTTAATGTTTCCAGCACTATGTCCAAACAATTTCCTTACATTTCTATTAATAAAGATTTAGTTTGCAACTCTTGTCATTTGGCTAAACAATGTAAATTGGCTTTTTCTTCAAGTACTACTAAGTCTTTACATGCTTTTGATCTTGTACACATGGATATATGGGGCCCTGTTAATAAAATTTCTTTAGAAGGCTTTTCTTATTTTCTTTCCATTGTAGATGATTTTACACGCCACACATGGGTTTTTCTTATGAAAACTAAATCTAAAACAAGAACCTATATTAAGGATTTTATTTCCTATGTTTCCAATCAATTTTCATGTACCAACAAAACTATTAGAAGTGATAATGGCTTAGAATTTCTCATGCCTGAGTTTTATTCTTCATTAGGTATTATTCATCATACTTCATGTGTTGAAACTCTTGAACAAAACTCTATTGTAGAACGCAAACATCGTCATATCTTAAATGTAACGCGTGCTCTTTTATTCCATGCTCATTTGCCTAAATGCTTTTGGTCTCATGCTTTAAAACATGTTGTATACATCATTAATCGGATTTGCACTCCTGTATTGAATCTTAAAACTCCTTATGAAATGTTATACAATATCCCTCCAACCTTTACTGAATTAAAGGTCTTTGGTTGTTTGGCATATGCTGCTACTTTAACTCATGCCCGCACCAAATTAGACCCCCGTGCAAGATAATGCATTTTCTTGGGTCTTAAGATTGGCACAAAAGGTTATATTTTATTTGATTTACATATCCGTGCTACCTTTATCTCTAGAAATGTTATCTTTTATGAATCTATTTTTCCTTATCCTCAAAATCATGCTTCTGCCACTGTTTTAGACCACGACACTAACACTGATGATGTCCTTATTTTTGATAATTCTGTTGTGATGCATCCCTTGCCCCATAATTCCAATTATGCTCCTGCTCGACAATCTGATATTTGCCATATTGTTCACCCTTCCCATGATTCTACTTTCATACATGATTCTATTGTTCATCATACTACTCTTGACAATGACTTTTTAAGAAGATCTGCTAGGCATCGCCACCTCCTGCATACTTAAATGATTTTCAATGTAATGTTGTTTTGCATCATAATAATCTGCCCCATTACATGCCTTATCTACTGTTTTATCTTATCATAAATTTTCTCCATCTCATTTTAAGTACATCAATGCTATCAATGTTAGTCATGAACCATCTCATTATAAACATGGTATTAAACATGATGTATGGATTAAAGCCATGGAGGTTGAACTATATGCTTTAAATAATAACAGCACTTGGATGATAATTGAGTTACCACAAGGCAAAAAGCCCATTGGCTGCAAATGGGTATATAAAATCAAATACAAATCTGATGGCAGCATTGAAAGGTATAAGGCTCAGTTAGTTGCCAAGGGTTTTCATCAAATTGAAGGTATAGACTATTTTGACACCTATTCTTCGGTTGCCAAACTAACCACTGTAAGATTACTACTTGCCTTAGCTTCTTCCAATAATTGGTTTTTACATCAATTGGATGTGCATAATGCATTCTTACATGGGGACTTGGATGAGGAGGTTTATATGAACCTACCTCCGGGTATGTCCACTACTCATCCAAACCATGTATGCAAACTTTTAAAATCGCTTTATGGACTTAAACAATCTAGTAGACAATGGTTTGCTAAACTGTCCAATGCCTTACTTTCTAAAGGATATATTCAATCTTCCTCCGATAGCTCTTTATTCATTAAAAGAGTTCATCAATCTTTGACTGCCCTCCTTATTTACGTTGATGATATTATTATTGCAGGTAATGACATCAACGAATGTACAGATATTAAATCATTCATCAACTCCAAATTCAAGATAAAGGACCTAGGGGACTTGAAGTACTTCCTTGGTTTGGAAGTATCAAGATAAAAGCTAGGAATCCATATTTGCCAACGCAAATATGTTCTGGATTTGCTGCACAATGCTGGCCTGCTCGCATCTAAACCAGCTTTTACACCTATTTTAAAAGGAACCAGACTCACTTCCACTGCTGGAACCCCCTTTTCCGATCCTTCTCCGTACTGACGCCTAGTGGGACAACTCATCTACCTTACAAACACAAGACCAGATATTAGTTTTTCAGTTCAACAATTAAGCCAACATATGTGTTCTCCAACTGACATTCATCTTGAAGTTGTTGCACGTGTACTCATATATCTCAAATCATCCCCTGCGAATGGTATTTTTATGTCTTCCTCTTCTTGCATTCAGCTCAAAGCATTCTCTGATTCTGATTGGGCCACATGCCCAAAAATCCGTAAATCTATCATTGGCTATTGTATTTTTCTTGGTGATTCTTTAATATCATGGAAGTCCAAGAAACATGCCACAGTGGCTGACTTATCTCCTTCAAGACCTCCACGCTGATTTTACAGCACCAACTCTTTTATATTGTGACAGTCAATCTGCTAGACACATTGCAGCCAACTCTTCATTTCACGAACGTACTAAGCATATAGAACTTGACTGCCACCTCGTCCGCGAGAAACTCCAGCAGAAGCTGTTTCATCTGTTGCATGTCAGTTCTGCCCAGCAATTGGCAGACGTCTTCACCAAAGGTTTCGATCCCAAACCATTTTATAATTTTTGTTCCAAGCTAGGCTTAATAAACCTATGTGCTCCAGCTTGAGGGAGGCTATTAGATATAGTAGACTTAGTCAATTTATTTGTTTTTAGTTTGTTAATAAGAGTAACTACTTCAGTTAGATTAGTTACAGCAGTTACATCCTTTTTCCCACATATAAATATCTTGTATTGAATCATTATACCTTTTCAATGAAAATAGAGGTAATTCAGTAATTTGCCACGTGTTAAACACAATAGTAATATCATTTGAAAGTTAACATCCAACTATTTAATTATAGTAGTTAAAGTTGAGCTACATCAGTGAAAACGTGGGTATGGTGACAAGTTCAGACGTACCATTTACTAGCGTGTATGACCAGTTAGAGGCCCAACACCTTCGTACTACCTAAACTTTTTCTTCTTTTTTTTGGAAATAGAGTCATTACATTTCTTCATCAATCAAAATAGTGATACAATAAGGAGTCTTATAAAAATTATGAGGACTAGTATGCAAAGTGAATGCTCTAGCAAATGTATGAGTCACTCTATTAACTTTCGTACGAACAAATGCTACTTTGTAGTTGGGGTTAAGACTTAAGAAACTAAAGCACTTATTCAAAACAGATCATAGTTCTGAAGCTATAGGCCTAGGATCTAATAGTGTATCTATTACAATTTTACAATATAAGTCGAATTAGACATTATGCAAAATAGCCAGAGTTTCTCCTTGTACCGTAGAGAAATGGGCCTAGTCCTCTTGGACTATGCAAAAAAGAAAGCACCCAAATAGTTCCGAAAACAAACACAAACCTACACTCGTCCCTTGAGCTTTAAAGGATGCAAAGTGGCACTTCAAGAAGAAAATCTCGAGTTTCTTCCAAGTATCAGAAACTAATGCATGATGTGGCTGGTGCCTATAGTCATTTCTATATATCCATTGGTAGACTTGTAGAGAGTCAATGGCTTAAAGAGTAACCATGTTGCAGGCTACAGATTTCCTTCCCATAGTTTTATGTTTCAACACTTCCAAATGCTCCATAATTGAGTGGCAAAGATGTTACATTATTTACTAGTAAAGACTTTAGTGCAACAAAGAAAATTATTAGTCACTATAGGTTGTCATAAGTTTGCTAGTTGTTAGCAATATTTCAATTTAGTTAGTTGTGTATTGTACCTTATTGTTAGTTTGGGTTCTATATATATATAAATCAACTCTCTTGTATTTTGATCATTCCAATAATAATAATCAAGATGTTATTCAATAAACTCTCCTCTTGATTACCAAGTAATATGGTATCAAATTAAACAGTTTTTCATACATCCGTTATTTTTTTCGTTTTCCCCAAATTCACCCTTTCCAAACCCTAATTTTTTCAATTCCTCGTATAGTTTCTCATGGATATTGATAACGATGATTCATCTTCTGATTCTAATCAACAAAGCTCCAACCAACAAGACTCTACCAAATCAAAAGATGTCGTTTTGAATCCACTAAGCCCTTATGACCTACACCCTGACGAGGATCTCGGTGCTGTTTTGGTCGCACCATCGTTGAACGATTCAAACTACTATAATTGGAGCAGAGCAATGAAACACACGTTTTCATTGAAGAACAAGATTCAGTTCATCAAAGGTTCGCTTCCTCAACCTCTTTTTCACATCCTGATCATGATCTTTGGGATCGCGCCAACAACATGGTGATTTCTTGGATTACCATGACTTTATTGCCACATATTTCACAGAGCACTATTTGCATCGACTCTTCCTTTGATCTGTGGTTTGATTTGTGTGATAGGTTCACCAAAGGTAACCATTTTCGTATTTTCAATCTTCTTTTTGATCTTCACTCAATTAAACAAGGAGATCGCAATTTGTCAACTTTCAATTTTAATTCTACTCCACCATCCAATTCAATTCCAGAAGACCACTCTCCTTCAATTCCAGAAGACCACTCTCCTTCAATTTCAAAGGAAGATTATCATTACTTAGTTAATCTTCTTCAGTCATCGAAAAAAGAGACTTCAACCACTTCTTCAACACAAACAATCTATTGAAGTAGCCAACACCCACTTGATTTCTAGCGTTTCCAATACAGGTTCTATTTATCATAATCTCGTTCTATTAGGATTTTAGATACAGGTGCTTCAGATCATGTTCTCTTTTCTAAATGATGTTCTTTACATACCTCAATTTCAATTCAATCTAATTTATGTTTCCAAGCTAACTACTGATTTAAATTGTAAACTGATTTTTAGTAAAAATTCTTGCAATCTTCATAATTCACATACTCTGAAGATGATTAGGATTGTTCTATCAACTGATGTTTCTTTAGATGACACTAATGCTTCTTGTAATAAACATGTTTTAAGCTTGAAATATGATTCCTTTGAAATATGGCACTTAAGATTAGGTCATCCCTTTGTTTCTGTATGAATCATATGTGTAAACAATTTTCTTATATTTCAACAAATAAGAATACCATTTGTGATTTTTGTCATTTGGATAAATTTTCTAGGCTTCCTTTTCCCTTAAGTTCTAGTCAATCTTTACACGCTTTCGATTTAATCCATACTGATATTTGAGGTCCTATTAGTGACATTTCAATTGATGGTTATAAATATTTTTTAACAATTGTTGATGATCACACAAGGTTTACTTGGATTTTTTTATGCAATCCAAGTCAGAAGCTAGGCCTAAACTACAAAACTTCTTAAATTTTGTTTCAACACAATTTTCTGCAAAAGTAAAAATCATACGAAGTGATAAATGTGTTGAGTTTAACATGCCTCAGTTTTATTCTAGACTTGGAAATCTTACATCAAACTTCTTGTGTCGAGACTCCTCAACAAAATTCCATTTTTGAGAGAAAACATAGACATTTATTGAATGTCACTAGAACTATACTTTTTCATTCAAAACTTCCTAATTCTTTTTTGTCTTTTGCCTTATGTCATGCCGTTTTTCTGATCAATAGATTAATTACCCCTTTTTTGAAGTTTAAAACACCTTTTGAACTGTTTTATAACATGCCACCACTTTTATTGATTTAAAGGTTTTTGGTTGTTTATCTTTTGTTTCTACCTTACTTAGTCAAAGATCCAAACTAGACCATCGGGCTCGAAAATGTATTTTTCTTGGTTTAAAGTTGGGTACTAAAGGCTATGTTTTATTTGATTTGCATCGTGATGTTTTTACTTCAAGAAATATTTTTTATGAGCATATATTTCCTTATACCTCTCTTCATTCTTCTACTACTAATACTTCTTCTTATGATTCTGATTCTGTGAGTTTTGCTGATGTTTTCCTTTATAGTAATGTTAGTCATCATGCAAGAAACTCATGTGTTCCACATTCTCCTATCCATAATAATGTTAGTCTCAATGATTTTCCTATCCACAATAATATTGACATTGTATCTGCCACCATCCGTGCCTCTTCATGTGCAGGTCCTTCTCATATAAGAAAATCTTCAAGGCCCAAAAAACGTCTCTTTACCTGCAGGATTTTCAATGCAATGTTACTGTAACAAATACAATGCCCAACCCCTTATATCTCATTTCTTCGTTTCGCCTTACAATAGTTTATCTGTTTCACATTTTACCTTTGTTGCTGCCATTTCCTGTGTTCAAGAGCCTACTACTTATAAGCAGGCTGCTAAACATCCATGTTGAGTTACTGCAATGGAATCTGAAATTGCAGCACTCAATCAGAATAAAACTAGGATTTTAACACCTCCCCACATGGTAAGAAACCCATTGGATGTAAATGGGTATATAAGGTAAAGTACAAAGCTGATAGTTCCATAGAACAATATAAAGCACATTTAGTAGCTAAGGGTTTTGCTCAAGTCGAAGGTATTGATTCTTTTGACACATATTCTCCTGTTGCAAAACTCCTTATATCCCAACAATGTCTAACCCCTTATATCCCATTTCTTCTGTTTTGTCTTACAATAATTTATCTGTTTCACATTTTACCTTTGTTATTGCCATTTCCTCTGTTCAAGAGCCTACTATCCCCTAAGCAGGTTGCTAAACATCCATGTTGGGTTACTACAATGGAATCTGAAATTGCAGCACTCACCCAGAATAAAACTTGGATTTTAACACCTTCCCCACATGGTAAGAAACCCATTGGATGTAAATGGGTATATAAGGTAAAGTACAAAGTTGATGGTTCCATAGAACGATATAAAGCACGTTTAGTAGCTAAGGGTTTTGCTCAAGTCAAAGGTATTGATTATTTTGACACATATTCTTCTGTTGCAAAACTCACTACGGTAAGATTACTCATCTCTATTGCATCATCGCAACATTGGCATAATGCATTCTTACATGGTAATTTAGATGAAAATGTTTACATGCAATTACCTCCAGGTATCTCTAGCTCTAATCCTAACCATGTATCCAAATTATTAAAATCTTTGTATAGTTTAAAACAGTCTAGTCGTCAGTGTTTGCCAAACTATCATCTGCTTTACATTTTGTAGGCTACTGCCAATCTACATCTGATGATTCGTTATTTATTAAGGCATAAAATAACACATTTACCGCCTTACTGATTTATGTTGATGACATTATTGTTGCATGTAATAATGTTGCAGAAATTCAATCCATCAACTTCACAAATCTTTCAAAATCAAGGACTTAGGACAATTGAAGTATTTTTTGGGACTCAAAGTCACTCGTTCCAAGGATGCATTGCATATTTCACAAAGGAAATACACCTTAGACATCTTATACGAAACTGGCCTCCTTGTTTCCAAACCAGCAAACATTCCAATGCAAAAAAATATAAAGTTTTCGAAGGATGCAGGCCAATTACTCCCAAACTTGACTGCATATAGGAGACTTGTTGGAAAATTAATCTACCTCGCCAACACTCGTCCTGATATAAGTTTTTCAATTCAGCAACTAAGTCAATATATGACAGCCCCTACTTCCGAGCATCATCAGGCTGCCATCCAAGTTCTTCGATACCTCAAATTATCTCCAGCACAAGGCATATTCTTTCCTTCTTCTTCTCCACTTCAACTTAAGACTTTCTACGATTTAAACTGGACAAGCTGCCCGGATACACGCAAGTCAATTTTAGGTTTTTGCATCTTCCTATGCAACTCCCTCATTTCATGAAAATCAAAGAAACAAGCAATCGTCTCAAGATCTTCGACCAAAGTTGAATATAGGGTCATGGCCTCCACTATTTGCGAGATTCAATGGCTCACATATCTTCTCAATGAGCTTCAACTTTCTTAAATCAAACCAGCTTTGTTATATTGTGATAATCAATCAACAACATATATTGCCTCTAATTCTTCATTCCACGAATGCACAAAATACATTGAGCTTGATTGCCACATTGTTCGCGAGAAACTTCATCAACAACTATTTTATCTCCTTCCAGTATCTTCTTATCTTCAACTGGCAGATTTATTGACCAAGGCTTTGGATCCAAAACCATTTCACACTTTTCTTTCCAAGTTTGGCCTCACTTTCATATGTTCATCAGCTCGAGGGAGGGTATTAGTCACTATAAGTTGTCATTAGTTTGTTAATTGTTAGCTATATTTTAGTTTAGTTGATTATGTATTGTACCTTACTGTCAGTTTGGATTCTATATTTATAAATCCACCCTCTTGTATTTTGATCATTCCAATAATAAAGATGTTATTCAATAAACTTTTCTCTTGAAATAGCTTCAAAATCACCTGAAGTAGAGAGGGGGGTCGATGAACTGCCATAGACCGATTCCTTCTTGATGAAACTCCAAGCCTTCACCAACGATTAACCACCAACACCAGCCGCAATACCTTATGTGACAATTTAGCATACAAGTAATGTGGGCCGTATCCCTATTTGAAGATTGATATAAATTAATTATTATCTAACAACTATATATCTAGGCCAATATTCTTAACCATTTTCGTCAAAATTTGGTAGATTCTCCAGAGTTGAGTCATAATTTTTAACCGCTTTTAAGTTCAGTCATAATCTTTTTTCCTCCGAAATTTAGTTCCTTAATACTACTTGGCATTTTTAAAATGGCTATTTAAAAAGTCTACATCGACAAGTGTTACCTGCATTTCTATGTCTCTACTAGCAAATAACAAGTAATAATTCTAAAAACATGGAACAAATGTTGAATCAAACTTCAAAAGAAAAATATATATTTGCGATAACCAAAAACAAATTTAGCTCAAACTTAATAAATCTCCCATAATACCGGAAACGTAATTCTAATAGTGTTTTCTGTACTTGTGAGTATACATTGTGGGGTGGATGGGCAGTCACCTAATAAAAAACATTGACCCCATTAAAAAAATTATACTTTGTACCCCACACTTATATTCCTACTCCCACATTTTATACAAACTACACATTTTATCTTTTTTAATATTTATTTTTAAATTTTTTTTTTATCCCCACTAAATTCAACTTGGTTTCGAAAAACTTTAAAAAAAAAAATTTCAGAAATTATGTTTTAAAAATTTTGATTGTGTACCGGAAAACTTTTTTTAAAATTTTCCTGGAAAACTTTGTTTTCTGGTAAACATATGTATTTCTAAAAATTTGAAGTTTTATATCAGAAAACTTGAAAAAAAAATTCCAATACAAAAATAGGTTTTTTTATGTACCAGAAAACTTTTTCCAAATTCTCTGGTACGTGTATTTTTGAAATTTTAAAATTTGTTTATCGGAAAACTTTTTTCAAGTTTAAATTTTCCGGTACAAAGTTCAATTTTTTTTTAAAAAAGTGTTCCGGAAAACTTTGAAAATTTAGTGAGGTAAAAAAAAAATTAAAAAATAGTAAAATTGATAGTTTGTATAAAATGTGAGGTAGGAGTATAGATGTAGAGTATAATTTTCCCCCATTAGACATCCTAGAGAACTCTCACAACTTAGGCCCAATAATCCTCAAATCAGTAGTGAGACATCTGACATCTCAACTAAGCGACTACATGCATAGAACTCATTGTTTCTTAAGAGTTATGTTAACAGCTCTTCCAATACCATGTTGATAATTTCACACTATAATATCAAAAGTCAGCTTATAAAACAATGGAAAAACAAAATATCACAACCAAATACAAAATAAAACGTTTACTTGTCCATATTTCAATTTAAGTGAATTTTTTCACATCTAATACAAACATTTAATATTAAGAGTTCAAGCAATCTTAGCTAAGCCAATTTCTATTCATCTCTAATAGTAGTTCTTACACAAATAACTACAGTTAATGGGGGAAAGATTCAATCAAGTCAATTATGTTATTAGATATTCAATATTAAATACGAAATGAATGTCCAACACCATTTTTTTCCATAATCCATAAACGATACAATGAGGACCAAACCCATAGAAAACAGATACTCAACTTGGTCGGATTCTCTTGCCGGTACCCATGAGTTCAATGGCGCATCCATAGCTGGTTTCTGCAGTTTAACACATCCCAAAAAGTAAACACATTTTTCATATGCACTCCACCTAATAATATCAGGCAGCAAAAGCATAATAAATTGGTAATTAGTCCTATAAAAGGTAACATACTTTAAATATAATGGCATACTTAAAATTTCTATCAGGATCTCAATCCTTTGTCAACTTGAACATATTTCCATAAAATTTCGCCTGCTTTTTATTGTACTCCTTTACCATTTCCTTCAAAGTCCTATATTCCAGCTTTACTTCCCTGGTATATACACATCAAAAACAATTACATTGCAGACCATACATCGGGTAAGTAGAATGAACTATTTCCCAAAATCAAAGCAACTGATATCAGTAAATAGTATTGAATTGAATCACACTCAACGAGCTTTTATAACTGATCCAGCGCAGATACCTGTTGTCCGGGTCAACCTCAAGAGCTTTTTTAATGTCAATTTCAGCCAAATCCAAGTCACCCAACTGCATACTTGCCTGAGCCCTTCTATAGAGGGCTTTCACATTTGTGCTCTCGATGTCCAACACCTATCGGTCCGCATAAAAAATCGTCATTTTTTATGCTAAGAAAGATTAGTGATTGTTAAAGAATGGAGAGACAGTTTAGTACCTTAGTACACAATTTCTCTGCATCTTTGTACTCTTTCAACTTCAAATTGCAAGCAGCATTGTTTAGATAGGACGCAAGCTTCAAGGTCTTTGATACCTTTTTCTCGTCCTCGCTGAAGGAGGAATCATACTCAATGTACTTCACAGCCTATAGTCAAGTTTCAGCAAAAAAAAATGTCACAGAAGATGCATGAACACGTGAAACAGTAAACAAGTGTATAGTTTCTCTGAATACCTTCTCATATCTTTTGGAAGCTCTTGCATATTTACCGGCTTTAAACAAAACATTCCCTTCTTCTTTCTTCTTACCAGCAGCTTCAATTTTCTCTTGAGTGTTCATATCCCAAGATTCCTTCTCCTGAGAGGAGAAAAGGATTATAAATACTAGAAATAGATTGTTAAAATAAAACAAGTGTAAGTAAATCAACAAATAATAAATAAGTTTCTAATACATGTAAGCATGTTTAAGGTACACGATCTAAAAACATGTACCTGTACCAAAGCAGTTTTTAGCCAATGATTAAATAAAATGTAATGTTGACAGACTCAATCTAACCACAATAAGGATAAAATGATCTCTCATATACCTCTAACTCACTCAGTTCCACCATTTAAAAAATGTTCTAGTTGATTTAGAAGGTAAAGATATTCAACATATCCCTCTAATATTGAACATATCCCTCTCATATTGAACTCAACATGAGAGAATTCAAAGCTCGCTTCTAGTACATTGCTCTTGTTTTTTGGTATACAAAAAATAACAATTTTATATATTAAAAGTTCCTGTCCTATAGTCGAAAACAAGACAAGTTCAGCATCTACTTAATGATATTATTGTCAAATAGCGGTTACAACAGCATCAGCGCTATGTTGTATTGGAATTTGAACAAACAGTTATTATTTTGCAATGTACGATATAGTACAAGGTGTTTATGAATATTGGCTATAGAAGGCACCACAACGTTGAAGCGAAACATAATTAGAATAAACTATTATTATGTTATCTGCGATTGACAGCACCAAATGGACAACCCTAGCTACCTTATTCAAACACAAATGCAATCATATCGATAGTTTACACACACGTCATGGATTAAACTCCTCTAAAGTGAACAATTCACTTTAAATAATAAAGTCACTAATATAAACCATCGATGATCAAAATCAATGGATAATATTAAATGAACGTGTATGACCATCATTTCTGAAGGTTACAGGTCTAGAAAAGATTATGATGGTTTATATTGGCTTTATAACAAGTCCACACCTACTACGACACACATCACTTGATACATGATTTTGATACCCAACTAGCCAATAATGCATACATACTTGTCAAAATACATTTTATTTTTATAAAAAAGGCTTTCAAATAGTACTAAAAACAATTGACATATACCCTACAACCTAGCGTTGATTACCACACAACACAACAATACACCATAATCCACCAAAAGGTTGGCAACATAGTTAACAAAAAACGTGGATCACAAGTTGAATGCATGAAAAGGACTCGTCACATGTGAGTGAATGAACATGTTGCTTGACCATTGTTAACCCATGGTACTTCCTTCGACTAATTGCAATCTCGAGCATAGTGCCTTGGCTTCTTGCACCCAAAGCAGACCAATCCCTTAACAGGACAAGTCTTCACAAGTGCCTTTCCATACCATTGATTGGACCCTTCGCCACTTCCAAGAGCAGACAAAAATTGTTGATCACCCATAGGTCGAGCATATGGCTTTTGTTCGAACTTATTGTCTCTCCTTTTTACCCGCAATAGTCTAGAATCTTGCAAACTTTCCTCCCGAGACTTATTAACTTCTTCAAACCTACTACACCTATGCGGCAACTCATGGAACTCCCAAATCTCTGGCATCACAACTTCCTTAATCTCATTTCTCAGCATCCGACACTTCCACTCCTCATTGTGGCACGTTGAAAATTTCGATAGATACTCAAACTTGGCCGCATACTCACCCACAGTCAAGCCCCCTTGTTTCAATTGCCAAAACTACCCCTCTCTTTGGCATCCCTTGCAAACTTCAGGAAATACTTAACAAGGAATTTGAATTGAAAGACCTCCCAAGTGACATCCAATCCTTCAACCTCAAACGACTGGCGAGTTCACTCCCACCAATAGTACGCTTCTCCAACAAGCATAAAGGTTTCATAAGTGACCCTCCAATCGTCAGGACAGGCCATGGCTTCAAAAATCTTCTCCATTTCTCGGATCTAAAGTTCTCCTCCATCAGGATCAAAACCCCCTTTGAACTTGGGATGGATTAATGCGGATAAATTTCGACAATCCTTTGGCTTTAGCAGCACTTTCGATTCTTTGACAATTTTTTTGCTTCAATTGTAAGATGAGAGCATTCATCTTTTTATATTGTTGTGTCATTTGTAACACTGCAGCAGCCATCTCTTGTATAACTTTTGTGGTTATTCCAACTCCCTACAAGAGAAACTAGTCATAAAATAACCATAAAGAGTTCCATATTGGATGAGATATGGTCTGGAAAAAAATCTATAAGTAGAGGTACTCATCACCTTACAAGTCGATTTTGTAGGGTTGAGTTAAGTTTAACCAAATGCTAAGATGGTATCAGAGCTTGTCCAATATCCACTGAACCACCTACTATCAGGTCACCGCTATTGGACCACTCAAGTCATGCTCCAGATGTCCAGCCCTAGACGTGAAGGGTGTTTTAAGAGTCACATATTGAGATATGGTTTGAAAATGTGTTTATAGGTGGGGACAATTCTCACCTTACAAGCCGGTTTTGTAGGGTTGAGTTAGACCCAACCCAAATTCTAAGATTTACAATGCAACTAAAAACCTCAAACTAACATAGCATCCCTAAGGTTTATTGTGTTTCACGATTCGCATCGTATGAAATTGAATCACACAATACTTTCTAGTTACACATGCATACCAGACTGTTAGAATATTAGAAAATATCTTATAATATCTTTTATATTATATTAGAGTATCTTGAGTTATTTCCTAGGATCAATTTATAATCATAGAGATATCTTAGAATATCTCTCATTATTATTATGATTTATTCCTGATTTATGGTTAAGTCTATGTTTCTCTATAAATAGAGTTTAGTATTGAGTCTTTTGTAATCAAGTCAGCATTAAGCTATTATCAATAATATTCAAACCCTTATTATTTTCTCTCCTCCTTTTCTCTAAAATCCCACAACTTCAACATGGTATCTAGAGTCTATTTCGATCCTCCTTGAACGATCTCGCCTCTATTCTGCTGCCAAGTTCCCAACAGTTAGGGAATATAATCATAGTTTCTCTTTTTTCAACGTGAACATTCAAACCACTATCGTGTTACATTTCAACACCGGTTTCACTCGTTTTCCGTCCAGTTCGCTACTGCCGCCGTCACCGCCACTGTTTCCGGCGACTTTTCCGGCAAACAACCCTTTGCCAAAAAAAAAAAAAAAAAATTTAAGTTTCTTTACCGTATCCCTTATCCGTTCCGATCACCGGCAGGTTTATCCTTAGTCTATTTAGACACATAAGCTCTCTGGCCGAAACCCTAAAACCCCTTTTTTTTCACGCATTGAAACCCTAATTTTCGATCTGTCAACTTTTGTTAATTGCAAAAACACAGATTCAGGAGGCACTGCAACGTGCAACTTTTGACAGCAACTCTCAAGTGGGGGTAATCTTTCATTCAATGGATGCACTGGAATCGCCACCTACATATTTTAGAACCAATAGTTTCACAAATCCATATCAAGAAATTGTAGATGCATATGGTGTTGCAAGATATCAAGAAGTAAATCCTACAGTTTACACAACTATTATATTCCCATTTCTCTTCGCGGTGATGTTTGGGGACTGGGGTCATGGAATTTGCCTGCTACTTGGAGCATTGGTTCTTATAGCACATGAAAGCAAGCTCAGCAATCAGCGACTGGGAAGCTTTATGGAGATGCTATTTGGTGGACGCTATGTGATTCTATTGATGTCATTATTTTCAATGTATTGTGGGTTAATCTACAATGAATTCTTCTCGGTTCCTTTTCACATATTTGGTGCGTCTGCTTACAAATGCCGAGATATTTCATGCAGGGATGCACATACTACTGGCTTAGTAAAATACAGAGAACCATACCCATTTGGTGTCGATCCCAGCTGGCGTGGAAGTCATTCAGAATTGCCCTTTCTGAACTCTCTCAAGATGAAGATGTCTATTCTATTTGGTGTGGTGCATATGAACTTAGGAATTATGTTAAGGTATTTCAATGCTCGTTTCTTTGGCAGCTCACTGGATATAAGGTATCAGTTTGTTCCACAAATGATTTTCCTTAACAGTCTATTTGGCTATCTTTCCCTTCTCATTGTTCTCAAGTGGTGTACTGGCTCTCAGGCAGACCTTTATCATATAATGATTTACATGTTTTTAAGTCCCTTTGACAATCTTGGTGAGAATGAGTTGTTCTGGAGCCAAAGGCCACTTCAAGTTTTGTTATTGCTTCTGGCTGTTATTGCAGTTCCATGGATGCTCTTTCCAAAGCCTTTTATATTAAAGAAACTTCATAACGAGAGATTTCAAGGACGCACTTATGGTATGCTTAATACCTCTAAGGCGGATCTTGAGGTGGAACCGGATTCTGCCAGGCAACATCGGGAGGAATTTAATTTCAGTGAGGTCTTTGTTCACCAAATGATTCACTCCATCGAGTTTGTTCTGGGTTCTGTTTCAAATACGGTTAGGGCATTGGATATGCTGAATTTTACTCCACTGAACAGCAAATCTATTAGGGTTATGTCTTCTCATCAGGATCCTAGTATTAGGAAGAATGGTACTGCAAATACTTTTATCGAGAATTTGGATAAGACAATTGATCACAAAGCTTTACATGATACTTTTTCTACATTTGGACATATTTTATCTTGCAAAGTAGCTACTGACGGTTCTGGTCAGTCTAATAGATTTGTTCAATTTGACATTGAGGAATCTGCTCAGAATGCAATTGATAAGTTAAATGATTCTGATTCTGGGAATAGTGGTCCCATAGGTTGTGGTGTCCTTGGGAAGTGGACCGTGGAATCAGATTTTTGGTGGAGGAAACTCTCCAGCCTTTGCCATGGCAGCTGTTGCAGCCCTTATGAGTAGGCTCTTAGCTGACAGGTTTGGAAGATTTGCAATTCAATTGATGGGATTCTTCTTGGTGCACGATTATTCCCTCTTCAATGGTTTCAGATTTGCCCTTACTCTCCAATTTTGATCAACGAAAATACGTGTTATTGTTCAAACAACCGTTATCTCTCCTGTTTTGGAGGCATTTTCTTATTCCGTTGATCGATCATGACTTCGTTTCGTTAGAGTCGCGTTGCTTCTTCTTCAATGTTTGTCATGCAATTTAGTTATTACTAATACATTATAACAGTGGCCTCTATTCCCACCAACGATCATTCTGGTGGTGTCCCTTTTTTTTTTTTTTTTTTTAAGTTTTAAATCATAAATTTGAGTGAAAATGGGGTCATAATAATAAAAAAATGGATTACAATCTATCATCACCCAAACATCCAAAACTACCAACATGAAAAGGAAAAGAATTTAACAAAGCTTCAAGATCTTTTCATGAAGCCTCCTATTCATCAAAACATTGCTTGCTGGATAATCCAATGAGACCTTGTTAGTGTATTTGTGAGTAATCAGCCACCTCTTAGGTCCATGGTGTGGAGAAAATTCTCATCCTCAATTATGAAAACTATATTTTGATTTGCTTGTATAATAATCTATCTATGTTGATTCTACTTTGAGAACTATCTTCATCAATTCGTATACAAAGTAACTAATAGCAGCAGATGGTAAAACCTGCAATAAGCTGGGAATTAATCCTGCATAAAGAGCAGGAACACCTCCTTGCTCAACGATCTTGACACAAGTTGCTACTGCATTCAACCTTGTCGCCGGAACTTGCAATTGAAGCTGTCTCCTTACAACTTCAAATGGATACGTAGCAGCTTCAGAACAACAACCAGCAATAGCACCATATAATAAAGTTCTAATGGTACCCAATTCAATTTGTTCCAAAGCATTCAGCTCTTGAGCTTCTTCTTTCATATACTGCATTCTTTTCATTCCCTCGGGAGAGTGCAGATATGCCGACTTTAAAATGTCGTAAACGCCGTAGTAGACAGCCCCTGAAGGTGCCATGCTGATAATGGAGGGTACTAAACCTTTGTAAAGAGAAAAGAAGCCCTCAGTTTTGATCATATGCTGGAAGACACCGATTACACCTCCCAAGGCTTCACCACCGGGTGCTACCATTACTGTCCTGATAGTGTCCATGGGCAAGCAGAGCAAGGTAGCCGTAATCCCGGCAGCAGCACCTGCAACAAATCTCTCAAAATTTGTGGATTCTTCATTCCCCAACATTCTCACTAATTTGCTTTTATATGTATCATAGGCATAAAAATTTATAGCCTTAAAGGGTGCTGTCCGAAGAATATTCACAAAATTTCCTTTCCAAAAACCTTTCAACCCTTGAGAAGCTGCAATTGTCTGAATGAGCTCAACAAGATTCTTCTGTTCACCACGAACTATGTATTCCAGCTTAAGTCTCTCAAGCGGTGCAACAAAAGTCCTTGAGACCATGGCGGAAAAAGCACCAGCCCAAAGATGTTTGGTCATGTTGATAGCACCGGATCCATCAACCCGAATATTCTCCTTCTCTTTGACCTTAACTTCATTGGATTCTCGAGTGTATGTATGATCCGAATCGCTTCCATTTATGGACAAACTCAAGGACGAGAAAACACCACAAGCTTCCACCCTGAGAATATCGCAACCGAACCTTTTCCTAATACCCCAAAAAACAGTATCTGAATTGGAAGAAGAAGAAGAAGAAGAAGAAGAAGAAGAAGAAGGAATCAAGGCAATGAAGGAGGTGGGAAGTGTGTTAGAGTGAAGGAAAAGACCACCTGGGAAGAAGGAATCAGAGGGTTCGTTTTTTTGTTTGATAAAGTGGGACATTGTTTTTGTTGTTTGTTTACTTGGCATAGTGTTGGTTGGTACGAGGTGGGTGTGAAAATTGATCTGGTTTTCGGTTTTTACGTTTTGGTTGCCCTTTTAATCAGCATTAATTAATAAGAAGGAATGTTGAAAGGGGGAAGAATTGGAAAGCGATTTGGGTATTGAAGAGAGAGAGAGAGAGGTATTTAATTGGTGAGGCATATCATAGCTTCCACCGTCGCTCGCACCTACTACTACATTGTGATGTGTTTCAGCCCTTAGTAGTAGGAAACTCTCCAGTCTTTGCCATGGCAGCTGTTGCAGCCCTTATGAGTAGGCTCTTAGCTGACAGATTTGGAAGATTTGCAATTCAATTGATGGGATTCTTCTTGGTGCACGATTATTCCCTCTTCAATGGTTTCAGATTTGCCCTTACTCTCCAATTTTGATCAACGAAAATACGTGTTATTGTTCAAACAACCGTTATCTCTCCTGTTTTGGAGGCATTTTCTTATTCCGTTGATCGATCATGACTTCGTTTCGTTAGAGTCGCGTTGCTTCTTCTTCAATGTTTGTCATGCAATTTAGTTATTACTAATAGATTATAACAGTGGCCTCTATTCCCACCGACGATCATTTTGGTGGTGTCCCTTTTCCCACATATGAATCATATTAGTGATGACTTCTTCTTCCGTTGATGGTTATTTTGACGGTGTCTTTTATTTTCGTGACTTACTTTATCTTGGCAATTTGTCCCAGATGCACTGGCCTTGCCTTTCTCTCCTTGAAGCACGCCTCTCTCTCCTTGAAGCAGATTCAAGTTTAAATATTTTGAGTCTCCATTATTATTGGTTTGAAGCTTCCAAATGCAGTTTTTTAGAAGAACGGAGCTTGCTTTGTTCAATTGCCTGCCATGAATTTCTCTCAGACTGATGATCAATCAGACTATCTGGCTAGGCTATATTTATAGCAATTCTCTCCGACTTCACATGCATCCCTGAGTTGCCTTTCCATCTTTTTTTTATAGAGCAAAACATTGTTTTCTTATAGCAAGCTAAAGCTTAGTAAGCTTTAACTTGAGGGGGAGTGTTAGAATATTAGAAAATATCTTATAATATCTTTTATATTATATTAGAGTATATTGAGTTATTTCCTAGGATCAATTTATAATCATAGAGATATCTTAGAATATCTCTCATTATTATTATGATTTATTCCTGATTTATGGTTAAGTCTATGTTTCTCTATAAATAGAGTTTAGTATTGAGTCTTTTGTAATCAAGTCAGCATTAAGCTATTATCAATAATATTCAAACCCTTATTATTTTCTCTCCTCCTTTTCTCTAAAATCCCACAACTTCAACACAGACTACTCATCTAGTAAACATGGTGGAGGATTTTGGTGTTGGAAGATGCATGCCTTGTGGAGCTCATTATAACGACTAGACTTTGGAGGATTGTGAGAAGGTACCACTCCATAAGAGACAAATGAAAAATCACAACTTAGATCTATTAAAGAATGGGACTTACCTCTAATTGCATAAATAAATTCAAATGGAATTATTAGACCTGGCATGATTCATTTTTTCACTTCTTACTTGATCTTGCGTTGCTTAATTGATAAGAGTTCGCCAATGGGCATGTTTACATTCAAGGAATGGAAGTCTAGTGAACTTGCAAAGACTAAGGATGAGTGTTTGTAGAAAATCTGATTCAAATACAAGGTTTTAGAATGAGAGGCTAGTCACGGGGTTTATTTATGAAGAAATAATCAGACTAAAGAGAGGATACAAAGCACCGTAATGGAGCTAATACAACTGCATAGTCCCTTTCATGTTGCAAGCTTATGCCTTAACTCCATGTTGTACAAATGGTTTGTGAAGTTAAATTAATTATGTTGAGTTGTGTGTTACGCCTTGGATCTTATGAGTTAGGACTTAGGATTGTGAATATTCAATTTAACTTGGTTTAGTGTCTTAATTTAGAGGTTATTTCTTTGTCTATGTTACTCCTTTGGTCCCAATAATAAGAGGCAAAATAAATAAATAAATAAATAAAAATCGAAATCAATAAACTCATTTATTCTTTTAACTTTTGGAATGTTTTTCCATACATACCCTTATGAAAAATTGAGACACATTAAAAAAGTAATTTAAACAATAAATACACATTAAAAGTTGTAACTTTTTCTTATGAATGGGATAAAAAAAACTTCTCCAAAAATTATCCTATAATTAAGACCAGGGTATTATTTACGCATGGGAATATGTACAAGTATAATTTCGCACTTTACGTAGGATTTTATGATAAGAATTTTCAGCCCCAAGCTACAATCTTCCCCACCCTCCCAATCCTAGGTCGGATCTCGAGTATGACGCTATAGTCATATAATTCACAATTCACTTTGGTACGTGGGAGGCATCCATAGTCGGTACACAGTATGCAACTCTTGAAGAATTGGGTATTAGGGAGGCATACATAATCAGTACATTATTTGAGTTTGTGGTAGGTTCTAATAATATAATTGGTGCGCCGTCAATAATTTTTTATCTAATCTAATGAAAAACAATAGAGCACACGCTAAAAAAATATAAAATATCAATAAAAATTAACTTGAAATATTAAAAGACAAAAATAAGAGTCTTAAAATATTTTTATGTTAAGAATGTCTTTTTGTAGGTATTACTCATTACTAATTTGATCAACAATTTAACAATTGTATAAAAAAAAAAAAGAAACAGCTAACAATATTAGGATAAGTACCAAAAAAGAAAAATAATATTACCATTAGTGCAGTCCCACATTTAGGGTTGGTAGCAGCACCCTTTAGTTTAAGCTATCAAACAAATGTGGTAGTCCCACATTGAAATTGTATTCACTAAAAATTAACAAATGAGGCAGTCCCACATTTAGGGTTGGTACGTCGCTTTATAAAGTGCGAGCTCTGCTCCCTTCCCACGGTTTAGTAGGTCTATGACCAACTTTTACTCTGGTACTTCACTTTCCTCGAATTAATGACGAATTTTTCCGTACCAATTCGTAAAAGTACCGCGAATTGGTACTCACAAACCAATTCGCAGTTCCCTTGTCATGTTAGCGAATTATGTGACTATGGTTTGACGACATTGATTACAAATAGACTTAGAAATTGCTGATTGACAATAACGGTAATAATTAATGAATAATAATTAACATAAATAAAATGAAGGTCGAGCTAATGTATAGAAACTTTCAAATTATCTTACTATCCAATGTCTAGTTAAGGCGGCAAGATTATGGCTTTACTAAATAATAAATTCTATAACATAAAACATAAATAATACTAAAGCACAGCTTAAATTTATGACTGTTATTAACTTACCTTGTCAAATGACACTAGCTCAACTTCATAATAGACAGTTGAATTAGGAGGAATAACAGCCAACTCCTGCTGAGACTCTGATGAACCAAATGCATACTCTGGAGCAATAGTCAATAATGCTACCTCACCCTTCTTCATAGTCATTACAGCTTTATCAAGTCCATCAATGACTTGCTCTGTTTCAAGTATCAAGAAATCAAGCATCCACATAACCTAAAAAACTTACTGAATGCAGAGGAATAGGTATTGGGTAAGAGCATATGCAGATCTGAAGTTACCCTCATCTGTTTTGAATTCAAACAGCTTCTGTTCTTCATCATGGCCCTTCTCGAAAAAGACAGTACTGTCTTGCAGCTTACCAACTAGTTTCACTGGGAAGGTGCAAAATGACAGAAAAAATTATCAGAAATGATGTACTAAATAATTAAGTAAAAGTGAAAGTCATCCTTCACATTAATTAGCAATTACATTTTACAATGGCCCCTTCATTTGGATGCTCGTATCCTTCCCCTTCCTTGAGGATCTTCTTTATGACCTTCTTGTCGCTAGTCACATCTGAAACAGTCTTCCAAGAAACCAACTCAAGAGTAATTTGCAGTGTTGCATTTGGTGGAACTGCATCTTCGTCGCTTTCCGCTGGCTTCCCCTTCTCACCAAACCCATCTATGACCCAAGAGAGAAATGGATGAAACTTTGAATAATAATAATAAACAAGGAAAGAGAATGAAGTATGTAGTCAGAAGTACAAAATATCACCAAAGCATTCAGTAGACAACTTACACTGAGGCTTTACTAACAAGTTCACTTTCTCTCCCTTCTTCATGGTTTTAACAGTCTTTGACAATGCAGGACAATAATGACCTATCATAAATTAAATACCAACTTCAGATAGCGAGAAAAGAATACAAGAGTGTCGATTAACAAAATTTACAAACATCTAACCTTCACTGACAGTGAACTCCACTCCATCAGACTTTGCTACAACCTTTCCGTCCTCCAGACAAACCTCGTATTTAACTGCATTGATAATGAGTAAAATGAATCAACAGTTAAGAATAAGCTTAATTACGTAGGCATCAAATAAACTGAATTATATGAGACATATATATGTATACCCAATACTTCATCGAGATCCTTAGGGTTCTCCCATTTATCCCCCTCAGTAAGTATCCTTTTAAATATACCGCCATCCTTACAAATGTCCTTCACACTAGTCCAAGACAACAGCTCAACATCAAATTGGAGTGTCGCATTAGGAGGAATTGTTGGAGGCGAACCAGATTCACCATAAGCTAGCTCAGGAGGGATGGTGAAAAGTGCATTTTCACCTTTCTTCATGGTTTTAATACCTTCATCCCATCCTTGAATTACTTGCCCTGCACATCAGTTTCACAAATTTCAGAGTGATTTGCTAATATTTAGCATGTGAAATCGTCAAATCAAAATGCATATGAAATTCACTGATAATTCGTGTGCCATTACTTATCCTGGTTAAATTTATTATCATGATTTTCTAATGAACGCTGATTAAAATCAAGGATACTCCATGTTCAATTGAGCATGAGCAAGAAACAAAAAGTATACAATGAAAAAAGAAAAAGAAAAACATTCATTATATTAAAAACATAAATTACTCAACACTTCTCATAAAATAACAATAGGAAACATTTAATAAAATAATGCCATCAAAACTTGTTACACACATCATCAGATTACTTAATAAAGTATATGTAAATACCAGTGCTGTTAAAGGGAGGCCATGGAGCCTCTACGGTGAACGGCGTGGCTGATTTTTGACAACCGCCATAGGTAATTTGTGAAGGGATGCCCTCCATGGCGATGCCATACGCCACAATGGAGTGTTTAAATGGAGGACTTTTTACCCTCGGCCCTCCACCATCAACAACAGTGGTAAACGCACTTTTGCTATAAAAATTGAAAATACTTAGGCTGAGTTCGGATTGGCTTATGTACAATATACAGTTTACCTACTAAGTTAATCTACATTTGGGAGATTCTGATAACAGCTTATAATATCGATAAATTTTTTTTAAGCTAATTTTGATAAGCTTTCTAAGATAATATATGAATAGCTTATATAAAATTGATTATACATAAGTGTTTATATGATGTGCGCTTACTCAATAAGCACTTAATTAACTTGTTTAACATAAACCCTTATAGCTTCTCGCACGGTTTCATAGAACCCACAATAGGCACAACAAGTCAACAAGTATGTCACAAACACTATACTATTCCCATAGCTTTTCATGCAATTCACATAAATTAACTACAAAATATAAAAATTACAACAACAGTTCTAAAATTAAACAAATACCTACAATCAAAACAAACGGGAAAATAGAAGTGAAAAGACGTTACTGACCTTGTCCAAGCGTGAAGCTAAAAGGAGAATCTCTATCGCGACTCGAATCAAACTTAGTTCCATCAAGCAAAGTCCCAGTGTAGTGAACTATCAACATAAGAAACAAAATAAATTATTATTATTAAAAATTAAAAAAACTGAAAATGGAAAAACACAATTAGAAAGTTGAAAACGACATCGTAATGATTGTTGTGTACCTTGAACTTCGTCTCCGATTTCAGGAGTGTCCCATCCTTCACCTTCTTTGAGAAGCTTCTTCTTGAGACCTCGATCGCCGATTTCTCTCTCCTCGCCTACCTTGTCTTCAGGGAGATCAAAATCGTCGTTGATCTCTTCCGCTTGGGGAATATCAAAATCTTCGTTCATCGTTTTTTGGTGTTTAGATAGTTGAAGTTGAACTGTGCAGCGAAAATGGTAGAAGTAGTTGAAGACTTGTAGAGAAGGAAGGTCAAGATGAGTTTTGAATTGAAAAAGGTAGGTAATAAATTTAACGTTTTAATTTTATATATAATTGTTTTTAAAATATATATTTTATTTATTAATTTATTTAATTTGACTTTTTATCTTCTAAAATAAATTAATAGTGTCAATAAGAGTTATATTTTAAAAAATATTTTTTTCAATTTCATGAAAAATGGAAGAAAACAAATATATAAATTTTATTCAAGAGTAAATATGGAAAAATTGCATTACAATAATAATAGTTAAATTTTGATTATATTTAAAACTAGTTTGAGAGTTTTTGTTATTTATATTTCAGATGATATGGAGTAATATGTATTTCCTCCTTGGATGGATCATAACTATCATATCAATAAATACGTTGGACTTTAATTAGATTTACTTTTATATTTTTTCTTAAATTTAGGGAAAGATATATTATTATCAAAGGTTAAATATATTTTGTTATTATAAAATTATTACTTTTTAAGTTTAAAAAAAGTTTATTCACTTTTAGTCTCTCTTGATTATATAGGACCTTATTGAGAGATTAAAAATATTAATTTTTTACAAAAAGTTTCAATTTAGAGACTAAAAGTGAATAAAAATTGACAATTTTTTAATAAAGGCTAAAATTAAAATTTATAAGAATTAAAACTTATTTAACTATACTATTGATAACAGTGAATCTAATAATTTATTTATCAATTGTCTCATTTGAGATTTGATTTCGGTCCAAAAGTACAAGGTCAAATTCTTATTACTAAACTAATAGTATTGTTGAGTCAAATGGGAAATTTGAGAATTATCACACCGGACAAAAGCAATTATACAAATGAGTTGGACACCACATTTTTTACTAAACTAATAGTATTGTTGAGTCAAATGGAAAATCTGAGAATCATTTCACTTACATAGTGTTCAATATCTATTTTTGTATTCAATGTAGGATTTCTTTACTCACACTTGATATGTCAACAATCATCTATCTCACTAGTGAATGTGTCCATTCATCTAGGAATTTTCTCCCTCAAACAGAAGCTTTTTCATCCACTTGCACCGTCGTTGGTGGTGGCACATCAATAGAACACGTCGCTCGAATACCCTTTGTCCTAAAGACTTTCGATACAAGGAGGTGATCACGTCAAACCATCGTCTCTAATACCATTGTTGGATAATGAGGGGAGTTGGGGATCATCACATTGGACTAAGAGCAACCACACAAGTGAATTAGATTTCATATCTTTATTCAAAATCTTAAAATAAATTTATTGGTCATCTCACTTTACAGTACTCAATATCTATTTTATTATATAATGTGATACTTCTTCACTCACACTTAATATATCAAGTAAAAAAAAATTACTTAATGACCTACCTATGTTACCACACATCAACCAACACCTCGATAACATAGTATGAGATTCAAATATTGGACCACTAAAACTTATATTATAACATTCATTTTTAATGTGTTTAGTCATGAAAATAATACATTTTTGTAACTTACATAAATCAAAAAAAAAAAAAAAAAGCAAAGCCTTTGTTGGATCAGTGATCCTTATATGAAAGAAAGTGAGACAAACATGAAACTTTTGTATTCCTCTTAACGAGTAACATTGAAGTAACATATTTACGAAAAAAAACATATTTATTTTTTTCCTTTTATTTTTGCGAATAATTAGATGTGTTTTTCATATTCTTTTTTATACTAAAAGTTACTTATAACATTTCATTAATAATAATGTGTTCAATATATACAATGTGATATTTTAGTCGGTAGCAGATCTTGCACAAAATATTGTGGGGAACAATAAGTATTTATACTAAAATATTACAATTAAAATTCATAAAAGTCATATAGTTTTATCAAATATTCGATCTAACATCAATATAAAATAAAAATATAATATATGAAAAAATACATTTACATCAAATTAAAGTTGTGTCATTCGTTCTCCTAAAGCTTTGAAATCATCGATAATTGAATTAGAACCAAAACTTTCAGCTATTTCTTTTTCAATATAAAGCATCATACTGTGAGCAAGAATTTTATCTTTCATCTTGTTACGCATTTTTGTCTTGATAATCTCCATTACTGAAAATGATATTTTTGTAGTAGTTGTAGAAACCAGAAGAGTTAATATAAGACGAATTAGTCGATCAATCAAATAATATGTATCTATCTTTCCTGTTTTTTTTTAAGTTTCACACAATTCAGACTTAGTCGACAAGTTATTCAAATATGGATGACTAACAATATCAAGAATAAAGTGTTTCATTTGAAATCTCAAATTAACTTTCTCTTTGGATAAAATTTGTTTACAACAGCACATATATTATCCATATCATGCTTTGTAAATATCTTTAGGAACCAAACTATTGTTTAGACTCAAAAGCTCAATTGTTTGCGCACAAAACCTGTGATTCAATTCATGCAATTGTCGATCAATTGTAACACAAAAGAGATTCACTCTATATTGTTAACCCATTGTGATGTGATCATGTTGATGACGAGTGCGTCCTTCACATTCTATATAAATAGCATTACGATCGGGGGAATCAATATCATGTTGTTCACAAAATAATATTGCATTTTTTAATAAATCATCCCAACCATCATCTCTCAACTTTTGAATTAATGTTTTTGTATTATTGAATAATTGCATTGCATTAAGTATATCTTGAGATTTATATTGTAACGCTTGACAAAGATGATCTGTAATTTCCAACATCTCTTTCATCATGTGCAAAATCAATATGAACTAAAATGATTTCATAAGCTTATAAGCAACATTAGTATTACCACGTGTAGAATAACCTGATCCATTTCTTCTAATATCTTGAAGAACCACACAAGTTGGATTATCAAATTTATCATACTTCAAACAAAAGAAAAATATGAGCTCCAACGAGTATCTTTGACTCATTTCAAATTGCAAATCTAATTTTCTCCACCTACCACTTTCAAGTTCATCGATCTTCAACAAAGCTGAAATCTCCTCTAATATGACACTTTGCAATTCATCATGACGCTTACTAGAGGAACATACAACATTGATAATAAAAGTCAAGTGTGAAAAGAAATCATGAATGAGAAATAAGCATAAGGACAATCTTTGAGAAATAATGTTTATAATCCATTCTACTCCATTTTCATATTACTAGCATCATCGTAATATAATTAGTGCATTTTTTTTATTGTTTGATTTTAGAGATGTAACTCTGCATAACAGAAACCAATTGCTGTTTTTTGGTTAGAGGTAGGTTAGTTTTATGAGTATATTGGTGATGACTATGATGAAAGGGAGTTGAACAAGATGAGGGTCAGGAGGTTGGAAACATTAGAACGGTTGATTCGCTGACGCGTAATAGCTGATGACTTATAGTTGAAAAGCTAATTAATTGAAATTATAGTGTTTGGTAAATTTAGCTTCTAACAATATAAAATGACATAAAAATATATAATTGTTTAATTTAAAATAACAAGATTTGACATTTTTATCCAATCTTCTATCTATTGTTTTACTAGATCTTTTTTTTTTTTTGTATTCAATCCATTTTCCTACTTCACTTTATTTCTTATGTTTTCTTCTTCTCCATATTCTTATCTATGCAATTGAAACATCATTCTTTATATCAAGAATTCTCCTCCTCCCAATGTGATTGTCCATTTCACCCGTTATGTCTCTCATGTTTCCTCCTCTCTTTATCTCTTACTATATTTCTCTCATTTATAACTTTTGTTCTTATAATCTAAAAAATATAACAAAGTCCTGAAATAAAAAAACCATGCAATTCATTTACTTTTTGAGTACATCATTTACCTTTTTTTATTACAATATAACCATAAATTTGAAGAGTTCTCCAAAAGTTTAGCAAACCTCATGTGCATAAATAGTAATCATTTACGGTTTACAATGTGACGTAAAAAGTAAATTTAACTTTATGAATTTCTTGTCAAATGAATAAGATGAAATTTTTTTGGAGTTATTTTGACAATAAATTAAAGAAATTGAGTACAAATCTATTCATGCATGCCTTTGTCAATTTTGTATTTTAAGTGACAAAGATTCTTGCCATGCATGAAGTTAAATTTTTTGCCGTGAATTTTTTTGGCAAAGATTGAAAGAATTGATGTGTTATGTAGAGTTCCACTTTGAACAAAAAAAATAAACATAAGTAATAGCATGGAGAAGAAGATACTAAAGATAGTGGAACAATTACGCTTTATATACAAAAAATAATAAAAATAAATTAATGAGGTTATAAATGGAAAAGAATGTAAAAAACTATAAACTAAAATGCTACTTGAAATAGCGTTTCAAAATAAGCTATAAGTTTGTGAGAAAAATTTATTTACCAAACACATCTCATTTATTCCAACAAACTTATAAGTTAGTTTAATAAACTATAAACTAGCTTATTGGCGTTACGCTGTAATCTAACCACAAACCATTTGTGTTAGTCAAGTCAATCCCGTTATATGAAAGAAAGCTATCGGTTGTCCTTGTCCTCACTTTAGATTAATCTTGTCGGCTTGTCGCTATATTAAAAAATTGGTTGTTGTGCTTTTTTTCTCTAAAGAATTAATTTTGTGTATTTGATCTTGCTATACATTTAAATAATAAATTTGTTGATTTTAATTATGCTCTCTTCATTATTGTTGTCTCTTTATCTATTTATATGAAAGGAATTCAAGATATATTACAAATAAGAATATATTGAATTAGTAAAAGTTATGATGTTAATTTTGATGTTGTTTGAATTTAGGGGCTAAATTGATATTATGCTATATTTGTCAAAGACTATTTTGATAGTAAGTTATATTTTTTAAATGATATTTTGACATTAATTAGTATCTTTGAGGGACCAAATTGAGTTTTTCTTTGTCTATATTGAGGTTTTTAATTCAATTTTATTAGCATTTTTTTCAAAAAAAAATTACTATCATTTTAGTCTCTACCATATCAGTTGAACACTGGTAGTAAGAGTGTGACACGTCAACAAGTTCACAAAGTTAACTGTTAACAAACAGTCAACTTAACATTAGAGATTAAACTGACAGTAGTTTTCATTATTTGAGAATTAATTCAAAAAATTTCTTGAGTCATAGATGAAAGTAACAACGAATTATACTTTTAAGGACTAAAGTGGTGATTTGCCCAATAACAAATACACATAGTAACTTGAAGGATGCATATATGTATGAACAAATTATAATTAAGGACATAAAAAGTATTTAGGTTAACTAATATTTTTGTATTTTTTTAAAACATTTTTATATAATAAAATAAAAAACCAAAAATTGTAATAAAGGAACCCCTCCTAAAAAAATTAAAAAATAAACATAAGTAACACATAGTTTGGTGAACCAAAATGTAATCTTTTTCTAAATTCCTTCACGAGTTTGCTTAGGGTTTATTTGGTTTAATGGAGGGGAGGAGAACATTTTTAATGGAGGGAAGATGAGGGAACAAGATTAAAAATATGTTTGATTTAAAAGAAGAGAAGAGATAAATTTTTACATTTTGTGTTTAGTTTAAGGGGAAGAGAAATATTTTAAAGAAATTTATTATTTCTTATGAATGATTTATTCAAGAAAGAGAAGAATCCATAAAAATACAATGTCTGACCAATTAGAAAATGACTGGCCATACATGATGAGAGTTAGTAGTTATGAGTTGTGAGTGTTATGTACTGACACATATAATTCTTCTATTACTTGCAAAGATGTATCATAAAAATTAATATTTTCCTATTTTAAATGATTTTATGTTATTTTAGTTCTCTTATATTTCCTTTCCTCCAAATTCACAAAAATAGATGAAAAAGAAAATAATTTTTAGAAAAAACTTTGGTTCCTTCTTTTCTCTCCTTCATTCCCCTTCTTCACGCTCTAACCAAACAATTTCATTATGGAGTATTGCAATTCAGTGTAGATCCGTACCAACAAAACAAAGTACATAAGGAAGTCATTTGTTTCACGAAAATAACATTTGAGTCTTTTTATGTTTTTTTTAACACTTAAATCCTTTAAGTTTAACTTAGTTTCGCTAAGATCCTTACAGTTTTTATTTTTCTGATTTAATCCTTTAAGTTATATATATTTTTTTTACACTATTAACCTTTAAATTATATTCAATCAGACATGTAATCTATTAAATTCGACTATTTTATCGAGTAACTATTAAGATATAATCTAAACAGCATAATGAGTTGATTTTCCAAGTTAATTTGAAGTGAATGAAGTTAAAAACGTTGATTATGTAAATAAATTTTTATTATCAAATTTTTAGAGACTATAGATATGTCTAAATAGTTATAGTAAAATCAAAAAATTTAATTAATTATTTTTTCAAAGAATTGATAGAGTTTATAAAAAACATATTATTACAATATTTAGTAAAGTTTCTATTAATCATATACTTTTAATTACACTAATTTATATTAAAAGTGAAATAAAAAAGTAATAATATAAATATAATATACTTAAAAAACTAAATTCAAAATAAAAATTAAATGACGTAAATATTAAAAAAATATTTAAAAATTAAGTTATTATTTTCGTAAGACATAAAAGAGAAAATATATTTCCTGACCAAACAATTTCATAGTGGATATATGTCGGTTGACCAGTTTGTTCTAGACGAGTAATAATCCATCTCTCTCCGTTGCTATACAGCTGTGGCGGTGTGTGGATGTAGCCCTAACATAACTAATGGGATGGGACCCTAATAACCATTCTCTGCTACGCATCATCACCATTAAATAACTTTGTAGTACTTTCTATATTTTCATCATCATAAAAGTTCCTCGGAATCTATGCACTAAGCTCAACGTACGTAGACTTACACGCACATGACCCTTTTTTCACCCTCAAACGGCTAGTTTTATTTTTTATACATATACGTACGCTATGTAACCTTTTCAGTCTCACTAATCTATCACACCCACTTTTCCTCTCCTTCTTGGAAACTCACCCAATTCTAAACACTGTTTACACTAGTGAGAAAACAGACTAGCAAACCAACTCAACAAACAAAATCATAAAAACAAAATACCACACTTTTGGAATCCAGCTTCACTTTCATCTTCTTCTTCTTCTTGCATCACACCTTCTGAAAGAGTGAAGAAAGAAAAAACATAGCAAAAAACAAAATGGCTATGTTTCTCTTCATTCTATTCTCCTTACTATTCAACAACATATCAAGTAAGGAAAAATAAAAAACACTTCTTAATTTCTTCTTTCTCCCTCTCTCTCTATTTTATTAATTTTTTTATTGTTGTTTATTTCACAGATATATCAGCTTTCTCATCTCAACCAGGAATCTGCTACGGTCAACTAGGAAACAACCTTCCAAAACCCCAAAATTCAATTTCACTAATCAAATCCCTAAATTCAAAACGCATCAAAATCTACGACACAAACCCACAAATCCTAACATCCTTAAAAAACACAAACCTTCAAGTCTCAATCATGCTCCCAAACGAACTCATCACCAACATCTCCACAAACCAAACACTCTCAGACCAATGGATCAAATCCAACGTTGTACCTTTCTACCCACAAACCCTAATTCGTTACCTCCTTATAGGAAACGAAATCATCTCTTCAACACCAAATTCCACGTGGCCTCACCTCGTTCCCGCTATGCGAAGAATCAAACACTCACTCAAAAAATTCAGAATTAAAAAAATCAAAGTTGGTACTTCTTCCGCTATGGATGTTCTAGAAACTTCTTTTCCACCTTCAAACGCTGCGTTTCGTAAAGACATAGCAGTTCAAGTTATTAAACCCATGCTTCGTTTTTTGAACCGGACCAAGTCTTTTTTCTTTTTAGATGTTTACCCGTTTTTCGTTTGGAGTTCCGATCCGGTTCATGTAAACCTAGATTACGCTCTTTTTCGAGCCACTAATGTTACCGTTAAGGATCCAGGTTCGGGTTTGATTTATACGAATTTATTTGATCAGATGGTTGATGCGGTTTATTTTGCAATGGAGAAACTCGGGTTTCCGGATATTCGGATCTTTATTGCGGAAACGGGTTGGCCCAATGGAGGTGATATTGATCAGATTGGTGCTAATATTTTTAATGCTGCTACTTATAATCGGAATTTTATTAAAAAGGTTATGAAAAAACCGGTTGTTGGGACTCCGGCTCGACCGGGTTTGATTCTTCCGAGTTTTTTATTTGCTCTTTTTAATGAGAATATTAAACCGGGTCCGGGTACAGAGCGGCATTTTGGGTTGTTGTATCCAAACGGGTCGAGGGTTTATGAGATTGATCTTTTTGGGAAGATTCCAGAGTCGGAGTTTCCGGCGCTTCCTCCGCCGGAGAATAATGAACCGTATAAAGGGAAGATTTGGTGTGTGGCGGCGCGTTGGAGTAATGTGACGGAGTTAGGGGAGGCTTTGTCGTATGCTTGCTCTCAAGGGAACCGGACTTGTGATGCGGTTCAACCCGGGAAAAAGTGTTTTAAACCGGATTCGATTTTCTGGCATGCGAGTTATGCGTTTAGTTCTTATTGGGCGCAGTTTAAGAAGATTGGGGGTACTTGTTACTTTAATGGGCTTGCTACTCAAACTGCAAAGGATCCAAGTAAGTGCATTTTTTTAATAGAACGTCAGTTTATAATCTTCCTATTGTGATTTATAATTATTTTTTTTTTACCATAAAGTATAATTTCATTCTTACATACTAAGTGAGTCTTTTTTTTTTTTTTT